>CM076683.1:54870522-55470522 GCA_038501925.1 Xenopus petersii
ACATCAAACAAGATTTCATTAACCAAGTCCAGAAATTACATACATTTACTATTGAACTCTGCACTATTGTGCAGATCTATAGGTTTTATGCAGGGTGTTACACTTTGGAAACTGGGCAGCAAACTGTAAAATGAGGTTCAATGTTGATAAATGCAAGGTTATGCACTTTGGCATAATTTTGGTAATATCAATGCTGGCATATATATTGTAATATCCTTCTGAACAGGGTACTAACAAACACAATAGCAGTGATTTAAAAGTCAGGTTTTTTTTTACAGATATTCAGATATCTATTTTCCTCTAGTGCTGGCATATTAATGGATGGATGTGCCTGTATAGGTGCATAGTGATGACATTCCTCCCTGTTTCATCCCCTGATCCACCATAGGAGCCCATGCAAATTGTGTAACTGTATGCATCTCAGTTAATTGGAAAAATGCTGCATGCATAATGCTAGTCTGTATTGTGGCAGAAGAGGACATTTCATACAGAGTTTCCCACTAAAGCTGGTAAAACCCCAGCTCCTGAGCATAATACTGGAGATGTATTTAGATGGGTTAAATTGCCCTTTCAACATTTCACACATCACCTTATGCTATCTTTACAAGTTGAGAAAGGCTCAAAAGTTTCAGCTTTCCTTGAATCTGAGCTACAGGTAACTTGGAGTCCATTGACACCAGTTAAATTGTGACTGTCATGGCTTCACCTCAACAGTCCTACTATTGACTGGACTGGTCTCTAGGTCAATTCTTCATGCGGCTAGCATCGACTGTCTGGCACCATGACCAGTAGCATGCCAGTGGAACCTATTAATGTGGAGGATCTGCTTACCCGGTGACCATTTTGACTTGCTGGCAAGCCAGTAGAGAGGCCTCTGGCTCCCCTATGCTCTTGCATCTTCCAGTTCCAGCTTTAGAGTTGCCTGTTCCAGTATCTGTACCCCAGTCAGACCATTAGTTGGGTCCTGGTGCTCCCCTGGGAAGGAGGGTATTGTAAGGCTCAATTGTAAATTACTGAAGGTACATCTTGGAAACACAGTACATGATGAATTAACGGTTAAGGCATCCAATGAGTTCTGATCACAGCATTTTAGTTTCTGCCAATTTTAACATAAGTTTAGCAGTCAGAATAACGTACCCCCCTTATTCCAAACATGGGGGAAAATGTCATCATAAAATACAGGGAAGCACATACATTAAACTAGTAAAAATTTCCAGCAATATTATTTCCACCAAAAGCAATGTAAAATGATGGCGGCAAATCTGGGATTTTCATGGTGTAAAATGAAAAAACACCTTGATAAATTCCAGATTTTTGGATTCTGACTTTTTCCGTCCTCTGGGTATAATAAATCTCTAAAAATTAACGTACCACCCTTATTCCAAACATGGGGGAAAATGTCATCATAAAATACAGGGAAGCACATAAATTAAACTAGTAAAAATTTCCAGCAATATTATTTCCACTAAAAGCAATGTAAAATGATGGCGGCAAATCTGGGATTTTCATGGTGTAAAATGACACACACCTTGATAAATTCCAGATTTTTGGATTCTGACTTTTTCCATGCTCTGGGTATAATACATCTCTAAAAATTAACGTACCACCCTTATTCCAAACATGGGGAAAAATGTCATCATAAAATACAGGGAAGCACATAAATTAAACTAGTAAAAATTTCCAGCAATATTATTTCCACCAAAAGCAATGTAAAATGATGGCGGCAAATCTGGGATTTTCATGGTGTAAAATGACACACACCTTGATAAATTCGCCATTTATTTTAAATACCTTTTACACCATTTTTTCATTGAATTTTGTTTTACATAATAAATATGCCCTTTACAGTTGTTTCCTGCTGTTCCCTGAAAGAAGTTTTTTTTAAAGGGCCTAGTGTGATCCAGGAAGGCAGCCTGCAATTTTGAAAAGGAGAAAGCTACAGTGTGAAGCAAGGTTCCTTCTGAAATGTAAGTTATTAACCATTGTGCTGTCAGTTTAAGGGACAATGGAAGTTATATAAATAGACATTATCCTGCTTGTCCATAGCAGGGAGAGACATATTGTGCAAGGAGAGCTGACAGCATTGCAGCACACATCAAACTGCACCAGAGGGAGCCCGATTTATACCCTTACCATGGGACACATCACCATCTTTTGTTGCCTTTACAACCAGAGACAGAAATCCATTTAGGCTGTTGTGCCATTTGCAGGCCATCCAGTCTTTTCCTTCCTGTAATGCCCCCAGATTTTTGGATTTTGACTTTTTCCATCCTCTGGGTATAATAAATCTCTAAAAATTAAAGTTTTCTTTTTCCACTAAAAATAACACAACAATTAAAATGTATTGTACCAAAGATATACATATATAAACAGGATTATACAATGTGCAATATTATATACATTTATATCAAGGGGCAGATTTATTAAAGTGTGAGATTAGAGCTCACCACAGAAAAACTCATCCTCTTTCTATTCTTTCTTATGTGATGTTTAGAAGAGTATTTATCAAATGGTGAACTCTAACTTTCATACTCTAATTTCTCACTTCATACAAATCTGCCATTAATAATCTGAGGTAATAAAATTTTAATATTTACCCACTGAAAAATCTAGCAAAAATGTTTTTTCTCTGTAATAATAAAACAGTACTTTGTATCTGATGGGTAACTGGTGCAACTAAGCTGCATGAATCCAAATCTTTGTTTTTGTTTTCTAACTTGTAATTGACTGTAGAAATCAAATTGCTGATCCATGCTAATAGATATGCCTGTGATGTACATTTTGGCTACCATTTTTTATGGGCTCTCAGTACATGCACATCTTGCTTGATACTGTGTAGTCCAACATCAATAGCATTTTTTAAACTCTCTTTATGCCATGATGTTGCTTTACGGAGTTATGTATTAAAGTCCGAATGCAAAAAAACTTTTTTTTTACTATAGAATTAAAATGTGTATTATACCCCTAGGATGGAAATGGTCTGAATACGAAAATCCTCAAACTCAGACCTGCCGAGTTTGTATGTCAATGGGAGAGGTCCCTATCCTATTTGGGAGTTCCTGTGGTTTGCGCTGGATTTAGCCAGAAAAATCTGATTATTTCAGGCCAAAAATCTGAAAAAATTCCAAATTTTAGACTTTTCAGAAAAAAGCCCGAAAAAATCTAGTTTCCAGAAAAAAATCTGAAAAAATTGTATGATTCAAATTCTCGCTCTATTTTATCCCTGATCCAAATAAATCAAGTTTTTTTAATTATAAACAATGTCCAATCATGGATTCTAGTTCAGTCAGACTTTATTTAAATACTTAAATTTGGATTTTAATAAATAAGGCTCCCCGAGTCATATGGAATGACACCATCCTCCTTCATCTTTTAAACTGCAGTCTGTATTTGAAATTATCCAAGTTGAGTGCATTATAACACTGAAATTATTGCTCATAAAAGTGAACCTCACTATATTACATTACTTTGTTTGTTTTGTTTTTCAAATGCTTCTGGGACATTTGCTGCCTATTTGATCCTTTCAATGTATATGGGTTGTGAACACATAGCATGCATCCAAGCTGCTTCCAAATAGAATTTTTACATAAATTCTGAGCCAGAACAGATGCAAATCAAACAAGCAAATCAAACAAGCAAATGAGCAGCTTGTTTATAAACATGTCCCAAATGTGATACAAGTGTAGTAACAGATGTAAAGTAAATACTTGTTTTTAATGCATGTATATTATTCTTTCATACCCATGCGTCCATAGCCAAATGCTCAGTGAGAAAAACATTTTTAGCACACTAACAATGGGCAAAGTATACAAACATAGAATAAACTCTGTACAGCCATTTCATTTGCTGATATTTTTGCAATAATATTACTTGCTATAATTTTTGTGATAAATAATACTTAATAATTTATATATAAATAATGTATCAATAAACCATTTGTAGGTACACCGCCCACACTCTTAGAGGCACATTTCTTACTTACTATATAATTGGACATACTGTATGCATAATGACATCAGATCACATACCTTTTTAACCAAGTCATAGCACTGTTAGCTGTTTGTTAAGGGGATAAAAAAGTGAGAGACGGTGGAACATAGACATGATTTAAGATGAACCCTAAACATTATTTGAAAATCATTAAATAATCTTAAGTAGAAGCAATTTAACTCTTACTATATCATAATTACATAGTTACATAGTTAAATTGGGTTGAAAAAAGACAAAGTCCATCAAGTTCAACCCCTCCAAATGAAAACCCAGCATCCATACACACACCCTTCCCTACTTTTACATAAATTCTATATACCCATACCTATACTAACTATAGAGCTTAGTATCACAATAGCCGTTGATATTATATATGTCCAAAAAATCATCCAAGCCATTCTTAAAGGCATTAACTGAAACAGCCATCACAACATCACCCGGCAGTGCATTCCACAACCTGACTGTCCTGACTGTGAAGAACCCCCTACGTTGCTTCAAATGAAAGTTCTTTTTTTCTAGTCGGAAGGGGTGGCCTCTGGTACGGTGATCCACTTTATGGGTAAAAAAGGTCCCCTGCTATTTGTCTGTAATGTCCTCTAATGTACTTGTAAAGTGTAATCATGTCCCCTCGCAAGCACCTTTTTTCCAGAGAAAAAAAACCCCAACCTACCCTCATATTTTAAGTCTTCCATCCCTCTAACCAATTTAGTTGCACGTCTCTGCACTCTCTCGAGCTCATTTATATCCCTCTTAAGGACTGGAGTTCAAAACTGCACTGCATAATCCAGATGAGGCCTCATCATTGACCTATAAAGAGGCATAATTAAGTTTTCATCCCTTGAGTTCATCAATTAGATAAATTGTAAAAAGAATAAAATAATGCATAATAGTCCTTTTGTCTTTTTAAAAATAAAATCTTGGTAACATTAGTATTTGGTACTATTCTATTCAATTTATGAAGACATAAAATTAAGTTATGGTTACATATCAGCACTGTTCAGCAACTCACTATTGTTATAATTGTTAAACTTTTGAAAGCTCATAAATTCCTTTAGGGGTCTAGCAGCTGCAGACACAGGTGCAAGAAGCTACTAATAAATGATGGGGAGGATGTTGTACTGTACATACACTGAAGCATCAAATACTGGTACAGGTATCAATCAAATACTGGTACAGGGAACAATTCACATTGCTGAACTTATAATGCTTGAAAATAAGAGACGGGAAGGTATTATTAAGTGATATAACTTTTAGGGCACTAAGGGGCACATTTACTAATGGTCGAATATCGAGGGTTCCCTCGATATCCAACCCTTGAAGTTAAATCCTTCGACTTCGAATATCGAAGTCGAAGGATTTAGCGATATTCGCTCGATCGAACGATCGAAGGAATAATCGTTCGATCGAACAATTAAATCCTTTGAATCGAACAATTCAAAGGATTGTTCGATCAAACAATTTCGATCAGAAATTGGCTAGAAAGCCTATGGGGACCTTCCCCATAGGCTAACATTGATGCTCGGTAGGTTTTAGGTGGCGAAGTAGGGGGTTGAAGTTTTTTTTAAAGAGACAGTACTTTGACTATCGAATGGTCGAACGATTTTTAGTTTGAACCGTTCGATTTGAAGTCGAAGGTCAAGTAGCCAATTTGATGGTCGAAGTAGCCAAAAAAAACATTCGAAATTCGAAGTATTTTTTATTCTATTCCTTCACTCGAGCTAAGTAAATGTGCCCCTAATTGTTCTCTTAAACCAAAATGAAAGCAAACGCACAAACACACAAGCCATCTGTCTAGTGATTTAGTCGTAGTCAGGGATGGTAGGCTGTGTATGGGTGCATTCTGTGTCGTACAAAAAAAGAGATCTGTACCATTTTAGTTTTATGCCTACAATTGCTAACACAAATAATGCCCTGACCCCCTGTTTATGTACTAATAATGTTTAAAAAAGTCAATTATTGTTTGTAGTCTTTACATAATAACAGATTTTATGTTTACCATACATACTGTACATTTTTTTTATACCATGTTGGAAGACAAATCCATTCTGTAGCTTCTAGAACCCCACCAACATTGACTCTAATTAGGGTATTTAGACTATCTCAAGGTTATTCAGGAATCTGCATTTCAGCAAACAGGAGAAAGTGATTTGCCATGCAGGGGCTTAACTACCAGGGGTGCAGGGGGTGCGATCATACCTGGGTACACACCCCCTTGGGGCTCTCCAGAATCTTGCCCTGATGCAAAGGCGCACAGAAAACTTAGTCTGGAGGGCGGTGGGGGGCCCTGCTGCATGGTCTGCACCCAGGCCCGACCCTCCTTAGTTATGTTACTGTTGCCATGGCAGTGCTATTAAGTTTTAACATTATACTTATAAAAGTTCTTTGCAGCCTGAATTTTTTCATATTGAAATCAGTAAGTTACACTAGGTTAGAAATGCTGTAAAATAATGGTGTCATTTTCAGTGTTAGTCTGGTTTATTTGTATTTTAACATCTTATTAGCTTTCCTGAAACAGCATTTTCCCAACGAATGTGTAACCTTAACCCACATTGCTGCTTTTTGGTTTCTAGCTGTTTATTCCCAATCATTCTCTTCCCTTATAACTAGATAAAGATATTTTTTAACTAATGATTCACTGAAGGGTAGTTTTATCTGGAAATACTGCAGGAACATCCCTTATTTATATCAGATTAAACCTGATCGATTCAGTAATCTAGTGTGATTGTTTCAGACACAGAGTTGGACTGGCCCACAGGGATACCAGGAAAAGGCCCTCTTGCTTCTAACCACTTAGTCTATTTCATGGTCATTCCCTATTACTTTATGGGAAAAAATGCTTAATAATGAAAGAATATAGTAAGTAGATATAAAAGACTAGGAGAATAAAGAGGTTGAGTGAGGAGAGGAGGAATAATAATTTGGAAAGTGGGCCCATGGTCTAAGGTTTTCTGGTTGGCCCCTGGCATCCCAGTCTGACACTGTTCAAGCAGTACTTATATAATATTGTCTGAGCCTTTGGGAATTCTGTAGGTCAGCATCAGGGGTGCTTCGCCAATGAGGCAAGTTGAGGCTGTCGCCTCAGGCAGCAGCGCCCCACTAGGTACCAGGGGGCAGCAAAAATGCTGCTCCTGGTACTTTAAGAGCGAATTTCCGGGGGAGGGGGGGCAGCAGCAACTGCTGCTGCCTCAGGCAGCGAAGAGGCCAGGATCGCCCCTGGTCAGCATGTAATTTTATCCAAACTGCAATTATGCGTGCAACATACATTTTGCAGGCCAGAGCCTACTTTTAACTGTACAGGAAAAGACAACTTCAGTTTAGAGAAAAAAACAGGGATTTTCACAACAGGCACAGGTCCAGGTGCTAGGATAGGTCCATCAAATTGCCTCAGATCTTTGCTCTTACTTTGATGCATAAGTCACAACACAAAGAAAAATCTTGAGGAAACGTGCTTCTCTTACAAAAATTTGCATCAAAATAACACATCAGGTGGTTATTACATTTTAGGTAAAATACATTGCATAGTGCGATGATTATTTGCACTTACCATACTACACAATAAACTAGACCAGTTTCTCAGTCATTGATTGCTCGTTGCCCTTTATGGAGACAAAAAGGAACACCAAGAGCCCCAATAGTGTAATATGTTTTTACAGGGAGTAATGGTAGAGTAAACAAGTTAATACTCACAAACCAGGGTTACACGGGAGGCGCCTGGCGTGTTTATACAAAGACACTGTTGTTTTTGCTCCCGCTCCATATTGCCTGATGAAGCAGGAAATGCCTGCGAAACGCATTGCAATACTGTTTGGTGAATAAACTATTATTGAAAATTACCACTTTCGTTGGTGTCTGCTTGGAGGAGGTAAGTTCATTACTACCTCCTCTGAATTACCCATTGGGTTTTTAAGTGCTTTTAGCTATTTTTATCCTTTTGGCGCCTCTGTTTTGTCTTACTACTATATAGTTGCCCTTTATACACATCCTAAAGCATTTCCTAATTGTCTGTCTTGGCAATGGTACAGTTAAATCATGCATTCAGTCATGGCAAACAGCGATTGTGGTGCAAATAGCATAGTTGGGCTATCCGGCACTCAAGGAAATCCACAGAGTCAGTTATTTTATTGTTTAAAGTTAAGAAACTATATCTCCATAGGCAGCGATTGTGGGCGATGTCCATAAATACAGAGGAATGTGAGGGTGCTTACTGGGTAAGGAAAAAAATGCATTGATATCATCATTGAATATGCGTTATTAAGTTCTGGACCCTGTAGTAGTACACAAAACGTTCACAGTAGCTGGGAGTAGAACAAACTTTACTAGGGAGGAAAGCATGGCTGAACTGCCAACAAGTTAGGAGGAAAGAGAGATAGAGAGGCAGATACTTGGGAAACAATAATCAGCAGAGCAGAGTGACACATCTCAGTTTAAGATGTAACAGCGCCATCTACTGGCATTACATTAACAGTCAATACATAACACCCCTCCTAGATAACATAATCCTCTCGGTGGCGGAGCCTTTGAATGACCCTTCTGGGCCGCTCCATTGGGACACTGATGACCTCTCCTTGTGGATTGGTCTCAGTATCTGTTGGTAACCCCTCAGGTACATCTACTGTCTGTTCAGCTGCAGGAATTTCTTCCTCTGGAAAAGCTAGAGGAGTTAAGTCACCTTGCAATCCAAATCCAAATCCAAATCCAAATCCAAACTGGCCATGGTTACCCTCGGTATTAGGACAAACATTGTCCCCTAGTCTGCTCCGCAGCTGATCAACATGTCTTCGAATAACTCGGCCATCCGCAGTCTTAACCTTGTACGAGACAGGGCCTGTCGCTTCAACAATGACTGCTGGTATCCATTTTGGTCCTAGTGCATAATTTCTGGCATACACACTATTGCCTGCTTCAAACATCCTCACTGTGGAGGTCTGTGCATTTTTATGGAATTTATCTTCCTGTTTATTTTTTACATCTGAAGCCAAGTCGGGATGCAGTCTGTCTAAACAGGTTTTAAGCCGTCGGTTCATCAAAAGTTCTGCAGGACTGCAGCCATTGCTAGCAGAAGGGGTTATGTGCTGCTGCAACAAAAACTTTGCCAGTCTATAATTCCAGTCACCATCAATTATCCTTTTTAATGCATCCTTTGTAGTCTGGACCATGCGCTCAGCTTGCCCATTTGAGGATGGATGGAATGGTGCTGTTGTAACATGACGAATAAAGTTACTTTCCATAAATGCTCTGAAGTCTGATGATGTAAACTGTGCTCCGTTATCAGATACAATAGTGTCTGGGAGTCCATGGGTGGCAAACAACTTCCGCAACACTTGAATGACTGTATGGGTGGTTGCAGGTGCCACTGGAATAACTTCCAACCATTTGGAAAAGGAATCAACCACAAGGAAGAATGTCTGACCTTGAAAAGGCCCTGCAAAATCGATATGAAGCCATGACCATGGGCTCCGCGTCACCTCCCATGGATGTACCCAGGCCTTAGCAGGGGCATGTCGGTTGGTCTGGCAAGGGACACAACTTTTTACACATCTTTCAATACATTCATCCATTTTAGGCCACCAGACATAACTTCTAGCAAGGGCTTTCATATTTACAATGCCTGGGTGACTCTCGTGTAGGGCTTTAAGAACATGGTTTTGCCCTGCTTTGGGAATTACCACTCTATTTCCCCACAAAAGGCAACCTTTGTATGCAGAGAGTTCATGCTGGCGTTTCTCAAAAGGTGTGAACTCTTCCTTTAATTTTATTTTTGGCCACCCCCTCCATACCCAGTTCAAAACTCTAGACAATACTGGGTCAGTAGCTGTCATTCGGGCAATATCTGATGCCTGCAGAGGGGGACTAGGTAATGACTCTAGCATGAGGACCTCAGACAAGGCCGGTACTTGAAAATCAGGAGTGTTTACAGGTAAACGACTTAAAGCATCTGCATTACTTATTTCTTTTCCTGGGCGGTACTGCAACTCATAGTCATATGCATTTAGCAATAAACACCATCTCAGCATGCGTGGAGAAAGTATCTGCGCAGTAGGTCCATTATTTTTAAACAGACCCAATAATGGCTTGTGATCAGTAATTATAGCAAAACTTCTGCCATACAAGTACTCATGGAATTTCTTTACCCCTGCCACAATGGCTAAAGCTTCCTTATCAATCTGAGCGTAATTCCTCTCTGTGGTACTCTTGGTCCGAGAATAGAATGCAATGGGAGCCTCACGACCGCCACTTACAGTATGACTTAAAACAGCCCCTATTCCATAAGGAGAAGCATCACATGTGAGGTTAAGAGGTTTACGCAAATCATATACTAGCACATTGTCTGATGATAAAAGTCTCTTAGCATCCTTGAAAGACTGCTCATGCAGGGCTGACCACTTCCAGGTAGAATTTTTGTCCAGTAGTCTGTGTAGTGGCTCAGCCACAGTAGCTTTGTCTTTCAAGAAAGAATGGTAGAAATTTAAAAGGCCGAGAAATGCTTGCAGCTCCTGTTTATTTTTGGGAACTGGAGCTTCATGAATGGCTTTTACTTTTGCATTTGTTGGATGTATTCCATTTGCATCAACTTTGTATCCCAGGAAATCAACAATTGGTACTCCTAAAACACATTTTTCTTTCTTAAGTTTTAACCCAGCATCAGCAAATCACTGTAATACTGCTCCTACCCTTTCAGTTAATGATTCCATAGAGTCTGCTCCAATGAGGACATCATCAAAATATGGCACCACCCCTGGCAGGCTGGAAAGGAGGTCATCCATCAATTTCTGGAACACACCTGGTGCGATGCAAACTCCAAATTGCAACCGTGTAGCTTTAAATGCTCCTTTTTGTGTGATAATTGTTTGTGCATCAGCAGCTGCATCATCCACCGGTAACTGCTGGTATGCTTGAGCCAAATCAAGTTTGGCAAATAACTTTCCTTTAGCCAAGGTGCTGAGAATCTGATTGACAGCAGGAATTTGATATGGATGTTCCTGTAATGCCTTGTTGATTGTACATTTATAGTCAGCACATATCCTCACTTCTCCATTTGGCTTCAGTACAGGCACTATTGGGGTGGCCCAAGTTGGGCGGGTTACTGGAATTAGCGCTCCTTGTTGCACCAAGCGATCTATTTCGGCATCTATTTTTGGACGGAGAGCAAATGGTACAGGTCGTGGCTTCATGCGTATTGGGGCAACTTTGGGATCCAGCAGGAATGATATTGGTGAGCCCTTAAATTTGCCAAGGCCTTCTTCAAATACACTGCTAAAGTCTTTGAGGACACTTTGCAAAGAGTCTGTCGTTGCATAATTTACTCCAGTTAATTGAATTCCTAGGGGCTCAAACCATTCTACTCCTAATAAGCTTGCTCTGTGTCCTTTTGTAATAATGAGGCGTAGTTTTCCTCTGTCTTTTCTATAGTGGACTTTAACAAAGCAGGTGCCCACAACATCCACAGGCTTTTTATTGTAATCCACAAGTCTAACTTCACATGGTAAAATAGGTGGGCCATTAGTGGGCCATAATGCATGGAAAGTTTCCTCTGAAATTAAGGAATAGACACAGCCTGTATCTACCTCCATTCTACATTTAGATCCTTGTAGTATTACATCAGTGAATTTCTTTTTGTGCATTGGCCATTTTCAACAGTATTTATTATTTGTGAGACATAAATATCTGTTTCTGCTTCCTTCTCAGTAGTGTCATTTTGGATTTTTACTATATGTGTTGCATCCCCAGATGGAGTTGCTCTGGCCTGCTTGTGTCTCTGTGAATTATCAACTTGGCGGCAGACTCTCTGTATGTGGCCGCGGCGCTTGCATTTGTGACACACAGCATTTTGGAAATTACAGTTTCCACGCAGGTGACCTCCCCCACAACTGTGGCACCTTAATTTTACTGTATCTGATACCTGTGCTGATGCTGGCATTTTGTACACTTGATGTAGCTCTGGTGCAATAACTGAACTGGCAGAGGCCTGTATCTCCTTGGAATGTGCAGATGCAGCCTCATAAGCAAGTGCTTCCTCCTGGGCCAAAGCAAAGGTTAGGTTGTGCTTTGCTAGAAGCCTTCTTTGCAGTGCTGCATCCCTGACCCCCCACACAAGACGATCCCTTAGCAAGGATTCCAAGCTGCTGCCAAAATTGCAGTTTTCTGCCAAACTGCGCAGCTCTGCTATATAAGCAGCAATACTCTCACCTGACTGCTGGCTGCGTCTGTTAAAGTGGAACCTCTTAACAGTTTCAGATGTTGTGGGTGCAAAATGAGTTTTAAGCTGCTTAATAATTTCCTCAAATGAGCAGTCACTGGGTTTAGTGGGGGATACCAGAGAGCGAACAATCTCATAAGTCTTTGAGCCTATAACACTCAGCAGAACTGCATGTTTCTGCACAGGGTCTGTCACCTTATTTGCTTCTAGAAAGAACTGCAGTCTCTCTGCATAGGAATCCCAGGAGGATGGCCTGGCAATGTCAAACTCCTCTATGTGGCCCAGGGACACCATTATGGAAATAATAAAGTCTCTTAAGTTCCCTTTTACTCACTGGGATCTTGTAGTTGTAGATTTTTTTATGGGTTATCTCACAATCCCATCCTCGTCGCCAGTATTAAGTTCTGGACCCTGTAGTAGTACACAAAACATTCACAGTAGCTGCGAGTAGAACAAACTTTACTAGGGAGGAAAGCATGGCTGAACTGCCAACAAGTTAGGAGGAAAGAGAGATAGAGAGGCAGATAGTTGGGAAACAATAATCAGCAGAGCAGAGTGACACATCTCAGTTTAAGATGTAACAGCGCCATCTACTGGCATTACATTAACAGTCAATACATAACATGCGTCATATTGAGGGAGACAATTTCAACAAAGCCATATGGAACAGAATTCTAAGTAAAGTATCAAAAAGAGCTGTACTCCAGGGTGTCTATTAGAAAATCAGATATAAAATTGTCGGATAGAACAATCTGTTTAAAGATCTTGCTTAGAGTTTCATTGCAAGTGCATGAGTTTATATGTGTTCTTCTGGGAGGATGTATAAGTTCTAATGTCACTCAGAAGGATATTTAAATAAATTACTATAGCAGTCATTTTAAAGATCAGTTTGCATCCCTGCTAGCTTTCGTTCCTCCCTCTGTGGTTATAGATCAGGTCAGATCAAATCTGGACGGCACAATGTAAATCATATCAATATGGAAGTTACGGATTTTTACATGAGCTGTGAGGATTGAATTAGAATCCGTTTTTTTGCTTCCTTGAGTAACATCAACAAGGTAAAGGAAATGCTGCATAGCATGACAATTAATATAAAGAACCAAGAGATTAACTATTTGTTTTTATTCATAAAATTTAAAATATAGTCTGCAGTGTTCACAAAATTAAAGGATTTATATAATACTGTATGTAGCTTTGCTTAATATTACTTTTTAATTAATTAAGTATTTATTATTTACAAAGTGCATGGGGAAAATCTACATGACATAGCAGACACCTTTTTGACCAAATACATACAGTTATGCCCATGAATCTTTGGACAGAGACAACTTTTTTCTAATTTTGGTTCTGTACATTACCACAATAAATTTTAAATGAAACAACTCAGATGCAGTTGAACTGCAGACTTTCAGCTTTAATTCAGTGGGTTGAACAAAAAATTTGCAGAAAAATGAACTAAAGCCTTTTTTTACACAATCACTTAATTTGGCTCAAAAGTAATTGGACAAATTAAAAAACTATAAAATAAAATGTTCTTTTCTAATACTTGGTTGAAAACCCTTTGCTGGAAATTACAGCCTGAGGTCATGAATTCATGGATATCACCAGATTCTGGGTTTCCTTCTTTAAAATGCTCTGCCAGACCTTTAGTTGCTATTTGTTTGTGGGTCTTCCTGTCAAAAGTTTAGTCTTCAACACGTGAAATGCATGCTCAATTGGATTCAGAACAGGTCACTGACTTGGCCATTCAAGAATATTCCACTTCATTGCTTTAATAAACTCCTGGGTTGTTTTGGCTGTAAGTTTTGGGTCCTTATGAAATGCATCCCAATCAATTTGACTGCATTTATCTGGATTTGAGCAGACCATATGTCTCTGAACACCTCAGAATTCATGTGGCTGCTTCTGTCCTGTGTCACATCATCGATAAACACTAATATCCCAGAGCCACTGGCAGCCATGCACGTCCAAGCCATCATATTGCCTCTGCCATGTTTTATAGATGATGTAGTACAGTGTACTAACTTTTGTACTAACAGTGTACTCACCAAACTTTTTTCTTGCCATTATTCTGATAGAGGTAGATCTCGGTTTCATCTATCCAAAGAATGTTTTTTTCAGAACTGTGCTGGCTTTTTTCGATGTTATTTTTTTAGCAAAGTCCAGTCTTGCCTTTCTATTCTTGAGGCTTATGAGTCGCTTGCACCTTGCAGTGTATCCTCTGTATTTACTTTCATGCAGTCTTCTCTTTATGGTAGACTTGAATATCGATACGCCTACCTCCTGGAGAGTGTTGTTCACTTGATTGACTGTTGTGAAGGGGTTTCTCTTCACCATGGAAATGATTCTGCGATCATCCACCACTGTTGTCTTCCGTGGACATCCAGGTCTTTTTGCATTGCTGAGTTCACCAGTGCTTTCTTTCTTACTCAGGATGTACCAAACTGTAGCTTTTGCCACTCTTAATATTGTAGCAATTTCTTGGATGGGATTTTTTCTGTTTTTGCAGCTAAAGGATGGCTTGTTTCACCTGCATGGAGAGCTCGTTTGACCGCATGTTGTCTGCTCACAGCAAAATATTCCACATACAAGAACCCCCCATCAAATCAACTCCAGGGCTTTTATCTGCTTCATTGATAATGACATAACAAAGGAATTGCCCACACCTGCCCATGAAATAGCCTTCGAGTCAATGGTCTAATTACTTTTGAGCCCCTGAAAGGAATTAATTGTGTTAAAAAAAGGCTTTAGTTCCTCACATTTGTATACAATCTTTTTGTTCAACCCACTGAATTAAAGCTGAAATTCTGTGTAATGTCTACTCACTCTGGTGGTCTAGTGGCTGGCGGGGACACCCACCGTGTGGTGACTTTCTCCTATGGCACGTGTTCCGGGTTTTACATGCCAGTGTGATGACGTCATTGAACATTTGCGCTAAATTCAAAAGGTGTTTAAAGGGATTTTGGATTTTTAGTATTTGCCTGTTGTTAGGTCTAACTTGTTTAGTTCCTGGGTGCTTATTCCTTGTTAATCCAGCTTGTTTATATTGTTAAAAACCCTTGCCTACCTGGCTGCCTGACTATTCTGAACTCTGCAATCCTGACCCTAGCTTGCCTAACTATTCCAAACTCTCCAATCCTGATCCTTCCTGCCTGATTATTCTGAACTCTCCAATTCTGACCCTAGCCTGTCTGACCTTGCTTGAACCCTGCCTGTACCTACCCGGCCTGTCTGACCACCCTATTCCATTTGGTTCCTCCTGAGTTGTGGCCTTCCGTCCAAATCCCTGGTAAACAACCGTGCCCCTTTGCTAGTCCAGAACTCTTGCTAAACTCCTCTCTTATTAAGACCTAGCAGCATCCGATCAGCAGAGGGCTCCTCCCGAAGTGAAAGGCAGTTGCTACAAGTGGAATCAGAGCCGAGACCAGGTAGCCTAGTACTTGTTCTGAGTTTAGGGTGCCGATCGTGATAGTCTGCAGTTCAACTGCATCTGAGTTGTTTCATTTAAAATTCATTGTGGTGACGTACAGAACCAAAATTAGAAAAAAAGTTGCCTCTGTCCAAAAATGTATGGGTCTAACTGTACCTCAAAAACTTCCTTGCATAGTTTGCGACCAAATGGCTGTTACAAACATTTGCAGTGTGCGACCAAATGGCTGTTACACACATCTGCAGTGTATGTAATAAAATTTCACACAAATGCAAATAGTTGCGACAGTATATTTAATGAAACTCCAGAGCAGGTGTTGAGGCTAACCTTTGCTTAGACATAATGCTCAATGTAATATTCACCAGCAAATGTTTTTTCATTGCGAGTAGTGCTAAACATTTGCAAAAATGCCATTTTAAGTAACGCTTGCAATTTCAATTACATTCCCCCTTATTGTCACAAATGACAGACAAACAGAACATAAGAATAGTAGACAGGATTGTTTACTCTTTAAGATCCCTGCCTACCCCAAGTCCAGATTTGGTCCCCTCTGCAGGGCTTGCTTACCCCCTCTGTTGCTCGCTCCTCTGTCCCTCCATCCCTCCATTCTCTGTCTGTCCATCTCTCCCTCCTCTCTCCCCCCTCCCCTGCCACAAACTGCCCACTGCTGCTTCCCCTACTTGTACCTACTTTATGGTGCGCACGTGTACATATGTATGCACGCACGACGGGGGCAGGGTAAGCCAACCAGGTTGTATAGGGCATGCGGTCAGCTTGACCCGGCCTTGCAGCCCCATCTTCCGTTACCCTTACCATTAGTTACAAGCACAATTTTTTGGCAGGTATGGATTTGCAGCATAAATTTGCTTCTTTATATTGCAAAATCTTTTAAGAAACCACAGTAAAATGTTGCTGAATTAAAATTCCCATATGTTTTGCATGAAAAAAACTCGCTGAAAAAATTCCCATTAACTTCAATGGACTTTGATTGAAAAAAATTATTGTGAAAAAATACCAATTTCTTTCTTTTTTTTTTCATTGTGATTTGCTCATCATTAAATACCAGTGCTTAAGAATGCTTTTTAGGAGGATTATTTTATAGACAATATGTGATGGCAATTAACAGCAAATGATTGGGAAAATACATTGATTGTACTAATGACTATTGCCAAGCAAGTCTTTCACATAAAGGCATTTTAAGTTGCAAGGTTCTTGGATTATTTTCTTTTTTTTTCCCTGTAAAAAATAAAAAATGATACAAGCATTCTATTGTAAACTTACAGTGCTGCTCCTATCTGCAGAGCTCTCAGTTTAGCAGCTTATTCAAATTATCCAGAGTTCTAAGGATGTCTGTGTTCAGCCACAGGTGCAACAATATTTAAGGTGCAAAAGCTCTTTATTACACACTTACTGGAAAATATTTCCCACACTTTAAAATGTAAACTTTGCAGCAGAATCAAAAGAAAAAAAGCCCAGACTGCCAATATAAACTTTTTATGGAAATTCATTAAGCCTGTTAGTGTTGTTCAGTTGCAACGTGCTTTATTTGTTTTGATGTAATACAATTTACATTCATGCAATCAGAGCCCTGAAGTGAGATCAAAAAAATTCAGATTTCTGAAAATATCATTAATTTACAGATGATAGCTTGCAGGAATCTGAAACAATTCATTTGTTCACCTGTTTTAGTTTGTGCGGGAACAGATGTCCTTTGGACCACCCCACTTTGGAATTCTTCCAGAAACTTTAACATGTTGAGAAATATTCTGTTACCAATCATATTACTGTACAGCTTTATACAAAAACATACCTAATATACAAACACAATGCAGCAAAAAATCTCAATACTTATAGCCTGGTTCCGATCCTTACCTTACGAGGGTAAGGAATTTATACACTGCGTGTAGTGACACTAAACTAAAAGACACTAAACTAAAATACACTAAACTCACTGTTTAACCTTAAGTATATCAATGTAAATGCAACAGAAAAAAACAAATACAGATGAAGCAAACATTCTCATCACATAATCTGATATTATACAAAAAGTGTAATAGCCTGCCTGGAGTTGAGTTGGGACCTGGTGTTCCTTTGCTGTCTATATTGCTGCTGCTGCACTATGTGAGCAGATAGCTAAGGCCCTGGTTCGCTCCTATGGCTATGTCTTGAAACTGCAAGTAAGCCTGGCTTTTCTCACCTGTTGCCAATCTAGCCACAGGTGATCTGTGTAAGCCATTAGTCTGGCTATAAAAAACCCTACACTGCACTGACTCATTGCCCAATGTAGGTCTATTTCCTGGATGTGATTCCTGTCTGATCTTCTGTTCCTGACCATTGCCTGTTTTGACATTTTGCTGTATCACTGCCTGAACCAACCCTTGCCTGTTTGAACACGCTTTTGAATTCCGATTCTGTACAGTGTTACCGACTGGTTTGACCCTGCCCTGTTAATACTGACTATGCTTCTGACTCTACTGGTCCGGTCTGGTAATCATGACTATGCTACTGGTTCCTGATTCAGTACTGCATCTGGTTTATACTGTCCCTGCCTGTTCCATGTCTGCACTCTCTGCTCCCCATTCTTCCTGTATAGGTTATGGTTCCCTTGCCTGCCCAGAGCTTCCCTGTTAAGATATGCATTAATGCATGTGCTCTCATACAGATCCTATAGTAATCTAATACTGACACAGTTTAATGTGACATGATCTTTGTCACAACTTTGAAGTGTTAATAAAGTTTTGTCTTCTTGAGGCAAGAAAAGCATGGTGTCTGTGTGCAGTTTCTCAACTCTCTAAAAGAAAGCTGCAGGGTCACAGGAGATTGAGCTACCAGTTATCCCATCTCTTAAGCAGAATGGCAACATTCCCCCTTGGTCCTCTTTACAAAAAGTCTTAGGGGCAAATTCACTAAAGGAAGAGGAGTGAATTCGCTAGCGTAGCGCAACGGACACTGGCGTAAATTCGCTAGTGTTACTTCACACCCTTACGCCTGCCAAATTTGCGCAACGGACGTAAATACGCAAATTCACTGACGCACGCATTTTTCTGAACGCTACCTTTTACGCCAGACTTCCTTCACCACCTCAGACCAGGCGAAGTGCAATAGAGTAGATAGGGATTGATTCAAAAAAAGTCAAAATTTTTTCTAAGTCCCAAAAAACGCTGGCGTCTTTCCTTTTTTTATGGGTGATAGGCTGAAAAAGATCGAAAAATTTTTTGGGGCTACCCTTCTTCCCCCCTACATTTCCTAACTCATGGCACCTTAACTATACAGTGGGCACATGTGTAGGGCAAAACTGTTCTGAAGGTTTCCCAGGCTTGTGTAGTGATGCTACATATACCTCCATTGTAACTTCAATTTTGCGCCGTATGCAAATTAAGCATCGCTAGCGTAACTTCGCTTTGCTTGGCAAATTAATGCTAGTGCAACTTCGCAACCTTACGCTTTCCCTGAGCGCAACTTCGGATTTTAGTGAATTTGCGTAGCGCTGGGGAAAATATGCCTGGCGAAATACGGTGAAGCGGACGCTGGCGCAACTACGAATCTTAGTGAATTTGCCCCTTAGAAGCCCAAAATCATAGAGCGTGCAGCCTCCTGCAGTATTTGTTAATCATTTAGCAAAATCCCAGTTACTTTCAATGTAGGAAAAATAAATGGTGCATGTTCTAATCAAATCTTTCCAAAAAGATATTTGGATATGGACTAGCCACAATGTTGTTTGCTATTATTTATTGCTGGAAACATCAATAGTACTAAGGTAATATTTAATTCAGCTGCACCTAAGTGATTTGCACTTGCATTAAAATAAATGTCTAAAAAAACTATAATGACTGGTAAGGGTTTATACTGTAAAACATATTGAGCAATGGTATCACTCCTCCTGCATTCTCATATAATATACCCTCAAATGGTACAGTTTTCCCACCTACAATAAGATACCCCGAATATGAGTTTAAAAAGACAAGTGCAACCCACTTATTCAACAGAAATTCTTACAGGCCCTTTTTTTGCTTTACACAACAGTCTATGGAGGACTCAGTTATGAGTCAGTTGATTGATTCATTTGTTTAATTTTTGCTCAGTTTGTACTCTTACCTTCATTCTCTCATACTGACCTTTCTGGACATGTAAGCAAGATTGGCATAACTATTCTGCCAAATATAACATACTGTACAATAAAAGTGGCCAGGGTATTCACACTAGTATGCACTATGTGACATATATTGATACTTTGGAAAATCATTATTATTGTAGTTAAAGGAGAACTAGAGCTTAACTAAAGATGTAGGCTAGAATTGTTTTAGATTATGTTTTGGGCTTCTGTACCACCCCAGGGCAACCACAGTCCTTTAACAGGAAATGTGTGTACCTCTAAAGATGCCCCAGTGCTGATTCACTGCACATGTTCTGTGCTGCTGTCACTTACTGAGCATAGGGTCCATCTCAAAATATGCAGTACACATAGAATATAAATGTCACAATATAAGGCTGATTAGTAATTAATACAAATACTTACTACATGGCAGTACAGAAACCAGTGCAATTAGCATCAGAATTTAATAATCAGCCTTGTCACATCAGCTTATATTATAGGCCAACCTCATTTTCTGCTGATAATTAGTGATGACCCCCTAAGCTTAGCTTCTCAACAGCTGCTCAGAACCCAATGAGCATGTGAGTAACACAGACACTTTTCAAGATGGTGACCTCCAGGACAAGTTTGAAATCCTGGATCATTGCTGCTATTGAAAAGCTGAAACTTTAGGCTGGTGCAAGTTCAGTATATATAATATGGCATTTTTAGCATTAATCATTTTTAGGATTTAGTTATCCTTTAATCGGATACTGTAAAAAAGTTACTGTGCTTCAGTTCAGTTCCTGATTTCAGGAGGTAAAACATTATGGGCCAGATTCATTTCAGTGAGACAAAAGGTTTATCACATGAAAAGTCATGGAACACAAACTACTGCACACAAGCTCTGAATTGAATGTTAGACATCCATCCAGCAACTATGTAGCAAGCCAGCCAGTTCAGGTTTAGGGATGTAGCGAACTGCCGTTTTGGTGTTCGCGAACACCGGCAAAAATGCGAACAGTTCGCAAACAGTTCGCGAACAGTTCGCGAACTTCGAACACCCGCAAAATCGTTCGATTCGAACGATCGAAGGATTTTAATCGTTCGATTCGAACGATCGAAGGATTTTAATCGTTCGATCAAAGGATTTTCGTTCGAATCGAACGATCGAAGCCATTCGATCGAATGCTTTTCATTCGATCGAATGCTTACAATTGTTCGAACGAATGGAAATCGTTCGATTTTAGCGGTCGAAGGAATCGAATGGTCGAATGGTCGAACGATTTTTATTCGAATCGAACGCGAACTCAAATTGGCGAACGTCGCGCGACGTTCGCGAACATTCGGCGGATGCGAACAGTCGAAGTTCGCGCAAACTAGTTCGCCGGCGAACAGTTCGCTACATCCTTATTCAGGTTATGATGGGTGGCAACAGTATATTAAAACTTAACCTTTAATAGTAACCATGCTTAATAAAACCAAATAGGCTCAAACCGACATAAACACACACAGCATGTTCCAATCACAGCTGTGCAGGACAATGTCCTTAAAAACAACACATATTAAAACCTGAATGTGTAGGCGGATTAGGTAGGCTAGTGGAAACCAAATTTTTAAATGCACTTCCGCTGCATGTCCGTGTATCGTATACTCGCTGCTGCGAATTACTAATAATAAATGCCCTCCAATAGGGTCAATATTCACACAGCGTTAATGCCAGTAGCACTCTTAAATAATATTCCACCCCTTCAAATGAGCCACCTACGAGCCCCCCACCATTCCCTCCCAATGCTATAGTTTCTACCTAGCTACGCTGGGAAGCGTGGGAACTAGCCTCACCACCTTCCGCCTACACCACCCAACGCGTTTCGCTGCTTGGCAGCTTCGTCAGGGGCATAAGTGTCGGACCCGCTCCTTTCCGTCCTTTAAATAGTCACTGTCTGAAAAATTCACACAGGTTGCGCGATGTCACTTCCTGTTTAGGGCGGAAGTGCCCATACTATTGCCTCACCTAATAGGGAATCATTGATGCTTTGCCAGTACTTTATCATCGCTGATATTCACTATGACAGTCAAATTTTGCAGTATGTCAGGTATCAATATACGTCACCGACATCTAAGGGACCTTATAATCTTTGAGTAAGTGAAGTATTGCACTTAGTTGTACGATACATAAGTCGCCAACTTCAAAAAACGGATGGAGCGGAAGCATCTACTGCCTATTCAATCTAAAGTGAAGTCATACAAGAATTCACACTGTGATTAAATTAAGTAAATTGTCTTAGTTTCAAGTACTGCTACTGTCAAAATGACAGATATATTCCCTAAATCCATGTTTATTAGATTTTACCCTATTTACAAAAAGGGTGAAAAGGTAAATCCCTCATTTAGTCCTTTGGGGGACTTACTGTGAAGCCAGTATATCTATTGTGCTTCACTCTGTAAAAGTTTCCTATCGATGTCCCCTATTCTCATAGTAGTTTGAAAGTGTTCTACTCCTGTGAATTTCATAACTGCAGTGTTGCCCTCGTGACATTCATTTATGTGATTGGCCACCGATGTATTTCTTTTATGTACCACATCCCCCACATGTTCGAGGATCCGACGTCTCCATTCTCTTTTTGTTTTCCCCACATATCTCAACCCACAAATGCAGTTCATAACATAAATTACTCCAGTTGTTTTACAGTTAATAAAGTCCTTGATCATGTATTCCTTGATGTCTGATCTCCCACTAATTTTTATTGCTTTATTTACCCAGGGACATGCTTTACAAGACCCATATTTGTAGCAGCCTTTAGTACGATTGGCTAGCCACATTGTTTTTTGGGGACTGATGTAGTGACTGTGAGTCAATCTATCTTTCAGATTTTTACTCCGCCTCTATGTGATTGTAGGTGTTTCTCTTATAACATTTTTTAAATCCATGTCTTGTTCCAGAATGTGCCAGTGTTTGTTAAGAATGTGTTTTATCTCCTTATGTTCAGCACAGTAGTCATCTATAATTCTGATTACATTAGAGCCTCATTGAACAACCCTTTTACTAATTTGTTTTTGTTGGATTAGTAGGGAATTTCTATATGCTTGTAATGCTTTACTATAAGCCCGTTTGAGAGAATTGTGGCTGTACCCTCTCTGTTTGAATCTGATATACAATTTGTCTGCTTCTACTTTGAAGTCTTCAACTGTACTACATAGTCTCCTCAGCCTTAAATATTGCCCAGTTGGTATCCCTTTAATGGTGTTCACAGGATGTTGGCTGTCAGCATTTAGTAAGCTGTTAGTGGCTGTCTGTTTCCTAAATAATGTAGTTTGTACACTATTGTCAATCCCTCAGAAGATATTAATATCCAGAAATGTAACCCTATCTCTATTAATGTCCGCAGTGATCTTGAGGTTAATATTGTTGGTGTTCAGTTTGTTAATAAATTCGAAGAGTTTTTCTTCTGTTCTGGACCATATAAGCACTATATCATCTATATAGCGAAGCCGCATAGGAATAGCTTGTGTGTATTCAATGAGATCTTCCCCGAACACCATATTCCTTCCCACCATCCCAAGTATATATTTGCATAGCTTGGGGCGCAGGCACTTCCCATGGCGGTCCCCCTTATCTGATGGTAGTAATATGAATTAAATGTGAAATAGTTATGTCGTAAAGTGAAATCCAATAACTCTACCACAAAGTTGTTATGTTTCTCAAACAATGGTCCCCTCTGTCTAAGAGTGTCTTTTACTGCTTCTATGCCTGGTGCAAGTTCAGTATATATAATATGGCATTTTTAGCCATAATCATTTTTAGGATTTAGTTATCCTTTAATGGGATACTGTAAAAAGTTACTGTGCTTCAGTTCCGTTCCTGATTTCAGGAGGTAAAACATTATGGGCCAGATTCATTTCAGTGAGACAAAAGGTTTATCACATGAAAAGTCATGGACAAGATTTTTTCGACTTTGATGCCCAAAAACTCCAATTTTTTTGGATTATCCATGGATTCTTCAGATTAATGCACAAACCCCAGTGAAGATCATGATATCTTCCAGGTGTAAACGGGACATCTGCGATGGACTTCTACATGATCTTGGCAGGTTTGAGATGGAGAACTTTTTTATTTGGACTTTTAACAGCATCAGGGTTTATTAAATCGAAAAAAAATTGAGTTTTTTTCTACAAAAAAAATATGTTTTTCCCCTTTAAAGCTGTTTACTTCCTGGGAAATTGCTTCTGGTGGAGGGATTTGCAATTGTATAATATCAAAAAGTTTGGCTCAAAGTTTAACAAAAAGTTGGGAAACTCCCTAGCACAGTTTTGTGATCTTAAAGTGACCCCTAGCATTCCTGCTGACTGGACCTTATAAAACCAATGTACCTAACTCTGCCAATGGCAAGCATCCCTAATCTGGGTTTTGGGGAAGACATATAGTAACACCCTTCATGGAATTGAACCAGTGACCTTAGCTGTCTGCTCCTATAGAATAGACAGCTAAGGTCACTGTTTGAACTCCAGGCAGGGTGTTACACAATATATTGCAATTCTCTGGAACTGTTCTTGCTCTTTTTTTGAAATTCTGCAAATTGTGCCGGTTTGTTACAGGTAAAATAAGGGTATCCCAAAATAATAAATATTTTGGCAAGTATTTTGAGACTTTCCAAAGAACAACATTTGGATTAATAACACAAACAAATAATTTACATGCTTTACAATTATAAAGCACAATTATGGGCCAGAGGTGTATAGTAGTATAAGTGCAAAAGTATTGTATTGCACTGAGATTGCAGATGAAGCCTCTGAAATATTGTATTTTGCCCATCATTGATACAGAGTATTTGTTTAACCCTTTCCCTGCCAGCCGTTTTGTCCTAGATGCGAACATCTACTGCCAAGCAGTTTTTAGATATTTTGCACTCTTTCACTTTAAGGGCCTTTCCTGGGGTGGTCTTTTAGTTAACCCAGGAAAACAATATATTGTTTTTTTCAGGACAACCTGAACTTTCACAATATGCAAGAATTTTGGTGTAATTCTACTTCTCTAAAAAAATATTGGATTCTAAGTGTCAAATAAAATGAAAAAAATCATGTTGCACGAAGAACAATCACATATATCAGAAACATCATTCATTTTATGTACGAGAACACAGCCGATTTAGAAAGGTCTATGTCTCCTGAACGCGACAATACCAAATATATATAGTTTTATGGAGATTTCTCACTTGTATAGCTCAAAATCTACAAGCAGTACACAACCAAATTTCCAAAGCAACACTCCCCAAACGGCATACTTTTGATTTCAAGGCCAAACATTCCGCTAACAGTAGGTTTACCCTAGAAAACTACCCATTACTAGAAAGAACAGATTCTGGTGAATCAAAAATGGGTAGAAATATCTTTGTACTCCAAACCACTAAGTTGCAATTGTTTCCTAAAGTTATAATGTTTTATAGAAATTGGTGAATTTTTTGAAAAATGACCTCAAAGCTTCCACTCTACAGCAACATATCTCCCACACATCATTAGGTATCAATGTAAAACACCCCAAATATAAAATCCTGGGTCCACTGAACAGTTTGATGCCCAATATGAATAGATGTACCCAAGCACGTGGCATAGGAGGCCCCAAAAGGAAGACCCCCCGTTTGTTCTGTCATTTCAGGTACTGCAAAATCAACACATTTACATTGTTTTGGGGGGGCAAAAGTAGAAAACAGTAAGTTCACCCCAGAAAACCATATATTTTCGGAAAGTACACATTCCAACGAATCCAAATTGGGTATGCATGTCTTTCTACGCCAAAGTACCAAGCCGCAAATCATTCCTAAATCTTGTGATTTAGGTGACATTTCCAAAAATCACCTCAAAATATCTACCCTGCAGCATCGTATTACCCACATACTTTTAGGTATCAAGAGAAATCACCCCAAATATGAAAGCCTAGGGTCCTCTGAACAGTTTGATCCCCAATATGTATAGGTGTACCCAAGCACGTGGCATACAGGGGCCCCAAAAGGAAGACCCCCATATAGTCTGTCATTTCAGGTACTGCAAAATCAACACATTTACATCGTTAGGGGGGGGGGGGCAAAAGTAGAAAACAGTAAGTTCACCCCAGAAAACCATATATTTTCGGAAAGTACACATTCCAACGAATCCAAATTGGGTATGCATGTCTTTCTACGCCAAAGTACCAAGCCGCAAATCATTCCTAAATTTGGTGCTTTAGGTGACATTTCCAAATATCACCTCAAAATATCTACCCTGCAGCATCGTATTACCCACATACTTTTAGGTATCAAGACAAATCATCCCAAATATGAAAGCCTAGGGTCCTCTGAACAGTTTGATGCCCGATATGTATAGGTGTAACCAAGCACGTGGCATACAGGGGCCCCAAAAGGAAGACCCCCATATAGTCTGTCATTTCAGGTACTGCAAAATCAACACATTTACATCGTTAGGGGGGGGGGCAAAAGTAGAAAACAGCAAGTTCACCCCAGAAAACCATATATTTTCGGAAAGTACACATTCCAACAAATCCAAATTGGGTATGCATGTCTTTCTACGCCAAAGTACCAAGCCGCAAATCATTCCTAAATTTGGTGCTTTAGGTGATATTTCCAAAAATCACCTCAAAATATCTACCCTGCAGCATCGTATTACACACATACTTTTAGGTATCAAGACAAATCACCCCAAATATGAAAGCCTAGGGTCCTCTGAACAGTTTGATGCCTGATATGTATAGGTGTACCCAAGCACGTGGCATACAGGGGCCCCAAAAGGAAGACCCCCATATAGTCTGTCATTTCAGGTACTGCAAAATCAACACATTTACATCGTTTTGGGGGGGGGGCAAAAGTAGAAAACAGTAAGTTCACCCCAGAAAACCATATATTTTCGGAAAGTACACATTCCAACGAATCCAAATTGGGTATGCATGTCTTTCTACGCCAAAGTACCAAGCCGCAAATCATTCCTAAATTTGGTGATTTAGGTGACATTTCCAAAAATCACCTCAAAATATCTACTCTGCAGCATCGTATTACCCACATACTTTTAGGTATCAAGACAAATCACCCCAAATATGAAAGCCTAGGGTCCTCTGAACAGTTTGATGCCCAATATGTATAGGTGTACCCAAGCATGTGGCATATAGAGGCCCTAAAAGGAAGACCCCCATATAGTCTGACATTTCAGGTACTGCAAAATCAACACATTTACATCGTTTTGGGGGGGGGCAAAAGTAGAAAACAGTAAGTTCACCCCAGAAAACCATATATTTTCGGAAAGTACACATTCCAACGAATCCAAATTGGGTATGCATGTCTTTCTACTCCAAATTACCAAGCCGCAAACCATTCCTAAATTTGGTGATTTTGGGGACATTTCCAAAAATGACTTCAAAATTTCGACCCTGCAGCATTGTATTACCCACATACTTTTAGGTATCAAGACAAATCACCCCAAATATGAAAGCCTGGGGTCCTCTGAACAGTTTGATGCCCAATATGTATAGGTGTACCCAAGCACGTGGCGTATAGGGGACCCAAAACGAAGACCCCCATATGGTCTGTCATTTCAGGTACTGCAAAATCAACACATTTACATTGTTTTGAGGGGGGCAAATGTAGAAAAAAGTAAGTTCACCCCAGAAAACCATATATTTTCGGAAAGTACACATTCCCACGGATCTAAATTGGGTATGCATGTCTTTGTACTCCAAAGAACCAAGCCGCAAACCATTCCTAAATTTGGGGATTTTGGGGACATTTCCAAAAATTACTTCAAAATATCTACCCTGCAGCATCGTATTACCCACATACTTTTAGGTATCAAGATAAATCACCCCAAATATGAAAGCCTAGGGTCCCCTGAACAGTTTGATGCCCAATATGTATAGGTGTACCCAAGCACGTGGCATACAGGGGCCCCAAAAGAAAGACCCCCATATGGTCTGTCATTTCAGGTACTGCAAAATCAACACATTTACATTGTTTTTGGGGGGGGCAAAGGTAGAAAAAAGTAAGTTCACCCCATAAAACCATATATTTTCGGAAAGTACACATTCCTGCGAATCCAAATCGGGTATGGATGTCTTTGTACTCCAAAGTACCAAGCCGCAAACCATTTCTAAATTTGGTGATTTTGGGGACATTTCCAAAAATCACCTCAAAATTTTCAGCCTCTAGCATCGTAGTTCCCACATACTTTTAGGTATCAAGAGAAATCACCCCAAATATGAAAGCCTGGGGTCCTCTGAACAGTTTGATGCCCAATATGTATAGGTGTACCCAAGCACGTGGCATATAGGGCCCCAAAACAAAGACCCTCAAATGGTCTGTCATTTCAGGTACTGCAAAATCAACACATTTACATTGTTTTGGGGGGGGGGCAAAGGTAGAAAAAAGTGCGTTCACCCCATAAAACCATATATTTTTGGAAAGTACACATTCCTGCGAATCCAAATTGGGTATGCATGTCTTTGTACTCCAAAGTACCAAGTCGCAAGCCTTTCCTAAATTTGGCGATAAAAGCAACTGTTTTTACATTTCTGAAAATCGCCTAAAAATATTGCAATTGGCCGCATTTATCTCACCCAATTTCTTACATACAATTGTAAAACACCATAAATATTGATGCCAAGGGTCTACTGAACAGTTTGATGCCCAATATGCATAGATATACCAAGGCAGCTGGCATGTGCGGACCCCAAATAAAAATAGTGAATATGAGTTTTCTCCGCTGCCGATTCGCCTTCTGTGAACATAGACCCTTGACTTCATATTATTTGCCTCAAGACCCTCCTAACAGCAATGACCCCCCAAAACCATACATTTTTGGAAAGTACACATTCTGCTGATTCCAACAAAGATAACGACGTCTTTCTACACGAAACTACCAAACTGCAAAGCTTTTCTAAACATATAGGTTTTTACAACATTTCTGAAAATCGCCTAAAAATGTTGCAGTTTGCCGCATTTATCACACACAATGTTTTACGTACAAAGAAAAATCTCTCTAAATATGGACGTCAGAGGTCTAATAAATAGTTTGATGCCAAATATGTATAGATTTACCAAAGTATGTGTTGTGTATGGACCCCAAATGAAAAACGTGCCTATGAATTTTCACGCTAGCCAACTAAGCTGCAGAAAAGAGAACCCTAACTGTACGTTATGTGCCGTAAGACCCCCAAACTGTAAAAATAACCCCAGAAACCCATATATTTTTGGAAAGCACATATTTTGGCGGATCAAACTAAGTAAAATCTATCTTTCTATACCAAAGCACCAAACAGCAAAACGATACTAAAGATACATAAGGAACAATAATGCAGGGATAAAATTGCAATAAAACCACAAAAATAGCGTAAATCAATGAAATAACAAAATAATTGTTCTGACAGCGTAATTAGTGGCCGAAATCGATTATCCAATAGTCACGCTGCCAAAATAACACGTTTTTAGGCAAAAAAAACAAAAGATAACAGTATAATGAATTCGTAAAAAAAAAAAAAAAACACCTGTTTGTGTATACATATTTGTGCACTAATAAAAGTTATCTGAGTGTGCAAATACATGTAAATAAGTGTAAATAAGTGTAAATAACTGTACAAAAGGGACCAAGTGTGCTAAAATTAAAAAAAAAAAATTTTAAAAAATTCCAATCTTTACTAAAATGCATAAATGTACTGTAAGTATGTGTAGGTGCAGGTAAGTGTGTAAAAAAAACGTGCACTTACCGTTTTTGGAGCAGGAGAATCGCTGTCTTCTTTGGAGGAGTCCTGGCAGCGTGTCTGCAGAGTTGCTGCGCAGCAGGAAGTGCGTGGGCGGCTCTGCAGGCAGGAAGAAGGGTGAGTGTAGTAGCAGACGCTCCATGCGATGCGTCTGCTACTTTGAAGTCGGATCTGCGACAATCGAGTCGCAGATCCGACTTGACAGCCCCCCAGCCTCGTTGCCTAGGGGGCTGTCTTCTCTCCCCACTCTCTGCGGAGGCGGCAAAAGCCGCCGAAGCAGAGAGAGAGCTCAGCTGCCAAAGAACGTACAAAATACGTTCTTGGCAGCCTGAGCATTGGCCTGCCAGCACGTACGCCGTACGTGCTTGGCAGGCAAAGGGTTAATAAATGATCTCCATGTATACATGATCCCTACATTATCTCCTTAAGAAAGCCTATACTGGCATTGAAATTGGTTTTTTTTTGGTTTTTTTTTACTTTTCTTTGGAAATAACTAAATGGTCATTTTGAAAGGCTTTGTACAGACATTGTAAAAAGCATTTATCTGAAACCAGATTTTTTCATTGCATGTCTGCTGTTTTACTGTTTCTTGCTTATAATCTTTAGAAGATCATTGGTTATTCTTGGATAATTTTGTGTTTATATATGTGTGAAAGCTATACAAGAAAATATAAATAAATAAAGTGACATTCGTGATTTGCGATCAATTAAACTAATCACAAACTTGACCATCCGCTGTTTATAGTGGATATACTGGCTGTGATATCCAGGTGCAAAAACACTGCCTGTTTCCTCAGCTACGCATATAATCAGAAGAGACTGCTCTCAGTAAATCAAGATGTAGGTCTCACCCAGGCTTATTTATCATTGATTTTATAAAATGAATTATGAAGTAGTTGTGCCTTGATAAGATGACATTATGAAAAAGAAAACACATATGTTTAATGCATTTAAATGTCCTGTCATCAGATACACATACAGTACACTGAGGAAATGTATTGCTAAATGTTTAATATGTGGTGATTTACAACAGCAAAATGCAACGTTATATAGTTTTGTAATCAAAATACCTCTGGGGTTTAGGAGTTTTTAGGCAAAGTACATGGAATACATCACCGTTAGTCATGGAAATAAGCAAAAAACACGAAGGCAGTTAAATCTCCTAGCGCTGCATATGAAATGCTGTTTGTGCATTTAAATTCATGCAATTAAAATAAGAGCCATGCTTAATTTGATGAGATCTGAAGAGGTAATTTATGACATTGATCAAGTGTTTAATGCATGCAGAATGTAAAAGCTGTATCTCAAAGGCAGTTTTGGGACCTTGCAATCAGGCAACATTCGTGTTTCCCGGGCAAAATGTGACAAATTCGCCCATCACTAGTTGCCAAACAATACATAGTGAGAAAAAGTTATCTAATTGATCAGGTGAAAACTCATGGATGCGATTCAAATAGAGGGGAAAAAACTTTTATCCAAAATCAGTTTGTTTTTTTCCCATAGACTTGAAAGAGTTTTCACGTAATAACCCGCGAGATACGTTTTTCTGAATTGAATTTCATCCTAAATTGAATCCTGTCCATGAGTTTTCATGTGATAAACCTGTGTTGCTTCTTTTTTTGTTTTAGCAGTGAACCCTTCATCTATCATGGAAGACAAGTGTGCAGCATCCTCAGATGCTGAGGCCACTCGCATTACATTACCCTATTTGATTTGTTTATTGGTCTTTGGCCTGCCTTTATAATCTCCTTAAAAGTCCCATTGATTAATTTTTGGTCTTTGCTATGGAGGTTATGTATTCTACCAGATTATGTTTTGTTCTTTAACCAAAACGTAAATTCCCAAATTCATGAAGAGGGCAACAAGTTAAGACCCTGGCTCCCTAAATTCAACATCAATATTCCAATATTTTCTGTTGATGTTACAAAAAGCAAGTCCAAATGTATTAATTGATTTCACAGCAACGACTTTGCATTTCTTTTCACTGAGTTACAGAAGATGTAGTTCTTTAAAAAGAGCTCTGTGTCCAAAATGGAATAGGGATCAAGGAAGGGACCTGTTTGTTATGCTTTATTACCACTATGGGTTTGAATAAACATGCTCTTTGTGCTGTATAGCATGTCTGGTAGAATTATTCAAAAAGTTCTTCTGAAAGTTTCAGAGGCCTGTTTCAAGTAATATGTGTTTTGCTCTGAATGAATGGCTGCCTTGGTTAAAGGGGCAAAAAAATGTACTCACTTTCTTTTCGTTCCTATTGGGTATTAAAAAAGATGTATCAAATGGTGATAAAAATGCAAATTTCAAAATACTATAGGAATGGATAGAAAGTGTGTGAATTTTTCTGTTGTAAACTCTAAACTCACATTTTGATAAAATTTGGCAATATTTTTTTATCTTTTACGGTTTTTAAATAGTTTAGCTTCTTGTTGAGCTGCTCTGTAGTTTGAAATTTAGCAGCTATCTGGTTGCTAGGGGTCAATTTAACCAAGCAACCAAACACTGTATTGATTGAGAGACTTGAATATGAAAAGGAGAGGGCCTGAATGTGAAGATAAGTAAAAATGTTTCTATAACAGTAAAATGGTAGCATCACCAAGCAGTAGGTTTTTGGCTGAAGAGCTGGAAAGAGTTACAAGAGAAGGTCAAATAATTCACAAGGTATAAAGACCAAGGCAAAAGTTGCTAAAAATGAAACATTATATAACATATTAAAAGTTATTTAAGGTTTGCTTGGAATAATTTGTATATATACACAATACTAATGCACTGTGTTTGTGGTCTTTTTGGGATACTACTATATGCACACTGTAATATGTGACCATCTTTGTAGCACCTTTGAATTGTTGGCATTAACCTCATAGTATTTTGGGAATCGAGTTTAAAAATAAATTGGCACATAATAGTAAACACAGCTATTCCATTATTTATTAGTAATGCAACACGTTAAAGCATTTTTAGCATATTCACCTATAACAGAGTTAAGTATCCCACATTTTCCCATGAATTTATGGACATGTAAATCAATACTCACATCTCCAAACACAATCCATACTTACTCATGTTTTTCTAAACAGATCTATAAAAACTGTCTGAAGTTAAGCTTCTCTACATATAATATATACATTATGAACATAAAAGGGTGAGTGTGTATAATCATTATGTGAATAGATTTAACTAACAAATTATTATTTAAAAAAATATTTTGGAAGTCATTGTATCAACTGTTTATATGACACTAAGGAAATGTTGGGAAATTTTTATTTAGAAACATTTCTTAAGTGCCTTTCAGTACATCCTCAAAGGAGTCTTGGAGAATGTCCAGGACTGACACATGACCCTCACTCTTTTGAGGTATAAGGAAGCACGGGGCATTGTATCACCTGGTCCTCTCTTCTGACACTTTTCCCATTTGCACTTAATCAGAATCATTCCTGATAAATTATTTACCCTGGAGGAATGCAAGGGGACGCCAGTTTGTCTGTTCAAGAACTCTTACACTATACCAGACTAAATAAGCAAGGCTAAGAAGAGATTACTGACTACTATTAATGAGGTCTTTTTCCATTTAGAGGTTTTGCTTTATTTACTGACCACTGACTACTGCTATGTTTAGATGCACCCTTCATATAAAATATATATCCTTGAATAAATAGTATATGAACCATGTGTTTCTACACTTCACATTAGGTACAACTGCCCCTTTTATAGTTTAGTAAGATCAACAAACAATTCTTTTTTTTTTTTAGAATTTTTTATTCTATTTTGAGATGCACCATTGTGTAACGCCTATTTGGGCCATACAGGGTTAATTCACCAGCTAGTGCACTAGAGCATGGGTTACACGTGACTGTAATACTTCAGGTTAGGGCATTCGCTATATGGAAGATTAAAGGTGTAGTGTAGTGTAACTACAACTCCCACAGGCTATTGTGCAATAACAAAAGACTTGGGCTCCAGGAGGTTCTTAATAAAACAGGAACAAGGTTTATTACTATGCACGAGGCAAGTGACATCAGGTTTATACTCATGCAGGAGTTGAGGCAACAGCATATAGAGAGTTCATACAGATCTGCAGGCAGGCTTACCTAGAGCAGACGCAGGCATTTCATGAGGAAGAGCTTCCATTAGGCATTTGTAGATTTCACACACATTCCCTCCTGGAAGTTGTCAGGGAAGCAGCTTCTACCCTACAGTCTCTCTTCACTGAGGTCCCTGACTGGAGGCAACACACAGAGCCTCTGGGAAGCTACTCCCTTACTGCAAAACCTTATTGGAGCTTCAGCTGCTCTTTCTCTCTCACCTCTCTGCCTTTCTCTCCTAGAGACTATGACAAGTCTGCCCTAGTATATCTGTTCCTCAATCATGGGGTTTCCTGGTCCCCAACTTGGACCCATGCCTTCTTCTGGGCCTTCTGTACTCAGCCCCTCTGAGCACAACCAGCTGGATCAGCATCCAGAGGCGAAAGAGGAAGAGGCCACTCCTTACACACACTATAGTGCAGTGTAGCACCTCTCCTGGCAGATCACTCTAAGGAAAAAGGTGGGGGCCTTAAAGCTGCAGGTCAGATTAACCCATAAGGGCCCCGATTAAAAAGCAAATATTTTTTTAAAAGTTGGATTATTTGATTATAACGGAGTCTATGGGAGACTGCCTTTCCATATTTTGGATCTTTCTGGATAACGGGTTTCCGGATAATGGATCCTATACCTGTAAGCTTTTACTGAACAATACACCATGCACAGGATAAAAAATGAAGGAATATGTAGCTCTGATTGCCATCATGACAGCCCAGCATTAAAAAAAGAAAACTATACAACCCAAAATGAATACTTAAGCAACAAAGTTTGTTGGTGTGCAATGTGAATACTAGGAACTCAGGGGGCGGCCTTTATTTTTTAAAATGGCACTTTCTATTTATATCACCAACCCCCTATTAATGAAAAAAAATGATGAGCAAATACACCACACATCAATAGTGTATACATATACCTGTATATTTTTATAAAAGAGATATGAGAGAGAGAGTCTACACCTATTATTTGCACCCTACAGCCACAGCTGTAAATTATCCTGTACATATCTATACAATTACATAGAACACTAGAAAATGGATGTTACCCTGAAATTACAATGCTTAACAAAAATATATAAGTGTAATGTTAGGGCAATAATGCATACCTCCCAACTGTCCCTTTTTTGGAGGGACAGTCCCTCTTTTGACAGCTCAACCTGCAGTCCCTCATTTGTACTGGAAAGTCCCTCTTTTCTATGCACTGAACAGCCAGAAAAAGAAACACAGTTTCTCACTTAATTGGCTTTTAGCAGAGAGCCCAGAACAGCTAACAGGTGCAAATAAGATACTTTGTAACAATTTTGAGACACAAAAAACACAGTTTAGATAAGGAGAAATATTTTCAAACTTTCATAACCTGCCAAATTTTGTAAAACAAACATGGTAATTAGGGGGTGTGGCCACAGAAAGGGGTGTGGTCAAAAAATTTGCTGCGGTACGTGCAAAATGTTGGGAGGTATGATAATGAAAGAAAATGTTATCATTGGAGAAAAAATCTACACCCACTGGCAGCTGCTTCTCTACAGTTCTACTCTTGATAATTGCTTCTGTATGCCAGGTAATATGATCTTGATATACTGTAATGGGAAGCAACTGACACTGGTTGTAAGTTTATATTGCTTCAGATAAAGCACATTAATTTTCTCTGCACAAGTACTTTTAAAGGGGACATTTCATATAACCTTCATATTCAGATATATTGCTCATCCTTCCTCAAAACATGTAATGATGCAGAAAGAAAAACATTTTGAAAGCATTTTACCTCCTAGAACTGTCATTATAACAGAGCTGCAGAGAGAACTTCTCAGGTCAGAAGCTAGGCTAAAATGAAGAGTGGGAGTGTCTGTTCATTCTTTCACAGGAAGTGGTCACAGCACTGACTGACAGGCTGAACTCCTGAGCTGTAGCAGCCAAACCCCTCCTCTCCCACCCTCTGTCCTGTGTGTCCCAGCCTGCTCATAACTGTCTTATGCTGCTGCCTGATCATTCACTTATAACAATGTAGGGACCTATAGGATATCCTATCCCTATAGAGTTAATCCCCTACCTTTTTGTATGTAGTTCTCTTTTCCCTTGGTATTGGGCCAAGCCCTTGTAACTGGTAAAGTGTAACACCCACACCTATTGGACAAAGAGTGTAATGACACTCCCCTGCCACACTGCTATATAGTGCTGTGCAGGGAGTGTCCTCTTCCTCTTTGGCTCCTGGTGCTGCTACTAGGTGAATCCCCATTGAGCCTGGGATCGCCATAGGCCCCAGTAAGCATTTACCCCAGAGGGACCTGACACCTTTGGTGCTAAGTCGGGGACCAGATAACCCCGTGAACGAGGACCAGCTAAGATAGTAAGATCTTGTTATAGTCTCTCTAGGAGAGAAAGACAGAGAGGTGTAGCAGAAAGAGCAGTTGTCGCTCCAACGAGGATTGTAGGAGGAAGTAGCTTCCCACAAGGCCTGTTTGCCTTTAGAGCAGGGAACTCAGTTGATAGGCATCTAGGTGAGCAAAGGACTACCTGTACCCTACCTGATAGATCCCGATCCCCTCACTGTGCAACGTCGGTTGAACTGGGAATTGATGTACACCTATCTGCAATATCTGTTGGGAGTCGCACCTGTCTGACTGTGAACCTTGTACTGTCCAAAGTGATTCCACCTGCTGTGTCCTCAGAATATTTGTAAGCAAACCTGTGGTCATTTTGCCTCTGGCATAATAAATCTGTGCTCCTGTTTTACCTTTTTAAAGAACCTCCTGGTGTCCATTATTCTATTTTTGCACTTATATGCCTGTGAGTTGTAGTTCAACTACAGTTTAAAGGGGAAGCTTCCATTTGGCGAAGGCTCTGCCCTGGGTGAGGATTCGCAATGTAACCCATGCTCACTACCTAGCTGGTCACCCTTAACTCCTAATTGGCAGAATAGGCCAAGAAAGCGTTACAACAACATCCCTGAAATGCTCAACATTAATCAATAGATGTGAAGGTTAATACAAACTGTAATAGAAATGTAATAGTAATAGTATTTTCTTTTATTTAAAGTACAACAGTATTGTCCTGTGTTCCACAGCAAATAGGCATCAGTTGCACATGTACCTGGACATAATCTATAGTCCATAATATAGTGAATAAAGTACCCCCCTCTTGTAAAATATAAGGATATTAGTTACAGAGGAGTTTCATGACCATATAAAAACACGAGGCCTCATATTTTGCAACTGGGGGTACTTTATTTATTATAATACACAAGTTTTAGGGAGTCATGTGACAGAAATGACATCAGAACTCACCGTTTATAACTGATGACATCAGAACTCACCGTTTATAAGGATATAATTTACAAGATATTCATGGCTTTTGTGTATTATATATTGTTATACACTGTGCAACTCTCTGCCTCTATTACATTATAAAACTTACACAAACAGTGTCCATTCGTATTCACTGTTATGATATTGCAGAACAGCAGCTGTGGCTTTGTTTTCCTTCATATTCATATATGATCAGGTGCAATGAGTTGCAAGGGAGTAAATGCAGCTGTTCTGGAACAATTTATGACCAGGTGCAGGGAGTTGCAAGGGGAAATGCAGCTATTCTGGTAAAATTTATGATCAGGCGCAGGGAGTTGCGAGGTAAAATGCAGCTGTTCTGGAACAATTTATGACCAGGTGCAGGGAGTTGCAAGGTAAAAAGCAGCTGTTTAGGAACAATTTATGATGAGGTGCAGGGAGTTGCAAGGAGAATGCAGCTGTTGTGGAACAGTTTATGACCGGGTGCAGGGAGTTGCAAGGGGAAATGCAGCTGTTCTGGAACAATTTATGACCAGGTGCAGGGAGTTGCAAGGTAAAATGCAGCTGTTCTGAAACAATTTATGACCAGGTGCAGGGAGTTGCAAGGGGAATACAGCTGTTGTGGAGCAGTTTATGACCAGGTGCAGGGAGTTGCAAGGGGGAATGCAGCTGTTCTGGAACAATTTATGACCAGGTGCAGGGAGTTGCAAGGTAATATGCAGCTGTTCTGAAATAATTTATAATCAGGTGCAGGGAGTTGCAAGGGAAAATGCAGCTGTTGTGGAACAATTTATAATCAAGTGCAGGGAGTTGCAGGGTAAAATGCAGCTGTTGTGGGACAGTTTATAATCAGGTGCAGGGAGTTGCGAGGTAAAATGCAGCTGTTCTGGAACAATTTATGACCAGGTGCAGGGAGTTGCAAGGTAAAAAGCAGCTGTTTAGGAACAATTTATGATGAGGTGCAGGGAGTTGCAAGGAGAATGCAGCTGTTGTGGAACAGTTTATGACCGGGTGCAGGGAGTTGCAAGGGGAAATGCAGCTGTTCTGGAACAATTTATGACCAGGTGCAGGGAGTTGCAAGGTAAAATGCAGCTGTTCTGAAACAATTTATGACCAGGTGCAGGGAGTTGCAAGGGGAATACAGCTGTTGTGGAGCAGTTTATGACCAGGTGCAGGGAGTTGCAAGGGGGAATGCAGCTGTTCTGGAACAATTTATGACCAGGTGCAGGGAGTTGCAAGGTAATATGCAGCTGTTCTGAAATAATTTATAATCAGGTGCAGGGAGTTGCAAGGGAAAATGCAGCTGTTGTGGAACAATTTATAATCAAGTGCAGGGAGTTGCAGGGTAAAATGCAGCTGTTGTGGGACAGTTTATAATCAGGTGCAGGGAGTTGCAAGGGGAAGTGCAGCTGTTGAGGAACAATTTATAATCAGGTGCAGGGAGTTGCAAGGGAATAAATGCAGCTGATGGAATTGTATAACATATAATAACAGATGCAGGGAGTTACAAAGAAAAACCCAAAAAGACGTTGATTGCTGTGATTGCTGTTTGTATACAACATAATACTGGGTAGAAAATGACTATGGTACTTACACTAACTGCTCATACACATTGTCCCCAGAATAGAATAAAATACATTTAGCAGCAGATTATGTATTATTTATACTGAAGTTTGCTTTTCTTTATTTTCCACAATGATTGCAGGGCAAGAGAAAGGAACAAGCAGTGCAGGGAGGGGGAGGAAAACAAATAGGGCAGAGAGGGGGTTAAATAAATAGGACAGAGAGGGAGAGAAAGGAGCAGGGAAGGGAAAACCAGCAGTAAGGGTTAACAGATGTCTGCAGGGAAGGACTGAGAGAGACATCACAGACACGCCCAGTCCTCCCTCACTGGCTGTTGCTCTATAGCTTATACAGAAAGAGCCGTGGGCTGCAGTTCAGATAAGTGAAAATCCTATCATACTTACCGAGATTTTCCTTTCCTGGACTGTAGCATGGCAGTGGGCAACCAATGGGATTCGTTCCCGTCACGTGACCTAAATTAGCAAGCAATCAATAAATTTGGCTCCCCACCCCCAAGCATCCATCTCATTGACTTAAAACAGAGAGCTCTCCCCACTAGGGTCGGGAAGCCATGCCCACTGCCATGCTACAGTCCAGGAAAGGAAAATCTCGGTAAGTATGATAGGATTTTCACTTTTCCTGTTCCTTCGCATGGCAGTGGGCAACCAATGGGATGTACAAAAGCATCATATATAGGGAGGGTATAACCAAGAGAGCTAACTGATATACAGGTCACTGCACCCTCCAACTAGAGTATTTATTTCAAAGATCAACTTTGGTACTGTGGATAGCTGCGACTGCAACTCAATAATATATTGACCGAAGGCAATCACATTCAACAATATTCAATAGAATAGACCACCATGCAGTTGCAGAAGCATTAATAGGTTTTCCCATTGAGAGATTAAACATTGAAAAGGGACATGGCAATACAGTTGCATGATATGAGGATACCTTAGAATGTTACTCCACCTTGTAGCATACTCACCACTCCACTTATATTTGTAGTACTATAGGGCTCCGTTTTATGGATAATACATTTATATACTTACAGTTTTCAAGAGGTGAACCCTGATTAAACCTGTTATAAAGATAGATTATTAGTTCAATATATTAACAAGTTCATGCAGAAGCCCAATATGTACCGGATAAATCCAGGTAGACCTATGGCAGGATTATGTAGTATGATCCTTTGATTAATTAATCTAATAATAGTAATTCATTATCCCTATAATTGCTATACCATAATGTATAATAATGTATTAATATACAAACGTCTCAATAGTAGGCATTACCAAGAAATACCGCAATAGTACCATACCGACTATTTAAAGTTATTGCAAGAGAATGACATCGCAAATGGATATATAGTTTATATTCTATTAGTTTGCCAATTAGTATCAAGACTTCGCCGCTCTGATGGTGAGCTGTAAAATAAAATACACACAGTATTATAATGGAGAATATTGTGGAACAGCAATAATTTGCGACAAAACCCTCATTATTAATTTACTGAAAGCCAGACTATGGCTGATGAAGATTTCTTGTTTCATGTTGTATATTAAGTTCATTTGAACGGTCTCACTTAGGAAAGCTGTAGCCATACATATTGTATCAAAAATAGCATAGAAAGCTTATAGCCACTTTAGGAGGGCCGTATGGTGATAAATACCATAACAGAAAATTAAGATAAAGTGCTGAATATATGGTAGACATTCCACGTGGAAAGAGACCAAGCATAGCATGGACCTGTTACTTGTGGAAAAGGTACTGCCGTAATGCTGCAGAATGCATATCTAACTATTAGGTGAACCACCCTCAATTTAATTAGCCTGACACCATATGTCCCACTATCATTGTATCCTACTGCATTGTGTATTTTTATACATATTAACGGGAAGGAACATTTTGCTAAGTGAATAACTGTCTGCGTCTCAGAGTCTCCTGGTAATCGCTTAAACTCCCCATACTTACCATTTTTTGCATGCCTGCATTTTAAATGCTGCATTATTATCATGTGGGATCAATGATACTCCCTGGCCAGTACCAGTTGAATGCTGGTAAAGATAATAGAATGTAGGACAGCCTAGGAATTGAAACACCAATGAAGAATTGCAATCATTTGAATACCACGTTGCAAACAGATTTCTAAGTACACATTTGAAATGGTTAACTGCAGATGCAATATCGTTATAATATAATAATGAGCCGCATCATGGGAGTAATTAATAACTGTAGAGGAGTAATAGGATATTTGCAACCCCTATACCTAAAATGACAACCCTCAAAAAGTCGGGGAAAGTATCCACACTGTGATCTGAACCCTGGACTCGTCGGGGGAAGACCAGCGCTTTACCAATTGTGCAACAAGGTTGGTTCATAACATGGGCTATAATTTCAAAGTTTCCTGAATGCATAAGCCTTGTACTTTACAAGGTCATGATATAATGGTAGTGAACTGCCGTGCTGTACAAAATAATACTGCGTAATGGACAAGGTACCACTAGCTGCGAATATGCACCCAAAACCTTGCATGGCGAGAAGTCATATTATAGGGATTATAAAAACATTAATAACCCAATATCTAAACACATTAGTAAAAGTACAGCAAAGGTGCTCAGTAATCTATACGTTACAAAGCTATATGTCACTTTAGGCTAGCCATGTACAACTGGGTTGTATAATTAATTGTATCATTATAATAAGACACAGCATTATCTATCCAGTATTCATATATTTTGGAATTAATATACACATATATATATATATATATATATATATATATATATATATATATATATATATATATTTATATATATATATATATATATATATATATATATATATATACAAAACCTGCCGAGACCTGCACCCATCCATGAGTGCAGTACAATTAGTGTTGATATACTTTGCTATTGAGCATAGTTGAGATAACCTACAGAGTACACTGTAGGATAGAATCATGGAAAAAAAGGCCACAACCCCAGTACAATTTATTGAACAGCCATGAAGAGCTTCAGCAATGTAATGGATGGTATATCATAATGACTTCAGAAGTTGTGATGTGACAGTAGCTGGGTTAACCTGGAGAGGTACTCCCCACCTCATTTGAAGGGAATATGAAGACCTGAATCACCATGTTAATATGGTGCCTGAACCATAAATGTAGAATATCCATCATGATAGTACTTACACAGCTGTAAGGCCATATCAATGGACTGCAGAAAGGTTTATGTATCTATTGTAATAGTGTTCATGTCTGCAGAAATTGCAATGTGGTAAACATGTTGCACTTCCGGATTGTCCTTTGTATTCATATGTTTAAATGCTGTCAACTGTAAAGATTGCAATATGTTAATATATTGAATTGCGTAGTACAAAAAGTTTGGCACCTAATTGAATGACTACATTATGATGGGCAGGTTACATGCAGATGTCTTAGTAAGGCAACAAATGAAATCAAGGGTACCCTTAGTATGATGCAAGGGTGTGATTAGAACCCCACTGAATGGTTATATTATGATAATACAGATGTTTGCAGACACATAGTTGTATGAACTGCTGCATTGTACCTGTAGGACAGCCTATGGCCTCCACATGCTCAATGACTAAGCACCACCGCAGTGAAAACTTTTGCAAGGGCTTGCCCTGCAGATACAAGTCTCGTGTGCTGGTGTGTTTTTTTTTTTTTTTTTTTTTTTTTTCCAGTTACTGGGAGTTTACCATATCCTCCATCCATTGAGCACCGAGCTAATCTATACAGCTGCATAACGGGTGTGCGAGTCTACTCCAATTGAAATACCAATGACTAATCCTGCCATTACTGGTTAAAAGCAGACATTCTGATATGATAACACTATATCTACATGCTCAACAACACACTGAATGGCTATACAATGATAGCTTTGCTCAGTACTGATACCATAATGTTACACAAATTGTAATATAATAATAAAAATAATAAGGTGCTGCAGAAGTGCATTTAATCCAATGCCGATTGGCTATTCTGCTAATACCGTTTGAATGCAGTCATTACACCATGGTGGTATAGGGAGCTGTAGTTGAACATTTAGTATAACCACCTGTGCAGAAGTATACTTTATCCGTATGCTGAATGGTAGCTTCATGGTAGCACAGGTTAAATGCAGATGCTGTCATATGGTAGCAAAACACAGTTAGGCATGCACTTAGTATGATATGCTGTATTAAGATACTGCTTAATGCGGATATTGTGGTACAAAATCCTGGTTAAGTGCGAGGGTGTGATTATAACACACACAAACAGTATGGCTATATCACGATAGCACTGATACCTGTAGACATATAGTAATAACCATAATTGCCGTTAGAATTTATATGCTAAATTGCCATTCAGGAATAAACAACCATTTTACACACAACGAAAAACTGCAGGTAAGTACCACCGTCTTGATTCCGGAGGATTGAAATAATGATTCCTGATATACTCACTGCTTAATTTGGAGATTCTGGTGGTAATTTACCCACAATTTCCTACTAACCTTTTCAAGGTAAGTGGTATAGTAGCCATTACTTTTGTGAAACACTGTGCTGAGAAAGCAACAATACTGTGTATATTTCAGGGATTTGGTTGAATAACCTTACCCACAACAGTTGTAGTTGTATGAAGATCCTTTGCTGGTATAGCCGACAGACAATTTGCTACATCAGCTCATACACCTGCAGCACTCTCGAAAGGTCATTAGCATGCCAGAGGCAATTAGTGCACCAGGCCCTTTGCCTTTCCCTTAAAGGGGCAGCATAGTTAAAACAGCTTATGCTTCATCAAGCAGTGAACCTATAACACAGAGGCTAGGTTAAAAAACTTTCCACAAGGATGTGGATCCAATCCACTAGCAGTTGATAAGGCTGTCACAATCCTTTGTTGGTGAATTGTTTTACTTACATGATGTAAATAAATATATATGTAGTTGAACACCTTACCTGTTTCAGTCCTCAATTTGGATGAAGCCTAATCAACATTATGATCCAGCCACAGGTGCTCTGTTCTGAATTGCTACTCACCCTCTTCTCCCATTTTCAATTCCGGGGAGACAAATGAACCAACTCACTCTGGGCATCATAGGAAATGGCCCGTCTGCCAGATAACTCGTGTCCTGCAGTCCTCATTCTTCACTGAACGCTATCCGGCAGAGTGCACAGTGAGGAGAGCCCCACACTTTCTGTTTGCACACACACCAACTTATTGCACACACCCAAAGGTTTTGTGACTGACTGTGGTGATAGGCACACATGGCCATGGTCCTCCTTGGACCCTCACAGGCCTCACACAGGCAAAAGTACCCGGACCTGGAGCTTCAGCAGGTAGAGCCCAGAGACCCTGCTGGCACATCGGGTGAGCTCGCGTGACAGGAAATGAGATGGATGCTTGGGGGTGGGGAGCCAAATTTATTGATTGCTTGCTAATTTAGGTCACGTGACGGGAACAAATCCCATTGGTTGCCCACTGCCATGCGAAGGAACAGGAAAATGAAGAGTCTGAGACAGGAAGTTGCAAAGAGGGAGGGCTGAGAACAGTTTTCAAGCTAATATAGACATTTTTTGATGCAAAAGGTATTGTAATAAAAACACTTTCTTCTATTTTACATTATTTGAAATGGTTTGATGCAATGTGAAAATTTATGCTATATGTCCCCTTTAAAGTGGCATTATCCAGAAAGGTCCCAATTACTGAAAGGCCAGCTCCCATAGACTCCATTATAATCAAATAATCCAAATTTGAACAAATTATTTAATTTTTTTCTCTGTAATAATAAAACAGTATCTTGTACTTGATCCTGATCCTTTAATTAATCCTTATTGGATGCAAATCCAGTCTATTGGGTTCATTTAATGTGTACATGATTCTCTAGTAGACTTATAAAGATCCAAATTACAGAAACATCCATTATCTGGAAAACCCCATGCCCCGAGCATTCTGAATAATAAGTCCCATAACTGTACCAATTCTAGACATTTTTTTTAAATAAATGTGGCTTTGTGGTCCACCTTGTGACTGAGTACAGAACAAAGGGCATTAGGAAATTACTATGAATTCACTATGAATTCTTCTTCTTGCACAACAAAATGCCCATCACTGTTAATGTATTTTGATCCAAAATTAGCCTCTAAAAACACATTACATTCCAATATATTCCACACTGAAAAAGTTCCCTAGAAATAAATTGCAACAGAAAAGTTGCAGAGAAAAAATATCCATAGACTTCCATCTATTTTACACTAAATTTGCCATGAAAAAAGTTGCCGTGGCAAGAGTTGCGGTGAATTTTTTTTTTCAGTTAAGCGAAATGGAACAGGTTAGGTCAACACTACAGGGCATCTTAACACATAAAATTGAATCAAGACCCAGCATAGCAAGGCTCAGGTCTAGGGCGGCAGGATTTTGTGCCCAACGACACCCACATTGGTTATAAAACACAGGTGATTTGCTGGAGATACAATCATTTTTTTAAATCTCCTGTGCACTAATCCCCATTGCTCCACTCCAGATGATGAAAATTTGCACGAATAAAAGGGAAAAGACAGGGGCGATGAACAGCAGTGGGTCTAGGGACGCCTGCTATGAAAATCTAGCCCTGGGGGCAGACAGATACAGGCAACGGAAATAGAAATACCTTATTAAAGGGTTTCTGAAAATGTAATTGCATTGTTATACTTATGATTGTATATAAAATATGTATTTTGTTTTCTTTATATGCAGTTTGTGTACACCACAATTTTTCTGCAAAAAGCTTCCCTTTGTGAGTTCAGTTACTGATTATCAGGGATCGCCATATTCAGTTCTACTGGTGTAGGCTCTTATGTCTCTGTGCTCCTAGTGGTGCTAACGTATTTGTGCTTCGGCCTTTTAACCAGTGTCGGTTTTGGGTTTGATGGGGGAGGAGAATATTTGCAAATGTCACAAAGATTTGGTATTTAAATCCTGTAATGGCTCATTGTATGCCCACTCCTCCAGTTCGTGCTCAATCTGTATTGACCTTTCTTGACATCTTCTGGCCTGTTTCCTGACTTTTTCTGAGCCTTGCCTGTCCAAAGTACCAACCTTCCCAATTCTGCCTGTCTTGCCAACTCCTCAGTGCCGTCGCTCATCTGTTCAGTATATACTGTACCCATTAATATATATGCAAATAAAACAAGATTCATTCAAAATACAATTGCAATGTACAGTTATAATATATGCATAACACAATTAAGGAGAAACAATACCTCCGAACAATGTAAGTCTTTATAAAAATACATAGAACAGCTCATAAGTAAAAACCTGCTTCATCTGAATAAGCCATGTTCATAAAAACATATTGTTTTAGTAATATATGCCATTGGATAATCCTCAATAGAAAATTTCCATTTTAAGAACTAAAGTCTGCTCCCTGGGATCATGTTACACGTAAACAAATCAAGGGCACACGCATATTAGGTCTTTTCAACTAATTAATGAACAAAGTTCTATCTATTACTCCCACACTTCTTCCTGTAACTTCTTCCTGTTACAGTAAAAGCTGCAGTATTTCTGGTCAGGTGATCGATGAGGCAACACAGAGAATATCATAACATGGGGGCTCAAGGGGAAAGATGTAAAAATGCAAAATGTAATACCAGTTTATTAAGATTATTTGCTAGGCCACTTAACATGATATTAAGTATTCATTGTAGGGGTTTTCCTGTAAGGCTGTTGCTGAAATACGTGGGGCAGGAAAAGATGACTACTGAGTCCTGTACAGAGCAAAGATTTAATATCTGAAGGGATGGCATCTGATGCAGTGATCTTCTTTATGGTCAAAAGGGTCCACTGCTATTTGTCTATAATGACTTGTAATCATGTTCCCTCTCAAGTGTTTTTTTCCAGAGAAAACAACCCCAACCTTGACAGTCTACTCTCATAATTCTTTCGAAACGTCTTTCAGCCCTCTAACCAGTTTAGTTGCACGTGTTTGCACTCTCTCAAGCTCATTTATATCCCTCTTAAGGACTGGAGGCCAAAAGTGCACCACATACTCCAGATGAGGCCTCACCAGGGACCTATAAAGGGGCAAATTTATATCTTCATCCCTTGAGTTTATGCCCTTTCTTATGCAAGACAGAACTTTATTTGCTTTAGTGGCCACAAAATGACACTGCCCAGAATTAGACAACGTGTTATCCACAAAACCTCTAGATTCTTCTCAGTTAAGGAAACTCCCAATACACTGCCATTTATGTATAACTTGAATTTATATTATTTTTTGCCCAAGTGCATAACCTTGCATTTATCAACATTGAACCTCATTTTCCAGTTTGCTGCCCAGTTTCCCAATTTAGACAAATCACTCTGCAAAGTGGCAGCATCCTGCATGGAACCTATAGTTCTGCACAATTTAGTATCATCAGCAAAAATAGAAACAGTACTTTCAATGTCCCACTCCCAGTCATTAATGAACAGTTCAGTGTGAAAATAAAAACTGGGTAAATAGAAAGCCTGTGCAAGATAACAAATGTTTCTATATTTGCGTAACATAATAGCCAGAATCCTACTTCCTGCTTTTCAGATTTCTAACTCTGAGTTATTCAGTGACTTAAAGGGGGACCACATGGAACAAAACTGTTCAGTTTGCAATTGATCCTTAGCATGCAGCTCAGATTCAAAAGAAAACAGTTATGACCCATGTGCCCCTCCCTCAAGTCACTGATAACTGCCTGGTAGGCAATCAGTGCAAACCAAGAGAGCTGCAAAGCAGGAAGAAGTGTTCTGGTTATTATGGTAAACATCCAGTCACTCCAGCCTTTATACATTATATTTTTGGCCAACTAACTATATTAGAAACATTTTCTATTTTGCACAGCCTATCTATTTACCCAGTACAGAGCCCTGCTGTACTCCACTAACAACACTGGTCCAATTAGAAAATGTTCAATTTTCCACCATTGTAATATATCTTTAAGGCACTTCTCTATCCAGGTACAAATATTATGTTCTAGGCCAACATTCCTTAATATAACCAGTAACCTTCTGTGTGGCACTGTATCAAATGCTTTACCAAAGTAGATAACATCCACTGCCTTCCCGAAATTGAGGTCCCTGTTCACCTTCTCATAAAAGAAAATTAAATTAGTCTGGCAAGATCTATTATGCATAAAACCATGCTGGCACAAAGTCCAGGATTTTATCCCTTAATAAGTTTTCCTACCACTGATATCAGACTAACCAGTTTATAGTTTTGAGGCTGAGAACAATAAAATATATAGTACCATGGAACCCACATGCACTTTACTTTGTCACTGCTTGTAGTCATAATGACCAAAAAATGCTAATAACATCACTACAGTATATGTGAGTTCTGCATGAATTTCAGACATGCCATTAACATCACCTCAATCACACTTGAACAAGCAGAATGAAATAAAATGCAAATATTCTTCCGATTATGCATCATATTACACTGGGCAGAGTTTGCAATTATCTAGCATTACCAGCTTTATCAGAGGAATGCCATTTTAGATTGGGGACTATTAAATCTCAATTTAAAAAGTACTGCATGATTATATTAGGAACATTACCAAGAAAGAGTAATTAGTGTTTTATTGTGGAAACCATCTGCATATGTGAGAATACAATAAATATCCATTTAGTTCAGAACAATTTAGGAAAACAGACCTTACACTCTGAATGACAGTACATGCTTTACAGCATTTTTGTTAATGCATTAAACTATTTGATGCTATTAAATATACTTTGTTTTCCACACATTTTAAACAAATCTTCCACAAGTTATAAATATGTATAATTCTGTATTTTGCTTGTTGGTTTTGTGCTTGACCTTAAGGAGAATTTAAAATGAAAAACATGCAACACAAAAAAATACAACATGAAAACTGAACATGAAACTGAAGCCAGGCCTGTCTGCCAATTTGTCTACTAAGGCAGAAGGTCAAAATTATCAAATTATCAAAATGCTTAATTTCTCCCCCAGAGTCTTTCCTGTCCGCTACAGTATAACCAATTTTTCTTCTAAAAATAAAACGCCCAGATATGACCTGTCCAAAGACGTCTTTACAAACAATTTATGTTGTTAGACTTGTGTGGTTATAGTAATATCAAACGATTTACTTTGATTACATTTAATGTAGTAAATTTCTAGGAAGTGACTTCACAACATTGTGAGCCTCAGCGCAGTCATGTGACCACTCTGCGCTCAGTCAACAGATAACCTATTTCACTGCCTGTTACTGTGAGGTTTAATAAAGTAGAGGTGGGGCAGTTAGGCATTGGCTATGCATTGGGCTGATCTAGAAAATACTTTAGATGAATACTTGAAAGAGAGTTTCACAAACACCATGGGGCAGATTTATCAAGGGTCGAATATCAAAGTGCAAAAAACTTCGAAGTTCGACCATCGAATAGGCTAGTTTGACATTCGAAGTCGAATTCGTAGGATTTTCAAAACCGTACAATCGTTCTACAATCATACCATCGTACTTCGAATCGAACAATTTGAACGATTTAATCGTACGATCATCCTATTTCGCTTTGACTTCTAAAAACTTAGCCAAATGTTGCCTATATGTTCTAGGAGGTCCCCATAGGCTAACATAACAATTCGGCAGGTTTAAGGTAGTGAAGAGTCGAATTTGGCCTATTCGATGGTCAAAGTACCCAAAAAATACTTTGAAATTCGAGGTGGGGAGCTTACCCCTTTTATCCTGACGAAGGGAGGGCAAACCCCCCGAAACGCTGATGCACAGTTGGTCACCATAAAAGGGGTAAGCTCCCCACCTGCAATACATATGGTGTTTGTGCGACTCTCTTTAGAGTATTCATCTACATTATATTGACGCATGCTGACTGTCTAAGGAACTCTGCACCATCTAAGCAGGATCATCATAGGAAAGGTGAGAGGTGCGGTTCATCTACATACAGAACTAGAAAATACTTTGCCAAAAGTGTCTGAAGCTGCTTTGAGGACTTGGTGTTGTGAAAATCCATAATACTTTCAAGCAGTTAAGCTGACTGATAAATAAGTGTCTTGCTCTAAAGGCTTTGTGTATTGGATGTTAATCAATAAACATTTTAGTAATAAAGTTTGCTAAGAAGAATGAAACACTTTGGTGATGTGGGCATATATTTCTTACGATTAGTGAAGTTATCTATTTTTTATTTTTAATGGGTATTAACAGTCTATAAATATGTTATCCAATTAATGATTGTGTTTTGAAATGTTTATCCACTTTACATCAGGTGAGGCTGAACTGAAGTGGGAGGGGTTATGACATGACTACGATGGTTTTGATGTCATTTTTACTATATATGCTTGATGGTATGGGATATGAGGGATTGATTCAAAATAAAACATTTGTGTTGTACAAGCCTTGAAGATTTTTTTTCTTCTTATTATTGATTGCTTCAAGAAACAAAACAATGCCCTTTTTTCTGGAGCTGCCCCCTTAATGCCCACATTATTGGCGAATATTAAATTTACGTTTTTTTAACTTCCCAATATATGGACAAAAAGGCGTGTCTGTGAAATGATTTATTTATTTATTTAGAAATACTTTTGTTTTTTTTCTACAATGACTGCATAATTTGCTACCAGAAATTTCCAGCCAAATTTCCAACTCAGTTAAAGGGGCTGTTCGCTTTTAAATAATCATCAGAAATTTCCAGCCAAATTTCCAACTCAGTTACATGGGTTGTTTACCTTTAAATTAACTTTTAGTATGATGTAGAGAATGCTATTCGGAGACAATTTGCAAATGGTTTCATTTTTTATTTATTTATTTTTTAAATTATTTAGATTTTTGTTCAGCAGCTTTTTAGTTTCAATAGCTATCTGGTTGCTAGGGTTGCCTTGAAAGACAGACAGGAATGTGAATAGAGGAAGGCATAAATAGAAAGATAAGCAATAAAAAGTACCCATAAAATTGGTATTGAAAATTGCTAAGAATAGGCCACTTTTCTATAACATATTAATATAAGCAGAAGATGAACCACCCTGTTAGGGACTTACCCAGGGGACGGCAGGAACGCCTGCCGCCCCCTCGACGGGGACGCCCGTCTCTCTTCTCTGCCGCCGATGCAGCTAGGCGCCGGCTCCTATGAAGCGCGCGGTGCGCATGCGCTAGAATTAAAGGGACAGGTGCGCTGACGTATTTGCACAGGCGCTGGCGCTGATTCGCCAGCGTCCAATGGCGCCAAATTCAAATGTTTAAATGGCCATCAGTCCTTTTGTGCCTTGCCCAACGTAGGTTCTGTATATTGTTCCTGCGTGCGATTATTCTGTGATTTTTGTTGTGACCTTTGGCTATTCCTGATTCCTGTTTGACTTCCGCCCGCCCTGACCCTTTGGCTTGTTCCTGACTACTCTTTGGATTCCGTTTTGTACTTCGACCCTGTTAGTTGCTGACCTGGCCTGTGACCTCGACTACTCTGCTGTTTACCGATTTTGTACCGCATTCCCGATTGGTTTCGACTCGGCCCGTTCCTGGACTTTGATAACCTTTACATTAAGTTCTCTTGCTCGCCCAGAGTTCTTCCCTCAGTCTCCTCACTATTAAGTCCTGGCGGCATCCGAGTAGCGGAGGGCCCCACCCGACGTGAAAGGCGGCGGTTATAGGCCGAAGCGTGAGCCGAGCCCGGGACATTGGGGTTTACTCTGGGTTGTGGGATACTGAACGTTACATTACGTTGGGCCATAAAACTAAGAAGATGGAGCCAGCTGAAGCTACTGCTTCCACCACCCCTTCAGAAGCGATTCTGGCAAATCTTCTACAGAGGCTTGGTGAACAAGAGGACAAGCAAGACTATATTGTGCAATGTCTTCACGGTCTTTCTTCCAGACTTGACATCATGCAGCAACAGCCTGTTCCTGGTCCGAGTAATACTACTCCTCAGGCAAGCACTTCTCTACCTCCACCTACAGGTAGTACCTTCCATGAGCCCAAGGTTCCTTTCCCCGAGAAGTTTGCTGGGGATCGAAGTAAGTTTTTTACTTTCCAAGAGGCCTGTAAACTACATTTCAGTTTTTTACCCTATTCCTTCCCTACTGAAGAGTCTAGGGTGAATTTTGTAGTTACGCTCTTACAGGGTGATGCCCAGCTCTGGGTATTTAGTTTGTCTCAAAGGGATCCAGCCCGGCACTCCTTAGAGGCTTTCTTTAATGCTATGGCTATTATTTACGATGATCCTGATCGTGCTGCTTCTGCTGACGCAGCCATACGTGCCCTTAAACAAGGCAAACGGCGGGCAGAGGATTATTGTACTGAATTCCGCCTTTGGGCAGTAGAGACGGGCTGGAATGATACGGCTCTTATGAGTCAATTCAGGGTTGGTTTGGCTCCGGCTATTAAAGATAGTCTTGTAAATTTTCCTGCACAGTCTTCTCTGGATTCTCTCATGCATCTGGCTATCCAGATTGATCGAAGGCATAGAGAGAGACTCCAGGAGGAGCAGGTTACCTATGTTACACCTCCTTCCGTAAATGTCTTTAACACCCCTCAAGTCTTTCCTAGATCTTTAGAAGAACCTATGCAGATTGGTTCTACTCGTCTCTCTTCCAAGGAGAGGGTTCGTAGGAAGAATAATGGGTTATGTCTGTATTGTGGGGATAAGGGGCACTTTCGCAACACCTGTCCCAAAAGGCCGGGAAACGACAGAACCTAAGCAGGTCTGGGGAGTCTTGCTTGGGTGATGTCGTTTCTACTCCCCAATCTTCTCAAATTTTAATTCCGGTTCTTTTGAGTTGGGACAGTGGTTGTGTGCAGAGCTCTGTTTTTTTGGATTCTGGGGCAGAGGGTAATTTTTTGGATTTTGGGTTTATTCAAAAACATGGTATTCCCTGGGAACCACAGGTTCCATCTTTCAGATTATCCGCCATTGATGGTAGATCTTTGGGTTCCGGACTAGTATCTACTCGATCTAAGGTTATTCACATGTCCATTTCCGATCATTTTGAATCCCTTTCATTTTTCATTACTGAGTGCCCACAGACTCCAGTCATTTTAGGCCTCCCCTGGTTACAAGGCCATAACCCCCAGGTTGATTGGCCCTCTGGTAAAATTTTGAAATGGAGTCCTGCATGTATGTATTCTTGTGTTAAGTCTGTCCAGACCCTGGCTGCTATTTCTTTAAAGAGTCTTCCTCCTTGTTATGCCGCTTTTTCTGATGTTTTCTGTAAAAAAGCAGCTGAATCCTTACCCCCTCATAGACCCTATGACTGTGCTATTGAATTATTGTCTGGGTCTTCTCCTCTCAAGGGTAGGACATATCCTCTTTCCCTCCCCGAGTCTTTAGCCATGGAGGAATATATTAAAGAGAATTTGGAGCGGGGATTCATTAGACCTTCTTCTTCCCCTGCGGGGGCTGGGTTTTTTTTTTGTCAAGAAGAAGGATGGGACTCTTAGACCCTGTATCGATTATAGAGGGTTAAATAAGATCACGGTCAAGAATCTTACCCTCTCCCTTTAATCTCTGAACTCTTTGATAGAGTGAAGGGGGCTGTTATTTTTTCCAAATTGGATCTAAGCGGTGCCTATAATCTAATCAGGATAAGGGAGGGGGACGAGTGGAAGACGCTTTTAATACCCGAGATGGGCATTATGAATACTTGGTAATGCCATTTAGTCTGTGGAACGCCCCCGCTGTTTTTCAAGAACCGGTTAACGATATCTTCCGTGATCTTTTGGGTCGGTTTGTCATTGTGTATTTAGACGACATTCTAATTTTTTCTTCAAATTTGTTTTCCCATCGTGCTCATGTTCGGGAGGTTCTATCCAGGTTAAGGCAGAATCATTTGTATGCTAAGCTTGAGAAATGTCTCTTCGAAGTCTCTGCTGTACCTTTCCTTGGATATATTATTTCCCAAACTGGTCTTGAGATGGAGCCCACTAAAGTCCAAGCAATTCAGCAGTGGGCACAACCTCTTTCTTTGAAAGCGATCCAGAGATTTTTAGGGTTCGCTAATTACTATAGGCAATTCATTCTGAATTTTTCCAAATTGGTGGCCCCAATTACTGCCTTAACTAAGAAAGGGGTTGACCCTAATATTTGGTCTGCTGAGGCTGTTGAGGCCTTTGGTCTCTTAAAAGAGGCCTTCATTTCTGCTCCAGTTCTCCGGCATCCAGACTCATCTTTGCCTTTTATTGTTGAGGTAGATGCATCTGAGATCGGTGCCGGAGCAGTATTATCTCAACGACATCCTGTCTCCGGTAAAATTCACCCATGTGCCTTTTTCTCAAAAAAATTTTCCTCTGCTGAGGTCAACTACGATATTGGCAATAGGGAATTATTGGCCATTAAATTGGCATTTGAGGAATGGAGACATCTCCTTGAGGGTGCCAAGCATACAGTTTCTAAAAATTTGTTGTAAATAGAATCTGCTAAACGGTTAAATCCTCGTCAAGCCAGGTGGTCATTGTTTTTCTCACGTTTTAATTTTCTCATCACCTACAGGCCTGCAGAAAGGGATCTGAAAGCAGATGCCCTTTCTAGAAGTTTTGTCTCCAAGCCTAGGGAGGATTTGGAACCCGTTCCTATTGTTCCTAAGGAGGTGATTGTGGCAGCCTTGAGTCCGGATCTCTCTACCTCCTTGTCGAATGCCCAGGTAGATTCCCCTCCTGATATTCCAGTGGGCAAGTTATTTGTTCCTAGTGATTTACGTGAAGCAGTCTTTCACGAGACTCATGATTCTAAAGTGGCTGGTCATCCGGGCTGTGTGAAGACTTGCGATTTGTTGTCTCGTACTCTCTGGTGGCTGACTTTAAGACAAGACGTTACCAAATATATTGAGTCATGCCCAGTCTGCCAACAATCTAAGCCATCTAGATCTTTACCTCAAGGGTTGCTGCAGTCACTTCCTATTCCTGAGAAACCTTGGACTCATATATCCATGGATTTCATTGTAGAATTACCTCCATCGAATGGGCATACTGTTATCTGGGTAGTGGTGGACCATTTTAGTAAAATGTCTCATTTTATGCCTCTTTCTGCCCTTCCCTCTGCCAAGACTCTAGCTGAACTTGTCATTGTCCATATATTTAAGTTTCACGGGGCTCCTCTCAATATTGTGTCTGATAGGGGGGTTCAATTCGTGTCCAAATTCTGGCGGGCTTTTTATTCATTAATGGGTACTGATTTGTCTTTCTCTTCCACATATCATCCCCAGACCAATGGTCAGACTGAGAGGACAAATCAGACTCTGGAACAATATCTTAGATGTTATGTCTCCTGCAATTAGGCACTTTGGGTTAATTTTCTTCCATGGGCTGAATTTGCCTATAACAATGCCATTCATTCCTCCACTGGCAAATCTCCTTTTTTCACAGTCTTTGGTCTTCATCCCAGAGTTTTTTTATTCTCAGGTTCATGTGATCTTCCTGCTGTTAATTCCTTTGTGGAAGATTTTTCTAAGACTTGGCAGGAGGTTCAGAAGTCCTTATCTTCTGCAGTAGCTGCTCAGAAGAGGGCTTCAGACAAACATCGGAGAGATTCTCCTGTGTATCAGGTTGGTGACAAGGTTTGGCTGTCCTCCAAAAACATTTCTCTGAAAGTCCCTTCTGCCAAACTGGGTCCCAAATTTATTGGTCCGTTCTCTATATCTGATGTTATCAACCCATGTACTTTCAGGTTAAATCTTCCTCCCGAACTCAAGATTTTTAATTCTTTCCATGTATCTCTGTTAAGACCTGCTAGAGTGGTACGTCAGAATTCTCCTCCTCCTCCTATTTCTGTTGAGGGCCAATCTGAATTCTTGGTTCACAGGTTGATTGACTCTCGTATCTCTAGGGGTAAACTCCAATATCTGGTTCATTGGAAGGGTTATGGTCCTGAGGAGAGATCCTGGGTTTTTGCCTCTGATGTTAAGGCGGATAGGTTGGTGAGACAGTTTCATTCTAAATTTCCCAACAAACCTAAGGGTCCAGTGGCCCCCTCTGGAGGGGGGGGTAATGTTAGGGACTTACCCAGGGGACGCCCCTCTCTCTTCTCTGCCGCCGATGCGGCTAGGCCCCAGGCGCCGGCTCCTATGGAGCGGGCGGCGCGCATGCGCTAGAATTAAAGGGGCAGGCACGCTGGCGTGTTTGTGCAGGCGCTGTCGCTGATTCACCAGCGTCCAATGGCGCCAAATTCAAATGTTTAAATGGCCATCAGTCCTTTTGTGCCTTGCCCAACGTAGGTTCTGTATATTGTTCCTGGGTGCGATTGTTCTGTGATTCTTGTTGTGACCTTTGGCTATTCCTGATTCCTGTTTGACTTCCGCCCGCCCTGACCCTTTGGCTTGTTCCTGACTACTCTTTGGATTCCGTTTTGTACTTCGACCCTGTTAGCTGCTGACCTGGCCTGTGACCTCGACTACTCTGCTGTTTACCAATTTTGTACCGCATTCCCGATTGGTTTCGACTCGGCCCGTTCCTGGACTTTGATAACCTTTACGTTAAGTTCCCTTGCTCGCCCAGAGTTCTTCCCTCAGTCTCCTCACTATTAAGTCCTGGCGGCATCCGAGTAGCGGAGGGCTCCACCCGACGTGAAAGGCGGCGGTTATAGGCCGAAGCGTGAGCCGAGCCCGGGACATTGGGGTTTACTCTGGGTTGTGGGATACTGAATGTTACACACCCCTTTCATCAGTCTTACAAAGGATTTTTCAATCTTTGTTAGTGGTTAAAATATAACTAACTTGGAAACCAAGACCAATTATGATGTAATTTCTCTTGCCTAATTGGGGGGCACAGGCACCGTGAGGATGAAGATTCTGCAGCTGGAGAATGGACACTAACTTGTTAAATGTGACTCCTCCTCCTGCTCTGGGCTTCATCCCCTGCCTCCTCCTACTGCCTCCAGTTTCGTTTAGTGTCCTCAGAAGGAGAAGACACATTTTTTCTGTGGCTGGAGCATTTGATCTGGACTCCGGTTATGATCATGCCACTTTGAGGGGCCAAGAGCCCCCCCAGCTGATATCCCTTTCTGCCCTATAGCCTTCCCGCTCCCCAGAGGATGCAGCAGCGACACACACACACCTATTCTCTGGTTTCTGTGCGAGCATGTGTGTGCACCATTACACAATTTTTGTTGGTGTGGCTTTTTTCCAGGGAGCAATAGAAAGAAAGAAGGGCATGGTACAGCTGGCTGCATAGATGAGTACTATTCACCGTCAACCCTCCTTATGATTCTTGCCGATCTCTCCCAATTAGGGCCTATAGTGAGTACTGTTCCCACTATCTGCTCACAGAAATAGAGAAGACCATGTACGCGGCCCTTACCCCGTCCCCCTCTTGTCAGCGCTCTCCTCTCACCCGCACTTCCCTTGGCGCCAATCCTTCGCGCCCTCTCTGTGCACTTCCGGCTGCCATGGGCACCACTCTCCAACTGACTCTTCCTGGGTGAGTGCCCAGGATCTGGCCTCCGGTTCTCTTCTTACAACCTCTCTCCTCCGCAGCTTCCTGCGACTGACCTCCGGCTCCGCTTGCGCTGCTCGTATGAGCCTGCTCGTAGAGCACCTAGACCGCACTCTTCTCTGTACCCCTCCCGCCCTCACCGCAGCTACCGCAGCTCCTGTCTCTCCTTATACAGGGACCAGGCCTACTCCCGACTCTACAGCTACCCGAGCGTGGGAGTTTGTAGTTCCAAATACAGGCAAGTTATCCATCCTACCTTGTATGCAGCCCTAGGCTGGGGAAAATTTTGTTAATACCTTTTCCTTCCCTGCCTTTTCACTTCTGTCTCCACAGACTACAGAAGACACAAAAATTCTGCCACAAATCCCTTCACTGTTGACCAAATTTCACTCAGCTTTTGGCTTTGGGCACTATCCCTCTCACTTGCAGGCATCCAAATCCTGGCCCGCATCCCCCATACCTTAGACAAGGTACTCGAGCGCTTAAGTCAGCCCTCTAAGATAGTCATCTGCCCTGGCGGCACGAAACGCCCCGCCCTCTCACTTCCAGATTCCCCTAGGGAACAAATCATTCACTCAGATGAGGAAGGGCAGCTCCTCCAATCAGGACCACCTAGATCCAGACCTAGAAACCCCCCCGAACTCAGAGGAGGTAGCTCAGGTACTCAGGTCCAACACAGCATGAATGAGTGCCCACCCCCTAAGGGATCCCCCTATGAGGCTGACTCAAATTCTTTCGGGAGGTGTGGCAAAGCAAAATACGGGACCAGTAGGTCCTTCAGGTGGTATCACATGGACTTTTGATAGATTTCATACAAAGACCACCCCACAGATTCTTCTTATCCAGGTTACCCAAACAGAATCCCAACAAAAGCAAATTCCTCGTGGTCATCCAGGACACAGACAAGGGCAAGGGTTATTACTCCAACCTTTTCATGGTCCCCAAAAAGGACTGCTCTTTAAGACCAGTTTTGGACTTTTCAATCCCTTTGTCAGGTGCTGTCACTTCAAGATGGAATCAATCCAGTCAGTTCTGGCATCTATGTAAGACAACGTGTTTATGTCAGTCATCAACATCAAAGACGCCTACCTCCACATCCCCATCCACCCGGCCCACCACAAATTTCTCAGACTCTTTGTGAACAGTCAACATTGGCAGTTCGTAGCACTCCCATTCGGTCTGTCGTTCGCACCTTGACCAAGAACTCAGACTCAGAGGTATAACCGTCATTCCCTATTTAGACAACCTGCTCATCAAAGGCCCATCAGCCTCCATAGCCAAGTATCACACTTCACAGGTCCTACAGACCCTGACGGCCCTAGGCTGGATGATCAACTACAGCAAGTCCCATCTCTCTCCAACACAGACCATAGAATACTTGGGCCTGAATTTGGACTCCAGAAGGGGGAAAGCATTCCTCCCACGAAACAAGACAAGCACCCTACAGGAACGGGTCCGGAAGCTCAGGAGAGCCAAGAGTGTCACTCTCCGAATGGCCATGCAGACCCTAGGGATGATGGTTGCATCCTTTCCAGCCATTCCTTATGCACAGTTCCACACCAGACCCCTTCAGCACACCATTCTGCTGCACCAATGAAGGGATCTGACCAACCTTGATCACCGGATAATCATTCCGGAGAAGGTGAAACTCTCCCTCGACTGGTGGACTCTACCTCATCGGGCAACCGGGGGAAAACCCTTACCACCCCATCACTGGACAGTGCTCACAATGGATGCTAGCCTTCAGGGGTGGGGGGTGTACTGGGCCAAACAATGGTTCAAAGCTTTTGGGACCAATACGAAAGACTGCTGCCCATCAATCTGCTGGAGCTCCGAGCAATTCGATACTCTCTGGAGGCCCTGACATCCCTACTCCAGGGGAAGTCTACTGTACATAAACCACCAGAAACCCAGCGGCCCTAAAGGAGGACAGTACAATTCTGTTGTGGGCAGAAACCAATGTTCCAGCACTATTGGTGGTCCACATACCAGGGGTAGACTGGATAGCGGACTACTGTACCTGAGCAGAGAAACACTAGACCAGGGAGAGTGGAGTCTACACCACGAGGTATTCCAGCTCATAGTGGAAAGGTGGGGACTACCAGGTGTAGACCTAATGGCATCCCGGAGCAACTGCAAGGTCCAAAGTTTCTTATAAAGGAGCCTAGACCCGCAAGCACACGCCGTGGATGCCCTAGTTATTCCATGGACATTCATCACAGTTTACGTCTCCCCTCCTCTGGCATCTTCAAAAAGAAGATAAAAAGAGAGGGAACCAGGACCATTCTGGTGGCTCCATACTGGCCCAGGAGATTGTTGTTTGCGGACCTAGTGGCCCTAGTGAAGGACGAACCGTTCCATCTTACACAGCGAGACGATCTGCTGACTCAAGGTCCAGTCATCCACCTGAATTCACATCTATGGTCGTTGACGGCATGGCTCTTGAAGCCCTGATTCTAAATAGTTCAGGAGCACCATCGGAAGCCATACCTACCATGCTGAGCGCACGGAAGCCAGTATTGGCCAAGGTGTACCACCGAGTCTGGAAGACCTTCATCTCATGGTGTGAACACAGAGGATCAGACCATCAGTAGGCAACAGAGAAAGTTCTGGCATTCCTGCAGGAGGGACTGACAAAAGGGCTAGCCTTGAGCTCTCTAAAGGTACAGGTTTTCGCGTTATCCATTCTTCTACAAAAGAAATTGGCCGCAAAGAGCCAGATCAGAACCTTCCTTCAGGGAGCAACTTGAATAGTTCCACCTTATCGTTGCCCTGTGCCCACATGGGACCTTAACCTGGTACTCTCAGTCCTTCAGGAAGAACCTTATGAGCCGATCGACAGGATCTGACGGAAAAGGTGGTGTTACTTTTGGCGTCAGCTTGGAGGGTCTAAGAACTTGCTGCGCTGTCATGCAAGTCGCCTTTCACCATTATTCAGACAGACAAGGTAGTACTCAGACCCACCCCAGACTTTCTGCCTAAGGTGGTTTCGAACATTCATTTAAATCAGGATATGGTGGTACCTTCCTTATGTCCAGAGCCCAAGAATCCAACCGAGACTAAAGTGCAGATCTGGATGTCGTTCGTGCTATTAAGCACAACTTACAGGCAACCAAAGAGCTTAGGAGAACGGATGCACTGTTCTTTATTCCGCCTGGTCCAAAGGTTGGAACAAGATCAGCCAAGAAAACCTTTGCCAAGTGAATTTGCTCCATGAGCATTCAAGCCTACGCGGTGACTCCTCAGATCAAAGTGAGAGCTCACTCTACACGTTTCCTTAGTACTTCCTGGGCAGTTTGGCATCAGGTTTCGGCAGAACAAGTTTGCAGAGCGGCCACATGGGTGTCCCTTCACACTTTCACGCGATTCTACAGGCTACACACACAAGCTTCAGCCGAAGCTAGCTTCGGGAGGAAGGTGCTACAGACTGTAATCGGCTAAGCACCTACAATGGGGTTCTCAGTGTCCCGCCCTCTGGGGTTCTTTGGGACATCCCCACGGTGCCTGTGTCCCCCAAATAGGCAAGAGAAAGAGAGATTTTTGTACTCACCTTTAAATCTTTTTCTCTTGTCCTATATTGGGGGACACAGGCCTTCCCTCCTGTCGACACACAACCTGAGTTGTACATAGTTCATCCCCTGTGCCTGTGTCCCCCCCATATAGGACAAGAGAGAAAAAATTAACGATGAGTACAAAAATCTCTCTTTCTGTTGTTCTGAGTACTATGAGAATGCAGGCGCATTTGTTTTAATGAAAGAATATAAATATATGGCAGCATAGGTATTTACGAAATAAGTGCAATAAATATATATTGTTTATAAATTGTTTCATTGAAGATTACCATGTTCCCCTTGTGAGCAGAACTGTATATCCACAAAACAGTAATTCTAGGAAAACTAAGAAAATAAGATATTTTACAATTTTTGGTTGTGTCTACATTCTAAATATACTGTATATTGTTTTGTTTCTGAAAGAAATTAATTACAAGAAAGAGAACCTTTATATTATCATAACGGCAAAAAAACACCCAAACCGTAAAACCCTATACTGCAGAAAAAAATAAAAGTTGCATTTTATCTCTGGTTATAGTACCTTGGCCTAATGCTGTAGTAAAATAGTTTGTGCTGAACTGCAGCACACCAGTTGGCAGACAAAAACAGTAAATAAAAGTTATGACTAAATCAACTGTGCCAATAAATTGTTTTCCTTGTGATTATAAATAAATATTAGGCTTGTGTTTCATTTCTTCTAGTTCTGCCCAGATTGTTTTCTAAGAATGGAAGGTTAACATTGATAAAATTGAATAAGTAATGTAAAAATTAAGCAGATTTATAGAGTTTTGCCTAGTTGCATTTTAACGCTAGCACAGAAAATGATTTCATGTTACATATTGTACTTTGATTCAACATGCATCTGTTTGCCATCATTTAAAGAAAACAGTAGAAAAAGGGTTTATGGAAGGCATAAGGTACTTTTTGTGCAGTCTGTTGAGTTGAAGCCATATGTTTCATTGACTTCTTGGTTTTGCACAGAAACTGAAGATACAAATGTGCCATGGTGCTTATTGCCTTTTAAAGGGCCAATCAAATGTAATATAATTTCCATTAATTTATGAGTATTTTTATTTCTAGTAGTAGTAGAAGTAGTATTACAGGTATGGGACCTGTTATCCAGAATGCTCGGGACCTGGGGTTTTCCGGATAACGTCTACTAGAAATTCATGTAAACATTAAATAAACCCAATAGGCTGGTTTTGCTTCCAATAAGGATTAATTATATCTTAGTTAGGATCAAGTACAAGCTACTGTTTTATTATTACAGAGAAAAAGGAAATCATTTTTAAAAAATTTGGATCATTTAGATAAAATGGAGTCTATTGGAGACAGCCTTTCCATAATTCGGAGCTTTCTGTATATCGGGTTTCCGGATAAGGGATCCTATACCTGTATTTACTAATCAGATGAATTGACCATTTCATTATGGTCTTACATAGATTTTGAAAAGTATTATTAACTCTAGATCCTGTTTAGTCACAAAACTGTTTAGTCTCTGATAATTCTTCTACAAGAAAGTAGAGCCTGGCATGATTTGAGGTGTGCCTACCCAAAATGACCCAGCCATAGTAAAGCTAAAACACAGCAAATGCTGTAAGAACTCTCTTGATTTGTTCATCAATGCACAGAGAGATACAAGCATACTATGAGGCTAATTCATTTACAATTAAATAAGAATTTAATAATTAAAGGGATACTGTCATGGGAAAAAAATGTTTTTTTCAAAATGAATCGGTTAATAGTGCTGCTCCAGCAGAATTCTGCACTGAAATCCATTTCTCAAAAGAGCAAACAGATTTTTTTATATTCAATTTTGAAAGCTGACATGGGGCTAGACATATTGTCAATTTCCCAGCTGCCCCAAGTCATGTGACTTGTGCTCTGATAAACTTCTTTTGAACTCACTCTTTACTGCTGTACTGCAATTTAGAGTGATATCACCCCTCCCTTTTTCCCCCCAGCAGCCAAACAAAAGAACAATGGGAAGGTAACCAGATAGCAACTCCCTAACACAAGGTAACAGCTGCCTGGTAGATCTAAGAACAGCACTCAATAGTAAAAACCCATGTCCCACTGAGACACATTCAGTTACATTGAGAAGGAAAAAGAGCAGCCTGCCAGAAGGAATTTCTCTACTAAAGTGCAGGCACAAGTCACATGACTGGGGGCAGCTGGGAAATTGACAAAATGTCTAGCCCCATGTCAGATTTCAAAATTGATTATAAAAAAATCTGTTTGCTCTTTTGAGAAATGGATTTCAGTGCAGAATTCTGCTGGAGTAGCATTATTAACTGATGCGTTTTGAAAAAAAAAAATGTTTTCCGATGATAGGATCCCTTTAAATAAGAGTTTTTTTCTTTTTTTGAAATCTCTTTTTGCCAAGTGTTCTGAAATCATTAATAACGATTTAATGAATCTGCTCTAATGTTGTCATTGCTTTTAATGTGTACCAAGACAGTTGTTTTTTTTTCATCCATGCCACTAATCTGTTCATTTGTTCTAGTACATGCTGAACCATAGCACTAGACATATAATACAATATTAGGTATGTAGGTGCTAGAAACAGACTCTCTCTTATGCACATCATACCTCATATGTAATGAAAGGCGCCAAGTTTGTTCTGGAACAATAGCCCATAGAAACGAATAATATATTTGCTTTTAAACAGGTGACCAGTTAATTGTACCTTTTATTATATAAAGTATAATTTTTCATATATTCTCTGTACCTTCAGCTCTGTGAACATCCATAGCCACAAATCACCTATCAGCATTGCCTTTCCCTGAAATTTAATAAACCTACATAAATAAAAATATAATAATGGCCTTCACTTTCTTGGGTCATTTCCATCTGAAATTATTTTAGTTGTTAAGAGCACTCAACTTTTGATAAGACAAAAATGTGAATTATACAAGGAACTTAGTTGTTCTATAATAACCCTTCAAAGCGTGTAAGGCCAAAGGAATCACATAAATGTTTGATGTCTGGGTACTTGAAGTTTTTTGAATACAATATATTTGTAACAGCAAATTCTATTAGCCACTGAAGAGTCTTCTTTTTTTAAATTTGCAAATTTACATCATAGTACTAGATCTATTTTTACTATTATATAACTTTTTAGGCAAGAAGGACTGGCAATTCATTCCTTTTTTTTTTTTTTTCTTATTTTTTTTTTTTTTGCCCTGCCAATTCTTTCAGATCATCTGTGGTCATGTCCTGAGAACAAAACATCATGTCATTTTGCAGAGAGGCCAGAGAAAATATTGATGAAACCATGATACTTATAGTGAAGTCTAAGAAAACTAATTGGCTGCCAATACAATAGTATTGTTAATATGGAAGAGAAAACAGTTGTTCTTCTGTTTTAGAGCCCACTTGCTATACTTCCTCAGCAATTATGGTTGGGAAAACTTCAAAGAAGTCACTGTTTCTGAAAATCTTACTCTTCGCATATAAGTATTGATTTCAATGAAAATATTTTTGTCAACTTTATGAGGTTAAAAATCTTTAACTTTGTGTGTATTACAATCAATTTAAATCAAATGAAACGACAATGTCAAAGACCAGGGGATTCCATTTAGGGAATTTTGAAATAATAAAAATCTATTAGGAAATATGCATTACTTACTTTTTGAAGTAAGGTAAGTGATATAGATCAAGATTGATTTTATTTTTAGTTCCCAAAAACTAAATATGCAATACTAATAAGTGGCTGCCTCAGAACAACACAAACAGATGCAGTCATTAAAGGTCAAAAAGTCATCATAGTATTCAAATTACATAGGTCAAATTGAACAAATTTCAACATGATTCTTATGTAACCTTTATTTATTCCAGAAGGCAGCAAAACAATTCCATCTGAAACAGTTTGTATGTAAGTCTTAAAGGGGGTGAAAAAACTTTCCTTGAATCAACAAATACATGGATAAAAATAGTGCAGTATGCATTAGTAATAGACACCAAAACAGAAAAGAGAATGACATTGAAGAGTAAAAATATTGGCCAGTAGGAAAAAGGCACCTAGGTGGGGAAAGTCTGTAGTTCTTATTCCCCGAGCGGTGTGCCTACTGATTATATTGTGAGCGTGTATCCCTCACACATTTCGGTCACAGTAAAAGCATAATGGCTCCCCTGTCTGAAGCTGCATTGTGGGACTGGTCCTTAGAAATGGGAGCGGATCCTGACTACACGTTTGAAGTGGATAATGTCCCAGAGGGGTGCTCCTTAATGGGCAACCCCATATTTAATGCTTTTGAGTATGTTGCGCAAGAACCTTCCGATGAGAAAGGATTTGTCCGGTTCTTGTATTGGGTCCCTGCTGTACCTCACATTGATACATGGCCTTCCAAGGTATAACCTATGGGAGTCTCTGCAGAGGGGTGTCCATTCCGGTATCAGAGCCTGCCTAAGTCTGCCCAGCTCATATGCAGTCCCCCTATATCATTGCTTAGGGGCATGTTTACTAACATTGGAGATAAATATCTGGAGAGATTTCTGGAGATGTTGCCCATAGCAACCAATCAGATCTTTGCTTTTGTTTTCTAACTTGTCTCTGGCTGTTTAAATCTAATTGCTGATTGGTTGCCATGGGCAACATCTCCAGAAATATCTCCAGATATTTATCTCCAATGTTAGTAAACATGCCCCTTAATCTGACTTCTGAGTGTGAGGATCCAATGATAGATGAATCCTATTATAGCTCCAGCTTATGGGAAGAGAAAAAGGGCTGTAGCATCAAGGATTCAGGCTACGCTGAAATTAAAATGTCTACCCCTGGGCTAAATCCATTCCTAGCTGCTGATGCCACGGACTTTAATGACTACACCAGTGTCGGATGCACCAGGGGGAAAAGTGTGCCCCTTCTGCTATAGGGGCCCCAGTTTGTTGTATTCCTGCTACAGAACCGCCATCAGAAGACCGTCTGGAAAGGGCGTGGCACGCGCCTGAAGTTGAAAAAAGAATTTGCTTGCTGCTATCCCCAAGCCTAAGGATGACAATCTCTTAGAACCTGTTCCAGGATGGGAAGAATATGAAGAGCCTCCAGAAGCTGAGCAGGGTCCAGGTCCTCCTACAGAAGTGCCTTGTAGCTTCATTGCTCCTCCTATCATAGGCCCTGAGGAGGAAAAGGATTTCTGGGTGCTGCCAGGACGGGCAGATCCCAACGTTTTCACTTCTGTGTCCAGAGTACAGAGAGTGATAAATTTCCATGTGCACGGAACTTGGGGTTACTTTATGCCCTATGCTCTTCTGTGGGTGTACGAAAAGGTGGCTGCATCTTACGAGAACTGGCTGATCGATGAGATCCTATGAAAGGAGAAGATGCACCACAGTTGCCTCACAAACCCTGACAAGGTGAGTCATGAGCAGGATTGGCAGTACCTGCGCTCCATCGAGAAAGAGTTGTGGTATGGCCGCACCATTCTTCAAAATATTGTGAAGAGCTGTGGAAAGTACAACCCCCACCAAGTATTTCAACTTAGAAGTCTATTTGGGAGATGGTGTCAGGCTCTTTGGAGACAATATAGGAAGAGCAGTTAGAACTGCTGTTTAGTGTACAGCTCCCTGAACCCGTAGGAATGATTCAAGTGCAAGTTGAAGCGAAGTCGTAGTCGTAGAACAGCCAGATGGTCGATAGGCAGGCAGCAGACAAGACGTAGTGAGGGACAGGCCGAGGTCAAAAGGCAGGCAGAAGATTATCGAAATGGTAAACAGGCAGAAGTCAGTAGGCAAGCAGATGATAAGCGAAATCCAAAGTCAGGCTGAGGTCGGTAACGAGAGAAGCAAATCCAAAAGGCAAACGGGAATAAACAAGAACGAGTCCAAGCAAGGAAATAACCAAGCACCGTTTGTTTTTGCTGAAGACTATTTAAAGGGACAGATTTGGCGCCAAACGTGATGCCGCAGCGTGATTGACGCAGAGCGTCAATTAGCGCGCTCGCGTCCGTCGAGACGCGCTCACGTCCGTTGCGACGCGCGTCCGAATGAACGGATGCGCGCCCGCGCAAAGACGCGAGCGTGGGCGCCAGACGCCGAAGATGCCCAGAAGCCTGTGCGCGCCTGTGCCCCACATCGGACAGAGCACTAGATATATTTGGCACAGGTACCTTACAGATGGACAATGGGTGGACAAACCCCATCCCAAGTACTACATCCCCTACGAAGACACCAAGGCCAGGTTTCTTCATATGATTTGAGTCTACTGGTGGGTGGTGATTTCTTTTTGAAAGGACATTGTGTTTGTCCACTGATGATACTCCCTTGGGAGTTTGTTTACAGCTATTTTTGAGCATTTTCCTGTCCCTCCAAAGTGACTGAACTTTCTTCAGGGAAGGATTTTTCTTCTTTTACTCTACTTGGAGTTAGGTCCAAGGACTGTTTTAATTAACACCTGCCTATTGGTAGGTTCATCCAATTTTTCCCTTTACCCTCCTAAGTGCATTTGAAAAAGCACTGTGGGTTCGACTATTTGATGGACTAGAATACTGATGTGTTTGAAATGCAGTACTTCTAACTTGTACTTTCTTTTGCAGGTGTTTACTGATAAACTGATACCTGCCCATGAATGAAACTGTTGCTATTGATATGTTTCTCTCCAGCTATGCCATTGTACCTGGGTTACTCAGGAGAGTTACCCCGAAGAGGTTATAAGGTAATGGTATAGAAATGCAATACATATAGCTAAGTGCAATGTATTTTTGGTCTCTGAAAAGGTTCCTTTCCTATATTTTCAGTATTTGCTCTTTGAAAGGATTTCACCAGGGGGAGAATGTAGGGATATGAAAATCTTAGACACCCTTACACTTTACAGACAGGCACATCCCTAGTAATATGGACACCTCATTGGGTCCTTATGGGGACCTTGTGCTTATGTAACCCCTGCAGTTTACACAGTGTATACCAGATGGCACTGTGCCAGAGTATAAAAGGTTTAGGAACCATGTGCTCTAGGTCCATTGCTTTAGCCCAACCAAGCAGGCTGGAAGGGAATGGGTAGTGCTGACCCTAGGCGCCTTGGCCCTAGTAATTAGACAGCTATACTCATTTTATAGATCACTCTAGGAGTGATAGAGAGGTTATTTAGTTGAGCAGCTCAAGGATCCGCCGAGGAGATTAGAGGGATTAAGATCCCAGGGTATTACTGACCCAGAGTAAGGAACCAAGTGTTGAGATAGGGATGTCAGGAGTTCCCCTATTCTGCCACTGGAAGATATCCTGAAAACTGGGCAATACCCATCACATGCTGTCAACTTACTCTCTGCTGTATATTCCCTAGCCTGTGGGGATTCAGCCTATACGAGCTGTGAGTATATGCTTCCTTTATGCTGCTATGTAGGTTCTATACTCATTGTGGATCAATGTGCTAAATGATCTATGTGCTATTGTTCAATAAATACTGTTATTTGTTCAACTGTTAAAAAACTACTGGCGCCCATCATTGTGCTATCGCACCAGGTTGCGAGGGCTTACCCCTGAGAAAGAGAGCTCATCGGTGGTCTCAGCCCACCAAGGAAAGTAGCTTAAACTGCCCTAGCACAAGTCAGTTTACTATAGTGCTACATCATGATTAAGAAATATCTATGGTTCTGTTATTTCTGGCACTAAAGAAGAAAATGAAACCAATTTCACTTCCTAATCATGCAGAGTAGATGAAAAGCTGAAAAAAAATAATTTACCATTACCAGTCCACCAAGAAGCCTCACATAATGAGCTGCTCAAAGCCTGTAGATAAGAAGCTTTAAAAGAGGAGGAGGGAGGGCGGCTGGTTTCAGTGACAAACCATGTGTGGCATGATTTTCCCATAATGTTTAAGAAAATCTTAAAATATAAAATCTATGACATTGGCAATTCCCTGTAAACTTTATAAATTTTAGGACTAGTGTCAATGAATTACTGATTAATTGCCATTGGTTCCTATATTAGTAAATTCATGTTATGTTCACAAGTATTGTAAGCATTGCCCAAGTGAATCCCTCAACCTAACGCAAACAGAATTTAGCCCACTTTCATGGAATCATATGGGTTATGATCGTGTTGCAACTTAAATATTTATTCACACTGTTTCCTTCAAACTTAAAAGGAAGGTCCACTTTAGGACTGCTACAAAAGGCCTATGAGGTTGCAGCTACCTGACATACTTGTCCCTGCAAATGCTGCATCTGAATCTGTTGGAATCTGCAAATTAAAGGCAAAAACCTTCCTTGTTAGGTACGCAACATAGCTGCAGGACTAGTTCAATAAATGCAGGATAGTTCTGGGCACACTGACAGAAATAGTGAAGGAAAGAGGCTTTTGTGTAGTGAATTTACACTTTTTGAAACCTGAGGTTTAGCAAAGGTCAGCAGGTCAGTCATTCACAAGAGGATAGAACAAGTAAGCAGGGATGATGCAGAACCAAGGCCAGAGAACAGGTTGGGTCATACACAGAAAGTATATACTTACCAAGGGAAAATACAAGAAAGAGGTCAGACAGGCCAGTATTTAAAACCACTAGCTGATTAACTGGAACACCCTGACTTTCCAGGAACAAACAGAAGCCTGTTTGCTAGGCAATGTTTGGGCCATTCTGAATGCAGCCCTACAATGGGCACAAAATAAAGTAAAATATGTGTCTGCCTTTCACTAAAGGTACTTGCACCCAAAAATACTCCTTGTACTTTTGAAAAGTGCAATTGCATCCCTCCTGCCTCCTCTGCTGGATATTGCATAAGTTTATTATTGACGCTGGGGATGCCTATTGACCATGACAGTATTTCCAGGATTCCAACAGTGGGTTGCATCATGGGTGTAGCAGACTTGTGCTAAATGAATCACCTGTTAATGTTGTTTTAATGGTGTGCACTAGAAGGCACCCACTATGACAATTGCATCTGCTTTGTGCAAGCATTTGTTTTAACGCACTGGGGACAATTTTTGATTTCAATATGTAGACTGGATTGTACACTGAACTGTGCTCATAAATTCTTCCTTTATTTTAGTATATTTTACAGCTAAATGAGGAGTATAAAAAAAACATACCTAATTACCCAGGAATAAACTGCCAGTAAAAGTTGTGCATTTATAATTTACTCCACTCGACTACAGTGATCCCCATGTTTAATATACTGCAGGTATGTGTATATACTGTATATACTGTATGTATATGCACTGGGGACCATTTGGATAGGTTGGACATGAGGGACCCAACCCAAATGAACTATGCAACTATAATATGTACAAACATACAAAGGTCTAACCCTTATACAGTATGTCAGGGGTGCCCAAGAGGTAGATCTACCAGTAGACCTTTAGCTGTTGATTACTAGATCTAAAAACACTGTCAACAAACTGCTTGTTTATATCATCCTCCTATTTAATGTTTTTCATTTAGATATTTATTAAGTTAAGGTTACATAAGAAATAGTTATCTCTTAAAGGAATTGTTCAGTGTAAAAATAAAAAGTGGGTTAATAGATAGGCTGTGCAAAATAAAAAATGTTTCTAATATAGTTAGTTAGCCAAAAATGTAATGTATAAATGCTGGAGTGATTTGATATATAACATGTCAGTCAGGACTCTACTTCCTGCTTTTCAGCTCTCTTGGTTTACACTGACTGGTTACCCTGGCTACCAGGCAGTAACCAATCAGAGACTTGAGGGGGAGCCACATGGGTCATACCTGTTGCTTTTGAATCTGAGCTGAATGTTGAGGGTCAATTACAAACTCACTGAACAGAAATGTACCATGTGGCCCCCCTTCAAGTCGCTGACTAACTCAGAGTTATAGAGCTGAAAAGCAGGAAGTTGGATTCTGGCTGTTTTATTAGACATCTGTTCACTCCAGTCTTTATACATTACATTTTTGGCTAACTAACTATATTATAAACATTTTTTATTTTGCACAGCCTATCTATTTACACAGTTTTCACTTTCACACTGAACTATTCCTTTAAATATAGCAACATACATTTTCTCATAAATCAATTTTTATAAATGGTATATGTTCCATGGAACAGAATGCTAACAATGCTGTATAGAGGCAGATCATAATGGGACAACATCACTAAAAGTAGACCCAGCATTTGTAACCCATAGCTAGCAATAAGACATGTCTTTGTCCAATGGGAATGCTGCACTAAGCGTCTGAATAAAATCTGGTGTCCAGTGCAGAAATACCTGGTTTCTGGGTTTACTGGCTCTATTTCAGTTCTATCTGAAGTCTGATTAAAGAGTAGTGTCATAAGATTACCAGTGTAAATGTAGCAAGTTTTACTAACAGCATTATCTTAGAGAATGGAAGAGGTCCAAAACAATTCTGGGCCTAATTTATAAAAAAACAAAAAACCCAAGATTCAGGTGATAGAGAAGTAAAGAGCACAAAATGACAACCAGTGATCATTCTGTAAGAATTTGTGTCTGTTGGCTTGCTGCACTCTGCACTTTGGAATGACCTACAGTACCTAACCTGATCATTTGAATGATTTGCAAGTTAGGAGAAAGGTAAGATCCGGGATGTGGAAAAGCTGTGTGCCTCTCACAGCCCCATGCCTCGAGAATTGCAGAGAAAGTACAAGTCCTTGCATTCTGGAGCATAAAGCACAAATGTCATGTGTAAAATGCCAAAAATGGCTTATTGTATCTGTGTTTTCTACTTTGAGTGCTTACCCAAAAAATTACCCCTAATATTCTTTTGTAAAATATACAATATATTGAAAAAAATATTCTTAAAGACTATGCTTGTAAATAGTAAATAGCAATTTGGAATATAGTACTTAGAAATCACTTTTACATTCTGTGCCTTATGTAATGCTTTGCATAGCAGGCAAGCTTTACCCCAGGCTTTGAAAGCTTACTGTTAAACATCTGACTTTACTTTGAGAGATCATATAGATCAGTTACACAGATTTTTCTTATACAATCAATTAAACCGTGCATATATTTTAAATATTGTTAAATCCATTAGCTTAACAATTTTTATATACAGTACATATCTATGAATAGAAAATTGTGTTTAGCGGATCAGCATGTGTTCAACAGGCTAGCAAATAGTGAATTATCTAAAGGAAGTTTCATGTCCAACTATTTACAGTCCTTTGCTATTTCATAGCTGTACTGCAGTGGACTTTTAAAATGCAGCCATTGCATTTGTTAACAAATACGCGAGATGATGAAACAATCCTTTTTCGAAAGGTAAATACTGTGAACTGAAAGGGATAATTATGAGATTTGATTTTTCCAATGTGTGGGAAGGTTACGTTCTTGCTGAGAAATGTTTGCCCACAGGTGCAGTAGCATCCTTAACAGCCCCACTATGACACACATCCTGATTCACTGTGTGTTTTCATTCATTCCTTCTAACAGTAAGTAATGTACATTGCTGGATTGAAACCTGTGCCCACAATAAGTAATCTTTATTGACTTGCACCTCTTATGTCTGATACTTAATATTGTTTCTGGTGCTTTACTGTGGACTCCTTACAGTTACTTAATTTAGAGTTATTTGATATGCTTAACAAAATAAACCTTTTCTGGCAATAAACTGAAGGAATCCTTCATTAATCTTACATTATACCCTTCCTTCCATCTTTACCTGTTAAGGTACAATATGCAAGATTATATTTCTACAAAAAAAGAAAAACAAAATTGTCATGTCTCCAGCATACGCTTTTACCATAGTTGGGATTTTCCTATTCATTTGCTCGGAGCTCCCTCCTCTGGACACTTGTTGTAAGTGCACAACGTCACTTCCTATATCCATTTTTTCACCTCCATAAGGCTTATGGCAGAATTTGGACTAATCAGGCTACCGTACGCCCACCATGTGACCTAGAGCAATGCCTTGTGGGAGCCAGGACTCCATTTTACAGACCATGCTGCTGGAAGAAGCACACAGTTCTGCATCTCCCTTATGATAGAATCGCTGGTAAGGAAATAGTTACACCAAAACACCTCCACAGCTGCCAGAAACCCCAGAGGCATTGCTACAGAGACATTTATGCCAGTATACATATTTTATACTGCAGTTATATATTCATTTGCATGTTTTTATATAGTTCATTGCAAGCCTACTTATTATATTTTCTGCTGTTTGTATTACAGTTTCACCTTATTCCACTTGCCTATTCAGTAAAATCTACAGACTCCAAGCTTAGTCTCTTTATTGGATTGTGGGAAGGTTTAGCTGCATGTCGAACTACACACTGCCCCAGGGTAATACGTAGCGAGGACAGAACAGTGAAACAGTGCTACCACAAAGGTGGGATTGAACTATAACTCACTGCATGTGCAGTAAAACAGCAGCTGACACACAAGTGATTAAACCAGCTATGCTGCAAGCTCAGACAACAGTATATTACAGTGATCTGGATGCAGACACCGCCGTTAAGTTATTACAGCACAAAGAGCCATTATAGCTAAAACAGGCAAAGGCTTATCCAACATCTCATAATGTCACAGAAGAAGTCATCTTCACTAGCGACCAGGTCCCAAGTTTCAGGCTCCTCTCATCGCTCATCTGTTACCAATGCAGCCGCCATTGCCCGCGCAAAGGCAGAAGCCGCAAAGGCCCGTGCCGCCTTCGCAGAGAGGGAAATGGAGGTCAAGGTAAAGAGTGTGCTCTTAGAAGCAGAAAGGAAAGTAGAGAGTGCACGCTTAGAAGCATCCCTAGAAAAACTGGCCATAGAGAAAGAAGCTGCAGCAACTTTGGCAGAAGCAAAAGCTCTAGAGATGATTGTGTACTCTAGCAGCGAAGGACACAGTGAGGTACCTAATCTTGAGACTGAACCCCATGACCCACTACAACGCACTAGAGAGTATGTCTACCAGCACTCCAAACAAGACACAGATTCTCTTTCAGCACAGCAGCCAAGCCAACATGCTGCTCCTGAACCAAGCCAAGGATGCCATACACCTTCAAAGGCCATCAGCAAGCTGCAATTGTATCACAGAAACCACGCTGAGCAAAGTGATCCTGCCTACAACACCCACTTCAACCAGGTACCCAAACCTAGGGTTAACCCTGCACCTACCTCTTCAGCTGTGTCACAACAGTATGTCACAGTCCAGCCTAAAAGAGAACCTCCAGACAGGTATGACTATACAACATCTTCTCACTATTACACTCAGCCACCCTCTTATCCTGGTAGTAACCAGGTAACAATGGACTTTGCCAAGTTCTTTGCAAGACGTGAGCTAGTCACAAAAGGACTTGTAAAGTTTAACGACCGCCCAGAAGGCTTCAGAGCCTGGCGATCCTCCTTTCGGAACACTATCAGAGACTTAGACCTTTCATACAGTGAGGAAATCGACCTCCTTATCAAATACCTAGGAACTGAGTCTGCAGAGCATGCCAAAAGGATCAGAGTCATTAACATAAATCACCCAGAGACTGGTCTCAGAATGATCTGGCACAGACTTAATGAGTGCTATGGCTCAGCAGAGGTTGTAGAAAATGCACTCTTCAAGAGAATTGAAGACTTCCCTAAAATAACCAATAAAAGTTACTAAAAACTTAGGGAATTAAGCGACTTGTTAATGGAACTACAAGTAGCCAAAGCAGAAGGAGACTTACAGGGGCTTGCATTCCTAGACACAGCCAGAGGTGTTAACCCCATAGTACAAAAATTGCCCTATAACTTACAAGAGCGGTGGATGGCACACGGGTCAAAAATCAAAGAAATGCACAATGTTCCATTTCCTCCTTTCACTGTATTCATGGACTTTGTATACCAACAAGCCAAGATGAGAAATTACCCCAGCTTTGATTTCACTTTGCCACATACCACCCCTTCAGTACCTAATACTCGCAAAGCAGCAGTAACAGTACACAAAACTAATGCTTCCTCTTTAGATTCCTTTCACAGATCGGCAGAACCTTCTCATGAGGAGACAAGGAATAAAGACCCTGGTAAGCAGTGTCCTCTACACCAGAAGCCTCACCCTCTTCTGAAATGCAGAGCCTTCAGAGAGAAGTCCATAGAGGACCGCAAAGCTTTCCTCAAGGAAAACAACATCTGCTACAGGTGCTGTTCATCAACATCTCATCTTGCCAAGGACTATAAGGTCAGTGTAAAATGCATAGAATGTGACAGCACGCATCACAACACAGCTTTACACCCTGGGTCAGCCCCATGGACTGTATCTTATACCAAGAGCGCCAGCAAGCATGGCGGGGAGGAAGATAGCACTGTAACAAACACACAAGAAATCACTTCCCAATGCACAGAAATCTGCAATGGTGCCGTAGGAGGCAGATCCTGCTCCAAAATTTGCCTGGTCAGAGTATACCCGACAGGCCAAACAGATAAAAGCATTAAGCTCTATGCAATCATGGATGACCAGAGCAACAGATCTTTAGCCTGCCCAGCCTTCTTTGATGCATTTAAAATCAAGGGCCCAAACACTCCTTACTCTCTAAAGACATGCTCAGGAGTTGTTGAGACAGCAGGAAGAAGGGCATCTGGATATCAAGTAGAGTCCATAGACGGAAAGGTATGCCTAGCCTTACCGACTATAATAGAATGCATCCAGATCCCAGATAATAGATCCGAAATCCCTACACCAGACATAGCTAAGCATCATGTACACCTGAAGCGCATAATGCACTTAATCCCCGAACTCGACCCTAAGGCTCAGATAATGCTTCTCCTTGGAAGGGATATCCTGCAAGTCCACAAAGCAAGGGACCAGATAAACGGCCCTCACAATGCACCTTACGCCCAGAAGCTAGACCTTGGATGGGTCATAATCGGAGACGCTTGCCTTGGAAGTGTACACAAACCACCCTGCGTAAACAACATGCTCACAAATACATTAGAAAATGGACGCCCCTCCATTTTCCCACCATGCCAAAACCAGTTCCTAATAAAGGAAAAACCTTACAGCACCAGCCTGGGACACACACCCCTCCACCTTTCTGATGATAGTTTCACCCAAGACAGTGATCAGGATCATTTAGGATGCACAGTGTTCCAGAGAACAAGAGAGGACAACCAATTAGCGATGTCTATTGAAGATAAACTCTTTCTAAAAATAATGGAACAAGAACTAGTTAAAAACAATTCAAACAGTTGGGTCGCTCCTCTACCCTTTAGGCCTCAGAGACAACGCTTACCTAATAACAGAGAGGAAGCCCTTAGACGTTTCTCTTCTCTCAAACGCAACTTTCAAAGAAAACCAGAGATGAGAGATCACTTCTTTTCTTTCATGGGAAAAACATTTGAGAATAACCATGCAGAGATAGCACCCACCCTCAAAGACTCAGAGGAATGCTGGTACCTACCAATATTTGGGGTGTACCACCCAAAGAAACCAGGACAGATTAGAGTGGTCTTTGATTCCAGTGCCAAATTCAAAGGTGTTTCCCTAAATGATGTTCTCCTCACAGGCCCTGACCTCAATAACAAACTTTTGGGAGTTCTCCTTCGTTTCCGCAAAGACTCTATTGACTTTATTGCTGACATTCAACAAATGTTTCATTGTTTTCTTGTCAGAGAGAAAGACAGAAATTTCCTGAGATTCCTTTGGTTCAGAGATAACGATCCTTCTAAAGACATCACAGAGTACCGCATGAGGGTGCACATCTTCGGCAACAGTCCTTCACCTGCAGTCGCAATTTACGGGCTCAGGCGCTCTGCTCAGGAATGTGAGGTAAGGTACGGGTCAGACGTTGCACAATTGGTAGAAAGAGACTTCTACGTAGATGACTGCTTAAAGTCCTCACCCTCAAGTGAAGCCGCAGTCAGCCTTCTCAAAAGAGCACAAGAAGCACTTGCCTGCTCCAACCTCAGGCTCCACAAAATAGCTTCTAATAGCAAAGCAGTGATGGAAGCCTTCCCTTCCCAAGACCATTCAAATGATCTAAGAGACTTAGACTTGGGAGCTGATTCCTTACCTGTGCAACGGAGCCTGGGGCTTCTGTGGGACTTAAAATCTGATACCTTTGCCTTTCAAGTAAACAGAGAAGAAAAACCCTTCACTCGCAGAGGTGTTCTGTCCACAATAAATAGCCTGTATGATCCCCTAGGATTTGCTGCTCCCGTCACCATACAAGGTAAAGCACTTTTAAGAGACTTAACCCTGGAAACATCTGATTGGGACACCCCACTGGCTCCTGACAAAGGTAATTCGTGGAGAGAATGGAGAAGTTCCCTAAAGGCTCTCGACAACCTTTGTGTTACACGTCCATATGCCCCGGTACCTTCTACAGAGGTACAAAGCCAAAGACTTTGTGTGTTCTCTGATGCTTTGGTTAAGGCCATAGCTGCTGTAGCATACCTTAAAACTGTGGATATATATGGACAATGTCACATTGGGTTTGTTATGGGCAAGGCAAAACTGGCGCCAATCCCAGAACACACTATACCCAGACTAGAACTCTGTGCTGCAGTCTCAAAGAGACTGTGTTCTACACAGACAGCAAGGTAAGTACTAGGCTACGTCTATAACGAAACCAGAAGGTTTTATGTTTTTGTCAGCAACAGGGTGCTCAGAATCAGACGATCCACTCATCCAGAACAGTGGAACTATGTACCCACGGACTGCAACCCTGCAGATCATGCAACCAGAGCTGTTGCCGCAAGTCATCTTAAAGACACGTCTTGGCTCACAGGACCAACATTCTTGTACAACACAGTGCAAACTAATCCTGAAAGCGAGACATTTGAACTAGTAGATGCCAACTCAGATGGTGAAATTCGTCCACAAGTGTCTACATGTCATACAACGACCACTGACAACCAACTTAAGTACAACAGATTTAACAGATTCTCAACCTGGAAATCACTCATCCGAGCTGTCACTTGCTTAACCCACATAGCTCACTCCTTTAAACATACTGCATCTAAAAATGTAAGTACCTGCAAAGGATGGCATCACTGCCAGAAGGTCTACACAGCGGCAGAATTTCAGAAAGCAAAATATGTCATCATCCGCACTGTACAACAAGAGACCTTTTCCAAAGAGATCGACTGTATCAGAGGAAACAAGCTTGTTCCCAAAGATAGCACTCTAAGGAAGCTGGACCCATTCCTTGACCAGACTGGCCTATTGAGGGTAGGTGGTCGTCTCAAAAACATGAAATTAGAGTTTGAAGAGAAACATCCTCTAATCATCCCTGGTCACCACCACATTGCAAGTTTGCTTGTGTGCCACTACCACGATCAAGTCAAACATCAGGGTTGTCTATTTACAGAGGGAGCCGTGTGAACGGCTGGATTGTGGATAATTGGAGCAAAAAGATGCGTTAACAGTATCATTTTCAATTGCATTCTTTGTCGTAAACTCCGTGGGAAGCTGCAAACACAAAAGATGGCCAATCTTCCAGCTGACAGACTCAGCTTAGACCCACCTTTTACCAATGTTGGATTAGATGTGTTCGGCCCTTGGTCTGTCTCCACACGCCACACGAGAGGAAGTCATGCCAACAGCAAACGTTGGGCAGTCATATTCACTTGTATGACCATCCGAGCTGTCCATATAGAAGTCATTGAGTCAATGGACACTTCAAGCTTCATAAACGCTCTGAGACGCTTCATTGCAATACGAGGTCCCGTGAAGCACATTCGTTCTGACAGAGGTACTAACTTTGTTGGAGCAACCAAGGAGCTATAAATTCCTTCAAACGTCAATGTTAAAGATGTTGAAAGATACCTAACCGATCAGGACTGCATCTGGACATTCAACCCACCTTACTCTTCTCATATGTAGGGATGTAGCGAACCGCCGCCGATGTGTTCGCGAACGCCGTTCGCGAACACCGGCAAAAAATGCGGACAGTTCGCGAACTTCGAACATCCGAAAATCGTTCGATTCGAACGATCGAAGGATTTTAATCGTTCGATCGAAGGATTTTCGTTCGACTCGAACGATCGAAGCCATTCGATCGAATGATTTCATTCGATCCAATGGCTTCGATCGTTCGATTCGAACGAAAATCCTTCGATTTTAGCGGTCGAAGGAATCGAATGGTCGAATGGTCGAACGATTTTTGTTCGAATCGAACGCGAACTCGTATTGGCGAACGTCGCGCGACGTTCGCGAACATTCGGCGGACGCAAACAGTCGAAGTTCGCGCGAACTAGTTCGCCGGCGAACTGTTCGCTACATCCCTACTCATATGGGAGGAGCTTGGGAAAGAATGATCGGCATAGCCCGGAGGATCCTCAATTCCATATTCTTACAAGTGGGAACTGCAAGGCTCACCCATGAGTCTCTAATTACATTCATGGCTGAAGTTTCAGCTATTATAAATGCCAGACCTCTTACTTCTGTCTCAAATGACCCAGAAGATCCTTTCTTGCTTACACCGGCCACTCTGCTTACTCAAAAGACTGAGACAATTAGTGTTCCTTCTGGAGAGTTTACCACCAAAGACTTGTACAAGCGACAGTGGAGACAAGTACAGTGTCTCGCAAACTCCTTCTGGGACAGATGGAGAAAGCAGTATATCTCTACTTTACATCCACGAAACAAGTGGCAAACTATCAAACCCAATCTCAGACTTGGTGATGTTGTTCTCGTGAAAGACTGTCAATCGCAGAGAAACGAATGGCCCTTAGGTCTGGTCACCAAAACATTCCCAAGTGAAGATGGGAGAGTCCGCAAAGTTTAGGTCAAAACCTCCAAACAAGGAGAAACAAAATTGTTCTTCAGACCAGTAACAGAACTAACTTTATTATTGTCTCCTGAGGAATAATGGTGCCATCCATGGATGCCAGACGGGGAGTGTCATGTCTCCAGCATACGCTTTTACCATATTTGGGATTTTCCTATTCATTTGCTCGGAGCTCCCTCCTCTGGACACTTGTTGTAAGTGCACAACGTCACTTCCTATATCCATTTTTTCACCTCCATAAGGCTTATGGCAGAATTTGGACTAATCAGGCTACCGTACGCCCACCATGTGACCTAGAGCAATGCCTTGTGGGAGCCAGGACTCCATTTTACAGACCATGCTGCTGGAAGAAGCACACAGTTCTGCATCTCCCTTATGATAGAATCGCTGGTAAGGAAATAGTTACACCAAAACACCTCCACAGCTGCCAGAAACCCCAGAGGCATTGCTACAGAGACATTTATGCCAGTATACATATTTTATACTGCAGTTATATATTCATTTGCATGTTTTTATATAGTTCATTGCAAGCCTACTTATTATATTTTCTGCTGTTTGTATTACAGTTTCACCTTATTCCACTTGCCTATTCAGTAAAATCTACAGACTCCAAGCTTAGTCTCTTTATTGGATTGTGGGAAGGTTTAGCTGCATGTCGAACTATACACTGCCCCAGGGTAATAGGTAGCGAGGACAGAACAAAAATAGTATTCATTCTTTCTGCATCTTAAAGAGACAGTAATGCAAACTGGCGTTTATGTGTAAAATGATTGCCACTTTTTTTTTATAAATGTGCTCATATTGTGCCATTAGTAGAAATGGGAAAGGAAAAAAAGAAGCATACCATATTTAGAACTGATTATACATAACATTTACTAATTAAAAGAAAAACTTTATTATTCAGTCACATTACATGAGTCTAGGAACACTGCAGTTTTGCAGATACAGATGAAGCCACTTGGATTTGTGAGTTAAATGTGTCATGACTCAGGGGTAATTGAAGAAACTGTGTTATCTTAAGTCATCTTAACTCATTTAATGCATTTAACCTTTTCATTAGCATACCAAAGCTCCATTGTTCACAATGGTGAATGCTTTAATTAGATGGGATGTTGTGACACAGTTTTCTGTGTTAAATGAGATAATTGGGATATCTGTGTTTAGTTATTCTGTGTCAAACAGACAAACCAAAGTGGCTGCATCTGTATTTGCCAGTTGAGCTTTTGGGGAAATCAAATGGCTATTTGTTCATACGGAAAAGGCTCTGCTAGTGGTGAAGGCTTTTTTCCCTTTTTGATATGATAATTGTGAGACCTAGATAAGGAGTTTACAGTCCCCCAGAAGTACACGGGATAATGTTGAGGTAGAACAACATAAGAAATTATACTGCCTCTGGCGCTGATGGCAGCACCACTGTTCTCTGCTGAAACTGATGTAGTTTATGTAATGTTAGTCATATATAGAGATTGCTCTCTGAGTACACCAGTGGAAACATGTAGATTCTTAGTTTTGTATATATATATGCCTTGGGCGCATCTGACATTTGGCCCAGCACTGGCTTTGGGACATAGGCAAAGCTCTGCTTAGTATAAGAAATTAAATGATGCAATCTATGCACCACTGACAGCCAGTAGTACAGTACAGTACACAGTTTCTGTGCCCAAGGTGGAACTGAAAATGCTTCCTATGCTAAACAGGTGTGCTACAATCAGAAGCATATTTATAAAAACTTGACACCACCTAAAATTAAAAAAAGCCATAGATGTAATTGGGAATTTAGCATCAGTATTGCAGCAAATTAAAACTTTATAACTGCGGTTTTTCAGTCCACCTTTATATGATCATTTGTGATTTTTCAAATATATGAGCAAAATGGCTTGATCAACATTTTGACCTAAATTTTTAGTACATGTGCCGTTTATTGTAAAACTTTTTACATTTTTAGGTGAGATTATGCTTAGAGGCCAAACACAGGTGGACCAGTCAGCAACACAGAGAGTCTGAATGGCCCATTTTCCTTTGAATACGTATGTTGGTGTAATGATATCCTGACAACTTGCATTGTTGATAAAGTTGATGGCAGACAAGGGGACCTTTGAAATACTGCTCTTATATTCATTTGACTGGAGCTGTCAGGGACTTGGACCAGTTATTTTACATATTTATTTTAGGCTGTTGAACATATTTCAGATTTAGTCTCTAACTGGAGTTGCAAATACTTTGGAAGTTGTTTAAGGAAGATCATTTGAGACCCCACCTTGTTTGAGATGAGACATGGGCATATACTATCATATACTATAAATGTTCTCCAGTGGCAGAGATAACTTTGAGACTTGATGTGGATAGTCTGGAGCAGCTTGTCCACATAAACCAGTGGTTTAACTTGGTTTATTGTCAGTGTCCTAAACTAGGTTGGTAGGTAAAGGAACACATTTTGCAATTACCACATTAATAACTGCTTTGTAATGTATGGCCATACCACATTTATAAAGACGATAAATCTAACTCCAGGTCAGTATGAGCTTGAGATTGTTTTATCTCTTTGCTGTTAATAGTGGGTTAGAAGATTAGAAGAACAGTTTAGACAGAATTCCGTTTTCAATAGCAATAGCAATTTCAATGGACTTAAAGGACCAGTAACATCAAAAAAAAATGTTCAAAAATTCGTTAGAGCACAACAAAAAATGAACACAGAGACAAATGAAACTTTTAAATAGCAAAGACTTTATTAAGAAATAACTTACAGAAAATCCACTTCCTGTCCTCTTCAAAAACGACGAAAAGGCGACCATCCACACTGCAGCAATCGATTTCTTCTCCCTGGATATTCACTGACATCCTCCTCTCGTTGTGTCCAACAGCAGCTGGTTTGTTCCTGTGCTGGCGGCGATGAACTGACAGCAGCGAGTCCTCTCGCTTCCCTTCCACTGGCCTGGCCGTCTACAGTCTCCCAACGGCACACTTGTTCCTGCACTTTCACTGTGCATCGGCTTCCCTGCTCCGCTCTCCTCACCTCCCTCTCCGTCTCCCCTCCTCGTAGTGAGTGAGCTCTGTGTAATAGTGACTGTTATTAGAAGCCGTTCTGCGGTTGGAGACCCTTATTTAGTCCAGCAAATCTAATAGCCAGTATCTGTTTTGGGGATAGGTGGAGGGAATCAGTTTGTGGTCTGTGTATTACGGAGAACAGGAGCCACATGGAGCCGGGTCTCTCCGCACAGGCCCAGTCATTTGGCTTCAGTGTGTCCGTGTCACGTTGTAGTAAGCGTTCCTATACCGTTGTTCAACTTGCAGCGTCACAGCTGCGTCAGTTTTCTTTCAGCTGGAAACCTGCCTTCAATAACTGCTGGTTAATAGTAGCGGAGGGGAGATAAGGCAGCAGCTTGGGGAGGAGGGGAGTTTAAAAGTATTTAAAAAGTTTCATTTGTCTCTGTGTTCATTTTTTGTTGTGCTCTAACGAATTTTTGAACATTTTTTTTTGATGTTACTGGTCCTTTAACGAGGGGTGCAAGGCGAGATGTTCTGGCTGGCAAAGGGGCACTGCTGTTAGAAGAGTCTTTAGGCTGAAGGTTACGGTACAAAAGGACAAGGCAAGCGGATGGTCAGACAGGCTGAGTTGAGGCAGGCGGATATCAGAATAGTCAGGCAGGCAAGGGTCAAAACCGGGTATCAAACAGACAGATGGGATCATGCAAGAGACTGGTCAAAGTTCAGGCTGGGTCAGGATTCAGAGTTCAGAATAGTCAGGATACAGGCAGGGTCAAGCACGGACAATCAAAACAGTATTCAGGGACAGAAAGCACAAGGCTCAGGAAGCACCAGGATAACAATCCTATCATGGGCAAGGTCCTGTGGTTTAAACTGGGCTTTTGTATTTTCAAATTTGGCGCCATGGTGCCTGCGCCTTTAAAGAACACGGAGGCGCGCGCGCTTTAAGGAAACAAGATGGCGCCGGACATGGAGCGGCGCGGCGGGCGTCCCCGCTGCACCACTGGACCACCAGGGTGAGTTTTATTTATTACAATTGGTTTGTTTTATGTTTGGCACTTTGAGAAAGGCTAGAGAGCTAGCCGAAATGTCAGCAACCTTTTGCTTTAATAAAATTTTTTTTGAGTAGTGGAGAAAGTGTCACCAAAAACACCTCTCTGCAAATAATATTGTATTCAGGTTACCAACCTAGGCATGCATTATAAAAAAAGGTCAAACACTACTGTTCCAATGTCTGTGGATTATTTAAAATGCTCTCCTGCAATGTCTGCAAGTACGCAATTTTGTTTTTGTTCTAACAAAGCATCTAGATATTAGATATATATTTTTAAATGGATATCTGGTTTCATTTTCCTTTTGTGTGTGTTATTTCTGGACACAGCTATAATTTCAATGAACAAAGACATCCTTATTTAAAATAAACTAATAACAATGCAGCAATTTTACAATATTGCCCTATAATCGCTTTTTCCACATTAGAAGCTTCTAAAGAGAAACAGCTGCTAAATAATACCAGGTTCAATGTAGCTTTAATGTATTACATAAGATTATTTGTTAAAAAAAAGAATGTGCTTCCTTTTTTCTCACTGTAAATGGATGGTAGCAAGTGTTTAGATCCCAGAAAAAAATCTCTCTAGCAATCAGTGGTAGGAAGAAAGTTTGACCTCTAAAATGCTTTCCATGTTATGTGAAGTGACTGTTAATCAAATCAGAGGCATGTTTACTAAATGCCTGACTATTTTGTTCTGCTTAGTAATTAAGTATTGTTAGGCAGATTCTGAAATACTTGTTTTTTGTGCAACTGGAAAAACTTTCTTTTAAGCTTTATAAAACTACACATCTCACAGTTGACAAATTGGCAGCTCTAAAATCTTTAAATTAGATAAACCTGTTTTTTAAATGAGCGTGTTACAGAAAACATAGTACCCTGAATTAAAGTTAGGAAGCCCATTCTACAGAATATCAGCATTACTTCTTAGTGTAGACTTCTATATGAATTCCATGTTTGTTGCCTTTAGTCTTTCAATCGGACACTATTGTCACGTCATTTCCCCTTTTTATAAACAAATAATTTTAAAGGGGAATGCATTTTTTATGTAGAGCTTTTCAGTGTGGTTAAAATTAAGATTTTCTTTACAAAAATTAGTGCAGCAGTAACATTTGATAGACGTGTTGCTTGTAGTACCACTACAAATAAGCAGACCCCGTGTGGGGGCCTTGACCGTGGGGTCTGCTGCCTCTATAACTTTAAGAAATCACCCCCCGATGAGTGCGAGATACATACAGATGGGCCAAAGTGAGGGCTGGCTAGGTGTGCGCTGAAACCCTCCAAAGATTTTTTTGCTGGGGGGCTTGGTGCACCGTTGTTATGCCACTATTTGATATTGATTTAGAATACCATTTCCCTACAAACTTTAGTTACTGTAGCAGAGAATGCAGCTCTTCTGCCATTGACAAGCGTTATGTTTTTCACATTTAAAGGTTTCCTCCACCCAAAAATGCATCATTTGCTTAATGAAAGAAAATGTAGTTCAAAATACATTCATTCAGAATGTTCAATGGTTTCACTGTTCACAGGCAATTGCAATCAAAAGCATCTTTTTTCTGGGTCTAACGCTTAAAACAATGTAAAAGTAGTTAGGTCTCTTTCAGTTTTAATTCAGATTTGACACCTGGCTCTAATCTCACCGAATTGCAGCGTGTGTCTCTGCCCTTATGTAAACAGTTAAAAAGGATAAGGTGACCTCACTACTTTCCACAAAAGACTCTGCAACATAGAAAATTACTTACTAATCTATGCAGTTTAACGGAAATTAAGAACAACAGAGGGACTCTCCTGGTGCCTTAAATAACTAAGGCAAAAAATGTAGGTTATTGAAGTAGATTGATTCACTAGACTTGTGCTCTATAAGTGGCATCCTTAGTATGCCACTTAAATCTGCAATATAAATCAAATGAGATCACATGAGATAACATTGACAAACCAAAGGATATTTATTATTCATTGTCTTCCTAAATTCTCTGAGTTTCATCTTGGTCATTTTACAAAAATGAAAAATGTTAAGGTCACTGAACATTTATAGTAAACAAGCATAAATAAGATGAAACCTCCAGGATAAAATTATGCTGAATAACCTTTTAACCTGCAGCTATTCTGCAGTTATTTCTGGACAGATATCTGCTTGCTTATCTGCATAGGTATTTCAAGCATAGGACCTTTCTGACCTGAATCAGTGAGATACTACAAAAATCCAGCACAAATATGGGACAACACCAAAGACTCAGCAGGAGAAAGAGAACAAATATATCCAAAAAAGGCCCAAGCTGTTCCAGGAGGAATGACCATTAAACAGAGTATTTATGTTCAATGCCTATAAGATACCTCATACCACACAATTTCCCATACATTAGGAATATATCTCCTTCAGACCTTTTTCTAAATAAGAAATATTCAAGGTGATTTTGCACTTGCTTTTGTTTTAATGCACTCACATCTCTGCATTTCGTAATTTAATAAAATCCCTTCTTCCTTTCCCCAAATAAGATATTTATATCCACAGTTTACTCAGTTGCTCTTGTCTTGACCGCCTATTCATGAATGTGTTCCCTTCCACCATGGCACTAAGGAGTAGGTAATTAGTGCAAACTCCTTGTACTTATCCCTGTAAGGGCACAGGCATAGACACTGTGTCTGTGTGCTGTTGTTATCTAACAACCAGCTTTTCAGTGATATCAGTGCAGCAGGAAGTGACACAGCAGCTAGTGAGTGGCTGGCAGGAAGAGGAAGTCGCAGATACTGGCAAAAGAGAAAAGCCATGGTGGACAGAGAAAGAGACCAGAGAGGTTCCGGTGGGCCCAGACAGCTGAGAGGCTTTACCAAAAGCAGACATTTGGATCAAGTTGGAACAAAGAAGCCAGATACTGTGCCTGGAGGGACAGAGAGTGCAAAAGGAATCCAGACTGGAGGAAAAACAAGCAGTAGATTCCTATCTGAGCATCTAAAGGGGCTGGTGAGGATCAATATTGGGAATTGCCGCACCTCCTTGCCTCTCCATGATCCCTGTGATGCACATGAGGTGGCAATAAAAGGGGACAAGCTCCCCACCTGCAACAATATTGGTGTTGCACAACTCTTTTTCTACATCCAATAACTTTGAACTGCGAGGAGCCATCCATTTCTTTAAAGGACTCAACCAGTGGACTTAACCAGTCAGACAGATTGTGCAAGCAAGTTAGTTAGTGAGGCCCTATTGCCACCAGTTAGGAGTGCTGCATGTATTAGTTGCCCATTTATTTTAGAAAAAACATTTATTCACTTTAGCCAATACTGTGTGTGTATTATTACTGTATTCCTAGTGGGGCCACCCGTAGCTGCATTCCCAGATCCCACTAGGTGGAGGCACTGCGCTAGTAAATACCAGGTACCAAGTCTCTTCCATCCAATACAACTGCGGAGTGGCTCAGGTTTGTCCTATGCCATCAGGTAAGTGCCACACGTGGAGTGTAACACTGACAAAGGGGTGCTGAAAGAGTTACATATGTTTAGGATTTCTTTGTTTTTCTCCTGGTACTTTGCATTTTAATTAATTAATGAAGTAAATACTTTCTCCAGAGTATTTGATTTTGCAATACATTTTTTGTTGATCACATATTAGAGATGTAAACTTAACATCCTACAATGTAGAAGGAGACAATACATTTAGAAACATTCTTAAAGGGAACTTTATGGGAAGCTGTTGTATGAAATTTTGAAGCACCATTAGACTGCATGCCATAGTCATAGACGTTTATAATATGACTTGGCAGCTCAGCATCAAATCTGAGCAGGCACAGCTCTTTGTGACTTCAAAGTCTAGGAAATAACCTCTGAACTCTTTGAACTACATGAAAAAGTGGTGATTGGCAGCAAAATTATATTTATGTGTAAACATTGTCATTGGGACTGCTTGATGAAAGACCCTAAACACAAAAAAGGAAACATATATATTATGGGCATATATTATTAAACAGTGTGCTGACTAATTAGGACTTTATAACTGGATAAACTTGTAGTTCAACGATTAATTTCAAGAAGGATGAGATTTTTTTTCAAAAAAGTACATGCCAAGTTAATTTATGTTACAGTATCACTTTGTATATTGTATAGTTTGTTAAAGTTATTACAATTTATAACAAATGATTGTATTATTTATACAATATATTAATTAAAATATACTATTGGGTTTGGTTAATGTTTTAATGAGTTTTAGTAGACTTAAGGTATGGTAATCCAAATTACCAAAAGATTCCTTATCCGGAAAACCCCAGGTCCCAAGCATTCTGGATAACCGGTCACAAAACTGTGTTTTTCTTTTGCAGATAATAAGTTAACTTATATTATCTCTGGCCTGTAAGTTCAGCATACCTATGTGTAAAGTTGGCCACACGCAGATAGATTCCAGCATGACCAATTCCCCAAGCTCATTGGTGTACATGGTAAGTGGGAAAAGGGACGCTCCTAAATTTTCTAAATTGATAAGGTAAAATGTTTGGAGTTCAAAATTGAACATCAAATATTCCAAAAGGTTTTTTTTCCTTCCCAAAAAAAAAGGAAATGGAGAAAAAACAAGAAAAAATATATAAAATATAGCGTTCTTTGTAAAATTCTCACCTCAGTGTAATTGCATTCACACATTATCAGTGTTGTATTCCCCACTTAACGTTAAAGTGCAGGTGAGTTATTTTCAAACATACTCATACACCCTCAGTTATAGTGAACTGTTTTTTTAAAAAAAGGGAAACTTTTTTTTAGAGTTGGTTAATACCCACATGCTAATTGGCAATATTTCTGGTGGTCGATTATACTAATAAACACAAGATTTCATTCATCAAAAATGTTGTCGCTCCCGGATTTCCTCCTTTGGACAATAAAGAGTTGCGTGTGCAGAAACATTGGGGATTTAATGGAGGCGGAAAATGAAGGAGCTTTCTGAAGAAGCTTGCAGCAAAAGTATATGCAGAGGAAGGCTTTCTAACATTCTAACAGTGGGGCAGGAAACTAGAAGGGAGCTTTGGGGGCATAATAGATTATATGTATTTTACTGGAGATAGTTCCCATGCAGTGCTGAGCTGAAAGTGCACTTTCTGATTTTAAACTGTTCAATGTTCCAAGTTACCTTTGGGACATTGGCATAAATTGATTTGGTGACAAGAATCACATTGGATTATGACCCAGATCAGAATTTCTGTAACTGATCTGCCAAATAGTCTTTGACCTTTTTCCTTTCTCTTTCATTACCATATATTTTATATTTTAAGACTGCATTCAAAAAAAAGGGAATAAAGTAATCTTAATGAAGTGTAGAATAAATTCAGTACAGATCATTTATAGAAATAAATGTTAAGTTTACATTATTCATGTGATGCATGATGCAGTTTTTTTAGGATAAAGTAAAGACATGATATAAAGAGCTTTTACTCTTTTTATTATCTTCCTCTACATATACTGCATATCATGTAGTTCAAAGCAGCTGCCTCTCGAGATATACATTGGATTAGGTCTGTAGCATCCTCCTGTGGTCAAGTGAGCAAAGTAGAATTTGCTTAAATTGTATGAAAAAAAGCTTGTTTTAATAAAATTCAGATGTAGACAATGCAAAACAAGCATTTTTGTCAGAATAATTTCAGTTTATTTCAGCAATTAATTTTCTAATAATTATTTTAATTTGCTGTATTTATTAATTGAGTCATCCTGCTAAAGTATTAAACAAAGAATATGACAGGAAATTATTTGATCTAAATCTCACCCTATTTGCCTTCAGGGATCTCAATTTGTAGTTGTGCAAATAAGCTTTCACCTTATACCCCATTTCCTCCTTTAAACTGCTCTAAGGCCAGTAGAGGGGAAGCTACACTTTAGCATAATGGGTATAAGGAAGGCAACCCCCCTGTAGTGGTGAGTGGGCCATGGCTGACAGTTTTGTAGGATCAGTTGCTTTCAGAGATCTAATGGTCTTTTCTAGTTTAATTAAGCAACTGGACCAGGAGTGTTTCATGCCTGACACTGGAAATTGGCATATAAGGTTAATAAGGGCCATGTGTGTTAAATATTTAATAACAGCTATGGTCAGTAATTATGAGTGACGGGCAAATTTATTCGCCAGGCGCGAATTTGCGGCAAATTTGCGTGATTCGGCGGCAAAAAACTTTTTTTCCAAAAAAACAGCATAAAAAATTGGCGCAGGCGTAAAAAACGAGACGCCGGCGCCATTTCGCTAATTTTTCGCTGTTTTGCGAATTTCGCCGCAAATTCGCCCATCACTAGTAATTATACGATGGGAGTTATATACAGTATTTGTAATAAAAGGCTCTAAGTTTGCCCAGGAGCAGCAACCTGTAGCAACCAATCAGCAGGTAGCATTTACTGGTCACCTGTTTGAAAGGAAAGATCTTGCTGGTTGCTTAGAGGTTACTGCTCCTGGGTAGTGATGGGCGAATTTGTCTGTTTATTGTCGCCGGCGTCTAAATAGGCGCCAGTGTTTTTGACACTGACAAATTTTCAACCTGCGAATTTTCACTGCATATTCGCAGGTAGCGAAACAGGCAAATTTGTGTCTGCCGAATAAATTCGCCCATGCCTACTACTGGGCAAACTTGGTGCCTTTTATTACATAAGGGGGTATATGTGTAATATGTCTTATTTTGGACAGAATTAAGGAATAGTTACACTTGCTTTTCTGGCATATTAACTGCAAGTAATATAAAGACAGTAGTTATCAGCTAAAGCTACATTCTAGCCAGCATTCTCGCAACATTTTGTTAAAAACTGTGTGAGTTCTTTGATTATGGCAATATGTCAATACTGTATCTGAGAATTTGAAGGAGTAGGAAGGCTGTTTTATTTTCCTTGTTTAAGATTTTAAAGTAAGTGTGGCTATAGCACTAAAAATAATTCTTGCTTAGCAAAATAAATCAATTAGATACAGCTGTTTCTTGTTGCAGTTACATAAAAATGGAGCATTTACCAATGCCTGGTAAATAAAGTAACATACCAAAGTATACAGTGCAGTTAGTAAAACTTATCTTTTTCAACACTCTACTGTTTTACTGAACAGAATGGTGTATTTTATATTTTATTTAAACATGCTTAAAATTACCTCTTATTACAGTTTTCAGGAATTGAGGATCTACAGTTTTAAGGCATAAATGCACCTGTGTGACATAAACAGTAAGATCCCTATTGAGTATAATGAGAAGATATTTACTATAATTTGTAGCACTTGGCATCTTTTACCCCTGAGCATATATCAGCCTGTGTCACTGACCTAAAGCTAAATTTCTATGCATAATAATATATGAGGCAACACTGAATAATTATTTTAAAGATAATTGTTGTACATACCTAAGTTCAAAATGGTAAAGTCTATATAGAAAATCTGTTGAACATGAACATCGATGGTGACACTTGCAAGGTGATACCGCAGTTGTCAACTGTGGAGAGGGTAATCCTGGGTAAAATAGTAACCCATTTGGAAAGGCTGTTCAGAAAAGGTGACTGTGGCACAAACCTGAGGACTAAGAGGGAGGGTAAGATGCATCTCCTGTTTGCTGTGGCCTCAAGGCCTAACAGATATAGTCAAGCTAGTGGGCCTCTTTGTTGCTGGCACTGTGGAATACCAGGACATGTGGCCCAAACATGATAAGGGTCATTACACTTACATTACACTTTTTACAAGAGTCCCATTTTAAACAAGAGGGACCAGATATAATGGGGCCAACTGCAGGGGGAATTCGTTGTGTGCCCTGTGAAACATAAAGAGGGAGTATTTGGGGCTAGATCCTTCACCCAACTCCCTTCATCTATGCAGTGCAGGGGTATGACACGGGTTTAAAAGTTACCACCATGACGTTGACCATCTAGTGAGCAGGGAAGGTTTCCAGACATGTAAAGAAGGGCTTCTGAGCTCAGCAGTCAAAGCAGTGTGTAAACATTGTGTGGTTGGTGCCACCTTTCAGATCCATACACAGCCAAACATATAGGTTGTTGGTGCTGTCAGAAGAGTCAGAAGTGGAGTTAGGCCTTAGTAAAATAAACTAATGGGAAGAAATATCTGTAATAACTCACTTAAGGAGTTATAGTTAGGATCCAGGTAGTTAGTCAAACAGCCAAATGCACCAATGAGGAGACCAGGAGAGTTAGGTTCCCATTGTATCACCTACAAGTAAAGGGACTAGAGTGGCTAGGCTCAGGAACAGGTATTCCTAGAGTAATTCACCACTGTAAACATTCTTCTAGCCCTAGTGACTAGTTCAGTGAAGTGTTTGATTATTGTGCCATCTGAGGAGCAAGACCAAAGAGATCTAAAGAACTAAACTGTTAACTACTGTATTTGATGCAATGATCAAATGTGCCCCAGTTATTGAGAGATCAGTTCTGTCTGTGATTCAGTGTAGTAAAAGTCATTCACCACTACACTGAAGACCCACTTGAGCCAAAGAGACCCATGTAAAGATTGGGTATATACCATGAGATATAAAAACAGCAATATTTACATTGTAACACTATGAAACTATCCCTCATCTCTTACAGGGATCAACACACTGGGGTCACAACAGAAAAAGCTGTAATGGCAAAAAGAATGTAGAAATATAGGTCTTCAAACTGGCAGCAGCAATTCTCCTCAGGGCAGTGGCCACGATCGCCCCTGTATACACAGCCTTAGAGAATATTGCTTAGCTGTAATCTTTAACTGTTCAGAAGCAAGCAATATATAATGTGCAATTAAAATCATTGAGCATATTCAAATGTTATATCTTTTTGTGATCCTGACATGGTATAAACTGTTATGAATTTGGACACACACAGCTTAAAAGGGATATTTGCAATGCTGTGGCCTAAATGTAATACTTAATTTACATGCATTTAAAAGAAACATTATGTAGATTTTCAGATCTTTTAGATTAGGACATTATGCTAACTGCAAAAGGTTTTTTTTTTGAGGGGGGAGTTGGTTAAACACAAAACTGCCTTGAAGTTATTTTAATTGTTGACAGCACATTGAAGTATTTTCCATTATGCATGCCAGTGTGCAGGCTCCAGCACAGGACATTCTGATTGTTCTCTGAGACGAATACATTTGTACCTGACTCACATTAACCATGCAGGAATCTAGCACATTCATGAGGGCTTACTCTCACCTCACTAAATGGGAAAGACTAACAGTAGTGCACGTAATTGTTCTAATTCCCAAATGTTTGAGTTTCATATGGTTGGCCCTAAGCTTCTGAATGGAGCTTCCGAATGTAGAAAAAACTGTAATCACATGGGAATATTTTTGGCAACATATGTAATTTGTAGCAATAACTCATGCTACATCTGTATATTCTACAGCAGAATTCTTAACTTCATTATTTATATCGACACAGAAGTATATCCAGTAAATATTGCAACTATCAAATAATTAATTGGCCACTGAAAGATCCGCATAAAAAGTCCCATTCTCGTCTGGATCAAGTTAACTAAACTTTGATCCTAAGTGAAGTAAAGTTTATACTAAAAGTTAAGGTTAATTATATCTTAGTTGGGATCAAGTTCAAGGTTCTATTATTATTACAGATATGGGATCCATTATCCGGAAACCCATTATCCAGAAAGCTCCTAATTATGGAATGGTCACCTCAAATAGACTGCATTTTATCAAAAAAATCCAAATAATCCAAATTTTTAAAAACAATTCCCTTTTTTTCTGTACTTATAAAAGAGTAGAGTGTACTGGATTGCAACTAAGATATACTTAATTAGAAGCAAAACCAGCCTATTGGATGTATTTAATGTTTAAATGATTTTCTAGTAGAAGGAAAATCCAAATTCTGGATAACAGGTTTAATACCTGTACAGAGAAAAAGGTAATTTTTAAAAAATATTAAATATTTGATTATTATGGAGTCTATGATGGCCGTCCCATAATTTAGAGTTTTCTGGATTAATGTTTTCTGGTTAAGACATGGTTATTTTGTTTAAAATGCAATGAAGAGGTTTTTTTTCAGTTTAGTTAATAAACAGCTACATAGGGATTATGGCAGTGTTACCAAGGCTCAGTTGCACAATGGACTATTCAATTACAGAAACACATATAAAGCTTATTTTTCACTGATATTTTTAAGCTTGTTGCTTAAAATTCGATTATTTCATAAATAAATTCATGCAGATTCCCTCATGGTGGTCAGTGATGTCATGAGAAGCCCACAATGATTCAATGTCATATATTTCTTGAAATGTCTGAAAAAGACAAGTACTGATTTTGAAGAAAATAAAAGACTAACAATAATAAAGACTAGCAATATACAATATAAGGCATTGTGCACAGTATTAGGATGATCACTGTGGCATGAAGGTTCCTATGATTTTAAAATGCCATAAAAATAAGCCCTCGGCAGAGTTCTCTACCCCTCCCAAGGCCATGGCAACAAAGGAAATACCACAGATTAAAGCTAAATCGCTGGTGGTTAGACACTTCATATTAATTCCATGGCTAGCTTAACATAGTGCATAAACTAATCTCCCGAGTGAAAGTGCACTTGTGAAAAAAGACAGATCATCCCCACTTTAAAAATTAAATATAGTTAAAAATACCTGTGTTCTAGTAAGTGGTGATATCATTAACATTTCAGTGGTTAAAAGACGAAAAAAACACCCACACATTAATCAAACTGGTAGAATCACGTTAGGCATATTTGTATGACATTCACAGACAATAAACTGCTGTGCTGCCTTTTAAAAACATAATTATGATCATGGGAAAAAGTCAAACAAGTAATTCATTAAGTTATTCTTTTCCCTAATATCATTAAGTAAAATAAGTATAAAATGTCATTTTGCAAAATTAAGCATTAAAAAGTATATTTGTATGCTTTAATGCAGTAAAAAGGTAATTTATAAAACTTACAAAATCAAAGTAGTGTCTTTAATAGTTTTGTAAACTACTTCAAAAAAAGTATTGTAGGGTAAGATTTTTTTTTAAATAACTTTGCATCCAAGTACTTTCTTTAAAAAAAGGGGAAAAAAGTAAAATTAGACTTCCTGTAGCTTCATGCCTTTATATGATCATTGACCTCACTCTTAGGTCTGATATGACCTTTGGGGTTGTAATTCAGGACCAAGCGAAAACTGACACTCAAAAGCAGACATAAATAGAGTTCACATTGAAGGTCTGCTATTCAAAGGGTTAAACAAAGCCAGGATATTTAAATTCAAGCTTGAGGGCCGGAACTGGATAATCAAGTAGAATAACAATGTAACCATGATCTAATAAGACCCACAATTAGGCACTGAACTTGAATCTGAATGTGGCATTTATGCCATGATGTCGTAGCACCAATTGCTGCTATATTGAAGGAAATTACCCAATGGACTGGAGCTTCAGCTGCTGCTTACCTCAGTACCTCCATTACCAGGTTTTGAGTCACATACTGCTTGACACATGAATGTGCTTTGGCAATATTAGGCAATTCAGAGAAAAAACAAATTTCTCATGGTTTGTCACATGAAAAGTCATGGACAAACATGACTTTTATCCTAATCCAGTTCCAATTTTTTCTGTAGACTTTAGCTGAGTTTTCACAAGATAAACTGTGAGATTACTTTTATTGAATTGAATCTAAAATTGAATCTCATCCATGACTTTTCACATGATAAAATGTTTACTCTGGCCCAAGATCTGAAACATATTTTTGCATTGGTGGAAACCACACTAGTAGGTATTTCAAATAATTTTAAATAATAGTATATAATGTTGAAAAGGAGAATTAAAGGGTTAATTCGTCTTCAGGTTAACTTTTAATATGTTATAGAAAGGCTAACTTTTCAATTGACCTTAATTCTTTTATTTTTTTATAGTTTTTGAGTTATTTACATTCCTCACCAGCCCCATTTTAAAACATAAAATTTTAATAAAACTTATTTCCATTACTACTTTTTATTTTTGTATTCGAGTCTATATTCATATTCCAGTCTCTTAGTCAAAGCAATACATGGTTACTAGGGTAATTTGCTGAAATTGCAAACTGCAGAGCTGCTAAATAAAAAGCTAAATAACTCAAAAGCCAGAAATAATTAAGGGGTCGATTCACTAACTTCAAGTGAAGGATTTGAAGTAAAAAAACTTTTCGAAGTGTTTTTTGGGCTACTTCGACCATCGAAGAGCTACTACGGCCTTTGACTACAACTACGACTTCGAATCAAACTATTCGAACTAAAAATCGTTCGACCATTCGACCATTCGATAGTTGAAGTACTGTCTCTTTAAGAAAAACTTCGACCCCCTAGTTCGCCATCTAAAAGCTACCAAACTCAATGTTAGCCTATGGGGAAAGTCCTCATAGGCTTGGCTAACTTTTTTTGATCGAAGGATATTCCTTTGAATCGTTCGATCGAAGGAATAATCCTTCGAAGGAATAATCCTTCGATCGTTTGATCAAACTATTTGCGCTAAAATCCTTCTACTTCGATATTCGAAGTTGAAGGATTTTAATTCCCAGTCGAATATCGATTAATTAACCCTCGATATTCAACCCTTTGTGAATCGGAACCCATAAAAAAGATGAAAACCAGTTGCAAATTGTCACAGAATATCACTATAAATATTACTAAAAGTTAATTTAAAGGTGAAAGGCCCCTTCAATGATCTACCTCTAAGAAAAGCAGAACTCTTGTGTTCACATTAGTTTTTATTGGTCTGCCAACTCTCCATTGCCTATACATGTAAGGTGGCATATTTTATCTCACACGTATATAGAATTAATTTTTTATTTTTTATTTTATTTTTTTCATTTTTTATTTTTTTTCCATTTTTTATTTTTTATTATTTACATGTTAGTCCCAAACACCATCAGTACTCTGTCAAACAGGGCCTGGATTTGTGGAAAGATCACCAAGGCCTGGGCATAGGGAGGCAGAATTATGACCCACATTGTTTTGTAAACATTGGTAATTAGCAGTAGATACAAAGTACACAAAGTAAGCGGAGGGGATGGGGCATTGAACAGCAGAAGTCCTAGGGCAGGGGTGCCCAAAAGGTGCCCAAAACATGGCCAACTTTTTTTGGCACAGATCTTTTGTGTGCCCCATTAATACAGCACTTCCTGCATTTGGTAGCACTTCATTCATGAAGGGGTGGAGGAGGGGACATGTGGCAGTAAGGACAGTGTCGTCTTGTGCCCCCAATGCTGTGCTCTGCACCTTGTACCACACTGGTGCTGGATGCAAAGTACAGACAGACCATAGACACAAGTTCTTTTTTAAATAAATTTTGTTGTTTATGTAATAAAAAGTATGCGCTGCAGTGTATTGTCTGTTTAAAAGGACAAGTAAAGTCTGTTTAGCATTGAGATTCAGAAAATAAGCATACCTGCAATGAGATTAGCAGTGCTAATGAAATCACTCACTTTGATAGCGCTTTGCTGTGGCATTGCTTTACTTTTTAACAAGCCAATTTGGAGAAACCGCACACCTCACAAACCCAAGCAGAGTTTCCTGGTGCTCGGTGGTAGGGGAATCGGCAACCGCCCAACCAAGGTACCTAGAAGGATCACCGGCACACAGGAGTTTAGTCAGCAGGTCAAGCCCTTGCAATTTTATTAACAAAGCATAGCCTCTATGAACACAAAACTCCTACTATCCATCACTCCTGCACACAGACCAAGACCGTGCTCATGCGCAGTAGTGTTGAACTAAAATCTGCCCAAGTGCAGTAAGAGTAACCATTAACAATCTGTGGCAGCGCTTTACTTTTTAAAAAAGCATAGACTCTATGAACACAAAACTCCCACAATACATCACTCCTGCACACAGACCAAGACCGTGCTCATGTGCTGCCCAAGTGCAGTAAGAGTAATCATTAACAATATTAAACTGAAGAGCACATCCATAGTGTCCCCCTGAGGACCCTGCAATCCTTGTGCATACATGAATAAAGATGGCATTCGTAGTAATTTCATATTCGGCAAAATGAAATCCACAACTGGGAAGAAGAAAATAGAACCGCAGGCTAAATAACCTAGCGATAAGGGACAGGAAGGGCTCCTCTTTTATATATCACAAAGCTGGTTGAAAAGCTTTCCTTGTCCTTTAATGTCTCAAACATATAGGGGCACATTTACCTAGGGTCGAATATCGAGGGTTAATTAACCCTCAATATTCGACCGTCGAAGTAAAATCCTTCGACTTCGTATATCGATTTTGTGCTATTCCTACGATCGAAGGAATAATCGTTCGATCGAACAATTAAATCCTTTGAATCGAACAATTCGAAGGATTTTAATCCATCGATCGAAGGATATTCCTTCGATCAGGAAATTGTTAGGAAGCCTATGGGGACCTTCCCCATAGGCTAACATTGGCCTCGGTAGGTTTTAGGTGGCGAACTAGGGGGTCGAAGAATTTTTTAAATAGACAGTACTTCGACTATCGAATGGTCGAATAGTCGAACAATTTTTAGTTCGAACGTTCGATTCGAAGTTTGTAGTCGATGGTCGAAGTAGCCCATTCGATGGTCGAAGTAGCCATATTGGACCATTCGAAATTTGAACTTTATTTCCTCTATTCCTTCACGCGAACTAAGTAAATGGGCCCCATAGCATAAAGAAGAAGCAATGAGTTGTTAAAATTGCACCTAGTCCTTCCACAGCTGCAATTACCATAATATTTAAGCCAGGTCTTGGTTGTATTCCTTGAATCATAAACATTCCTTTTTGGAATTATCCTAGTACTATTAAATATACAGTATTTATAAATGGGACTGATTGCATTGCTGCATCAGCATAAAATATTTATTATGATTTGATTGTATTATGTATTTATTTGAGCCATGGTACATATATTAGTACTAGTGATGGTAATTCTTGAATAATTATGGTCTATATATATGTATAAAGGGTTAATGTTTTTAGCGGTGGATTTATCTGCCTGTGGTGTGGTAATGGTTCATGTGATCATTTCTGAAGAAGTGGCGAGACAAGCCACGTAACAAGTTAAGTATATGGTCCAAGATTTAATATTCTGGGTGTGCTTTGATGTGATTTACTATGGACTAGTAAAGTTGAAATTTAAATGACATTGCTTCTTCTTGGTGCTCCTTGTTTGATATATGTTTATGCTTGCAATGGCCTGTGGGGGACAGGGTAACACTTGTAACACAGAAGGAAGCTATATGGTTTGATAAGGAGCTCCTTTAATATGGATTATACTGCTTGTCATTTAATGATCACAGAGCCCTAAAATATTCCTGAATGTAGATGATATAGCACAGTTAAAGCCTAAAATATTTTAAAATGATGAATATAGAGAAATAAAGTGTAAACTTTTTATTTTTAATACTTATGAAAAGATTCTAACTCCCTGTTCTCCTTAAAGAGCCCTGTTACAATTCATTCAGTTGGGACTGCACATAAATGGTGGTGTGGTAAATTATCTCCAAGATGAACTATAACTTTCACCCTCTTTTTTAGAAAAAAGTTGTTTCTCAAACAACGACAAGTTTGCAGTGTACTGGATTTCCCGTGGTAACTCCAAAGCAAAGTACACTACCCATCTCACTAGTCCTTACATTGTACATCCTTGATTGAACATATAACATATAACTGCATTTTAGCTTCACATTGCTATGGTAAGCTATGACAGGACATATACATTTACTGACTACAATCTCTTTCCCGTACTTCCGCTAAGTTCTAGTCTGCCTTAGGGTCCTGTCTTCTCTATGTTGTAGCCTCCTGCCTCAACCTCCATGGCATGTCTGAGCAGGTACACACACATTCTCCAAATTCTAAAATGTAAAAACTAGGGAAACTTTGAGTAAAATAGTATATCTAAAGGTACCAACAATATCTGGCTTTTATAACCCCTAACATTGAAATAGTGCAATACAAGGGAAGGCAGTTTTATCAAAAATGGAATTTTCAAGTTTTTTTTCTAATTCAGAAAAACTCAAAAATTTTAAAATCTCCAATGTGTACTTATTTATCAAAAACACAGGAAATTCAAAAACAACTCAAACAAGGGAAAATCACATTCTACAAATCATTTTCAATGAGTGTGAAATTAAACTGAAAAATAACTTCAAATTTGCCAATACAAGTTTAATTGATTTCAGGGGGGTACACATGGGTAACCCAGGATATGAAGAACGATCGATAAATAGATAGTATTTTGCAGAAATATGATAGATTTTATAAATAAACATTTTTGCAAACCTCTTATATGACAGCCTCAGAAGTGTCACAAAACTACACCTAAAAAACACACAATGCTAATGATTCACAGAAAATAATTTCTAATATACTTGAGTACAGTACTCTACTTTATAAAATGTATGATGTTTGTAGTATAGTTACATAGTTAAAGAAACTATAACTTTAAATTACAAAATTATTTTTTAAAGCTTTTACATTTTTCTATAGCTGCTACTTACCTGTAGGTTTTACTCTATATAAAATTAAAGAGTTAAAATAAAAATCTTAAACATGATCTTCTAGTGAGGCCACACCATGCCTGAATTCTAATGAATTTCAGATTTCGTTTAAACTAGGAATTATCTGTCAGACATATTACTTCATACATTATCCAATTTCCTTTCTTAATTACATTTAACTTCAAAGAAACACAAATTAAGGTTTAGGACGAACAAGTCTGCCTGTTTGACTGCAGATCTCTTTGTGCCGAGCTATGTGAGGCAAATAGACATTCTCATTTTCAGTGGTAATTGAGAGTTCCTGAAAATAATTAATGCATTATATAATACCCCGAATAATCTCCTACTCTTTGTACTGTATTTCTATGTTACTCAGCTAACTAAACACAGCTTTTTTTACACCTTACAAAGAGTAACATTTTTGTTTTACCATTATACAAAATCTTAAATACAAATATATTAACATGTATTCATTTTTACAATGGTCCACAAAATAGCATTATATATGGTGATGTTACTGTGTTATGCATGACATAAGAGGTCAAATGTTACACTCAACTTTTTTTTTCGTGGTTGTTTTATGGGATACCCTTATACTGCATAACTGTAGTGAATTGTATCATTTATTTAGAAGGCATGAACAAAAACATTTTTTTTAAATGTTATAACATTTATAAATTAGACTGTGAAAATAAATACTGATCTGTGCTGGACTGGCTGGTGAAACACTGGGAAAAAACTCAGTGGGGCCCAAGCCTTAATAAGCTCTACCAACCCAGGCCTGCTTCCCCTGCTGAGACTGTTCCCTTTTCCCAGATTACTGCCGAAAAATCTTGCCGAAAAAAAACTTGAGACTTATGATAGGACAAGACATAACAGAAAGTATTTTGTGCATAACAAAACAAGTAGAGCTTTGAATGTATACAGGTATGGGATCTGTTAACCAGAAAACCCTTTATCCAGAAAGCTCTGAATTAGGGGAAGGCTATTTCCCGTAGAAGCCTATGATTAAGGGAGCTACTCACGAAACAAACCAGGTGATGTGGGTCAGTGACCTGTTGGTATAAACCACCTTTTTTATCTAACTGGAGTGCCGCCTTTTAATCTTTTGAGCTATTAATTTGAGTGGGGATGCTGATGGCAGAGCACCCAGATGATTTCAATTTATTAATTAATGGAGCTACACTAACAAGAACACACAGGGGGTGAGTTTGGAGCAGCCTATTTTCTTCTATTTCCCATAGACTCCAATCAAATAATTCTTAAAGGACAAGGAAAGGCAAAAAAATAAAATCACATTTTTACTTTCTTTAATGAAAAAGAAACCTATCTCCAATATCCTTTAATTAAAAAATGTGTACCGTTTTAATAAGAAACCATGACCGTATGCAGTGAAATTCTCCTTTCATTTACTGCTGTGGATAGGAATTGTCAGAGGGTCCCTAACTGCTGAGCAGGGAAACAATCATACTTATGAACAGCAGGGGGAACCCCCGCCTTATTCACAGCCATGCAGAACTCAAGCAGCTTTGTTTATGACGATCCCTAAGCAGCCCAGATCACACTGAGCATGTGCAGGGTCAGGGTCAGGCAAAGATGTTTAACAAAGTTACAAGATGACAGTCCCCTGTGGCCAACTTTGAAAGCATAAATCATTTGTTCGATTAGGCTTTGTGGTGCAGTAAGTTCATGCTTATGTTTAGTATACAAAATACATCATTTCTAGCCTTATTCTAGTTTAGACTTGTCCTTTAAAAAGTATTTTCTTTTTCAAATTCTTAAAAAGTATTTCCTTTTTCCATGTAATAATTAGGGATGCACCAAATCCACTATTTTGGATTCAGCCGAACCCCTGCATCCTTCGCTAAAGATTCGGCAGAATACTGAACCAAATACGAATCCTAATTTTCATATGCAAATTAGGAATGGGAAGGTGGGAACTTTTTTTACTTCCTTGTTTTGTGACGAAAAGTCATGCAATTTCCCTCCCCTCCCCTAATTTGCATATTCAAATTAGGATCCTGGATTTGGTGCATCCTTAGTAATAAATAAACAGTACCTTGTTCTAGAACATAATTAATCCTTGTAGAAGGCAAAAACATCCTATCGGGTTTATTTAATGTTTCAATGACTTAAAGGATGGAGATCTAAATTATGGAAAGACCCCATATCTGGTAAACCCCAGTTCCACAGCATTCAGTATAATAAATCCCATGCCTGTACAGAATTAGACATAAAGATGATTCCAAAATGTTTTTAGCATATGACTTTGTGATCTACAGTATTAAGTTCTTTATTTGAACCTGGGCAGAAACCCACAGCAACCATTGTGCACATTTGATAAAAGACTAAATATAATAATATAATGGACAAATGTAAATTTAATATTGTTATAAATGAAACATATTAACAATTAAATGGATCAAGTAAAATAAGAGTAGAACTACCGTTGTTATGACAGATGCAAATATATGGTGTCGTAAAAATCCTCTCCTAAAGCCTGCTGTCTCCATCACTCCTTTTGCTGTTACAGATTACTCAGAAGGCAAAGATAGCCAATCACATTTTTACCCTAAAAGAGACATAAGAAATAGCAAGGTATTTTTCTCTATTTTTCATTATTGCACAATGAAAGAAAGAGATATTTTTTTATGATTGATGTACTGTAGCATATGAGGGTCAAACCACAAAATTGCTAACTTACTCAATGGCCAACCAAGTAGAGTAGGGTTACTCAGGTTTCAAAGAATTTCTATATATTTGTAGTGAGTGGCAATATTTCACAAATTAAACACATTTTCTTCGGAGAGCTTCCTTTACCCGTAAATTTACTTTCCACTTGTTTGTAATAGAGTTCACTAATCTCTTACTGAGTGCATGGTGAAAGTATAGATTGCAGTATTATACAGGCCACCCACGGTACATCTCTCAAACCGGGGAAAAGGCAAGACTAGGTCAGATTTTGAGATTTTCACTTGCTAAATTATTAATAAATGAAACGGACTGCTTTATTCAACAACCTAAATTTTCTGTATACCCACTTTACAATATTACTCTAATGCAGGGCTGTCCAACTGGCGGCCCGCGACCCCCCCTCATGTGGCCCTCCACATCAAAGTCTTTCTGATGTGTCTTCTTACCATATGTAAACTTTAAAAGGTATCACTACAGATTTAACTGGCCCCTGCATTCTCTAAACCTCAAATTCAGAATAATCCCCTGCATTGTTCACACTTGTGACACCTCTATTGTTCACTCCCCTAAAGGCCTGTACTGTTCACACCTGAGACCCAGACTGAAACTACCCATATTGTTCTCCTGTTCACACCTTATACAAAATGCTAATGGGGCACCAGCACTGTGTCACTGTATGTAGTACATATTAGAGTGGTCCTGATTCCTGTATCCTGCTCTGTTCTGCCTTCCATATGTTCCCTGTTTGTGTCATACTTTGGTATTTGTTCTGGGGGTTTGTTAGCAATTGCAAATTATTGTTAGTGGCCCCTAAGGTGTTTAATCATATGCTGGGGTACTGTATTATACACAGCGGAGGAGGAGGAGGCATATGGATTTATGGGTATGTCGTAATATGACTTTTTTCACATATGAGTGACATCCTTGCCAGGGCAGGCACAAGGTAGTTTGGCTCCCTAGGCAAGAGCTTCAATCAGTGCCCCCTGTGCTGCATTACCATTTCCCTCCTTACCATGATGGTTTTTAAATAAAGAGAGCAAGAAAATGTACAACACTTTTTCATTTATATTACTGCCCCCTGCACCTGTGCAAGCAAGCTCAGCAGCCATCCATCATACAGCCCTCCTGCAGCCATCATATTGCCCCCAATCTTTACCTGTGTCACCAGCAGCCAAAAATAAATCTGATCACATCATATTGCCCCCAAGTATTTATGTACATGTGTCAGCACCCAGCCCAGCAAACATATGGGCCCCAAATCTGTACATGGCTGTGCCAGCAGGAAGCTTCGAACTTTCAAAAGAATGTCTTCAGTTCAGTGCAACTGTGCAAGGCTGAGAGCAGTGAGAGCCACACCAAGCAGGCCACCAGCTCTCTGCCATCACATCAGTGATATCATTGACGCATGTACGCACATGGATTCCACCCAACTGGGTGACCATGATTGCTGAAACAAATTATTAAATGAACGCTTGAAAAAAAGTGCGCCCCTCAACGATGGCACCCTAGACAGCCGCCTACTCTGCCTAGTTCCGGCCCTGATCCCTGCAGTGAGCACCAACCATTTGTTTTTTTGGTGTGCTATTAATGTGGACATGGTCTTGTGGTAACATGGGTGTGGTCTAAAAACAGGGAGTGGCTAACACTGGCTTCCATTATCGGCCCTCCACCATGTAGATTGGAAAAATTCCGGCCCTCGGTACCATAGAAGTTGGACAGCACTGCTCTAATGAATAGGGCTTTCCCTCATGTCTTTGCCTATTGTTTTAATGAAGAAATATGTGTGGTTTATATCATTTCTTTCACTAAACCTGGCAAAATCTGAAATTGAACATGAAATAATTTTACTTCCTATTTTTACAAACAGGACAAAAAAACCCTGCAGTCCACAGCGAAGTCCTCTGTATAACATATTATTTCTTATCTTAGAGTCTAACAAAAGCTTGAGCTAGGGGAAGGGAGGGGTTTGTTTATATAGATGGCTTGTCAGTGGGGTGCTAAATATTTCTGATTCTGCTTGCAAGAATGGGATCTTATTTTTATTAATTAAGGCACCCAAGATCCAGGTTTAATAATGAGATGGGTGAAGGAAAAATTACTATTATCTTGAATATTCATGGAACATTGTTTACACCAGTCCTACGAACTTTATATCTCTTGTTTTAACATAACGTATTACAAGGGATATTGTTTAGAAGTATTTCATGTTTCCATGCAATTTTTAAATAAGCTTCAACTGTTGAAATAACACAGCACCTTGACTTGAAACGTCAAGCTTTAAAGGGGACCTGTCAACCGGACATAAAACGTTCTATAATAAAAGGCCTTTTTCAGAATAAATGTGAAACCAAATTATTCTTTTAATTATAATAGCCATACCTGTTATAAATGCACATATGGCCTGCATCTCCTCTTTGCCTTTGGCACAGAGGTGGGGCAGGCAATAACTTTTACGTTCAATTCAGCACTTCATAGTTGTCACTGCTCTCTTCACATTCCTCCTTTCTTTCTCGCCATCTAATTGTGCAGCCAGTGCATGGGCATCAAGTCCACAATTCTTGCACATATACAAGATTTTGGCAAGATGCAAAAACAAAATTTAAATAAAGAATTTATATAGAATAAGTGAAGTTTATTTTCCTTGACATGCCCTATTAAAAAAATTGTAATTATTTCTTAGGGTAAAAGAATATTGAATTCAGATGCTAATAGAAGGCAGCTAACAGAGCCAGGTCACAGTTAAATTTAGATGATCTATTTACTCCAATCTACTGTGGAATAGCTTCAGATACATAGCTCTGTGTGTATAGTATGTAATCAATTTCTGCCAACAATAACATTATAGTATAGCTATATTCTCAGGTGATTATTATTTACCTTACATATTTGCACTCTCTGGATGAGATATTCAAATGGTCAAGATCTCATGGTACATAGAACTATTTTACAATATTTTCACAGCTGCTAAGATTTATGATAATTAGGAGCATATGGACCTTAGGGATAAATACCTTTAGCATCTGGTGATCCATAGAGACCTTAGGAAGAACATTTAATGGATTTCAAACCTCATGTTGTAATTATCATTTCCATTTCACACTCATCTAATTCCACTGGTAATTTCTATGCGAGTCAGCCAATATCAGCTGTAACTGGAGGACAGAAAGTGTACCAAACCAGTGGAGAAACATAGACTGCTTTAGCCATGTGCAAATAAAATGTAAGGTGAATTTCTCGTGTGGTTTTAGATTATTTTACCACATTACGTTTGGAAAATATTAGAGCATAAATCTTAATGCATGACATTATACCATATGTGTAAATAATCACTTAGTGAATGCAGTAACATATAAACATATGCAATTGTGTTGTCCTGGTAGACATAAAAAAATATTTACACAGTTCTTAAATATTTGGGATTCATATTTTCTACATTGAAAACCCTACCATTCTTATATTTCTTCATTTTCCAAGGATTCAGTTAGTAAGCCTAGGCATTTTACTTCAAGCAGACATTAAAATAAATATTTTTTAAATATTTGGGCAGCATAAACATAGTGACATTTTTGTATACAACCCAGTGCAAAAAATAAAAGAGCAAAAAACAGAGCAAAGAGTAAAAACATTTAAAAGCAATTGCAACTCTAGTAAGACAATATGTGTAAAATGATGGGCTCAAATGGATTACTGACATATTTTCTTTTCTTTCACAGATTGATGGCTGGGATAAGGCAATTATGTGGGTCATTTACTAAGAATTCAATTTCAATTTATTGCGTAAAAAAACATGAAAACCTCTAAGGAATAACTTCACCAAGTAGTTGAGGTGCTATAGAATGTCAATGGGAGCTGCACTGTTCCTATTGGGCTGCCTTAAATCAATCCAGCCTTTTCTGATTTTATCAGCTCTAGAAATTGTCCAAAGAACTTTTTTGGGATTTTCGAGGTATTCATATTTTTTTATATCATCGTTCAGCATTTTTTTGTTTATAATTTTTTTTTTTTGATTTTTTTTAAATAAATCTGACAATATTCATAGTTCTAGAGTTTGTGAGTTTAGTCCTGGTTTCAAAAACCTCTAAAACCACTAAAATCCAACCTTTAATAAATAAGCCGCCACATGAATAAATGTCCCTGTACAGATTAACTACATTTGGATGCTGAGTCATTAGTTTGTGCTGATATGTCCTTATGAGCAAAGAGCTGTCATGCTGTTTATTGTTTGGCACACCTCATAGCTATATCTTATAATGAAAAAAATTAAACATAAAAAACCCAAGACATAACATGTAAATCTGTGTGAGTATCACAATGGGGAAAATAAAAAAGTTTCCTCCAGTAAGTGTTTAATTATTAAATTACAATATCTTAATAATCCAATTGTAAACTGAGTCTTAGGGGATGGGTAATTTAATTTCCCACATTACAATATAAGGCTTAAGGTGGCCATAGACATTGCAGATTTTAGCCTGGTATCTGACAAATGTTGTACATCCCAATCTTCCAACCAGCAGCAACTAACCATCTAAATTGAATAAAATAGTAAAATAACAAATCAATGTTCTGGCCATGACAGCAATCATAGGAAAGTTATGTCTGACAAATAGTAGTGACAGTTACCCAAGCTTCTATGATTAAGGTGTGTTAGGCATCCTTTCCACAGCAGCCACCTGTGTTTTTAATGTATCAATAAATGTTTGTTTTTAATTTACGAGGCAGTGTTCTCTCTATTTTTTTCCTTAATTTGAGACTGAAAGGATACTATAGTAGTACTTTCAGATATGCTGGTAGCAGAACTTGTATTCATTATGGTACATGTTTTACTCCAGTTAAATATACTTTATAGTTACCTCATAAATAAAATCAAAAAATGAAGACTGCACATATTTTTCCAATATTCTCCCATGGGTAAATCAAAAGTTGGAATTGCAGTTAAGCGCTACCAAAATGAAGGCATTTTCTACAAAGTTTTATTTGAATTCAGACTAAACATACACATAGCCTGTCAATACATAAAGACTAGGGTTACAGAAAGGCTCAGTTTGGTTCAGGCAATTATTTTTCTTTATTTCACTACATCACTTTTACGGCTAGATTCTTAGATAAGAGGCATAATACTCCCTATGAAACTGCAAGGCTAAACACAGAAAAATAAATACAGTCTAATACTTGGGATTCCTTGTCAAAAGGCCATACAAATGATAATCATGGATTATTTTTACTTCCATGAGAATTACTGCAGATACATACTGCTCATTTTCAGAATTAGAATTTTTTTAATAGGAAAATTTGGTTACTATAAGTAAATGTATAATTTATTTATGAATACAAGCGGCTTTAAAATGGCATGAAATCTGATTTAAATCCATTATATGATTGGCTATTATTTCAGAAAGGTATGAAGGTATGGACATACATTAAGCAGGTTAATTATCAAACTCTGAAATGTTCTCATTTTTCTCTGAAAACCACTCCAACCAAATCCGCATGGACTAATTTTTCACAAATTGTTCTTGTTAGGAAAAAGTTACTGTAAAATCGTAATAAAATCTGAATCCTGCGTTTTTTCCAGAACCCAGCACAACTCAAGATCCTTTAATTGTTGGAGTACTTTTTTCACCATCAGAGGTTTTAATTTCTCCAAAGAAATTGTATTTTCCCCTTTAAATGTCTGACCAGAAAAATTCTGAACTTAATAAATAACTCCCAAAATTTGCCTTTATTTTATAACTTGTTCCACAACATTCAGAAGTACTGTAGCATAAGTAGTATAGGGAAAGGAAAGTTAAGTTAGGGATTTGGATGCAGAAAGAACAGAAGAAAAGGGAAAATATAACTAATTATTGGTATTAGAAGTTACTTCATAGAAGGAAAGTATACATTTTTGTTAGAACTTTCATTTATTTTTTTATTGGGAGTAAAGGATCTTTTTACGTAATTCTTTTATTTCAATTGAGTTTTAATCATATAGATTCAGCACTCTGGGATATTTAATATCCCTAATATCTGTACAGTATTTGTTCCAAAGTGTTGGTTTGATGGTGGTCATTGGACCAAGCACTGGACCAACTGTACTAAACTCCCTAGCCAGTAGCTGCTACAAAACTTAAATCTGCACACATATAGTACTATTTGCTTATAAGCATAATTTTGCAGATTTTGACCAGATCAACCACACTTTCAATATGGTCTATTTTTATGTTAATAAGCCTTGACTTGCTCTCCCACTTCTCTTTATATTTCTGTAGAATTGTTCCACTAGTGACCTAGTCTCATCCACAATCGAATATAAGCTCTTGCAAGAAGTATCCACTATCCCATCTATATCAATAATTGTATTTAATGCTATCCTATAGACATTTTGGGTTGCATACCACTATTTGGTTGGGCAGCTCTAAAAAGGGTTGCAGATATAAACATGACTGTAACAGCCACTCTTTTATAGTTCCAGAAATATTCAAGATATAATTAAGCAATAACCTGTATTTTTCAGTTTTTCAGGCAATTTTTATTTTCAATTTTGCAGGCAATTATGAATAATATATGGTGCTAGTTTTACAATGCTATCTTTAAAAATCTTATTGTAGCTCCCTATAGAAGGTCTAAAACACAAAAGCCCCCCAGCACACCCTGGTCTCTCAAACACAAGTTGGTTTGGTGCGCAGTCTCAGCGATTGGCACCCTCAATTATTTGTGATAGAAAGAAGATGAACCGGCACTGCGGACTTCATGGAAGTGTGACAAGCCCTGCGTGTTTATTCAAAGTAACATTTTGGGGATGTGCCCCTTCATCGGACCATATAGATGTTCACTGTCCCTGTACATGTTTCAAATGAGGGGTGGGCGTGTCCTAATGGTCCCTGCAAGAAGCACAGCCCTACAGTCACACAAACAAAGGAAGGCTTCAGTTCCCTATAAGGTCAGCCTAGGTGCTGGTTTCCATCCTACAGTGCAGTAAGCTGAGTGCTGCCAGCTTCCCTGCACAGCCAGACAATTCAGGGGGTAGGAAGTGAACAGAGGGTAAGGACTAGTAGGGTTTTTGCAAACATTTGCAATAAAGTAACCAGAAACACAACTTTTTGAAATACATTCCTTCTATATCTAAAAGAGTAAAAATGGTTAAAAAAGTTTTTATCAGAAAACTCCGACTTTTCAGGACATAAATTCTATCAATTTCAGATTTTTCTGGACATTAACTCGATCATTAGAGTTTTTTTCCCCATCATTTTCCATGCGAGTTTTGACATTCAGGTTTTTCCATAAAAATGCAAACACTCGAAACTCAAGTTTATCCGAGATAGAAAAACCCTCACACAACTCACAAATTTGATTCTTTTTTTTGTAACTTATATTTTTTATTAGCAAGAAGAAGACATACAGACTCATGAGCCATACAAAATAACACAAGTCATCACTAACAGTGTTGAACTATCACAGGGTCCATGAGGCTCCATCAGGATCAAAGAATAATCAGAGAGGGGAAGAGGAGAAGGGGGGGTCAGAAGAGAAAGTGGGGGGAAAGGAGGAAAAGAAAAGGGGGGAAATGAGTGAGTAATAGAGGGGAAAGAGAAAAGAAAATAATAAAACAAACCAGAACAGTCAGCCTTGGGTCGAGATCATATCACGGGATAGTAGCAATGAAGTACAAGAATATATTTCAGTGGGAGCAAACCTGAAATCAATCAACTTACAAGCATGTTTGTTTCAATCAGCCAGACCCCCAAGTACCCAAACAGACCAGACCTTTAAGTAATGAGGTGAGTTGTTCTGAAGAAAAGCAATTCGCTCCTCAAAGGAACGGTTACTATTAACCCTAGTTATCAATTCAGTTAAGGTTGGGGGATCAGTGGGTTTCCATTTGGCCGCTATAGCCAATCTCGTAGCAGTTAAAATCTGATTGACTAAGATCTGGGAGTGTTTGGGCAGTCGGGGGAATGGCAGACCCAAAAGGTAGGTTAAAGGATCTCTGGGCAAGACACAGGTGGTTAGTTTGGTTAGTAAGGTCTCAATATCACCCCACAATGCATGTAATTTAGGACAGGACCAAAAGGTATGTAGCAACGAACCAACATCACCACATTGCCTCCAACAGGTGTTCGGGTGGTCTGGGAACAAAGCATGTAGTTTGTCCGGGGTATGGTACCATCTCATAAGCACCTTGTATACACTCTCCTTTTGCCTAATGCAGGTGACCATTTTTTGTGCATTAGACCAGATTGCGGTCCACTCCTCGGCACTCAATTGTTGCGCCAAAGACTCTTCCCATTTTAGCATATATGAGTGGTTGGGGCGGCTGTTCAGCGGTGTGTCCAGCAAAATTTTGTAAATTCTGGAGATCAAGCCCTTCTGTGGCAGGCCTGACCTAGCCAAAAGTTCAAATGGGGTAGGAAGCGCAGTTTTAGCCTGCTGTATGTACGGCTGCAAAAAATTACGTAATTGGAAGTACTCAAATAGTCGAAGATGAGCCAGTGGGGCTTTTTGGGAGAGTTCTCCATACGTCAGGAGTGAGTTGGTGGTAGTTAGCAAGTCCTTGATCCTGCACATATTCGTTGTTTGCCACCTAGAATAAAATTCCTGCAATGTACCCGGATAAAAGTCTGGGTTTCTCAAGAAAAGTACATTCAAGGAACAAGCCGACTGTAGATTGAATTTCGTCTTAAGAGCAGACCAGACTCGCAGGGTGTGTTGTGTAGAATGCAGGAGAGCAGACAACGACTGTGGTTTATTGTTGGGGGACCATATTCGACAGTTTAGATGACTTCCCAAAGATTGTGCATTTTCAATATGGCCCCAGACGGTATTAGAGTCCCAGTGAGACCAGGCCAATAGTTGTCGAAGGTGGGATGCCTCATAATATCGCTGAAGGAAGGGAACACCAAGGCCACCAGTTCGTAGAGGAGCGGTTAACGTTGCCTTTGATATCCTATGGCGTTTATTTCCCCAGATGAAGTTATGAAATGAGGCCTGGACATCCTGAAAGGTTTTGCGGGGAAACGGAATAGGCAGCGTCTCAAATAGATACAAAAATTTGGGGAGAATGTTCATTTTCAATGCAGCAATCCTCCCAAACCAGGAAAGAGAGTGAGTGCTCCATTTTTGCAGGATGGCCTTCGTCTGAGAGATAAGAGGGGTGAAGTTGTAGGCAAATAGCTGGTGATATGAGGGAGTGATTTTCGTGCCCAGATAGGTAATGAAATTGGATTTCCAGTTATATTTAAACTTGGATTGTAAGATTTCTAAGGTCATTTGGGGCAATCGCACTGGCAGGGCTTCCGTTTTTGTTAAATTGATTTTATGCCCTGATAAACTGCCGAATACTTCCAGTATTTTATGTAAGGACGGTAAGGATAACAGAGGGTTAGTAATAGTTAATAGTACATCATCAGCAAATAGTGACAACTTAAATTGCTCATTATTAACCTTTACCCCAGTGACGTCTTTACTGTTCCTAATGACAGCTGCTAGAGGCTCAATACTAAGAGCGTATAACAGAGGAGAGAGAGGGCAACCCTGTCTAGTGCCGTTGGTGATCAAGATTGGACTGTGGGCCTGACCTGGGAGTTTGAGATAAGTTGTAGGGGCGCTATATAGGCTTCCTAATGCAGTCAAATAGGGACCGGTAAGGTTCAGATGGCGGAGAAGTGCAAATAGAAAAGGCCAACTCAAGCGGTCGAAAGCCTTTTCGGCATCTAGACTAAGTAGGAGCATTGGTTGTTTCTCCCTATGAGCAATGTCCAATAAGTCAACGGTCCTTCTTGTGTTGTCACCCACCTGCTGGCCCTGTATAAAACCGACCTGATCTCGATGTATGAGACGGGGCAAAATGGGGGCAAGACGATTAGCAAGGATCTTGGAAAACAATTTTAAATCAGAATTCAATAAGGCTATGGGTCTATAGTTAGTACAGAGTGTTGCATCTTTACCTTCCTTGGGGATCAAAGCTAGGTATGAGGTGAGGTCTGTGGGCGGAATGGGGGTGCCCTGAAGGTATTCATTAAAAAGTTTCGTGAGAAATGAGAGAGGATATGAAGGAAAATCTTGTAATATTTGTATGTAAACCCGTCAGGTCCTGGAGTTTTAGCATTAGGCATCGATTTAAGTGTTGCCGCAATTTCTTCTGGAGTGATGGGTTGGTTAAGTGTTTGTAAATCTGATTCCACGAATTTTGGTAGGTTTGCTTCCATAAGAAAATTAGTAAGAGGGTTTAGGTCGGGGTTGGTATCGGTGGGCAGTTGCAAATTCAAATTATACAATTTATGGTAAAAATCGTGAAAGGTCTGCCCAATCTGATCGGGGTTGTATGTTAGTTGGCCTGAGTGGGTTTTAATGGCAGCTATCCTAGTCGAAGCTTTCTGGTCTCTTAGGTTTTTCGCTAAAAGTGTATGCTGCTTGTCACCTTTTTCATAATATTTTAATTTGGTCCAGATCATAGCTTTCTCAACCTCCTTGTATCTAGCAGCTTTTAGTTCACCTCGAAGTTGTAAAATTTGTGCCAGGAGGGTGGGTGAATTGTGGGTGTAGTATGAGCTTTCAAGGACTCGTAATCTAGCCTGCAGAGCTTTGTAGGAGCTAAGATATGACTTTTTTTTTTGTGCTGCTAGGGCAATGAATTTGCCTCTAATGGTAGCCTTGTGTGCTTCCCACAGGATCGGCAGGGATTGTACTGAGTTTGCATTAATTTGAAAATATTCCTTCAGCTCTGACTCAATGTGTTGAACCGTGTCAGCATCATGAAGGACAGTCTCATTCAATCGCCAGTGCGGTTCTCTGCCGGGGAGCGCAGCAAGGTGTAATTGTAAGATTATAAGGGAATGGTCGGACCACGTAATGGGAAGTATATCAGTGGAATAGTGTAGGTTTAAGCAGGGATGAGAAATCAAGAAATAATCAATACGTGTATGAAGTTTATGGGGGTTAGAGTAGAAGGTAAATTGTTTCTCTTTCGGATGGTTGATATGCCAGGCATCAAATAAAGAGAACTGTCGTGTTAGCTGCCTAAATTTTCTGGACAGAGTATGGGTTGCCTGATTCAGGGCCTGTTGGGAGCGGTCCATTGTCTGCGAAAAAGTCATATTAAAATCACCACCAATAACTAAATAGGGGTGGAAGGTGTCTAGGTTGGACTGCAGGGTCTTCAGTAGGAAAGCGTTTTGCCCTTTATTGGGGGAGTATATATTGAGCAAGCTAATCGGAATCCCCATGTAGGTGGCTGAAAGCAATAAATAGTGACCCTCAGGGTCTCGGATGGCTTGATTGACAATAAGGGGGCAGTACTTATGGATTAGTATGGCCACACCAGCTTTCTTATGATTGCCAGAAGCATAGTAACCCATAGGGAAATATTTAGAGCTCAATTTATGCGAGCCAGAAGCGTCAAAATTAGTCTCCTGTATGAAAGCTATATCAGCCTTCGAAATCCGCAATTCTTTGAGAGTCAAATATCTTTTGGTTATCCTGTTTAGTCCTTTGACATTCAACGATATCAATTTAACCATAATTGAGTCAAGGATGGTTGGGCGCTATACTGATAGAAAGAGGTGATGACATTCGGGGGCAGTACCCTATATCTTAAAAGCAGCATGACGTCAGTTAGCAGCTCAAGGCTGGTTCTAAATAGTAGACTCACATAACTCATTCCCAACAGAGCAGTAACAATAAGTACAGATACATTGCATGCATTTTTAACCCAATAAAAGTTGGATATGGATAAACAAAGGAAATCAAGTACCAAGGCTGAAAATAATAAAAACAAAAATAACTGTATAGAACATCCGGTAGCTGAGGAGAGAAATTAATTGCCAAAAAGAGCCCTTGGCTCTATGAGGGGGGGTAGTAAACATATGGAGTAACACAGGCCTAGTCAGCATCCTGCCAAATGACCTTAGGTAACTTACAGAATCAGAGGTAGAACCAACTATTGAGCAAACTTATCCATCTTCTGCCGGAGGAGAGGGACTTAGCGCAAGTCTGGGTTCTAGTGAGGAGGTAGGAACCCTGTTCCATTGAGGAGTGAGTGCAGCCTTGGCGTGTCGTGGTGAAGCAGTTTGACTCCTGGATTGGCGCCCCAATGTTGCCAGCAATTTACCTCCTCTTGCTGGGTTCAGGAGTATGTGTGTCGTGCCCCGATGATTGACAACCAGCTTAAAGGGGAAACCCCATTGATAAGTTTTTATTTTATGTTCCCGTAGCTTCTGCGTAATTGGTTTAAGCTCCCTTCTTTTAGCCAAAGTGACTGGTGACAGGTCTGCAAATATCTGCAGTTTGCAGTTATCAAAGTCCAAGGATTGCATAGAACGAGTCACAGAGGTTATCAGTTCCTTGCCTTCATAATAGTGAAACCTCGCTATTATGTCACGGGGTGGTTTGTGGTCAGGGGGTTTTGATGCCAATGAGCGGTGGGCTATGTCCAGCAGCCACAGTTTTGAGGATGCTTGGGGGCAAAGAGTACAGAACAATTCTTGCAGGTATTGCACAATATCTGGGCCCCCCACTGTCTCAGGGATACCTCGAAATCTCAAATTTTGTCTGCGAGACCTGTTTTCCAGGTCTTCACAGGTGTCTTTAAGGAACGCCAATTCCTCTCGTAACGAAGAATTTTCATCTTCCAAAAGCCCCAGCCATTGAGCTACATCATCAGTGTATGTCTCCAATTTGTCTGTACGTTCACCCAGGTCACTTAAATCCCTCTGAACCTCCCTAATGGCCGCTGTGACTGCCCGAGAGACCATGTGCGTGATGGTGTCTTGCAGGGCCTCTTTAAGTTGCGCCAGATGTTACGCCAATATTGGGGCAGTAACCGGTTGCAAGTGGCCTGGGGGCATATCAATATCAAGGGACTGACCTGTAAGGTGATGTTGTGGGCTCTCGGGATCCGGCGGCAGTGAGGAAGGAGATGCGCTCGGTGAGTCGCTTTCATGGCGCGCCAGAAGTCTATCGGCGCCATCTTGCCGCATGGCCTTCGTTTTCTGCGACTGCGAGCTCTGAAGGTATGGAGACATGGTAGCGGGTTGGTCTTTAGGCTTTTTCTTGCCCATGTTGAATGGCAGGTTGCCTCTGAGAACACCTGACCTGATTTCGTCTGGTTGACTGAGCTGATTGCTGAATTTCGGGCTTGAAAGGTCTGTTAAGGCGAGGAGCTCCTAGTCAACGTGTGCTTCCTCCATCAAGGTTGGCCACGCCCCCCCACAAATTTGATTCTTAATAAATATGGCCCAAGATGTTTCACTTTCTGTCTGATTTTTTCCCATTGACTTATACTGATTGTACACAAAGTCTGAGGTGATATAAAAGCCACATATTAATGGATGATTGAAGGGATTGTGATGGACATGGTCACATAATGTGTAAAGAGGAATGCTCAGATCATGAGACTAAATAGGAATGAAATGAAACAAATGTGGCAGAAATAAAAGATTTGAAAGAAAAAAATTGCTGAAAAAAATGGAATAACTGCTGAAAGATGACATGGCATAGATGACAGAAACAACAAATAACTGGCATGGGTTGTCACTTAATGCTTATCTATGATTGACAATATGGGCTTTCTCCTGTGCCATCCAATGGCTTTTATTAACCACCCATATGTAATATGTGAATTATACAATTACAGTATATTTAAAGAAAGTGTTCTTTATTTGCTGTTGTAATAAAATTAGGGATGCACCGAATCCACTTTTTTGGATTCGGCCGAACCCCCGAATCCTTCACGAAGGATTCGGCCGAATACCGAACCGAATCCGAACCCTAATTTGCATATGAAAATTAGGGATGGGAAGGGGAAAACATTTTTACTTCCTTGTTTTCTGACAAAAAGTCACGCAATTTCCCTCCCTGCCCCTAATTTGCATATGCAAATTAGGATTCGGATTCGGTTCGGCCCGGCAGAAGGATTCGGCCGAATCCGATTCCTGCTGAAAAAGGCCGAATCCTGGCCGAATCCCGAACCGAATCCTGGATTCGGTGCATCCCTAAATAAAATAAAAAGACACTCTACTAAAAGCTTTTGGTTGCAGCTCAGTTTGGATATAGTTTGTAAAACTCTGCCAAAACATGACTCCAGTCAGTAGGAAGTGCCTGAACTTTACTTCATGGTGGCCTCATTGATCCTTTACAGTTTTTTTTCATTCTGCATTTTATTTCCTAGTGGTTTAGTTTGGAGCTTGTCTTTTAGAGGAATGGCAGATCATTGGTTTACTTGGGATGTCCCTTCAACCTACCAAAAGCATGTTTTATAATGTATTAGTGACTTCCTTACATAGGAAATGTCCTAGTTCAAATGTCAATACTGCTAAAGCCAGAATACACCATTTCTTTAATTTTCTGTAAAATTCAGCTTGAAAGGGTGTAAATCCTGACATTGGAAGTATAAAAATAGAAACTTGTTGGCATAGTCTTTATTGTACACAGACATAAAAACATAAGCTTGAGAGTGTTAGTTTGAAAGCTGGCCAGTGTGATAGTCTGGAAAGTATCAAAGATGAACTTTTGAATAATGTAAGGATGGAATAATACTTCCTAATACACACACATACATATATATATTTAACTTTTTTTTAACTGTGTCTGAAATAAAGTTTTCTTCTCGACAGCCTTTAAAACTAGACTACAAAAATTGTTTTGAACAGTTTCATTCCATTTCTTTGATTGTATACTAGTATACACAATATTATATATAACACAAAGTTAGAGACATGTAAAGTACAATAATTACAGAAAAACGTTTTAATTAGGAAAACGAAATATTATTTTATGATAATATCCAAATGGCTTAAATACAATACTTTGTTGTTATTTTGGCAGTATCCAATCAGATATTACCATATATGACACAGAGCTATTTTGTTAATCTGTGGCCTAACCCCCCCCCCCCTTATTTAGCTAGATAGAACTAAATAAACATAAACAACACACTTGTAATCCACAATTGTAATTGCACTCTCAACAAATCTAGTTTTGCTCCAATAATCTAGAATCCAGTAAAGGGTTAACCTCAAATCATTTAATAAAAAAAAAGGTTGCATAATACTTTTAGAAGTACTCACTTTCAGAAATAAACAGTTTTTTTGTATGTAGATTATACAACTGACAGTTTGTCAGACTGTATTATGCCTATGCTCATTATTTTTATAAATCTTTTCTTATATAGCACTGACATTATATAGCACTGACACCTAACAGTGCTTTACAGAAATTGTGCATTATTCATATCAGCTCCTGCCCCAAGCTCAAGTTAATCTCTATTTTAACTGTGATTCCAGTCCAAGTCAAAATGTTGCAACTTGTATCCAAGTGACTTTGTTCAGAATCTCATCCAATTATGTTCTTTGGCAAAAGTTTTTGTTTTGGAATTGCAATACACTGTGCAAAGAACTGATTCTTCATATTACATATCAACAGCACTAGGCAGTGTTCTCACACTTATATAATAGTGACCAAGAAAACCATATGATTTAGCTACTAGGTGATAAACACTGTGCCTATTCTGGCACTTTTGACTTTTTTGTGCCATCAAACCAGTTTGTGATGAGTGAACTCAGGGTTTCAAATAAAAATGTAAAAACTGTTTTGTCTGAATGCATTGGATGAAATCATTGGGTTGAGTGTGGTAAGTGAAGAGGAAAAATGGGATGGATATGAGCAGTGGTGTTGGTGAAAGTTGGAAAAATAGACAAGTAGCAAGGATAGAGGCCTCATTTTACAAGGTATTTTGGCAAAGGATGGGGATCAGATAAAGAGAAATGGAGCTGACTGAATAGCAAAGAAAGATAATTGGCATGAAAGTTGGCTGAGAGAGCCGTTGATTGAGCTTATGAGCATATAGTCATATTGTCAAATGGAATGAACAAAAAACAGGAAACAGGATTTTAGAGAAAAAAAAGAAAATTACCACAATTCTATTATTATACAAAACATAATGAAATCATATTTGCCATGATCAGCTCTAGGATCTCCATCTTATCCATATATTTAATTATTATTACATGTTTTAAAATGTAATAATAATTAAATATATGGATTTTTTTACATTTTAAAACATTGTATCTGTGCACCAACACCCACTCTGGGGAATGTTTTTGAGAGGACTTGAGTAAGATTCTACAGTGAGGAGAATTAATTGATTTAATAATTTTAAAACTACATCTATAAGAGGCAGGTAGGTGGGGAAAGTATTTTATCACAACAGCAATTGTGCACTAAACAAAATTATTTTGGAATACACAGCTATATATACCATTTTTTTTATTACTAATTACTCTTATTATAGTATGTCCGTTAAGTCCCACAGCTAGTGAGATTCTGGAAAGGTCACAGAGACACGTTGTTTGTGCATTGAACTTGTACCTATAATGCTGTTTTCCTGGTTTTTTTTGTATACAAATCATCCTAAATACAACCAGTTTGAGTGTAGTTATGAAAATAACACTATTGTTTATGTTTGTACTGGAAATGAAAATCAGTATAAGGTTACATTTAGTCAACTGAAAACATATACATGTGTAGATAATTATAGAAATGACTGTTATAAATAACACAAAAACATTTTTATACAGATGATGCTGTGGGTGGGATTCTGGTGGGAGTTGTAACACTAACATTGTGAGGCATATTCTGCTGCAGTACTTCCTTAGCTAACATCTCAGTTTCTCAGAAAGTATATTGCCACCTAGTTCCACCAGAGGTGCAAATCCCTGTTTGTTGTATGCTTGGGCAAAACATTTTAGTGGCTTTTAATGGTTTGCAGCTTGCTTAATGAAGATGCAGGATATGTTGGAAGTGAAATGCTGATGTCTGGGAAAATAGTATGACATTTTACTAAATACAGTATATCAGTATAGCACATGTTAATGCTGTGTAACTTTAATATATATGCCTTGTCTCTTTATTACCAAGCATGGTACAGTTATGGGAAATATTATACAAAATGCTTAAGACCAGGGGTTTTCCGGATAATGGGTCTTTCCATAAGTTGGATCTTAAGTCTGCTACAACTCCTTTAAACATTAAGAGGCCAATTCAACCAGCTCAAGTGAAGGATTCAAAGTAAAAAAACTTAGAATTTCAAAGTGTTTTTTGGGCTACTTCGACCATCGAATGGGCTACTTTGACCTTCGACTTCGAATCGAAAGAATTCAAACTAAAAATCGTTCGACTATTCGACCATTTGATAGTCGAAGTACTGTCTCTTTAAGAAAAAACTTCGACCCCCTAGTTCGCCACCTAAAAGCTACCGAACCCAATGTTAGCCTATGGGGAAGGTCCCCATAGGCTTGGCTAAGTTTTTTTGGTCGAAGGATAATCCTTCGATCGTTGGATTAAAATCCTTCGAATCGTTAGATTCGAAGGATTTAATCGTTCGATCAATGGATTATTCCTTAGATCGAACTTTTTGCGCAAAAACCTTCAACTTGGAAGTCGAAGGATTTTCATTCCCCAGTCGAATATCGAGGGTTAATTAACCCTCGATATTCGACCCTTGATGCATCGGCCCCTAAGTAAAGCCAATAGTAATATTTAGAATTTTATTTTAAAATCACCTTTATTCATAGGTTTCTGGATGGCAGGTTACCGGATAAAGGATTCCCATATCTTTATTATTTATACCTTTTCAAGGTAAATATTTAAAGAATTCCTGTGCAATTGTGTCTGCCACAATCAGGTATTACTGGAGGCAGAAAGAGTTGCATAAATTATTACAGAATGTGCAACATCACAGGTTATTTACTAAAATCCGAAAATTTTTCATTATTTTATTAAAATCACTTTGACCAAACTCCCATACATATTATTACCATATTTATCTATAAATTAACTCGAAAATTTCTGGTGCAGGAAACGACTTGCTAAAATCTTTAAAAATATCCGAATCACACAATTTTTTCAGATTTGTAACTCGAAAACTCAAGACTTTTTCTAATTATCATCCAAAAAACACAAATCATGATATCTTCAAATTATAAATAGGACATCTGCCTTGACTTCTACATGAGCTTGGCAGGTTTGAGATGGAGTACTTTTTTATTCTGACTTTTTGCAGCATCAGTGTTTAATAAAGCACAAAAAAAAGTGTTTTTCCCTTTAAAACTCCGACCAGAAAAAATAGAATTTTAATAAATAACTACCCACGTGTCTGTTGGTACACCATGCAAAAGACGCCTTGTTTAATCTGATGTTAAGTAAGGGCTCCTTTGTGGCAGAGTCTAATGCATTATTTACCATATCGACAAAGTATAGAAAACTATCTCTGTCATTGATCCCAATTGTTGCCCTTAGTGTTGCTTCTAACAATTATCAATGGTCCTTTAAACTTGTACTTTGGGGGTTATTTACTAAAATCTGAAAAATTCTCATTATTTTAGTAAATGATAAAATTGACCAAACTCCCATCCACAATGTTACCTTATTTATCAATAAAATAATTCGAAAAATTTGGTGCCATTGACTTCTGCATGACCTCGGCAGATTTGAGATGGAGTACTTTTTTATTCTGATGTTTAGCAGCCTCAGGGTATAATAAATGTCAAAAAATTCAAGTTTTTTTTCCAGAAAAAAAATGGTGTTTTCCCCTTTAATTCTATGACCAGAAAAAACGGACTTTAGTAAATAACCCCCTTTGTGTATATAATTATTACTATGCTGTTATAACAATTTTATACACCTCAGCAGATTTCTGTGTATTTTCCTTGGAGAATACCCCTGACAAGGGGAGTCCTCAATTGACCCTTTGCTTTCAGTCATTTCACCGAACACCATTGTTACATACCTTAATGAAACACCAGGAACTAGAATGGTGTAAAATGGCCACCTTCAAAGAAGTAGGACCTTTCCAGCTTCTCCCCAAGGAAATATTCAAAGTTAGAATTCCATAAGAAATCGCTACTATGCTTTACCTTTCCACACTTGAGATTAGCACTATGGAAGTACAGTATATCCACCACTGAGTATTAGGCTGCCTCTACCTACAGAGAGGATGAACCCAAACTCTGCAACTTGCAGGAGCTGCATCTCTCACCATGAGAGAAGTTCAGCAGCCATGCTGAGTCTGCAGTGTGTCGATGATAGGAAATCCAAGCAGGCTGCAGGCCCGGACTGGCAATCTGTGGGTTCTGGCAAATGCCAGAGGGGCTGCTATAAGGTGCCATAGAAAGTCAGTATTTAGTGGGCTGGTGGAGGCTGTTTGGGCCTCTATGTTGGCTGCTTGGGCCTCTGTGTATCTGAAATGCCACGGCCTATTTTCAGTCCGGACCTGGCAGGCTGTCTATCTAGCACAAGCAGTAGTAGCGTCTGTATTAATTAACCTCCTTTCTCCCTCTTCTAAATTTACTATGCAGTACTCTGGCAAGGCCCTATCACTGCTGTGACAAATAAAACTTAAAATACATTATCACATATCCACTGTTTTGATCCAGAGGAAGGCATAAAAACCCAACCTGAAGCCAGTGCCAATTATGCTTAAATATGGAAAAAATTTCTTTCCTGATCTCAGTGGCGATTTGGAAACATCCCTGGATCAAGCATTTGACATCACATTAACATGAATAATACCATGCAGACTCTCACTTTTATACTGTATAAGAGTACCAAAACCACAATATAACACTGCAGGAAATCATCAACATATGTTTATTAATTGACAATATGAGAACAATATGAAGCACAAATTTTTTAAATTTGTTATTAGAACAATATGAGAAGCTCCTGACATTTCACAAAATATGCAAAATGAGGGAAGGATGGGTGGGATGTTTCTACCTGCTCAAAAGGAAGTGAACTGTTTCTTCCCCTGACATGACACATCTAGGGATGTCGCGGACTGTTCGCCCGCGAACAAACATCGACTGTTCGCGTCCGCCGAATGTTCGCGAACGTCGCGCAACGTTCGCCAATTTGGGTTCGCCTTAGCTGGCGCTTATTTTTTACCTCTCACCCCAGACCAGCAGATACATGGCAGCCAATCAGGAAGCTCTCCCTCCTGGACCACCCCCACACCCCCTGGACCACTCCCCTTCCATATATAAACTGAAGCCCTGCAGCTTTTTTTCACTCTGCCTGTGTGTGCTTGGAAGAGCTAGTGTAGGGAGAGAGCTGTTTAGTGATTTGAGGGACAGTTGATAGTAACTTTGCTGGCTAGTAATCTACTTGATACTGCTCTGTATTGTAGGGACAGAACTCTGCAGGGATTTGAGGGACAGTGAGTTTAGGTTAGTTAGCTTTGCTGACTAGTAGTAATCTACCTTCTACTGCAGTGCTCTGTATGTAGCTGCTGTGGGCACTGCTTCTGATCTCATCTGCTGACTGCTGTAATAACCCAATAGTCCTTGTAAGGACTGCTTTTATTTTCTTTTTTGTTTTTTTTACTTTGCTACTATAAGAGCCCAGTGCTATTAGTCTAGCTGTGTTGGGGAGTGGGACTGGTGTGCTGCTCCTAGTAGTTCAGCACCAACCAGAGTAATTTTTTTTTTTTAATATATATATATATATTTTTATTTTACTTATCTTACTGTTCTTTAACGTGTCCAGTGCTGTTTGCTGTTCTTCATAGTAGTGCACCAATAGTAGTGCACTTGCAGGCATTGTTTGCCCAGTGTGTTCTTCAAACAACTGCCACCTAGCTGTGTGAGCTTTTTCACATTCTGTCTAAATATCAATAATAATACCGTCTCCAGAAACACCACCTGAGTGACGTTTTTCAAGCAGCAATAATATATTCCGTATCCACTGCTGTAGTGTATATGTTGACCTTGCAGGCATTTTTGTTTGCCCAGTGTGTTCTTCAAACAACTGCCACCTAGCTGTGTGAGCTTTTTCACATTCTGTCTAAATATCAATAATAATAGCGTCTCCAGAACCACCACCTGAGTGACGTTTTTCAAGCAGCAATAATATATTCCGTATCCACTGCTGTAGTGTATACGTTGACCTTGCAGGCATTGTTGTTTGCCCAGTGTGTTCTTCAAACAACTGCCACCTAGCTGTGTAAGCTTTTTCACATTCTGTCTAAATATCAATAATAATACCGTCTCCAGAAACACCACCTGAGTGACGTTTTTCAAGCAGCAATAATATATTCCGTATCCACTGCTGTAGTGTATACGTTGACCTTGCAAGCATTGTTGTTTGCCCAGTGTGTTCTTCAAACAACTGCCACCTAGCTGTGTGAGCTTTTTCACATTCTGTCTAAATATCATTAATAATACCATCTCCAGAAACACCACCTGAGTGACGTTTTTCAAGCAGAAATAATATATTCCGTATCCACTGCTGTAGTGTATACGTTGACCTTGCAGGCATTGTTGTTTGCCCAATGTGTTCTTCAAACAACTGCCACCTAGCTGTGTGAGCTTTTTCACATTCTGTCTAAATATCAATAATAATACCGTCTCCAGAAACACCACCTGAGTGACGTTTTCCAAGCAGCAATAATATATTCCGTATCCACTGCTGTAGTGTATACGTTGACCTTGCAGGCATTGTTGTTTGCCCAGTGTGTTCTTCAAACAACTGCCACCTAGCTGTGTGAGCTTTTTCACATTCTGTCTAAATATCAATAATAATACCATCTCCAGAACCACCACCTGAGTGATGTTTTTCAAGCAGCAATAATATATTCCGTATCCACTGCTGTAGTGTATATGTTGACCTTGCAGGCATTGTTGTTTGCCCAGTGTGTTCTTCAAACAACTGCCACCTAGCTGTGTGAGCTTTTTCACATTCTGTCTAAATATCAATAATAATACCGTCTCCAGAAACACCACCTGAGTGACGTTTTTCAAGCAGCAATAATATATTCCGTATCCACTGCTGTAGTGTATACGTTGACCTTGCAAGCATTGTTGTTTGCCCAGTGTGTTCTTCAAACAACTGCCACCTAGCTGTGTGAGCTTTTTCACATTCTGTCTAAATATCAATAATAATACCATCTCCAGAAACACCACCTGAGTGACGTTTTTCAAGCAGAAATAATATATTCCGTACCCACTGCTGTAGTGTATACGTTGACCTTGCAGGCATTGTTGTTTGCCCAATGTGTTCTTCAAACAACTGCCACCTAGCTGTGTGAGCTTTTTCACATTCTGTCTAAATATCAATAATAATACAGTCTCCACAAACACCACCTGAGTGACGTTTTCCAAGCAGCAATAATATATTCCGTATCCACTGCTGTAGTGTATACGTTGACCTTGCAGGCATTGTTGTTTGCCCAGTGTGTTCTTCAAACCACTGCCACCTAGCTGTGTGAGCTTTTTCACATTCTGTCTAAATATCAATAATAATACCGTCTCCAGAAACATCACCTGAGTTGTTGTTGTTGTTTTAAAAAAAATGCCAGGCAAAGGCAGTCCGCTACGCTGAGGCACTAGGGGCCGTGCTGCTATGCTATCCTGTGGCCCTAGGAAATTGCCCAGTTTTACAAAGGCAATTACCCTGAACTCCCAAAATGCTGAAGAGGTAGTTGACTGGCTTACACAGTACACCCCATCCTCTACCGTTTCTAACTTTGCCACAACATCCTCATCCTCCTCTGCTATGGGCACCCCACGTAACACTTCCTCCACCACCGGCGCCCCTTCTTCACTGGAGTCAGAGGAGTTATTTACACATGAGTTTCTTGAACTGAGTGATGCGCAACCATTATTGGCAGAAGAAGATGAAGGAGATGAGGACGTTACACCAGATATAATTCTGGCAGAGAACACAACAGAGATGGACATAATGAGCGATGAGGAGGTCCCCGCTGCTGCTTCCTTCTGTGAGCTGTTAGAAGAAATTGATGCATCTGAGGAGAATGAGGATGAGGAGATTGATGTTTTGTGGGTGCCCAGTAGAAGAGAGCAAGAAGAGGATAGTTCAGATGGAGAGACGGAGAGTCAGAGAGGCAGGAGGAGAATAAGACTTAGAAGAAGCAGGGAGGACAGCTCGCAGGGAACAGTAGGGCAACAACATGTATCGGCACCTGTGGTCAGCCAGCCAACGCACCCGCCATTGCCGCCAACTTCTACTGTTACCGCCAGATTGCCAGCTTCAAAAAGGTCAGCAGTGTGGGATTTTTATAATGTGTGTGCCTCTGACAAAAGCGGTAATTTGCGATGAGTGCAGTCAGAAACTGAGTCTTGGGAAGCCCAACAGCCACATAGGTACAACTTCTATGCGAAGGCACATGAACGGCAAGCACAAAGCACTATGGGAGCAACACCTCAAAGGCAGCAGACAAACTAAAAGCCACCCTCCTTCTGGTCCAGCATCTTACTGCTCTACCTCTGCTGTCCTTGACCCGTCTGAACCACCCTCCACTCCGCCTTCCACCTTGACCACCAGTTCCCAGTCATCTGCCCCCAGCCAAGTTTCTGTGAGGGCCATGTTTGAGCGTAAGAAGCTAATGTTTGCGAGTCACCCCCTTGCCCGGCGTCTGACAGCTGGCATGTCTGCACTCTTAGCCCGCCAGCTTTTACCATACCAGCTGGTGGACTCTGAGGCCTTCCGCAAATTTGTAGCAATTGGGACACCGCAGTGGAAGGTACCCAGCAGCAATTTTTTTTCCAAGAAGGGAATACCACACCTGTACCACCATGTGCAGAGCCAAGTCACCGCATCTCTGTCACTTAGTGTTGGGCCAAAGGTCGATATGACTACTGACGCATGGTCCTCCAAGCATGGTCAGGGCAGGTATGTCACCTACACTGCCCACTGGGTGAACTTGGTTATGGCTGGGAAGCAGGGAATGCGTGGCTCAACAACAACAGTGGAGTTGGTGTCACCGCCACGGATTGCACGCGGTTCTGCCACCACCTCTACTCCTCCTTCGCTCTCTACCTCGTCTTCTTCCTCTGCTTCCTCCTCTGCTGCTGGGTCCTCCTCCTCCACACCTGTGCACTCCCAGCTCCCCCTAGGCTATTCGACGTGCCAGGTACGCCGTTGTCATGCTGTCTTGGGGATGACGTGCCTGGAAAGCAGAAACCATACCGAATCTGTACTCCTGTCATCTCTGCAGTCACAGGCCGATCGGTGGCTGACCCCACACCAACTGAAGATCGGAAAAGTGGTGTGTGACAACGGAAGCAATCTGTTGGCAGCACTGAGACTGGGCAATTTAACACATGTGCCCTGCATGGCACATGTTCTGAATTTAATAGTCCAACGTTTTGTCTCAAAGTACCCAGGATTCCAGGACATTCTCAGGCAGTCCAGGAAGGTGTCGGCCCATTTCAGACGTTCCTACACAGCCATGGCATGCCCTGCTGACATTCAGCAGCGGTACAACATGCCAGTCAGGCGTTTAATTTGCGACAGCCAGACTCGCTGGAATTCAACGCTCCTCATGTTGGAACGTCTGCTGCAACAACAAAGAGCCGTCAATGAATACCTGTTTGAACTGGGTGGTAGGACTGGATCTGCAGAGCTGGGGATTTTTTTCCCCCGTTACTGAGTGCTTATGCGCGATGCCTGCAGGCTCATGCGCCCTTTTGAAGAGGTTACAAACATGGTCAATCGCACCGAAGGCACCGAAGGCACCATCAGCGACCTAATACCCTTTGCTTTCTTCCTGGAGCGTGCCGTGCGACGAGTGACAGATGAGGCTGTAGACCAGCGTGACGAGGAGCAGGAAGCGCACGATTTCTGGTCGGAATCACCAGAACGAGCCCAGGCACCTGCTGCAACGCAGGGAGAGGTGTCAGAAGTGGAGTCAGAGGAGGAAGGTGGCTTTGTGGAGGAGGAGGACCAACAGGAGCAGGCTTCCCAGGGGGCTTGTGGTGACCTTTTGGGGACCCCTGGTCTTGTACGTGGCTGGGGGGAGGAGACCGTGGATGATGTAGTCCTTGATAACGAGGAAGCGGAGATGGATACCTCTGCATCCAACCTTGTGAGAATGGGGTCTTTCATGCTGTCATGCCTGTTGAAGGACCCCCGTATCAAGAGGCTTAAGGAGAAGGACCTGTACTGGGTCGCAACGCTACTAGACCCTCGGTACAAGCATAAAGTGGCAGAAATGTTACCAACGTACCACAAGTCCGAAAGGATGCTGCATTTACAAACCAGCCTGCAAAACATGTTGTACAATGCTTTTAAGGGTGATGTCACTTCAGGAACTCATCAACATTCCAGGGGCAGAGGTGCCAGTAATCCTGCCACGAGCGCACCTGCAAGGACAATGCACTTTGGCCACCCTGTAACGTCAGACATGCAAATGTTTTTCAGTCCAAGGCAGCGCCAGAACCCTTCAGGATCCACCCTCAGAGAACGCCTCGACCGGCAGGTAGCGGACTACCTGGCATTAACTGCAGATATCGACACTCTGAGGAGCGATGAACCCCTGGACTACTGGGTGCGCAGGCTTGATCTGTGGCCAGAGCTGTCACAATTTGCCATGAACCTCTTGTCTTGCCCCGCCTCAAGTGTCCTCTCAGAAAGGACCTTCAGTGCAGCAGGAGGGATTGTAACTGAGAAGAGAACTCGCCTAGGTCACAAAAGCGTGGATTACCTGACCTTTATTAAAATGAATGAGGCGTGGATCTCGGAGGGTTACTGCACGCCGGAAGACTTGTTCTGACTCCCCATGCAGCTGTCCTTCTCTGCACGCCGCATGACTCCACACACAGCTGTCCTTTAGCGTCCTCCTCCCTCCGCCACCGTTACAAACTAGGGTGCAAACCCTACTGGTTTCATTTGAAGCAAAACTTTTTGGACAGGTAAATCCTGAGTTTTTCTGGCCTCTGTGCTTCAGTGGCTGCAACCAAAAAAATATATATTTTCAGCATTTATATGGCATATTTTTTCTGGCCTCTGTGCTTCAGTGGCTGCGACAAAAAAAAGTAATATTTTCAGAATTTATATGGCATATTTTTTCTGGCCTCTGTGCTTCAGTGGCTGCGACAAATTTTTTTTATATTTTTAGCATTTATATGGCATATTTTTTCTGGCCTCTGTGCTTCAGTGGCTGCGACAAAAAATTTTTATATTTTCAGCATTTATATGGCATATTTTTTCTGGCCTCTGTGCTTCAGTGGCTGCGACAAAAAAACATAATTTTTCAGGAAAGTACACATGCCTAATTTTTCAGGGTTCTGCAACAGTGGCAAAATCGCATCTTTTATGGTCACCGCAGGTGATCAATAAAGTAGACCAAAACTGGGCCCACACTGCAGAATCAGTGTTTTTTGGTTCACTTCACTGTACATTGAATTACCTCTGCCTGACCGTGCACGTGCGCACAAGCACGGTGACTGCTAAACACACCACTACAGAAATATTGCCACCAACAGGACGAACATCCTGGAGGTGACAAGCGCAACTAGTAATTAAAAACTATTATTTGCTCACTTGACGGTATCATTCATTAAAGCTCTTTGTGTTTTTTTGCGTTGCAGTAAGCGCCGCGTTTTGTCTTTGCGTGTGAACAGGCTGTAACCTTTACACGACTTGATTGGCATGTAGACGCCGGACGTTTTAAAGCAGTTTATTACACAAGTTTAGAAATGTAGTGTGATTTCTGCCCTTTACAGAACTCTGCAAGGATTTGATGGACATTTTAGGTTAGGTAGCTTTGCTGGCTAGTAATCTACCTTCTACTGCAGTGCTCTGTATGTAGCTGCTGTGGGCAGCTGTCCTGCTGCTGATCTCTCATCTGCTGACTGCTGCCTGTAACCCAATAGTCCTTGTAAGGACTGCTTTTATTTTCTTTTTTGTTTTTTTTTACTTTGCTACTGTAAGAGCCCAGTGCTATTAGTCTAGCTGTGTTGCGGAGTGGGACTGGTGTGCTGCTCCTCCTAGTAGTTCACCACTTCCAGCACCAACCAGAGTCAAAATTGTTACAAAGTATCTTATTTGCACCTGTTAGCTGTTCTGAGCTCTCTGCCAAAAGCCAATTAAGTTAGAAACTGTTTTTTTTCTGGCTGTTCAGTGCAGAGAAAAGAGGGACTTTCCAGTACAAAAGAGGGACAGGGGGTTGAGTGGTCAAAAGAGGGACAGTTGGGAGGTATGCAAGTGCCACCTAGCTGTGTGAGCTTTTTCACATTTTTCACAATAACAATAATAATTCCGTGTCCGTAAACATCACCTGAGTGATGTTTTTACAGCAGCAATAATATATTCCGCATCCACTACTGTATACGTTGCCCTTGCAGGCATTGTTTGCCCAGTGCCCAGTCTTTAACCAAGTGCCACCTAGCTGTGTGAGCTTTTTCACATTCCGTGTCCAGAAACATCACCTGAGTGACGTATTGTGATTTCTGCCCTTTACAGCACAAAACGCAGCGCTGTGTCAACAATGTATTTTTCAGATACATTTTTGCCCTTGATCCCCCTCTCGCATGCCACTGTCCAGGTCGTTGCACCCTTTAAACAACTTTAAAATAATTTTTCTGGCCAGAAATGTCTTTTCTAGCTTTTACAATTCGCCTTCCCATTGAAGTCTATGGGGTTCGCGACGTTCGCGAACCGTTCGCATTTTTGACGCAAGTTCGCGAATATGTTCGCGAACATTTTTTCCGACGTTCGCTACATCCCTACACACATCCCTCTCTTTCTCCACCCCCAGTCTGACTTTCCCCTACCTTAACTCATTTCTTTTCACCCAATCACAGCTGCATCTGATTCTGCCAGTCTTCAAACATAAACCAGTGTAATTTGGCTACTGGTCATTCTGATCCATTGGCATGCAGCCTGTCCGCTTATAGCTCCAGGCTTTGCTTTCCTGCTGAATAATTTGACTGATCAGACTCAAGTACCACCATAGGTTACTGGTTATTGTAATACAGGGCAAAACTAGGGGCCTATTTATGATGCCTGGTGGTGTGGTGAATATTTCTGCCATTTTTTACACCACATAATAAATCCACTCCTAGATTTGGTTTGCCCATTGAGTGGCTATATTACACTAATATTCGATCATAATGAAGTGATACCTTTTTTTCCTACTTAGATATCATGTGCCTGTAAGTGGCCTGAAGTAAGAGCTCCCTGGTAGGGAACAGTTCAGCAACATTGAGTTAGCTTAGTGTCCTCCTCTGTATTTGTATTTGGGCATTATTCAGAGGCTAAAAAGTTAAATATTTCTTTCACAAACAAATTATCAAATTTCATTTTTTTATTACACAGTCTTACTTTTCAATAGAAATGTTTCATTCATAAACAGTAAAGTCATGAAATATATATAGTACAGGTATGGGATCCATTATCAGAAACCCATTATCCAGAAAACTCTGAGTTACGTAAAGGCTGTTACTTATAGATAGTGATGGGCGAATTTATTCGCCAGGCGCGAATTCGCGGCAAATTTGCGTGATTCGCCGCCAGCGAATAAATTCGCGAAACTCCCGCAAAAATCCGCGTCAAAAATTCGCCGGCGTCAAAAAAATTTTTTCTGAAAAAATGGACGCCGGCGCCAAAAACAGGCGCCGGCGTCAAAAACGGGCGCTGGCGTCGAAAAAACGGTCGCCGGCGTCAAAAACGGGCGCGGCGTCAAAAACGAGACGCCGGCGCCGTTTCGCGAATTTTTCGCCGTTTCGCGAATTTCGCGCGAAATTCGCGAATTTTTCGGCGAAGCGAAACGGCGCAAATTCGCCCATCACTACTTATAGACTCCATTTTATCCAAATAATCCATTTTTTAAAAAATTATTTTCTTCTTCTCTGTAATAATTAAACAGTACCTTGTACTAGATCAAAACTAAGATCCTATCCTTATTGGAAGCAAAACCAACCTATTTGGTTTATTTAATGTTTGCATGATTTTCTAATAGACTTAAATTATTAGGTTCCAAATTTTAGAAAGATCAGTTATCTGAAACCCCCAGGTCCTGAGCATTCTGGTAACAGGCCCCAAATCTGTATGTGCATATGTACATTGTGAATGTTTCTTATTATACAATCTTCCCCTTATCTCTTGCAGATAAATAAATATAAGCATGAACATCTGCTTCCCGAATCGCCATTTTTTTTTACAGAACTAAATGCAACTGTTTTAGACAATGCTTGTTATGGTTGTGTCTTTAGAAATAGTGATTTCGATTACCATTTATATACAATGCTGCTTGCATTTTTACATATTTTCCATACTTTGATAAAGAAATTGGAGTGAAAGATCTACCGGGCCAGGGAATGGTATCAATAATTGAATATTCTTTGTAAAGCTCTGATGAATAGGCCAATGCTTTAATAAGTATATATAGTAAGTAAAGCATTATAGTAAAAGCAATAATCATTACCGATGCGTCTTTCATTGACACAAGCAAATACCTATTTTCCTTCAGTGGCCAAACTGAGTTCAGCATTATAAATATCACAATACTTTCCTATAACTGCAGGATTATGTTTTAATGCAACAAAATGTAGAGGCAGGAAAAGAGAACTAATTGGGTCCCCTAACTTATTGAACTAAATGTCACTTTTGCAGGAAGAATGATTCACTGAAAGTACAATAATGATAGTTTTTCTGTTTTTATTTAGAGTAGAGGTATGAGATCCATTTTCCGGAAACCCATTATCCAGAACATCCCGATATGTGGAAAGGTTGTCTCCCATTGACTCCATTATAATAAAATAATTTCTTAAATGAATTTCCTTTTTCTCTATAATAATAAAATAGTACCTTACACTTGATCCCAACTAAGATACAATTCATCCTTATTGGAAGCAAATTCAACCTATTGGGTTTATTTAATGTTTACATGATTTTCTAGTAGACTTAAGGTATGAAGATACAAATTATGGCAAGATCCATTATCTGGGAAACCGGATAACAGGTCCCATACCTGTTCTGAGAACAACTTTTGCAGAAGATATAATATCAAATTGGGCTGAAAAGTGAATAAGTTCTAATAGCTTAACAGGCGCATGCTTTTGCTGCCTACTGTTTCTTGTATGTGTTCACTGACAGGCACATGATCAGCCTCAGTGCAAACACAGAGCAGACTTTAGCAAGCAATGCCAGTCAGCAGCATCAAGGGCAAATAAGGTCTTGAGCTGTATTAAAAGGGGCATAGAGTCAAGGGAGGAGGGGGTCATTCTTCCACTGTATAGAGCACTTGTAAGGCCCCATCTAGAATATGCCATACAGTTTTGGTCTCCATCACTCAAACAGGACATTATTGTATTAGAGAGGGTACAGAGAAGGGCAACTAAGCTGGTAAAAGGTATTGAAAATCTTAGCTATGAGGAAAGACTGGCCAAATTGGGGATGTTCACGCTGGAGAAGAGGCGCTTAAGGGGTGATATGATGACTATGTATAAATATATAAGGGGATCATATAATAATCTCTCTAATGCTTTATTTACCAGTAGGTCTTTCCAGCTGACACGAGGTCACCCATTCCGATTAGAAGAAAAGAGGTTCCGCCTAAATATTCGGAAGGGGTTTTTTACAGTGAGAGCTGTGAAGATGTGAAATTCTCTCCCTGAATCAGTTGTACAGGCTGATACATTAGATAGCTTTGAGAAGGGGTTGGATGGCTTTTTAGCAAGTAAGGGAATACAGGGTTATGGGAAATAGCTCATAGTCCAAGTTGATCCAGGGACTAGTCCGATTGCCATTTTGGAGTCAGGAAGGAATTTTTCCCCCTCTAAGGCAAATTGGAGAGGCTTCAGATGGGTTTTTTGCCTTCCTCTGGATCAACTGGCAGATCGGTAGTTAATAAAAAAAAAAAAAAAGGTTGAACTCGATGGACATGTGTTTTTTCAACCTTACTTACTATGTTACTATGTTACTACTGTATGTTACTTTGGTGCAAAAATACACACATTAACTTATCCTTGCCATATTAAAATTATTGGAAGGTGAAGGAAGAAATAAGAATGTCTTTCAGATAAAAATGTACATATTCTGTTACTGTGACATATGCTATTCCAAAACCCAGAGTAAACCCCAAGGTCCCGGTCAAATCTTGCACTTCTGCCTTTAGCAGCCACCTTTGGCTTTTGGGAAGTTCAGGCAATGGTCAGGACAGGAGGCAGACGATTCAGGAACAGAGACAGGCATGGTCAAACACAGTTTAAACAATAACAGATTGCACCCAATAATTATGGAAATAGACCTACAGTATACTTGGCAATGAGTCATGAGTCAGATTAGGGTTTTTTATATCCAGTCAAATGGTTTACACAAATCACCTGTGACCAAATTCTTCCTAGCAATAGCAAGCATAGGTATAGGTGTGAACAAGGGCCTTAGCTTTTATAGAGCAGTGGTAACACAAAGACAGCACAAGAACACCAGGTCCCTGGTTCAACCTGGGCATGTTATTACAGTTATAATGATTAAAATATAAAGTACAACATATTTTAGCATAGTTTTTATTTTGTTTTGATAGGTATTGCCTCAGTGATCATATGTTAATAACAATCTAATTAGATCATTACATAACTGAATATGGAATTAGTGAATCTACTAATTTCTTTTCTATTTATGTTACATCCAATGAACCAGACATAGTTACGGTGTCAGCTTAATCACTCCAAATCCAGAAATTCTTCATATTCAGTGCACTTGCTTATGCTTTCCTAATCCCTTATGGTAAGCATTTAAAGACTTTCTAAATGAAACCCGTGAGTCTCTTTAAACTGAAGGTTACCTTTCAGTGAACCAGCTGTACAGTATTAGGAATTTCAATGCTTTTGTGATTTCTTTTTTTTGTTAATGTTTTCATCAACATTGAAATACCCTGAGGCTCTGTAATCTGCATTTTTTGTGTATACATGTATGATTGTGTGTGTGTGTGTGTAGATATATATATATATATATATATATATATATATATATATATATATATATATATATATATATATATATATATAATAAGAGCCAGAACTGAGGGTGGAGACAAAGGAGAAGTAAAAATAATATAATACAGTGAAGTGCTTGGAACCGGAGTCTTCTTATTGTACTACACAAATGAGGACACATTTTGTTAGAGCCAAGGGTAAATAGTTTTTCCAAGAGTTGTAACTAAAGTAATTTCTAGGTTAACAGCTACCCCAATACTTTTCTAAGCAAACCACAGTGTCCAACATACTTGTTCTGCAGGAATTGTTTAGCATGCAAAGTCTTCTCCAAACAGGGGCTTTTCTGCTTATTTTGATGACTGCAAAAAAAGCCTTCTATTCAGTCCAGCATAGTTCCCTCTATCTCTGTGAACCCTGTGACTCTATTTATTAGGTCATATTAGTAGTGATGGGCGAATTTGCGCGATTCGTCGCCAGCGAATAAATTCGTGAAACCCCCGCGAACATTTGTTGGTGAAAATTCGCCAGCATCAAAAAAAATATTGCCGGCGCCGAAAAAAACCGACGCCGGCGTCAAAAAAACGGGCGCCTTTTCACGAATTTTTCTCCATTTTGCGAATTTAAAGGGTAAGGCATTTTTTAGTAGCAGCATGCACGAAATGTCGCTGTCTTAAATATATTGATAATGGGTTGAGTGCAGAGGACTCTTGTATTTGACTATATGTATTTTGTGGTCACAGCCTCATTGCACCCGCGCCTAATGGTTTTAAAAAATAGTGGTGAGCACAACTTTCCCTTGTTTGTTATATATATACAGTGTATATATATATATATATATATATATATATATATATATATATATATATATATATATATATATATATATAAAATAAGAGCCAGAACTGAGGGTGGAGACAAAGGAGAAGTAAAAATAATATAATACAGTGAAGTGCTTGGAACCGGAGTCTTTTTATTGTACTACACAAACTGACGCCGGCGTAAAAAAAGGGCGCCTTTTTGCGAATTTTTCCCCATTTTGCGAATTTCGCAAATTTATATGCAAAGCAGCGAAAATTCGCCCATCGCTACATTTTAGTGTTTCAACATACCTCCCAACATTTTGGAAGTAAAAAGAGGGGCGAAAACATTTGCCACATGCAGTGCTGGAAAATGTTTGACCATGCCCATTTTTGTAACCACACCACCTAATTACCATGTTCATTTTACAAAATTTGGCAGATTATGAAAGTTTGAACATATTTCTGTTTTTTTCAGTTATTACAGTTTTGCTAATGAAGGTGAATTGCCTTTTAAAGCTGTGAGTCTAACTTTCCTCAAAGGACCTTTAATTGTTACAATTACTTAATGCTTCTTAATTGCACCTGGTGACTGTTCTCAGCTCTTTGCCCAAAGCCAATTAAGTAAGAAACTTTGTTTCTTTTTCTGGCTGTTCAGTGCAGAGAAAGTCGAGACTTTTCAGTACATACGCAGGACTCTGGCTTGAGCTGGCAAAAGTGGGACTGTCCTGCTGAAAACAGGACAGTTGGGCAGTATGGTTTCAATATTCACCTGATACACTTTATAAAGCTGTTCCCAGAACAGTGCTTTGGGTTGCTGACTTGACAATGCAAGGCATAATAATGTAAATATACTGAGGAATAGAGAGAAGTGAACTACTAATAAAACATGAAGTCAAGAAATTGAAAATATCAAAATGGGTTTGACAGAATGGCTACAGTATTGGGAGTAATTTCTAAAGACAAATGATAGGTAGATGAGTGTATGATAACAATATATTTGTAGTATGTGTTTGTTTAGAAGATTCGCAGCCATTGATTTCTGCAAAGCGCTTAGCATAGAAATAGCTTAATCCAAAATGCATCGCGCTCCTCCTAAGACCAAGACTGTATCACATGAGCAAAAGATAGGCTTGGATTCCGCGCATGCGCACATGGTATTTTTCGCAAGTGCGCTTTCTTTCACGGGAGCAGTCTTTCTCTCTGTAACCAGCGCAGCTTCATCCACACATGCGAAGATCACTGGGAATGACACACATGGTGACGAAATGTGGTTTAAGATGACAGACACAATCGGTTACAGAAGGGGGAAAGCACAGGGCGAAATGATTCTGTTTAGAAATTGTATTTTCGCATTCAAAGTTAGCGATCAGGGAGAGCAGGATAATGCAGGAAGTGGAAAACGGCTTTCCTTGTCCTTTAATATCGCTTTTACAAACAATAATGCTTTTCAAACTCAATTGGCATCTGGTGAATGTCAGCTTCTTTATATTTCACATTGGAGTATACCTGTACATTTAATAGAACATTTAGCTGTTATTATTGTGTACACTTCCCCATGTAGTTTTATTATTTAGAACATACTGTATATGGCTCATTACTAGCACTTCCTAGGGTGGGTTTACAGCTGCCTAGAGTTCCTAACCTGGCCTCAAGACACACCTGTTTATTAAGACTATCCTTCACTTCTTTTATGAAAAAGGCTTAAGTTTCTTTTAGCAATCTAGTAGGACGAAATATAATCTGCATAAATATGCCTTTGTGCATATGATCTGTTTCACCAGGCTTTTTAGGGCAGCACTGTCTTCTAAAGCAAGAAAAGGGTTTTATAGTAAGACAAATGTTATTTTGGATACCTTATGGAAAGTGTAAAAGGGGAAATGAATCAATGGCCATACACGTATTAGATAACTTATAATGCATGTAACAAACCTCAGACTTAGATATGCACAGTTCCTGAAAACAGCCATCAAACAACTGGAAATGCAGAAAATGATCAGAAAATGATGATGAAATGATGAAAACTTTGAATCTAATTCGATCGAATGTGCTATTCCTTCGATTTGGACAATTAGAATTCCTATTCAATCGAAAACTGACCTATTCGACCAAAAATAATTCTGACTTCATTTCAGTTGGTCTTTTTGAATTCGAATTTTGAAGTTTTTCCAATTTGAAAGTCTACCCTTGATAAATATGCCCCTAGGAGTTGAATTGTTGATACAGAGGCTATAAGCATGAAGCCAGAACTCAAAAAACCCTTGCCTATGGTGGCAGTTTTAGTGGGGCAGCCCTTAGGTGCCTACATAGTAAATTAAAATGAGTAGGTAAAAAAGTGCTGCCACAGCTTACTTGCCTCCTAAAAGGGTACATTTTTGTCTTCCGTGTCAGACAGTTTTTTCACAATATATAGAAAGCATTAACTAATGCATGCACTCACCTGCACCTGCACCTCGGGTCCAACGATCACCTGTGCTAGCTCGCAATCATGCCCCCGGATCCGGATGAATCTGTACAATATATGCAAATATACGGAGCACACGGTGGCTGGATACATAAAATCTTCATTTATTGGGTATAGTTAAAGCGTAAATTCCACTCGGATGCCACAAAATGCGTCAAGTGTGGGGTATAGGTCACAGCTATGAGTGGAATTTGTGCTTAAACTATACCCAATAAATGAAGATTGTATGTACCAGTCACTGTGTGCTCCATATATTTGCTGAGTTTTTTCACAAGCAAAGCTTTTTGGCTCACTTTTCGCTGGTGGCAAAACTCTGAAATTTGCAGCAAAACCAAACATGGCGAATAAATTTGCTCATTCACAGTACATCAGGTCCTTCTGTACATATGATAATTAAGGAAAATACTGTACATCCCTAGAGGCCCTTTGTCAGAATTTATATTTCTGTTCTTTTAGTGGTTTTTTTAATTCACAAAAAAACTCTTTCACTAAAACCACAAAAGTCAAGTAATTAATTAAAAGTTTCAAATGAAAAAAGAACAGACAAATATAAATGTGAAACAAATTCGAATATAGCAACAAAACTAACACATCCTTGTTTTCATAAAAATTTTCATGTTTACCAATGAAAAAAACTTTCTAAAACCATGAAGAAAAGTAAGATTTTCCAATTGGAAATGGACAACTCCATTTGACTTCTACATGACTTCACCAGACTTTAGATGGTAAAGTTTTGTATTACAGGTATGGGATCCGTTATCTGGAAACTTGTTATCCAGCAAGCTCAGAATTTTAAAAATGATTTGCTTTTTCTGTGTAATAATAAAACAGTACCTTGTACTTGATTCCAACTAAGATATAAATGTTAATTTAATGATTTTTTAGTAGACAAGGTATAAAGATCCAAATTACAGAAAGATTTATTATACAGAAAACCACAGGTCCTGAGCATTCTGGATAACAGGTCCAATAACTGTACTGTACTTCTTTTGTTGTGTTTGTTTTTTTTTCATGGTTTTGAGGAATAAATTCCCAAAAATGGAGTGAGTGCTATTTGCCTTCAACAGCATTTCTGATGAAGGAAAACTAATATAAATAAGCAATGTTTAAAAGCAAATATAATTTTCACTAGCATAATATATATAGCAAAGTCATTTTTAAGAGACAAAAATGCTAAAAAAGCAGTAAAATAAATCACAAAACACAAATGTTCATTTTGCTTCAAAAATGTTTCAGTGCACCTCCTGTTGAATCATAATAGAATATAACCGATTGAACTTTCGAAGTAATACATTTATTTACTGAAAGAATAGTCGATGTTTGGTATCAAATACCAGCAGAAAAAACCTTTAGAGAAATGTAATAGTATTCTAAGAAAAGCTACGAAGACCATAACTGTTTTCCTACAGATAATTCATTGGGCAGAGTAGAATTTGTCTGTTGTTATTTTTTCCATTTTATATGTAAAATACTGCAGCTTGCGAGGAAGTTCTCCCAGGATGGGATTAATCAGGAATTAAGAAATAACAGAAGTGTATGGGAGGAAAGAAAGGTTAAAGGAGGGAGGGAAAGGGGGAATCTACATGGAACAAATAAGAACAAATAAGTTAAATGAGCCATGGGAAAATCAAAGTAGAGTAAATAATATACAGGTAATGCAAAAGAGTTTCATGTGTTTAAACTGCTATCGTCTAGTTTGGTTCTCTAACAGGAATAATAAATAAAAGGTCTAAATAATTAATAACGTAAAAATATAGTCAGGAAATTAAGTATATACAGTATGTGTTATTACCTGTTATTTATAAAGCACTGCCATATTCCTTATGGGTGAGTTTGCTGAAGCACACAATGATCTTGCAGACTCCCATACTAAAACACAGGCTGAGCTAGAGTGTCTCACAGACAAGGTCACGGACCTAGAAGATAGGTCCCGCAGAAACAACTTGAGATTCAAGGGGGATCCCCGAATCTATTCTCTTTAAGGACATAGAAAACCATATATCAGATCTGCTTAAAGCCATACTACCGGAACTACATACTCTGGAAATGGCAATGGATCGTAAATATAGAGTCCTAAAACATAGAGCAGCCCCAGACATCGCACCACGGGATGTACTAGCCAGATTTATATTTTACCACACAAAAGACAAGTTACTCTCGTTTGGCATGAAGAAAGGAAAACTGACCAAACCAATACCAACAGCTAGAAATCTACGTGGACTTATTCCCTGCAACCCTGCTTTAGTAAAAAGCTTTTGCTGAGATAACAAAATTGCTCAGACAAAACAAAATCCCATTTCGCTGGGAGTACCGAGCGAAACTGATAGTCCAACGTAACAGAGTACCCACAATAATGTCTACAGTGAGCGAGGCCAAAAAGGCACAGCCCAGATGGGACATCCCTACAGTTACAGAAGATAGCACAAGGCCATGGCAGCAGACACCACCACACTCATCACGCAAACTACAAAAAGAATGGCAGAAACCAAGTGTGAAACCAACTACTCGCTAAATTTATCTCCCATAAAAATTCCATGGATATTACAAAAACTCCCTGGACACCAACAGGCCAACAACACCTCCCCCGACTCCATAAAACCGAAAAAGGAGTTGAGCTGTGGTTACCAGATGACAACCACAATTACAAGTTTATTTTACTATGCAATCCAAAGGTTTCTTTTATTATGTTCTTTATTCAGTTAATGTTGCAACATATTTGATATTTGATTGATATAGAAAAGGATATTGCAGCAAGCAGTAAAAAAAATCCAAAATTATTTTTTAAATATGTCAATAGTAAAAAAATTAAGCAGGAAGGGGTGGGACCCTTACTATCAGAGGGGGGTCAGCTGGTTGATGAAAACAAAATAAAAGCGCAGATTCTGAACTCATATTTTTCATCTGTCTACACAAATGAGGAACCCGTAAGTGAAGGTTTCCTTCTTAATAGTACCAATTCTAGTAATACAACTAATGATGCATGGTTCACACATGAAGAAATTCAAAAGAGACTAGAACATGTTAAGATTAACAAAGGTCCGGGGCCAGATGGTATTCATCCCAGGGTAATTAGCGAGCTTAGCTCTATGATTGCCAAACCACTTTACTTAATTTTTCAGGATTCATTGAGATCCGAGAGACGAATTGCTAATGTGGTGCCTTATTCAAAAAAGGATCCCATTCTCAGCCTCAAAACTATAGGCCAGTTAGTCTGCCATCAGTGGTAGGAAAGCTTTTTGAAGGGTTAATAAAGGATAAGATACTGGACTTCATAGCAAATCATAATACTATAAGTTTGTGCCAGCATGGTTTTATGCGTAATAGATCTTGCCAGACTAACTTAATTTCTTTTTATGAGAAGGTAAATAGAGACCTCGATTCTGGGATGGCAGTGGATTTGATTTACTTAGACTTTGCTAAAGCATTTGATACAGTGCCACACAAAAGGTTACTGGTTAAATTAAGGAATTTTGGCCTGGAACATAGTATTTGTACCTGGATAGAGAACTGGATAAAAGATAGACTACAAAGAGTGGTGGTAAATGGAATATTTTCTAATTGGACCAGTGGAGTACCGCAGGGCTCTGTACTAGGTCCCTTGCTTTTCAACTTGTTTATTAATGACCTAGAGGTGGGCATTGAAAGTACTGTTTCTATTTTTGCAGATGATACTAAATTGTGCAGAACTATAGATTCCATGCAGGATGCTGCCACTTTGCAGAGTGATTTGTCTTAATTGGAAAACTGGGCAGCAAATTGGAAAATGAGGTTCAATGTTGATAAATGCAAGGTTATGCACTTTGGCAAAAATAATATAAATGCAAGTTATACACTAAATGGCAGTGTGTTGGGAGTTTCCTTAAATGAGAAGGATCTAGGGGTCTTTGTAGATAACACGTTGTCTAATTCTTCACAGTCAGGACAGTGAGGTTGTGGAATGCACTGCCGGGTGATGTTGTGATGGCTGATTCAGTTGATGCCTTTAAGAATGGCTTGGATGATTTTTTGGACAATCATAATTTCAAAGGCTAATACTAAGCTCTATAGTTAGTACAGGTATGGGTATATAGAATTTAATTAAAATTAGGGAGGGGTGTGTGTATGGATGCTGGGTTTTCATTTGGAGGGGTTGAACTTGATGGACTTTGTCTTTTTTCAACCCAATTTAGATTCTAAACGCAGGAACAGTTACAAGGCTGGCAGCCATATGTGTTCAAATACATTGTTGAAATAGGAATGTGAACTAGGCAACACCCCATACGCTCTCAATATATATGATAACCAAAATTGATTCCTAAAAATCACCTTACTGAAACTACTCCAGCACAGACAAGGAAAATACATTGTAGCGGGAGATTTTAATATTATCTCAGATCCTAGCTTGGATATATCTAAGGGTGCTGGGGGCTCTATTGCAAAAATACAGCAGAATCAAGCTAACGGCTTCAGAGACATATTACATCTACATGGACTGATAGATATTTGGAGAGCCAAAAACCCGCTTGCTAGAGATTATACATAATACTCACCAAGATTCCACACCCATACATTTGGGGAAGCCAAAAACCCGCTAGCTAGAGATTATACATACTACTCTCCAAGATTCCACACCCATACTAGGATAGATGCAATTGTAGCAACCCCCAAACCACTTACTAAACTAGACTTTCATAGGGTTAAGAACATGGTCAGACCATGCCCCCACATGCTTAGAAATACCTGAAGCTATCATACTAGAGATAAACTACCATGGATGCTCAACGATAGTGTCAGACTTACCGAACCGGGAGGAACCACGGATGGGAGGAAGACAACCCTTACAGCTCCTCTACTGGTACACCCTCCAACAGGAACAGAGGGAGATCAGTGAAGGTGTAGTATGGGAGCCTGGGATTCCTGGCAGGGAGCGCTGGTCAGTGAAGGTGCAGGTCTGGTGTCTGTGAAGATATGGGAAGGTGCAGGTTTAGTTGCTGAGCAGTTAGGAGTAGGGAGGACATCACATGTACTGTAGCAGCAATCACCTTCACGTCAACTGCAGGGTTCAAGGGACGAGTAGTCGGCAGAATGACGATCAGCACAGTAGACACAATAACCGCTTCACTAAACTCGTAGGTTGAGCCGATAGCACACGTAGATGAAATATCACAGGAAAAAGGTTCCCTGGATGAAGACTGAGTGGAGTCGAGCAGGATAAACTGGGTGGGCAGGGATGATACTTGTTCCGATGATAGACAAGGGTCAAGGCAAATGCATAAACGGTAACAAGCAAAAGTTCGGCAACAGATAAACAGGTACAGGCAAGGTTCCAAGGGTTAATGCAGCAGCGAAGTCAGAAGGCAAGCAGATTTCGGCAACAAGAGTTCAAGATATCAAGCAGGGTTCAAGGGGTTAACACAGAAGCGTAGTCAAGACAAGCAGGTTCGGCAACAGGAGTTCAAATATAACAGGCAGGGTTCCAAGGGTTAAGCAGGAGCGTAGTCAAAACAGGCAAATCTGGGTCAAAACCAAAGTTCAATATTAATCAGAGAAACTTACTCACAAACAGCTAGGAACAACGATGTCCAAGCACTGGGAGAAACTTTGCGCCGAGATAAGTACCGTCGCCTCCGTCAATACGCTGCGCCCAGCAATTCTCCTGCGCCGGCGTCATGGCGCCCGCGTTGTGACGTCACTGGAACGCATTGCGCCGAAGAGCCGAATCCTCGCCAACACACTGGTAAGTACCTGACATTGCCCCCCCCCCTTAGGAACGGCCTCTGGACGTTTACCTGAGAAGGCTTGTTTGGATACTTCTGATGAAAACTCTTCAAAAGATTAGTAGCATGAATATTATCAGTAGGTTCCCAGGAGTTTTCTTCAGGACCATACCCTTTCCACTTGATAAGGTATTGAAGTTTCTTGTTCCTGATCCTAGAATCCAGAATCAATTCCACCTCATATTCCTCATGATCAGAGACAATAATGGGATCCGGAACTAAAGACCTCCGTCCCACAAACTGATTCGGAACCACTGGTTTTAGAAGTGCCGAATGAAAAACTGGATGAACCCGCTAGTACCTTGGAACTAGAAGCTTGAAAGAAACAGAATTAATCTTCCGTAGGATCTTAAAGGGTCCAATAAAACATTGCGCCAATTTCTTCGTAGATTAAGCCTTAAATTAACAGTTGAAAGCCAAACCTTGTCCCCAATTTTAAACTCTGGATCAGGGGCTCTCTTCATATCAGCAAAGTACTTGAAGTTCAATTGAGCCTTCCGTAAGTTTTGACGAAAAGTTATGATGTTTGATGACAAAAACTCAAGTCTGTCTTGAGCTACAGGGACCGATACCACCTGAGGAATACCTGGAATCATTGTTGGATGAAAGCCAAGACTGGCAAAAAAAGGAGTGTTTAGTGGAAGAATGAACAGAGTTATTGTAAGCAAATTCTGCCATTGGAAGAAGAGAGGCCCAATTATCTTGTAGAAAAGATGAAAAACATCTCAAGTATTGTTCTAACGTTTGATTCGTCCTTTCCATCTGTCCGTTAGTTTGAGGATGATAACCTGAAGAAAAGGATAAATCGATCTGCAACCCCTCGCATAACGCTCGTCAGAACTTTGAAGTGAATTGTACTCCTCTATCTGAGACAATGTTCTCTGGAAGACCGTGCAGACGAACAATCTCCTGAATGAATGTCTTAGCCAGTCCAGGAGCTGAAGGGATGCCACCAAGAGGAATAACATGGGACATCTTTGTGAGTCTATCCACTACAACAAAAATAGTAGAGAAACCTTCAGAACAAGGAAGATCCATAATAAAATCCATTGAAATGGAGCCCCAGGGGCGATCTGGTACTGGTAATGGATGAAAGAGACTTGACGGTTTGGAAGTGGCTCCCTTGCATCTGGCACAAATTTCGCAAGAGCGAACTAACTTCGCACAATCCCCTCCTAAAGTAGGCCACCAAAAATGACGACGAGTCAAATCAAGAGTCTTTCGAAACCCTGAATGTCCTGCCAGTGGAACATCATGAGCATACCTCAAAGCCTCCAATCTGAGATCTGAGGGAACAAAAAGTCTATTCCTGAAATAATAAAGGCCCTCTTGAACTTTTAATACAGGAGTACTAGGAATAGATTTCGGCATACAGAGTTCCTTCACCTTTTGAAGAAAGGAGGGTTGAAGAAGTAAAAAAAAACTTGGTTGAAGAACAGGATCTGCTCCAGGAGGCCGAGAAGGATCCAAAGAAAACATCCGAGATAAAGCATCGGCCTTAACATTCTTAGAACCAGGCCGATAAGTAATGTGAAGCTGGAACCGAGAAAAAAAAAGTGCCCAACGAGCCTGTCTGGGTCGGAGTCTCTTGGCAGCACACAGATATTCTAAATTCTTACGGTCAGTAAGAACCAGAACTGGATGTGCAGCACCTTCCAAAAGGTGCCTCCACTCTTCTAATGCCCACTTAATGGATAACAACTCTCTATCTGCAACATCATAGTTCTATTCTGATCCAGATAATTTCCTGGAAAAGAATGCCACAGGATGTATTAAACCTTGAGGAACAGAACGCTGAGATAGGACGGCTCTGACGGCAACTTCAGAGGCGTCAACTTCAAGAATAAAGGGCAGAGATAGTTCCGGGTGAGTGAGAACAGGGGCCGTGGTAAAAGCTTTCTTCAATTGATCGAAAGCTGACTGAGCTGAAAAGGACCATTGAAACTTGACTTTTTGTTTAGTGAGATCCGTGAGTGGTTTAATGATGCCAGAAAAATTACGTATAAATTTACGGTAAAAATTAGAAAACCCGATGAACCTCTGAACCGCCTTACGGTCATTGGGAGTTGGCCAGTCCAGTATAGCCGAAACTTTCTTAACATCCATGACGATGCCATTAGTAGATATGACAAACCCCAAGAACTCAATTCAATCTTTTTCGAATTCACACTCCGCGTTGACAACTAAACTATGCGTAAAAGAGAAAACACCTAATGCATTTGTTTACGGTGTTCTTCCAAAGATGTTGAATACACCAATATGTCGTCTAGATATGCCACCACAAAGGTATCCAGAATGTCCCGAAAAATGTCGTTAATAAAGTGTTGAAAAGTTGCTGGTGCGTTACATAATCGAAATAGCATTACGAGGTACTCATAGTGCCCATATCGTGTGCGAAAAGCAGTCTTCCATTCGTCGCCCTCTCTCACTCGAATCAGATTATAAGGTCCTTTCAGATCGAGCTTAGAAAAAACGGTTGCTGAACGCAGTCTCTGAAAAAGTTCATGAATTAAAGGAAGAGGGTACCTGTTCTTGATTGTCACTTTATTCAACTCATGGTAATTGATATAAGGCCGCAGTGAATGATCCTTCTTTTCCACAAAGAAAATTCCTGCTCCTGCTGGAGACGTGGAGGATCTAATAAAGCCTTTTCGAAGGTTCTCATTAATATAGTCTTGTAGAACCTTCAGTTCAGGTTCAGAAAGAGGAAAGATGCGACTGAAGGGAATAGGTGAGCCAGGGAGCAAGTCAATAGGGCAGTCATATGCCCTGTGTGGAGGAAGAATTTCATTGAAAACATCAAAAAATTTGTGGTAAACGGTTGGGACTGTGGATAACAAATCTTGATTCTTTTCAGAAGCGCACACCAGGGCTTGATGAAGGCCAGGCAACTTTCTTTGCACACAATTCCTACGACAAAACGAGGAAGACAAAGATAACTTCCCTGAAACCCTGTCATTAACTGGATTATGGACCCTTAACCATGGTAACCCAATAATAATTGGAAAAAGAGGTGAAGGAACCACATTGTAACCGATAGTTTCATGATGAGACTTGTTTATTGAAATATTTTAAAGTTCAGTCTCGAATGAAACAGGTCCTGAATTCAAAGGTGAACCATCCGCCATTCTAATCAACACTGGTTGCAACTTCGGGCGTAAGGGGAAGCCATGGATTCGAGCAAAGGTAGAGTCAATGAAACAGCTACTGGCCCCAGAGTCAATGATTGCTGTCACTTGCACCCGTATTCTTCCCCACTGTAACGAGAGCAAAAGGGAAATATGGGAATTCTTTAACTGCAATCGTAGTCCCAACCCAGCCCCACCGGGAGTAATATTACCATCAGGGCGGAGAGGACAAGACCGAAGGAGGTGACCAGCAGCACCACAATAAAGACAAAGGTTAAATCGCCTTCTCTTCAGTCTTTCCTCAGGACTCAGGCCAGGACGGGTCAAACCAAGCTGCATCGGTTCAAGTTCAGCGGTAGAAATGGATGAAGTGCCCGGAATGGGTGCTCTGGGGACCATCCAAGAGACAGGAACTGAAGACCTCTCCGTACGCGTTTCTCTTAACCATCTGTCAATCTGGATGGTAAGCTGAATGAGCTCGTCCAACAGAATAGGCACTCCAATTCTGGCCAATTCATCCTTTAGCTGAGTTGATAGTCCAACTCGGTAATGATGTCTGAGAGCGGACTCATTCCAGCTTGTATCAACAGCCCGCAGGGTATTCTTCCACAGCGCGCTTCCCTTGCGTGAGAGAATGTAAAGCAGCTTCTGCGGTTTCTGGGCGCTGCGGGTCATCATATAAGGATGCCATAGCTGCAAAAAAAGTCTCTACATCCTTTAGAAGAGGGCTATTAAGTTCCAGAAGGCGGTGAGCCCAAGTTTGAGGTTCGCCTTGAAGAAATGAAATAGTTCCCACTTTAACTTTTTCACCAGCATAAGTCTTGGGCTTCATAGAAAACAGTAACCTGCAACTGTTCCAAAAAGACCGAAACTGCTTGCGATCCCCAGCAAATTTCTCTGGTAAACAAATCTTTGGTTCAAAATGTCCAGAAGTGGATGCAGACGAGGAATCAGCGTCATCAGCGGGGAGTTCAGTTAAACGGGCTTGAATGCTTTGGTAGCCACCTTGCAAATCTTGGACAGCACACGTCAAAGCCGCCATTTGCTGGGACAAAGTCTCTAAAATATTGGATTCCTCCAGAGGTTCCTGTTGATAGGGCTCGGACATACTGTCAGACTTACCGAACCGGGAGGAACCACGGATGGGAGGAAGACAACCCTTACAGCTCCTCTACTGGTACACCCTCCAACGGGAACAGAGGGAGATCAGTGAAGGTGTAGTATGGGAGCCTGGGATTCCTGGCAGGGAGCGCTGGTCAGTGAAGGAGCAGGTCTGGTGTCTGTGAAGATATGGGAAGGTGCAGGTTTAGTTGCTGAGCAGTTAGGAGTAGGGAGGACATCACAGCAATTCTCCTGCGCCAGCGTCGCGGTGCCTGCGTTGTGACGTCACTGGAACGCAGCGCTGGAACGCATTGCGCCGAAGAGCCGAATCCTCGCCGACACTGGTAAGTACCTGACAGATAGTCTATTCTTCAGGGAGGAGCATAGAACCCAAATTGAACAAATCATAACACAATACTTCTCATAAAATGCTAACGAGGAAGTCCACAAATGGTCTGGCTAGCCCATAAGGCGGTACTACGAGGGGAAATCATATCCCTAGCAAAACAGCTCAAACGTGCTAAGTAAACAACCCAATTTGAATTAGAAATTAAGTTTAGGACTCTCGAAAAACAAATGCACCAGCAAGAAACCAGAAACAAACAGAATGAAATACTTGCAGCTAAAACAGCCTAATGCCTAAAATTGCTTAAAAACTGTACTACACCAAGGGCAATAAAGCCTGCTGCACAGTTGAAAAGACAACAAGCACAGAATAGAATTAGCCATATATTATCACCTCAAGGGAAATTGTCAGACCCCAAACAAATTGCTAACAAATTTGCTAAATATTATTCAATGCTGTTTAACTTTTTAAGACAGACAATGCAACACCACAACGAACCCTAGAAGCTATTAGAAAATATTTCAGCAAGCTAGCCCTTCCCAAACCCACACAGGAACAAATAGAAGTACTGAACCAGCTGATAAAAGGAGAAGAAATCACAGCAGTCCTGAAAAACTTAAAACTAGATAAGGCCCCAGGCCCAGACGAGTTCAGGAACACCTGTTCCAAAATCTTTTCAAAACTATTGACCCCATACCTGCTCAAATTATTTCAAAACATCATGGACACGGGAGAGGTGAACCAGGAATATTTACAGGCCTTTTCCATCTTTTACATTGAGCCCCCATTTTGTGATGGTATGTATGCTCCCTCAGAAATCACCTGACCAGAAATACTGTAGCTCTAACTGTATCAGGAAGAAGTGTGGAAGCAAAGGACAGAACTTTGTCTGTTAATTAGCTTATGTGACATAACTTGTATGGTTTGTTTATGTACCGTGAATAGTAGGATCCCAGGGGACGGCCCTTGTTTCTTAAAATGGAAACTTTCTATTTAGGATTACCCAATGGCACATACTACTAAAAAAGTATATTATTATGAAAATGGTTTAGTTACATGAAACAGGGTTTTACTATTTTAGGCAATATATTTTTTGCTTTTTTATGTTTTATGCTTTTTTAAATGTGTTGTTCACTTTTAAATTAACTTTTAGTATGATGTGGAGAGTGATATTCTGAGATAATTTGCAATTGGTTTTCATTTTATATTATTTGTGTTTTTGAGTTACTTAGCTTTTTATTCAGCAGCTTTCCAATTTATAAAATTAAGGATAGACAATTCCCATTGACATCTATACAACTATCCAGTTACTTCTAGTGACTGTGCCTTTTTTCTTAAAGAACTCTTAAGTATTAGAAGTTCTGAAGAATATTATTGAGTATACTAGCGTTTGTTTTTTTTGTCCTGTTTTTTTCTAAAATTGTGAAAAAAACAAGCTCCACTTTTGATACATTGGCTCCTCTGTGCATGTTAACTCAAGACTGAGATCATTCTTACTACAGCAAGTAAAACATTCTTCTAATATCCTATAGACCCTTCGCATATAACAAACAGGTTGTATAATCCAATTAACTTCTGTTTCAGAGAAAACAATAAGCATCTCATACCAACCCAAATCAATGTTAGCATAACTGGGTGCAATAGATGCTCCCATTTCAGAACTCTGGAATTGTAAATGCATATCATTAAAGGGATTCTGTCATGGTTTTTGTGATGCAGTTTTTATAATTCACTTTACAATATAAAATTTAATTCCTGAACCAACAAGTGTATTTTTGCCTGGTCGTGTGCTTTCAGAAAGAGCCAGCACTTTAGCATGGACCTGCTTTCTGGCAAGCGATTGTTTCTCTTACTCAATGTAACTGAATGTGTCAGATTGGGACCTGGATTTTACTATTGAGTGCTGTTCTTAGATCTACCAGGCAGCTGTTATCTTGTGTTAGGGAGCTGCTATCAGCACTATTAACTGTTGTATTAAAAAAAAAACTTTTCCCACGACAGTATCCCTTTAAAGACCAATAGAGTGTCAAGCTCTACCCTGACATTCCATATTTGCATTTTTTATATAAAACATCTCCAGAATCCCTCACATAGGAGAGCAATATTAGATCAAACAGCAGTAGCTTAGTACTGATGTATTGGCTTGCTGTTTTGTTTAGATTTAGAAAAAAATGCTTAATAATGGAATAATATAGTAAGTAGATATAAAAGACTAGGAGAATAAAGAGGTTGAGTGAGGAGAGGAGTAATATAAGTTGGAAAGTGAGTCCACAGTCTAAGGTTTTCTGGTGGGCCCCCGGCATCCGAGTCACTGGAAGACCTAGACTTTTATCCTCCATTATTATTATTCATTGGTATTTTACTGAAAGTAATCTGTTGGATCACCATGCAGCCATTAAAATTCACATCCATACGCTTTAATGATTCCACCAAGCACATAATAGTTCACAGCATGTGAGGGTTGAATGCTTAATGCACAGACTGAGATATGGTTATTGCCAGGTGAAGTTAATTATTTTATAGTGGGTTGAGTTTTGGAACATTTTGTAATAAAATATCAACTCTGCTTGAATATATAAGGGAATGTAAACTCCTGTGTACCAACACACTGGTACTATCAATAGTGTTGCCCTTACATTGTTTGTTTACTTTGCATGAAGATTTTTGCATCTTCATCTGGTGATATAAAGATACCTTAGTAGATATGAAGACAATTTGCGAGACAATACTTTCTTTCTTACATCATTTGTAAACCAGTTTTTTAATTTGGGTAAATGGTGCTTTCCTTCTATGGGATGCAAATATAGGTACATCATTCTATATATCTGCTTTCTAGCCCATGGGGCAACACACCCGGGGTATTACTCTACATTCTGGCCTGTAAGAGAAGCACATGAGTCAATAGGCTTCCCAGGATGACACTGAGTTCTTTTCTAGCCTGTCAGGGCAAAGTCTCTAGGCATTGGGTCTGTAAGGATTACAACCTGTAGTGGGAACATTGTCAAAGGTCCTTATGGTAGCTTTGTGGAATTCCTGTCTGGATTCAAACATGAAATGTGACACCCACTTACCTGTTGTTGTGTCGAACTGCCCCCCTTTGGTGGTTGGAGGATGTGCACCCAATTCTAGTTTAAATACAGTAACTATATTCTTACCATAAAATTTATTTACTGCCATACCCATATCCCAGAAGAATGCTCTGGGACTCTAGCATAGCTGATATTCTCTCATTGTTTGCCTGGTCTGAATTTCTAGCTATCTATTGATTTCCCTTCAATGGAAATGTAAAACGCCAGTTTCTGGGATGGTTTCACTTGTTGATATGATCATTCTTGTGAGATGAGACATATACCAAGTTAGCTGCTAATCACATTGCTATGTTTGAGTCATAACTGTTTATATACAAAACTGGTTGCTGTTTTTCATAAAAAAAAAAAATCCATAGCACATACTATTTTTGGGCAACATCTGAATATGAAGAAAAAAATATGTAGTGTTTGGGCAGACAAAATATTCCTTTTGTAACGGGATACCACAGTACTCATGATTGGTAAATTTGTTCTCCCCACATACCAATTTAACATTCTACTCCAGTATATGTACTTTTAAAAATAATACCATATTAAAAACAGCTGCAGCACGGGCTACTGTGAAATGTCAGATCATTTACTGTAGCTTCCTCTTTCTGACAAACTAAATTAGCTGGTTGTAAAAACAGCTAAACACATTTTTATATTATTTCCTACAAAAAAAATGTTCATGCAAAACCAATGAGTGCCACATTGCATTAATGTGATATATTGGGCTCTCAAGGGAGTAATCTAATAACAGCTATTAGAAATTGGAGTTGCTGTGCTAAATAGGCAGTGCTCATTTCACTTTTCATTATAACATGGCTTAGTTGAAATCTGTATTTAAACTTCTACCTCCAGACGGATAATAAAAGTGCAATGGTATCTGTTATTTGACAGAATTTTATTGAATTATTGATGTCTGGAAAATTGTAAAATTAAGGCATTAGTAACGTAGAATTTGATGTTAGAAAGGAACGAGCTGCACTGCCTAGTGTGTCCATTGGAATAAAATTTAATTTTTTTGTGTTTTTTAAGTGCATTTGCTACTTTTCCAATCAGTACAGTCGCTTTATTCTATTTATATTCCCTGAATTACTTTGTTATATTATTTAATACTATATACAGAAAAAATCTATTTACAGTATCTAGATTATTTCACTATTAATGATTATACCTTTTTAGATTTAAGGGCATATTTATCAAAAGGTACATGTTACCGCTTGTTTGGGTAATTTTGGGAATATTTATCATAGTGCAATTGAGAGTCCACCTTTTGATAAATAGGCCCTTATTATTGCCATAGAAATAAACAGAGAGCAGTCTCAATGGACTCTAGACATTCAGCTAGACATATTATTTAATACTATATACAGAAAAAAAATCAATTTACAGTATCTAAGATTATTTGAGTATTAATTATTATACCTTTTTAAATGTAAGGTCATATTTATCAAAAAGTACATTTTACCGCTTGTTTGGGTATTTTTGGGAATATTTATCAGAGTGCAATTGAGAGTCCACCTTTTGATAAATAGGCCCTTAATATTGCCATACAAATAAACAGAGAGCAGTCTCAATGGATTCTAGACATTTAGCTAATACACCTTTTAACCCTGGGTGTGTGGAAGGGGGGCTCAGGTTCAAGCAGAATTAACTGAAGCAATCATTGTTTTGCATTAAAAATAAGAATCACAGCAAATTTCCTTCCTTCTTTAGACACCAGCAACCATGTATTGACTTGAATAAGAGACCAGAATATAAATAGCAGACGGCCCGGAACAAAGGTTTTTTTGTGGAAAAAAACTAAAATTTTTCGCAATTTATTAAACCCCTGCTGTGAAAAGTCTGAATAAAAAAGTACTCCATCTGAAACCTGGCGAGGTCATGCAGAAGTCATTGGCAGATGTCCCATTTACAAGATATCATGACCTGTGTTGGGTTTCATACAATAATCCGAATAATTAATAGTTTTCGGCAATGATCCGAATTTTTTTTAATTTTTTAGGTGTCTTGATTGATATATGTGGTAAAAATGTGCACAGGAGTTTGGTCAAAGTGGTTTTAAGAAAATAGTGAGAAATGTTTGTATTTTAATAAATAACCCCCCTAAATGTATAGCCTTACAGAGCATTTGTATTTACATGGGGTCAGTGACCCATATTTGAAATCTGGAAAGAGTCAGAAAAAGGTGGCAAATAATTCAAAAACTATAAAAATAAATAATGAAGACCAGTTGAAAAGTTGCTTAGAATTGGCCACTCTATAACATATTAAAAGTTAACCTAAATGTGAACCACCCCTTTAAGAGTTCTGGAGCAGCAGGATCACTAAAATGGAGGTACAATCTGAAGGAAAATCATTTTGTTGTCTTCCGAATGAGAAATACAAATATATGATTAAAGACCTTAATTAGCATCACTAAGGGGCACATTTATCACAATTTGAGATTAGCGCTCACCACAGAAAAATTCACTCACTTTCTATTCACTTCTATGGGATTTTTAGAAGTGCATTTATCAGATGTTCGCTCTAATTTCACCCATCTAAAAATCCAATAGGAATATATAGAAAGTGAGTGGATTGTTCTGTGGTGTGCTCTAATCTCACATTATGATAAATCTATAAAGGAAGCCATAAAGTCTATAAAGGAGGCCATGAATTGGCTGATAAAACTGTCCACAGACAATGTTGGTAGCTTATTGGCCCATGTATGGCACCCACCAACTGACTTCCCTGATTGAATTGAGCCAGATCAATTGGACAGGTTTAAAAATCCCGTAAGAACAATGATTGTATCATCTCATCTGACCTTTGCTCCAACCTCCTGTATTCCTGTCACTGAGATCCTTTTGTTAGGCCCTATGGCCCCCGATCGGATCACCCCCAATATCACCTACCTCAAGATGGGCATATTGGGGAGAGATCTGTAAGTGTATGGCCAACTTAAGTGTAGTGGTAGGCACAAAAATAGTTGCAAATTTGTGCCCATTAGTGTTAGGGCAAACAGGCAGATTTGGGGACATTAGTCGCCAGGCGAAAAATCTCCTCTTCTTTGGAGCGACTTATTTCCCAAACTGCCTCCCCTGCTTTCCCGCCTGCTAAAATGTAAATCGACGGCAGCATGGCACTTGGAGTGATTAATTTTTCGAAGTCGTCTGAAATTGCCTGACGAGGAAACTTAGGGTGACTTCGGACAACGAAACGCTCCGAGTGCCACCCCAACCGGTGATTTACACTTTATCCTGCGGGAAGGCAGGGGAGGCAGTTCGGGGAGATTAGTCGCCCGAAGAAGAGGAGATTTGCCACCGGGGGACTAATCTCCCCGAATCCTCCTGTGTGCCCTGACCCTTAAGGCACCGTACAGAACTCATAGTTATACAAATTTACTTGAATCCTAATGCTGTGCATCTTTTTGCTTGTTCCATCTACTTTGGTGCATAAGATGCCAGGGAGCCCTGTACTTAACACCTGTCCTTACTGGGTACAAACTACAGGCCTGCCTTTGGGTTTTGTGTCTATAGTAAATCAAATAATGTGTGTATACAGTATATGTTGTGATGCAAGATGAAGGATTACGTAGAACCCCAGTAGATCTTGAAGACTACAGTATATGCCTTTAATTAAACTTGCCTGCAGGGTATTGTTACTAGTCAGAGCCACAAGTTAAACAGTATTACACCCTTTAGAAATAATACAAACAGTGAGCGAATCAGAGCTGCAGTACTACTTAAGCTGCTCTTACTAACAGTTGGCAGTTTTGGAAAGAAAGCATAATACACTGTAAATCACAAGTTCACAGCACAGGCGATATTCATAAGAATTTGAATGTGATACTGAGGGATTACAGCACACATTCTAGAATGCAAGGTACACCTTAGCTACCTCAACAGATTTGCCTCTAGACACAAGATTTTCATGATGAAAGGTTTGCTCAGAAAAAAAACTGAAAGGGGGAAGGGCCTATAAAAAGCATTCTCTGGTTGCTGATAGGAAGGTAAACAGCAAGAAATTTAACCCCTACCATTGCAGGTCACAAGGTTTGTTAGACAGCATTTTCCAGGAATATTTGTAGTTGTTCCATATTATTTAAATTTTGGATAATGGATTCAATGGTGTTCCAAGGTATGTACGAAGTTTAAGATATTTTTTTTTTTACAACCCAAACCTTCTCAAGAATTTTATCCAAGAATTGTAAAAATAGCCCCTTGTTCTTTGCAAGGCTTTTTTTATGTACACTATAACAAATTCTGGGGCCTTCCAGAAACAGGTGTACAGTATTTGTTTTGAAATTATACATTCAACAAATTATGTATATACGCACATATAAACACACATATATATTACAATAAAAAAATATATATATATAACTATGTTTTCCACATTTGTGTTATTTAGTGTAGGTCTGTGACCTGAAATACCAGTTGAAGTCATGACAATTCCAGCTTGTAATACGACAAAATGTGGACAAATCCATTGAGGTGAATAGCAAGGAAATGTGTAATTAAATCAAAGGCTACGAATCATAACCACGAAGTAAAAATGAGTCATTTTAAGAGACTCAGTATACATGTTATACAGGAGGATTGTTGCATGTTATCATACACCTTGATGTATATCACCATATCCTGGCAATAGCTCAGCCAGACATATCGCAAATTTTTATAAGATGGCACATATACAGGGATGCTGCATCGTTTTGAGCACATTTTAAACCATATAAATGAAAAAAGCACAAGTCTAAAAATGTCTCATTATGGAGTAATGTATCACCTCGCTTGCCAGGTGCCTTTGATTTTGCCATAGCATTTCTTATGTCGCTAGAGAATATACAGCACGGAGAATAACGAAGAACAAAAAAATGAAATCTATGGCTTTTTGTTGACCCGCATCCAACCCTAACCCACCCCCATGATACGCACCTGACCCAGCCCCATGGTCCACATCTATTTATATACCCAGTCCACCCTGTCTCTGATGTCATGGAAAGGGTGGGGCAAGTCTATAAATAAACCCCCCTGATGTGGAATCAGTGCACAGTTAGGTTGCAAGTAGGATGGCAGCAGGAGGAGCTTGGCCAGAACCCTCTTTGGGCTAGAATATTTTGTTTGTTGGCCCGAGCCCCTACCCATGGATAAACCTGGGTCCTACAGGCTTTGGCTTGGTCCGCACATCACTAACAGGTTCGACCCTTGACAGCCAGTGCTGTAGATTTGCAGCAGACCAATAGTTAAGTACAAAGTCTTTATCATTTATCATGCAGTGTTATACATTTAAAACATGAAGTTGTAAATTGCAAAGATTATTTTAATCATTTTACAGATGGATGTTTTATTTTTTCTGGTATGCAGTCCAGTTTAACAGAAAGTCTTAGTTCATAATCACTGTCTTGCAGTTTATCCAAAGTGTTTCAAAGCCAAAAAACAGCACATGTAGTTAAAATGACAATAAAGAGACTTCTGAGTTGCTAATCATCAGGTCTCACCCATATGAAAACGATTAAGTAAATACTAAACATAAGTGCATAAATGCTGGTCACAGGTCACTTATTCCTTAATCTTCTTAAAATATTATACAGCTTGGGAAATTAAAAACCATTGTGAATCCAAAAGTTTTTTTTTTCCACATCATTCACATCCTTTATTCTTTAGAATTCAGAATAGTATTTTTTATGGAATTTCCCACCCTTTTCCACTGAATAAATAAATAGATAAAAATTACCGTATTTGTATTTCTGTGGTCATATAACCGCATTACCATGGTTATCTAATTATGATAATAAAGAAAGCAATTGTCAACAAAGTTACTTTTTTACTTCATAAAACAATACATTCTGAGTGATTGCTTCAAAAGTATTTGATTCACAAAAAATCCTGGAAAATCATATCAACTGCGCACTATTGTTGCAATATGTATGTGTATCTGTGTGTGTAAGTGTCCTTGCGTAGCGTCTTTTTTCAATAAGTATATATATATCAACAAAACAGTCTATACAGCTTAAAATTACACTTGTAATAAAGAACATTAAGGGGCCGATTCACCAAGGGTCGAATATCGAGGGTTAAATAACCCTCGATATTCGACTGGGAATTTAAATCCTTTGACTTCGAATATCGAAGTCGAAGGATTTTAACGCAAATAGTGTTCGATCTAATTATTATTCCTTCGATCGAACGATTAAATCCTTCGAATCGAACGATTCAAAGGATTTAAATCCAACGATCGAAGGAATATCCTTCGATCAAAAAAACTTAGGAAAGCCTATGGGGACCTTCCCCATAGGCTAACATTGCGTTTGGTAGCTTTTAGATGGCGAACTAGGGGGTCGAAGTTTTTTCTTAAAGAGACAGTACTTCGACTATCGAATGGTCGAATGGTCGAACGATTTTTAGTTTGAATAGTTCGATTCAAAGTCGTAGTCGTAGTCGAAGGTCGTAGTAGCCCATTCGATGGTCGAAGTAGCCCAAAAAACACTTCAAAATTCGACGTTTTTTTACTTCGAATCCTTCACTCGAAGTTAGTGAATCGACCCCTAAATGTATGGGGAATGTTAACCAAAATGCTTCGCACCTGGGGGTTTCTGTAATGTAGACCTCCATACCTTAACTCTACTAATAACATTAATTAAACACAAATTAAACCCAATGGGATTATTATAATCCAAAAGTATTTTTTTTTTCTCCTCCCTAATGATAAAGCCTAATTTATCCATAAAAGTACAGTAGGTGCAAAGTGAGAAAAACACAGCAGATCTTCCTTTTGTTAGCACTTTGCACCAGGCCCGGATTTGTGGGAAGGCCACAAAGGCCCAGGCCTAGGGCAGCGCAATTTTAGGGGCAGCATGTTGCCAGCAGCATTTTTTATTTCTCTTGGGTTATTTAAAACTCTGGTGCACGTATTCTCCAGTGCCCCTGGACAAAGGAGGAAGGATTGAGCATGTATGATCGGGGGTAACTAGCAAGAGGAGTTCATACGTGCAGGAGCTCATATACTTGCATTTAGTAAGTTATATATTTTGCTATAATTTTGAAAAGTACACATACTAATAGCTTTCTACTTAAAACTACCAAACTCCAAAGCTTGCCACTTACATAGTCATTATTATCCAAAAATTGTTTGTAAAAAATGTTATTCTGAACAGTTTGATACCCAGTTGCAAATAATCTTAGAATACCAATGCAGACATGCTAATTAAAAACTGGAATTTAAGGGTAAGGTTAACTACATCTTTAACAGCACTTTTACCAAACTAGGTGTTGAGGTGCTAGATTATCTCCCTACAGCCTGAAGGAGCAAGGCACTTTACAAATAATATAATATGCCATTAAAGGTCAGGACTAAATGTTTTACATTTTTGCAGGATTGCATTGTTTGAAACTGGAATAGCTCTAAGTGACTAGCTAAAGCAGTCTCACCAAAAACCTCTGAATGACTGGGTCATAACAAACACTTCTAGACTATGATGTAGTGACACAAGAATGCCGTAAAATGTACTTATATTTTATCATGAGTAATTCAATCAAACAAAGAAAATCCAGGATTTATGAAAAAGGTCACAGATACAAATCTCTAGAAAATATTAAATAAAAAGTAAAATAGAATGGAAAACTGAAGTCAGGAATGTTCCCAAATAGGTTTTGATGAGACATTAAAGGGGACCTGTCACCTTTCAACAACCTAAAATAAACCTCTGTAATGAAATCCGCATCAGTAAACAAGTTAAATGCCATATTTTGTACCTTTGTACGCTAAGCCGTTCTCCCCCAAACCGCCGTTCTATTTCGAAGCGGTGGAAGCCGCCATATTGTTCCTCCAAGCGCCATTTTACTCCTCCGTCTCTAGCGATGACGTTGGTATTTTTAGCGCAATCTCGCGCATGCGCATTAAAACAAGTGACGCGCATAGTTCTGTGCTCAGGAACAGAGTCTCGGTCACGCGCTCAGGAAAAACTCTGAGTGCCCGACAACTGAAGGACAGAGAGGTACACCATTTACGCAACCCAGTCTTATTGGCAGTTAGTGGCAGCTACAGGCTGGCATCATGATGAGTGGCACAAGGGCAGTAGGGGCTACTGGGACAGGCTTTGCTAAGTAATCTTTGGGGGTCGCCAGAAGCTACTGTCTCCAAATTACTCAGATTGTACCCATAGCTCTGTTAGTGTAGCAAATGCTTTTAAGAGCCACGGGGTCCTTGGTTTAACCCTTTCCTCTCCGAGTTGCTGTGCTCTTGGCATCTATTCTGCCACACTCCCTATGGGGGCCTGCAACTGTTAATTTTACTGGTTTGCGCAGTGTTACTTTCAATGAAGTAAGCCACAAAGGCGACTTGTCAAGCAACAAATAGTCTGCTTCAGATTTAGCTGCAGGCAAAGTTGGTGCTTGTGAAAACACTGGTGCTGTTCCCAGCAAGAACACCCGAAATTAAAACACAATCATATTTATTATATGTAGAAAATACGAGACAATTGCTTGCTTCTAACAGACAGGTTGCAAACTGTACATCGTGGGCCATTTTTTTTATTGCAGCACGAATTGTTACCAGGGTAACCAGGGCTTGTCCAAGGTGTTTTGTAGCCCTAGGCAATAGCTTCAATCAGTGCCCCCCCTGGGTCCTGCATTACCATTTCCCACCTCAACAGTCATATAGCCCCCTGTACCTGTGCCAGCACCTATCATATTGCCCCATTTATACCTGTGCCAACGGCAGTCAATCCCTCAGACCGACCCCAAGCCCCCAATCTGTACCTATTCCAACAGCAGTCAAAAAAATCCATCATATTGCCCCAAATATTGTGTACCTGTGCCAGCAGCCACCATATTGCCAGATATACCTGAGCCAGCAGCAGCCAATCCCTCATATTCTCCCCAATCGATACCTGTGCCAGTAGCATTCAAAAAATCCACAATATTGCCCCCAAATATGTACCTGTGCCAGCAGCTGCTAAGAGGGAGGTGGGAAGTGCTTTTGCCTGTAGTATGAATCACGGGCAAGAGGGGGTTGGAACAGCGGTTTATAAAATTTAAAATCTATCAATGGCCAAGCAAAAAATTTCCCTTAAAAGTGCGACCCTCGATGATTGCACCCTAGGCAGTCGCCTACTCTCTCTACCCTTAGTTCTGGCTCTGAGGGTAACCCAAAATTCTGGCTTTAAAGGGGACCTGTCAACTTTCAACAACCGACATAAATATACACAGACATAAAAAGCTGTACAATAAAAGTGTATTTGAAATTAAACATGAAATTGAAAGTTTTTTTCATTTGTGCATTCATAGCTATTTTTTACTAATTTAAAAATCCAATTTACTTTCACTTTCGTTCAGGACATCCTACAGGTCACTGCTCTCCCCACATTCACCCAGTTGGATAACCATTAAATTGTGTCGCCAGGTCATGTGGATGGAAATCGGGTCCCTCGTTTTGGTGCCAAAACAATATTTTAGATGATGGGTTCTTGCAAACACCAGAGGGGTTGCTATAAGGTGCCATAGAAAGTCAGTATTTAGTGGGCTGGTGGGGGCTGTTTGGGCCTCTGTGTAGGCTGATCGGGCCTTTATTTAAATGAAAAGCCAGAGCCTAATTGAATTCTCAGTCCGGACCTGAAGGAAGGCATGCCTTAATAACAGTGTCCACAAAACAACTCCTGCCTGTTTGCTACAATAATGAGTCCCCAGAATGCGAAATCAACACATTGACTGCATTTTTTTGTGGGGTAAAAACACAGAAATATATGTTTACCCCCCAAACCCATATATTTTTGGAAAGTACACATTCTACAGAATCTAAAATGGGTACCCATGCCTTTCTGCTCCAAACTACTGAGTCGCAAGGCTTCGCCAAATTTGGCGGTTTTGTTGAAATATCTGAAAATTGCCTAAAAGCTTCAACTTTCCAGCATCGTATTGTCCATGTATCATTACCAGCATAAAGCATCCTAAATATAAACATGAGGGTCTAATAAACAGTTTGATGCCCAATGTGCATAGATATACTGGACTATGTGGCGCACAGAGACCCCCAAATGACAATATGTATAGACATTTTCACGGCTGACGTGCTGGCTGCTGCAATATAACCACCCGGGTGTGTGTATTATGAGACATTACACCACCTAACAGTAGCTGGGGCAAACAGGTTATACGCTTGAAACAATTGAACACAACATATGCAGAGCTGAAAATACAATAAAATGGCTAAAAAAATAACATACAAAAGGTATTACACAGTATGGTTAGCGAATACACTAATCATAATGGCAATAAAACTTTATTTTCAGCCAAAAAAAGAGACGAGGCGATAAGAAAAAAAAAAAAAAACACAATGCCATGTATGTGCGTGTGCATGAGTACAATTGGTAACTTACATGTTATGTGTGCGTGTGTGCATGTGCACGTGTGTGTGAGTGCAGTGAGTGTAAGTGACCCCTCCAATCCTCAAAAATGTATGTGTAAGTTTGTGTAAGTGTGAATCTATGTGTGTATTACTGTAATAAGTGTGTGTTGGTTTGTTTGTGTGCACTAACCTGAAAAAGTTGCTGGAGACTGTTGCAGACGATCAGGAAGGGCCCCAGGAAGACATCTGTGACGTGATTCCTGTCCCTGTGCTGTGGTGTCGGAGCTGATCGCGGCAGTGTAGGCTGCAGCAGCAGGACACGTATGTAACACGTGCCTGCTGCTGTTTCGGGGCCCCTGGGCGATCGCGCCCCAGGGGCCACTCGATCCCCTGCTCTGCTTGTTGCCTAGGAGCAGGGGATTGTGGAGAAACGGAGCGAGCGGCTACAACAGTCGCTCCTCCGCTCCAGAAACCGGAAGTGCTGCAGAACGTAGAATCTACGTTCTGCGGCATTTCAAGTACCTTTGCCACAGAACGTAGATTCTACAATCTGTGTCATTTAAAAGGTTAAATTTCCATAACTGTTAGCAACTTGTCACAGATGACAATTATTTATAACTTTTCTTTCCTCTTTGCAGAAGTCATAGAGACTGGCAGGCAATAATTTTGACTTTCCAATATTCATTTCCAAGATGGCATAGCACTCTATTCATTCTCAACCATCTTAACCATCTATTTGTGTAGCTTAGTGCCTTTGCTGGAGTATCATATCCTCAAATGTTGATAATTACAGTACATCTAGCTATATGTGATAAATTATTATCAAACTAGTTAATGTTAACAATATTAACAGTAATTATTTACAATATAAAATTAAAAATAACCATTTTTTCTTTTATTATAACAGCGAAATAAAAATGGATGAATCTTTTCCATCTACATCTGCTGGAGTTACAATTGATGATAATTACCAACTAAGGGTCAGTCAACAATCCGTTCTTATTACAATTAAGTATTCCTAAATAACTTCTATATCTCTATCACTTCACTGCTTCTGTGCAACATACTTTTCTTCTTTACTCTCCCGTAATGTACATAGCTATTGAATACTTATGGCCTTCATGGAGGATGCCTGATAAAGGAAGCCAGTTTTGGGCAGAACTCTATTTTAAATCTTATTCAACTTAGCCTAACACCCATGTTCTCACAAGAGTGGTTAAAACTATACCCAAATTCTCATTTATTTTTGATTTTTTAGTGTTTCGATATATGTTGTTGCTTGGTTTACTAATTTATGTATGAATATATTCTTAGTAAAGTAATGAACGGTTAGTATTTAGTGGCATTGCTGTTGTGTTTTATAAAGACATACATATAATTCTCGAGTAATTATTCTGTATTGTTAACAGAGACAGAGTCTTATACAGGAACTGCAATCTAACTTCCCGGACTCAGATGAGGATACCTGTTTTCCTGACAACCCACAAAGATCAATTTCTTCATCAACTATTACAGAACAAATACTTCCTGATCCTCGTTTAGGAAATAATAGCTGGTGCACATGTGGACGATGCATAGTTATGCCTACAAGTGAGGAGTCTGTCTGCTGTCAGGAGATTCCAAATGTGGTTCTAGAAATGGCAGAAAATTCCAATTGTATTACTCACAACCAGCTGTTTCACACAATGTGTTTAGACAAAAGAATAGCTGATATACATTATATAATGATTACGAACCAACCGATTCCAGAGGATATAAGCATACATCATAGGTAAAAAAAAAATTAAATATATAACTAATTAATTTCTAATTCATGCATTTATTCATTGGTATTTTCATCTTTTAACCAGAAATCTACGAAGAACTGCTTACAGAAGCTTCACTTCATGGATTCATGGTTTGCTTGGAAAAGGAGTACGCATTGCCATACCATCATGTGCTGTTGCTGCAGTTCGTAACGCTTATCCTGACCCTGAAGAAAATTATATTGGTTTTGTAAAAGTGAGGGATTATTGTGCCATGGATATGGCTTTTGACCTATAGAATTATAACTGTCTTTACAATAATTTTTTCCGTTGTAAAGTGTAATAAAAATTATTTACATTCACTACATTTTTGAATTACATTATTTTCTTGATCGTCACAAAAACAACACATTGGTGTGTTGTTGAACTCATATTTCTTTAGGTCAAGTGAACAAGTTGAAGTGGAACCCATTGTACACGCTTTACGTTTATCAGGTTTGTTATATAGTAGCACGATCCAAGAAAATTAGAGAGTTAGTTATATCCGGCAAGAGCTACTTCTTTGTAGAGGTATGTGGCAATTGGAAGCCTTAGTGAAGGGATAGCAGTAATATTTGGGACAGCATAAGCTAATGGCCATCATATGTCTATCGCACGACACCACCAGCAGATTATTACACACCTTAGGGACCGCTAACAATAATTTTCTAATGATAACAAACCCCTAGAAATAAATTCCCGGTTTATGTCCCACAGGCAGAGCAGGGCATACACAGGCACAGTATGGCACACACATGGAGCAAAGGATAGGTATAGTATGTCCAACAAAGGGTGATGGAGAGTGGGCACACACTGGTAGCATATGGCATGCAGAATTGGGCACACAAAAGCAGCATATGAAAGTTAAAACATATAAAAAAACAGAAACCTATTAGTACCACTCTAAAATGAGCTACATGTATTTTGTTTCACAGTGATGTTTACCATTCCGGTGTCTGTAGTGTGAACAGGTGAACACTATCGACAGTTTCAGTCTTGGCGTAAACTATGCATGGCCTTTGAGGTCATGAACAATCAGGGCCGCCATCAGAAATCGCAGGGCCCCATATGACAACATTTCTTGGGCCCCCTGGGCTGCACCCACCGCAAGCCCCACCTAAAGGTCCACCCTCCCCACCCCACAGGTCCGCCCCCACCACACAGTAAAAAAAAATAGGGTTCACACATGTTAATTAAAAATAAAAATATATTGGTGGCCAAGGCCCCCCATAAAAAACACATTTGTGGCCAGGGCCCCCCCCGTTTAAAACTATTGGTAGCTACTGGCCCACATGAGGAAAAAAAAAATTGGTGGCCAAGGCCCCTTAAACGTCCATGCCTTCCCGAAGTCAGCAGCTCTCAGAAAGACGTGGCCCGGCTAATCGAGTAAGTGTGGCATGGCGGGGCCCCCCTTTCCCTCGGGCCCCTACAACTCTCCCCCCTGATGGCAGCCCTGTGAACAATACAGATATTACTGGTCTACAATTTGAATTTTAGGTCATATGAAGAAACCGACAAACTTGTGAAATGTGACAATTGACTTTATTGGTAAGATTAGTATTAGTCAGCAAATGTATTTTATCATTTTTTTAAATAAAAAGTAAAGTAGCAATTGTTTACAACAATAGTTTAACTGTAACAAATTTGATAATAAAGAATATAAAAGAAATAGGCTTATTTATGAGGTAGCATACAGATGAAGCCACTTGGATTTGTGAGTTAAATGCGTCATGACTCATGGGTAATTGAAGAAACTGTGTTATCTTAAGTCATCTTAACTCATTTAATGCATTTAACCTTTTCATTAGCATACCAAAGCTCCATTGTTCACAATGGTGAATGCTTTAATTAGATGGGATGTTGTGACACAGTTTTCTGTGTTAAATGAGATAAATGGGATGTCTGTGTTTAGCTATTCTGTGTCAAACAGACAAACCAAAGTGGCTGCATCTGTAGTTATAATAGTGATCAAAGCGTTTATAGCAATAGGGCTACCAAACACATGTTTTCAATCTTGAGTCGATACCTGAGAAATAAAAATAAATAATTATTTTATGTTCGATATGAATAACACTTTTTCTTTGAAGATGATGGCATTCTAATATTGATTTACCTTAGTCGGGTCTTAGGAACTTTGATTATATTTGCTGAATCTCGAGAAATGTTCCTGGACTGCAATTCCTTTTTCAGGTCTAGCAACAGTTGCTATGTTAGCAGGTACAGTAGGAGCTCTTGGTATCCAGGAAGTCGATAGGGTGCCTTGTGCCTTTCGAATTATGTCTGCAGCCATTACAGAGAAATGATCTGTTGACATTGTCTCATACACATTACGAACAGTCCACCTTTTGTTGCATTTGCGGAACTCCATTCTTGTTCGTTTTTCTCCGACTGCTTCTGTTGTTTCAGTTTGAACTTTGACAACAGCCTGTTGTCTACCAACATTGAAATTGTGGGTGAGTGCAGCAAGTTTAGTTCTTGCCTCCATTGAGTCAATTCCATAGTGGATTCTTTTACTGCGGAATTTTAGCGATAGACTGTTATATGATTCGAGAATGCCAGTGTGACAAAAGTAAGTCAAATGTGGCAGGTCTTTCTCAATTTGATCATTTTTCACAATCTCTTGCAAATTTGCAAAAGCAGGAGAAAACTTGTCAAGCCACTGAGTTGTTTTGATGTCATCTTTTGAGAGTGGTTGATGGGCACATTTCTGATATTTCCTTCCTTTTTTCCATTTATGCTTGTTTTGGACATGATAAAGAAGTGATTGCCACTTCTCTCTAAGATCTTGCTCATTCCCTTTGCATCTCCTGCAGCACCACCAGAAATGATTAATAATGGGGTTGTGCCACAATTTTAAATCCCCACATGAGCGTTTTTTGCTCGCAGCTGCAATTTTTTTTCTTAAAGACTTAGCATAATGCCATACGTCGAACTGATGGTTTATTTTGGCATATTTATCCCTCATCAGGCAACGTATACTTGGATGACGATCCGTGGCAATAATATGAACGTCCAATTTTTCACTTAGAATTCTCTCAAGGCAGATCTCAAAAGCCAGTTTCTCCATTGCCACAGAGGAAGAACACTGTGTGACCTGTACAACCTCAAAATCAACCACTTTTTTGGAGGTTAGATCGATCATTGTGTATACACAGTACTTTGCGCTGTATCCAGGACTATCGCATTGTCCATCTCCTCCTAAGCAAAGTGCCTTTTCTGAAATTTCTTCTTTGACTTTCCTCTGCTCCTTCACCCAATGCAAGTCAATAACTGGTAAAACCAGGCGTCGCTGATAACGATAAAAAGTGCTCTCTGAAAAATGGAGTAAACCCAATATCTTAAACATATCGTTAACCTTTTGGTAACTTGACCCACTAAGAATAATTGACGTTGCCAACAAAACATTTCCAGCTGACTTTTTTATCATCGGCTGACTTTCCCACAGTCGAAAATTGTGACCTTCAAAACAGATACAACGTATTTTTAATAAAGATCCTTCAAATTTCTTGATGATATGTTCTATTCTCGCATTACAAGCCACTGAGGATTGACATGTTATCATGCGAATAAGTGTGTCAAGACAACTTTCGAATACTAAAAATTTCTGTTCATGAACCATTTGTTCTTCAATCGACATTGATTTTTGTGTGTTTGTCTCCTCTGGCTGAATTATAAATGAGAAATCTGATGGGGTTGCGTCTGGATGATATGTCTCATCTTTGGTATTTTCATCTGTAGTTAAGATAGTAGAATTTTCGATGGAAGTGTGCAGTTCTTCCATAACAGATAACTTGCTATTAGAACTTTGTGGGACAGGAGCCACATCCTCATCTTTTTCATCATCAAATGGAACCATGGGCAAAAGTTCTTCATCACTTTCTTCAATTAAAAGAGTATTTCGATTTGAAGGTATTGGTGTTAATTGAACTTGTAAAGATAATTTGTCATTTCTTTTATGTGGAGTTGAGTGTGTATACTCAGGAATTGAGATATGACGGACATAGGAGTGATCCCGATTGACATTATCCTCATCAGCATATAGAGATTCCATAATTTCGGGAATCTGTGTTTCCTGGCTGTTATTAAACATATTCAAATCAGTTTGGGTTGCTTGGGTAGAAGTTGAAAATTTCACCACATGGCAATTGCATTGGCAGGGTTGTGCTACTGAAGTGGAGGTTGAAGGTGTAACATCTTTTGTAAAACTTTGTATAGGTCTTTTAGTCATCCAAGATTCGGATACACTTCGAGTGTTGTCGAATAAGAGAGTTGGTATAGCATTATTTCTAAGCAATCTCACAGTTCCTTTAAAAAAATAAGAATTTTCTGTGAAATGAACAGAACATATTCTGTAATTGCTAATGTTTGGATGAGTTAAAATCTGCTGAGCAAATCCATCGAAGTCAGGAAAATTTTGTCCAGTAAACTTAAGCCATATTTTTATTCTTTCCAAATTTCTAGGAAACCTGTGTAATACCACATCTGGAAAAGATTCTTTGTTTCCTGTTTTATGTGGACAATTGTTTACCAAACACTTTGGCATTCTGTGGATAGAAAAATTGGATTTAATTTCAATAAATTAATAAAAGTAAAGAGAGAGAAACTTACACACTATGAATTAATTTAATATTGTTTCCATTGGTTTGTGAACTCATAATTATTGTAAAAAGGCAGGAGCCATTTTTTGGACAATCTTATTAAAAGAGCATTCTATCATCTCTGAATTTTGTTTATGCACCAGAATGGGGGTCATAATGAACATCCACATGCACTGGCTACTAAATCAAATGGTAAAGAAACCGTGGAAATGTGGAGAGAGTAGAGACATCAACAAAGTGTTGAATGGAAATTGAAATTAATTTTCCTGCCCTGCCTCTAAGCCTATAGCATACTGAGATGTTTAATTATGTTTACAACAGCATGGGATGCTATAATTAAAAAAAAAAAATTGATTTATTGATTAAAATTAAAAGGACTTTTATTGAACCAATTTTTATGTCTGGTTGTCAGGTCCCCTTTAAAGGGATCGTGTCATCGGAAAACATGTTTTTTTCAAAACACATCAGTTAATAGTGCTGCTCCAGCAGAATTCTGCACTGAAATCCATTTCTCAAAAGAGCAAACAGATTTTTTTTATATTCAATTTTGAAATCTGACATGGGGCTAGACATTTTGTCAATTTCCCAGCTGCCCCTGGTCATGTGACTTGTGCCTGCACTTTAGGAGAGAAATGCTTTCTGGCAGGCTGCTGTTTTTCCTTCTCAATGTAACTTAATGTGTCTCAGTGGGACCTGGATTTTACTATTGAGTGCTGTTCTTAGATCTACCAGGCAGCTGTTATCTTGTGTTAGGGAGCTGCTATCTGGTTACCTTCCCATTGTTCTTTTTGTTTGGCTGCTGGGGGGGAAAAGGGGGTGATATCACTCCAACTTGCAGTACAGCAGTAATTTTATTCAGCAGCTCTCCAGTTTACAGTTTCGGCAGTATGGTTGCTAGGGTTGAAATGACCCATGCAACCATGATCTGATTTGAATAAGAAGAGACTTGTAAATGAAGAATAGAAGTAATAGAAAATATAACAATAACCTAAATGTATAGCTCTACATTTGTTGCTATATGGGGTTAGTGAACAACATTTGAAAACTGTAAAGAATCAGAAGAAGATAAAAATAAATAATAATAAAGATCAGTCGTATGTTGTCCATAATTAGCCATTCTATAACATACTAACATTTAACTTAAAGGTGTACCACCCCCTTATGTGATGGGATAACCAGTAGCTCAATCTCGTGTGATCCGGCATCCTTCTTTTATACAGAGCAAAAAATTTACACAAACACCATGCTTCGCTTGCGTCAGGAAGATATAACTTTATAAACACTTCTGTTTTTGCTGAAAATATATATTATTTTACAATGTATAAGTATCTGATTATTATGGGAACTGTAGTATGGGATTTTTATTTGAGCAAAAAATTTTTGAATATCTGTCAAATCTATACATATTCTTTTTTAATGGCTTACTTCTCCTTTAAAAGAGCGGTTCACCATTGAGTTACCTTATAGTATAATGTAAAGGATAATAATTCAAGATAAATTGCTATTCCTAGGCATAGTTAATTATTTATGGGTATTTAGCATTTTAGTGAGCGCTCCTCAAGTTAGCAAATTGTACTACAGGTATAAGATCCCTTATCCGGAAACACGATATCCAGAAAGCTCTGAATTACGGAATGACTGTCTCCCACAGGCTCCATTTTATCCAAATAATCCAAATTTTCTTAAAATGATTTCCTTTTTCTCTATAATAATAAAACAGTACCTTGTACTTGATCCCAACTAAGATATAATTAATCCTTATTGTAAGTAAAACAAGCCTATTGGGTTTATTTAATGTATAAATGAATTTATAGTAGACTTAAGGTATGAAGACCCAAATTACAAAAAGATCCGTTATCCGGAAAACCCCAGGGCCCAAGCATTCTGGATAAAAGGTCCCATACCTGTAATCGGGTTGCTTGGTTGTGCATTAACCGAAAAAAAAAAATGCTCTCATATGAATAATACAGTGGAATATGAATAGAAGAGGGACTAAACTGATGCTACTGATATTAGCTTACAAATAATAGTAATACAATAAAATTTTTAGGTCATTGACCCACAATTGACATCCAGGAAGAGTAGGATGGAAATAGTTAAACTATGAGTGGAGAAAATTATATATGAATTGAATGTCTCCTCAACAGACATTTTTTTAAATTTTAACATTACCTAAAATAATATGAACTCTTAATATACTTGAATGGAATAATGATTGTTTGAATCAAATACTATGACAGATTTATATGCTTTTTATAACATAACCGCCAGTATTAACTACATAAATTAAAAGCGTTTTTGTCAGAGAACCCCCATGACCAGCATAAGGGCTTTATATGTTTTTATATGTTTTACCTGCTGCGCAATAGGAAAGATAGCGCGCACACAAACACAAGCGCGTCTCTAGCCTCACAAGCGCGTCTGAGGACAAGTCATGTGCGCGCGTGCTCCTGTAAACTACGCGAGACTATTCATCTATACTGGGAGGGGGAGAGGAGAAGGAGCGGTGATGTAAAATACAAGGAGACGCCCCTATGCCCGGGGCATAGAGGCGTTGCAGAATACATTTGATTGACGGCGCAGAAGATTAAATGGGAATATCTCGGGAACTACAAAGAATAGCAGCAAATGAAAATGATCGCCAGTTTCCTGTACAGGCGATGGATTCAAGGAACAAATGTAAGGGTAAGGGTGACAGGTCCACTTTAAAAGTCTGTTTTCCAGTCTATTTTACTTTTTATTTAATATTTTCTAGAGATTTGTATCTGTGACTGTGACCTTTTTCATAAATCCTGGATTTTCTTTGTTTGATTGAATTGAACAGATGTCAAAATAAGGTTATAAAGGGAAAGTATTCACAGACATAAAAATTTGCATAGTGAAAGCATATTTAACAATATTTATCAATGAAATTATTTAAATTACTTTGAATTTGTAAATGTAATTGTTATTGAGAGCAGTAGCTGCCTGTCCTTAGTAGAAAACTGTAGTAGTCTGTGTCTCAGATAGACATTGACACTGGCTAACTTTTGTGCACTTAAAGGAGAACTAAAGCTTAACAAAATAGTAGGCTAGATATTCTGCAAAACACATTTAGTTTTGAGGTTCCGGATCAGTGCTGGCTTGAGCATCAAGGCAAAGGCAGATTTGCGTTTGCCCCACCTCCTTGAGGTTTTTTGAGCAGGGAGCCTGATGTCACTTGCGTGCACTATAAGTACTCTATTAGGCAACCGCTTCCTGAGAAGGCTGCTGCTTTACAGAAGGGCTGGGGAGGGAAGACAGGAGATGTATGCCCGCTATAGTTAACCCTACTGCTGCACCATAGGCACATACCTCTTCTGCATACCCAAAGTTCCAGTCCTGGGAAACTATCACAAAACTATAACAACCCTTGCAACTCTAGGGGGCATATTTATCAAGGGTCAAATTTCGAATTTGAAAAACTTCGAAATTCAAATTCAAAAAGACCAACCGAAATTAAGTTGAAGTTTTGGCCAAATAGGTCAGTTTTCGATTGAATAGGTCCATATTCAGCCGAATTTGAATCATACTAATCGAATTAATAGTGCATTTGATCGAATTCGATTCAAAGTTTTTCCCAAAAAAACCTTTGATTTTTCAGAGTCTACCAATTGACTCCAAATAGGTTCTAGGAGGTCCCCCATAGGCTAAAACAGCAATTTGGCAGGTTTTGGATGGTGAATGGTCGAAGTCAAATTTTTAAAAAGACAGTACATGATAAATTTCGATTTTCACATTTTTTTCAAATTCTAATTGAATTTGGACTATTCCCTAGTCGAGCTACACAAAAATAGCTTGAAATTCAAATGTTTTTACTTCTTCACCTTGACCTTTGATAAATCTGCCCCTAGGTGTCACAAACCTTAGACACAGGTTAGACTAAAGGCAGATGCTCTAAACAAGACAAACAATCTGAAAATTACTCGCTACCATCATTAATAAGTGGTAGATACCTAATATGATTATCTCTTTGCTCTCTAGAAGAGGTAGGTAGATACCTAATATGATTATCTCTTTGCTCTCTAGAAGAGGTATTATTTTATTTTACTTCAAAGTATCAAACACTCTCTCTTACTGTAGTCAGGATTAGGTTCTATTTATTCAGTACTCAAGCAGCCAAAATGTTTAATTATATTCAAACACTCTCTCCTTTTAGCTGCTTGTTAATTAGTATCTCAGTAGACTCACACAAAGTCTTAACATACCTAGACACAAACTTTCATAAAGGCTATGAGGATAAAACTTATTACATGTTATATTTACTATTATTATTATTTATTATTATTATTAACATGTATTTTTAGAGTTCCACCATGTTGTGCAGCGCTGTAAAATAAATGTGTTTAAATAAATGTGTTTATACAAGAAACCACATGCAAACAGTACATAGCACATAAGAGTTACTTACATAACAACTAGTGCCAGTACAGAAGCTGAGGAAGCCCCTGTGCAAAAGAGCTTACAATCTAGGGGAAGGAAATAAGACACAAGGTGGGCAAGATCAAAAATTAGCAGGTGAGAGATGTAGCATATGGTGTTGCATTTGGTAGCTAAAGAGAGTGAGGTAGGCTTCTCTAAATAAGTGTATTTTAAGATATATTTTGAAAGCAGAAAGATTGGGAGAAAGTCGGACAGACTGTGGGAGAGAATTCCAGAGGAGGGGTGCAGCCCTTGCAAAGTTTTGAATGTGAGAGTTTAAGGAGGTAATGAGAAATGAGTTGAGGAGCAGGTCAGTAGAGGAGCATAGTAAGCAGTTGGGTGAGTACCTAGAGAAGAGTTCAGAGATGTAGGGAGGGGCGAGTTATGAAATGCTTTGAATGTCAGGGTCATTAGTTTAAATTTTATTCTGAAAGGTAGCTGAAGCCAGTGCAGGGATTGACAGAGCAGTATGGCAGAGGAAAAGCAGTTGCTGAGGTGTATAAGCCTAGTGGCAGTGTTCATTATGGACTGAACAGGTGACAACTTGGGAAGGCCAACTAATAGAGAGTTACAGTAGTCTAGACGTGATAAGATGAGAGAGTGAATAAAAATTTTGGCGGCATCTTGGGGGATAAATGATTGTATTTTTTTATATGTTCCTAAGGTGAAATTGACATGATTCAATAAATGACTGGATATGAGGGGTGAAGGACAGGGTAGAAGCTAGGATAACCCCAAAGCACTGGGCCAGTGGAGATAGGGTGATAGTGGAATTGTTAACTACGGTACATACTTCTGGGTTGTTACTGGTGTTATTTGGGTGAAAGAGAACAATTTCCATTTTAAAGAGGTTTAATTTAAGGTATTATTGTGACATCCAAGTAGAGATAGCAGACAGGCAGGAGTAGACCCAAGTTAAAAGCTCTGGATTGAGATCAGGAGAGGATATATACAGTAGATCTGAGTATCATCAGCATAGAAGTGGTGTTGGAAATGAGTTGCCAAGTTTGCCAAGGGAGGAAGTATAGAGAGAAAATAATAAGGGGCCCAGGACAGAGCCTTGACGAATCCCAACAGAAAGGGGAGAAGATGTTACTCCATTAGAGGAGACACTGAAGGAATGATTAGTGAGGTAAGAACAGAACCAGGTCAGCGCCGTGTCGGATTGGAGGAGGAAAGGATGATCCACAGTGTCAAATGCAGCAGAGAGATCAAGAACTATTAGTATTGAGAAGTTGATGTTGACTTTTGCTGTTAAAAGGTCATTAGTTAGTCGGGTTAGGGCAGTCTGAGAGGAGTGTTTTTGCCTAAAACCAGATTGTAGGTGGTCCAGCAGGTTATTGTCAGAGAGGAATGGCGTTAGTCACTGGTAAACTAGACGATCAAGTAGTTATTAAGATTGAAAGGATGAAGAAGGGGTTTTTTTTAGAATGGGGATGACAAGCGAATGTTTTAATTGAGAAGGAAAGATTCCAGTTGAGAGTGAGAGATTATATAGATGAGATAAGATTAGACAGGGATTGACATTTTGGGAAGGAATGGGAAGGAATGGGATCAATTGGGCAGCAAGTAAGGTGAGAAGAAGTCAAAAGTTTTGAGACTTCCTCATCAGTGACATGGGAGAAGGAGCACAGAAGAGAATGGGGACTGTGGAGGAAGGGTGGTGAATGTCTAGGGGGTTCAATAGTGTAATGTCATTTCTGATGGTGTCAATTTTGTTTTTGAAGTGTACAGCAATATTTCGAGCAGAGACAGACGATTTCAAATTGTAAATAAAATAAAAAGTATTAAAACACTAAGAAACCCTATGTACTCAAACAAGTTTTAGGAATTTATGTTGTCTCCCCCTGAGGCAAACCTTTGGAAACCTTGGCATATGCTCCCAAAAGGAGTATGAGTTGCAATGGTTAGTTACCCCTGTTTCTGCAACATAATGTTGGTACTTGACAGTACCCAATATTGTAATGAAAAATGGGTATGCTGTTTCATATGTGAGTAGTTAGAATGATACCAAACACGAGGGGTGTCTCAAGCTCCAGCCCCCGTCCCAGAACCCATCCCTCCTAACTGGTATATGATAACCCTGTTTGGTACCCTCAGGTAGCACATGACCTCTTCATAATCAATTTGTGATTTATGAGGAAATGAACCCTGTAACAGCACACATATGAATCCTTTCCTAAAATCCATATATTTTTCATTACTGCCCTCCCTGTAGCTCTAGAATCACAGCACACAGAATCACAGAATCAGAGTGTTGCTAGTCTTAACCCTTTATGCTGCTGTTGCAATACTGCTCTAGTATTACACTCTGTGCTCTCGAAATGAACTTAGTAGCGCCCTATCTTCATCTCTCCTGATTCTTTGTGCTGCTTCCAGTTTCCTGAGCTTAAAGGAACAGTAACACCAAAAATGCACGCCCCCGAAACGTTGTATTGTTGGATTGACATTAAACACGGGAGCAATCCCTTGAGCATGCTACGTGTGCTGGAGTTATTTTATGCTATCTGCTGTGTAACCTGAGCCTTTTCTCCTTTTAATGGCTGCCCCCATTGCTACACAGCAGCTTATTTATACAAACCATAGTAGTGTTTCTTAAGAAAACACAGCAGTTTTACCAGTGCAGGGCAACACTGCATTATATTTTCATTACTTTAAAACACATTTATTTTTTGACATTACTGTTCCTTTAAGGGCCAACTCACAATAAACTATATATATATAGAATATAAAAGTCCATTCTGATTAGTAATTCATTTGCATAATAATTAATAGTCAGCCCTGTACCATCAGCTTTTAGCATGATTTGTGCCCAGAGTTCACTGAGAATGTACTTGTCACTACTACTTAGACTCCTGTGAGCGCCAATGAACAACTATGAGGGCCTGGGTCACTACTGTTAGAGAGATACCGAACCTTTAGGCTGCTGCAGTAAGCTCAGTACATATAATATGGAATTTTTAGCCATATTTGTTTTTAGAGTTAATGGAAAGCTTCTGTAATTTCTTTACCTAGTGGTTCCGAAGTGTGAACTACAAATGAATTGTTCTGACACTTTTCCCCAAGAGCTTTCTGTGAATAATGAATAAGTACATATTATTGCTTTTATACATGGTCAAAAATCAAACACTGAGCACCAAACTCTACATCATGCATGTTTTGTAAATGCCTATATTTGTTTGCTGGTGTTTCATACCCTTAGGGGCCATGCCTCGACTGTTTTTTTTACTTCGACTTCGACCTTCGATTCGAACAATCGAGCGATCCTCCGATCAGATGAATAGTCAAATTCGATAATCGAAGTGGACAAGTACGATTATCGAAGGATGTATTAGTTCGCCTATTCGACTATTCGACTCGACTCGAAGGATACCTTATTTATGAAATCTTCACCCGAAGTTTTATTTGTACCCCATCTTTGACCTACCGAAGTTGATTTTGGACTTCGACATTCGAATATGATATGTTTCGAATCGAATGGTCGAGGTAAAAACCTATTAGACTATTCGATTTTCTTCTATTTTCTTTGCTGGTGCTCTCCACTGTTGTGGATGTATAGTGACACCTAGGGATCACTTTATAAACTGTTTTTTTAGTTCTGGCTGCACTAAAGGTTTGGGGAATTACATTAAAATAAATACTGACACCAGAAACATGTTTGTTTTTGCATCTATCAGAATATAAGCTAAGATTTTCAAGTATCAATGGCTTAAAACATAATTTTTTATTTCTATTTTTTTTCAACATCAGTTCAAATATTAATTGGCCCTATCTATCCTTACGCTTCACTAAATGGTTAAATGTTTCCAAGCTGCATGGAATGCTGGGAAACACTGGCTTACTTATAAAACCCCCCCCACCAGATGCCATTTGACTAAGAATTTGTTAAAAATTGAATTTTTGGCAGCCGCCATTTTGGAGGCACAAGAGCAGGCTGAGGAGCAGGAACACCTTGTCCCTGCTAGGATCAGGCAGCCTCGTCACTTCAGGAGACCTGTACTTTGTTTGTACGAGTTGTCTGATGATGAGCTTGTGAGGATGTTCCGCCTGAGTCTCATCGGTGAGGCCATTGAACCTGTGACGGCACGGTCTCAGGCACTGCCTGGGATGTGCAAGCTGCTTGCAGTTTTGCATTTCCTGGGCACTGGCAGTTTCCAGCAGGTTTCTTCACGCCTCATTGGCATGAGCCAGCCCACCTTTAGCAGGATGTTAGCACAAGTGCTCAGGGCACTATTGCAGCACTCGCGAAGGCTCATTTCCTTCCCCTCAACTCAGGCAGAGTGGATAAGATTAAAACAGGATTTTTTCCTAATTGGCCAATTTCCAAATTGCCTAGGAGCCATTGATTGCACTCATGTTGCGCTCACACCACCTCGCCATCAGCAGGAGCGCTACCGAAATCGTAAGCACTCCCATTCCATCAATGTGCAGGTGGTGTGTGATTCCAACATGTGCATCATGAGTGTGAGATCTGGCTTTCCTGGAAGTGTCCATGATGCCACTATCCTGCGTCAGTCAGCTCTCCATGGCCTCTTCACCCGAGGAGAAATGCCAGACGGCTGGCTTGTGGGTAAGTTATATTTGCAATTTCATACAAAGACACTTCAAATATTATGTTAAAGGTGATATGTATGTATTTTCAAGAAATGTTGCCCTATTTTCAGTCTGGCTACAATAGATGCACTATGCATCTTGGGACCTGTAGTTTAGTTCAATCAGCTAACTTTGTGGGGCTTTTAATTCTTGGCACCTGATCCAGTTTACAGGTGAGATGTGTTAAGGGGAGGATTTCTTAATGGATCTGCACACACACAATTTTTGAAATTTTGGGGGAGGGGAATTCCCTCTTTTATTGTGCCACCAATGTTGTTTGGCTAACAAAAGGGGTAAAGTAAGTACCCCAACAGCAAAGAATTTGTGTGTAGATCTGTTTGTAAAGATTTTACTACTACACAATGGACATAACTACAGCATTGGAATAGTCAACACAACAGACAACTGGAATCAATTACTATAATATATTTTTGTTAACATTTTTAGGAGACGCAGGATATGGACTTCTGCCTTGGTTGATGACCCCTGTGAGGTTTGCCCAAACACCTGCCCAACGTAGGTACAATCGTGCCCATCGGAAGACACGTAATATCATTGAGCGCCTCTTTGGGGTGCTCAAATCTTGCTTCCGATGCCTCTCAGTCACTGGGGGAGCTCTGCTTTATTCCCCCCAGAAGGTTTCACAAATCATCACTGTCTTTGCCATGCTGCATAATGTGGCAAGGGAGCATGGATTACCTGCAGACATTGATGATGACCTGGAACCTGAGATTGAGGGGTATGTTGGCAGACAGAGGGACAACCAACCAGAGGGAAGAAGAGTGCGTGAAAGGCTCATCCGTGCCCACTTTTAGTTGTAAGTTGAACAAACCACACAAATAGTTAATTTGTACTAGTTAAGACTTCTCAAGGGCCAAATAGTGGTACATATTTTTTGGGCCCCTATTCCTAAGTGCATTTTTTGTGATTGTTTGCAATCTTGTCAGTTACCTTTCAAACCATGTTTTTCCACTGTAAATCTGGTCATTTGCTTAACCTTTAGCCCTCTTTCACACGAGCATTTGAAGCTGTGCTCCCCTGCGTTCTGTTTTTATGTGTTTAGCCGCAGCGGAGCACAGGAGTAGACACATTCAGTTGTTTGAAATGGGACTGTACTCCACAAACACAAGAAAAATTTAGCATGTTGTGTCTCAATCTGTACAGCCCCATTGAAAACAATTGCATGCGTCTACTCCTGCACTCCCCTGTAATGAGGTTTAGTAATGTCATGATCTAGATCAACTCAATAATGTCTGAAATCCATTAATTCCTAGGTCAGTTGTTTGGCCTTAATATGTTTGCCTTGTCATGAGTGTTATATGTCAGGTCTTTATAACCAATCTCGATTATTAGGCCTTATATGATTGATGTGAAATGAAATTGTTTGGAATGGATATCTGGAAAGTAAACAATTTTTTATACTTTTCTTCCAAATGAACAGCCTGCTGATGGTGATGTGCTGACGTGCCCCTAGCAGTGAATGCTTTCCTGTAACATCTTATGCTGTAAGCAGAAAAATGATGAGATGACAAACAAATTTACATGTGTATACACATATTCAAGTGAAACCATTATCTGTACTTGTCATTTCAGCTTTCTGGCCTCCTACTGTGTTATGGTTGTGGTTCATGTGTGTCATACTCTACTTTATTATCTTGGTACTTGCCCACAGAAGATACAGACATGGACACTGACTGATTGGCCATGCCTCAAACTCCGTTATTCAGGTATTTAGGAATTACTCAGGGAATTGTAAAAGATATTGCTAACAACTTACCATATTATTTATGTGACTTTGCAGCCTCTCCATGTGCAAACTTTTCCTGAAGCACTAAATTGGACTCAACACAAGCTACAGATGTGATGAACTGAACCTGGGTGGAGTCACCTTTCAAAAACATATCAGTAAGTGGCAGTGTTTGTTTAGCAATGACAGGCTTTTGTGTGGCTACTTAAATTTGTTTGGATTTGTGTTAATGCATATTTCTTGTTTGATCCACACGTATGGCTTCTTCTGTTTTCTTGTTTGAAATGACATTACCCATGTTACTATTTTGGACTAGTGCTTGGCAAAAAAGAAAAACAAACACACCCAGTAATGTTTTAGTACCTTTACTGACACAATCTTTGTCAAAATCCAAAACAGTTGAACAACAATAAAAAGACAATATATAGCTGTAGAAAGTTTGTTTGTTTGTTTTTGGAACATACAATAGTTATTTTAAAACATTAAAATATGTACCTTAGCTGGAAGGCACAGGAGGAATTTGGTCTCAACATATATTTCAAAATATAGCAGCCCCTATATACCACTAAAGGGCAAAAGCTTTACAAAGGTTTTACAAAGCATTTGTTGCATGACATTGATAATGCACCCCAGGATTCATCATGGCCAATTTTACATTAAACAGTATCCAAAAATTTGGCCCTGATGAGCTTGTGTCCAAAACAATAATATAACAATCAATATGATGTACAAATGACACTTGTCAATATATGACAATTTGGCCAGTTGAAAAGCATCAACAATATGAGATTAGTGCTGGCCAGGTAGAGTGTTGGACAAACAACAATGCTTGATAGTGCAAAGTAACAACCAAGGCTTTGTGCCTATAAGGCATATCATACACCTAGGACTTGCTATTGAATGAGCACAGGTGGAGGAGGAGGAGGAGGAGGTAGTAGGCGTTAGCACCTATTAGGAGTGCTGGGTAGCCAAAGTAGGCCAGAGGTAGGCAACATAACTTCTTGTGCAAAGTAACAACCATTTGTGCCTACAAGGCATATCATACACCTAGGACTTGCTATTGAATGAGCACAGGTGGAGGAGGAGGTAGTAGGCGTTAGCACCTATTAGGAGTGCTGGGTAGCCAAAGTAGGCCAGAGGTAGCATATGTTAACATATGTTATGTTTGAAGTAATTAGTGAAAAATACACAAGCAAAAGAGTAGTATTTCAATTCTTTGAGCCTTACATGTAACATTTTGGTCCCAAGTGAATGTTTTGGGAAACACTGCAGCATTACTATAGAAATATGTTAGAGCAAATGCACTTTGATGTTTGTAAGTGCTTTTCCAGATGTTATTGGAAAATGGTGCCAATGGATGGTAGATATGGCACACCTTGGTGCTGATAACACCATAAATAGACAAATATGTTAGAGCAAATGCACTTTGATGTTTTAAGTGCTTTTCCAGGTGTTATTGGAAAGGGTGCCAATAGATCTTAAAATGGCACCCCTCAGTGAAGAGAATGCAGCATGGTCTAAGCAATGGGATGTGTTGTTTGGATGTCAGTCCCATTGCTGGGTAACGGACAAAGTCACACCTGAAGCGTGAATTGGGCGAAGTTCTTTGCCAGGATAAAATGGGCAAAGAGGCCAGTGTCAGTTGGAGAAGTGACACAGACTGGAGCTAGGGACGTTTGCGCTTATCCCCTCGGACAGGACCTTGTCCCCTTCCATGTGAAAATTGGACATTAGTAATGTTGCAAACAATTTGAGGAAGCAACTACATGGGCCACAAACACAAACATGTCTGTACCTTGAGCTTGTGGGCCTCTAGGGCTATCTGTAGCCTCACCCTCTTCCTGGGGCTGCTGAGGATCAAGGTCCTGGTCCTGGTCACTGTCCGTAGGTTGTGGCACTGTCTGCGGTGGTGCTTCAATTGTTAAGAAATGTGCAAAATAAATTTGACAGTCATAAGCTACTACACTTGTACTTTTTTATTAGGCTGATGGACAGACCTACAACATGTTTCGGAAATATTTAAGTTAGCCTTTAAAATAATAACTCAAATGTAATGGGCGAGGAAACGATATGTTAAAGTCCTTGTGGAGTCTATCAGGGCACTGCAAGGGAGATGCTAAGGTTGAAAAGTTAAATACATGACACAAAGGCACTGTTTGCAATGATGTGAGAAGCACAGAATGTAATAGGTGACAATACAGGTGCTGTAGGCTCTACATATGTTGCTTCACACTTTTACACACTGAAGTTAAAGGGTTTGTTAACCTTAAAGTAATGTTTTCCTATGGTACCCAATAGTCTGATTTTTTTTTTTATCAGCTCTACAGTAGACTATTTCGAAAATGTGGTTGCTAGGATGTAAATTACCATAGCAACCATACATTCCTAGAAATCGGAGACTGGAATAGAATGATATGACAGTCTAAAATGATAACATAACATACTTCAAAAGTTAACTTCAAGGTCAACAACCCTTTTAATCCACTTTATAAAGAATTTCTGTTCTAGTAGGGAAATGGTTAATAAACGTTTGCCTTTTTGGCAATGTTACAGCTGCACGTAAGTAACTACTACAAAAACAAACAACAATCCTGGAAACATAAAATCCTCTAATGGCAAACAGGAGCAATATTTAAGCAAAGAAGCTAAATGATAAAGGGGAAATGAGTTATTTAGGCAAATGATAAGAATGTGGATAAAAGCAGTAAAAATGTTGTGTATTAAAATGTACTTACTTCTCCAGTCTGTGTCATGTAATGACCCTTCCAAACCTTCACAGACCTCTCTGCCCATAATGTCCAGAAGCCGGCGTTCATAAGGCTGGAGCCTCAAAGATGGTAAAGTGCCCCCGTCGGTCTTCTGGGCCTTTGCTCTCCTGGCAGCAAACTTCGCCCGTATCCAACGTTTCAAGTCACTGAAGCGCTTGTACACAGTGTTGCGATCTCTGTGTACAGCGCCTACAGCGTTGACTTTGTCCATTACTAGCTGCCAGATTTTTTTTCGTCTGGCAGCATTGATGCGATGGGATCGACATCCAAACAACACATCCCATTGCACGATGACTTCATCAACCAGTGCTGCATTCTCGTCATTGGTAAATCTTCGGGCCATTCGCCCACTGGGGCCCTCATCTCCGTCGTCGTCCTCATTATCCTCCTCCTCCTCCTCTGTGAAGCCGGTGTGGGTTCCTCTTCCCCTGGCTGGGGTGCGGGAACTGCCACGTGTCCCCGATGTTGGGGGGACACGTGGCGTGCCCTGGGGGAGGCCCTACTTCCCCTGGCTGGGGTGCGGGAACTGCCACGTGTCCCCGATGTTGGGGGGGACACGTGGCATGCCCTGGGGGAGGCCCTACTTCCCCTGGCTGGGGTGCGGGACCTGCCACGTGTCCCCGATGTTGAGGGGGACACGTGGCGTGCCCTGGGGGAGGCCCTACTTCCCCTGGCTGGGGTGCGGGACCTTCCACGTGTCCCCGATGTTGAGGGGGACACGTGGCATGCCCTGGGGGAGGCCCTACTTCCCCTGGCTGGGGTGCAGGACCTTCCACGTGTCCCCGATGTTGAGGGGGACACGTGGTAGCCTCCTCCACCTGGCTCATCCAAATAGCAAGTGTGCATTAAGGGCGCAATTGCACCTAAAATGGCCTCCAGAGGACTTCCTGGTTGGAAAAAATGGCAGAAAGGAAGTGGGGCATGAAAAATTCGAATCGATCAATTCGAATAGAAGTGGGGCAAAGGCTACCTTCAATCATCTTCGACTATTCGCTACTTGCAAACCTTTGCATCGTAGAATGGGATCGAACAATGTTTTCCTTCGATCGAAAGTGGCCGTATTCGATCGAAGACAGCCTTCGATTATCGTAGCATACCAATTCGATGCTCGAATATCGAAGTATTTAAAATTCGATATTCGACCATTGATAAATCTGCCCCTAAGTCTTGTGAAAAGCAAGTCAGTTTGAGGGTTGACAAAGAGACCACTTTTATATGTAGATTCCATGTTGTACTATGCAGATTTTTTTGCTAGTAGGTGGCGGCAGCTGTGTTTTACTTTGGATTTACCATACATGTAGATAGAAATATGAAAAGAAAGAGTATGCTTTACACCAGGATCAATAACACAAACATGACATGACATGCTATTACTTTATATCTTACATACTGTATAAAAAAATATTTTAGTGAAAAGAACAAGCCTTGCTTATAATTGCAGCTTGTTTGTTATCAGGTCTGATGTTTAGCCATCTTGTATCTATTTCTAAACAAAGGCCCAAATTACCTATTTTTTTAATGGAGCCTTTGATACACAATATTTCTGAACTTTCCTCAATAGCCAGAAGTTTACAAAGGCTGCTGACTTTTAAAGAGTTATTTATCAAAATGTTCTGATTATTTATTTAATTAATTAAAATAAAAGTCTGACCAAACTAAAATCCACGATTTGACCTTATCTGTTATTTAAAAAAGCTTGATTTAATCATATTAAAATTCAAGAAAATCAAGAAATAATCCAAATCGTACAATTGTTTCAGATTTTTTTTCCCAAATTGCTTAATTTTTTTCGGGCTTTTTCCACGAGAAGCCCCAATTTTTCAGATTTTTGGCCGAAAAGGTTTTCAGGTTAATTCCAGTGCAGACCACAGAAACTTCCATATAGTATAGGGACCTCTCCCATTGTCTTATATACAACCTTGGCAGGTCTGAGATGGCAGATTATTTGGATTCTGACTTTTTGCAGCATCAGGCTTTTTTTTTTAAAAAAAAACAGGAAAAATCTTAGTTTTGCACCAAAAAGCCCGACTAGAGTTTAATAAATTATCCCCTTAATGTACATAAGACATTTTACTATAAATATGGTTTTCCTTGCATAATACACATTCCACATTTAAAATATCATTATGTTTTAAAAAGAGGCTAAAAGGCATGAGTTTAAATAAGATCCATCTGTACTATGAAAGTAAATCTAACATATCACATGGGTTCTAAGTAGTTCCCAGAAATTCCTAGTATGTCATTTTGTTGATGATCTTACATCACTATGATTCCTTAGGTAGCACAATATTCCTAGTGACAATAAATTACTAGTTTAAAAAGAACACAAGCTTAAAACACTGTCTTCCTGAGGCTTCTGCTTTCTGCAATTACAGGATGTACTTCTCTTCTAAACAGCCTGGGAACCATTTTATAATTTCTGGGAATTTTCTGAGAATTAGAAAGACAGGCAGTCAATTAACCACAAATTTATAAGAAAAGTTTGTCAATTTTATTCTGTCTTGTGTATTTAAATGCTAGCAAATATTGACCTTCACTGGTGTATGTTGATTCCCAAAGCCATCATGTAACATAACTTTCCATTTAGGCAACTGATCATTCCAGTTTCCATTCATAATCTTCTGGTGCTAACTAACAACATATGAGAGGCTTTACCAATAATTATGACAAATGCCAAAAAAACTGAGCTTTTTATATTGTTAAACTAGGTGTATGCCTATTCATACCAACAGAGCTGAATATGAATCCTTAAAGGAATCCTGCCATCTGAAAACAGTTGATAGTGCTACTCTAGCAGAATTCTGCACTGAAATCCATTTCTCAAAAGAGCAAACAGATTTTTATATATTCAATTTTGACATTTTGTCAAATTCCCAGCTGCCCCTGGTCATGTGACTTGTGTCTGCACTTTAGGAGAGAAATGCTTTCTGGCAGGCTGCTGTTTTTCCTTCTCAATGTAACTGAAGGAGTCTCAGTGGGACATGGGTTTTTACTATTGGGTGTTGTTCTTAGATCTACCAGGCAGCTGTTATCTTGTGTTAGGGAGCTGTTATCTGGTTACCTTCCCATTGTTCTTTTGTTTGGTTGCTGGGGGGGAAAGGGGAGGGGGGTGATATCACTCCAACTTGCAGTACAGCAGTAAAGAGTGATTTAAGTTTATTAGAGCACAAGTCAAATAACTTGGGGCAGCTGGGAAATTGACAATATGTCTAGCCCCATTTCAGATTTCAAGATTGAATATAAAAAAATCTGTTTGCTCTTTTGAGAAATAGATTTCAGTGCAGAATTCTGCTGGAGCAGCAATATGAACTGATTAATTTGGAAAAAAAAATTCCCATGACATTATCCATTTAAAGTTGAATGACTTTAAAGCACTGGATAAACAAATGTGACATGATTTCTTCAGATGATACATCTGATTTGATTTATATTTAAATTAAAATGTGCAGATTAGCATATGGTTTGGTATGGGGTCAAATTTTTGTAAAGGAGGCTGTGCAATTCTAATTTTATTAAAGAAAAAAGAAGAGGTTCACCTGTGTACAGCTGCTCTGAAGATTAATGGGGTCGTTCAACTTTTAGTTAACCTTTAGTATGTTATAGAATTGCCAATTCTAAGCAACTCTTCAATGTTTCTTTATTATTTATTTTGTATAGTTTTTTAATTATTTGCCTTCTTCTTCTGATTCTTTCCCGCTTTCAAATGGGAGTCACTGACCCCATCTAAAAACAAATGCCCTGTAAGGCTACAAATGTATAGGAAAGCCCTGGCGCTATAAGCACAGGTGCTGCATGACGAGGGATGCAAATGGCCAAGCAGACAGATTAAACTGGTCTAAGATAGAGATGGCCAAACGAGTAGATCGATCAAGGTGCGGCTTAATGAACATAAGTCCAATATACGCACTTATCAGCCCTTACCGCTTGATGTTAAAACAGATGCGCAACAAAGAAATAGACCAGGTGATAAATTTAAGAAAGAAACTTTGCTAGTAAAACATTTTTTTAGCCATGGCCATAGGACCTCACAGGTACGATGGCAGATATTGGAGAAAGTGGCACGGAAACAAGGTTTTGACATTAAAAAATGTTTATTACAACGTGAATGTTATTGGATCTGGCTATTGCAGACAAGGCACCCTAAAGGGTTAAATGAGGACTTTAGTATGTCCTGCTACCTGTGAGCTTATATGCATGTTTTATTATTTTTCAGATAATCAAGACAAGCTGCCCCATGAATCCCCTGCAGGGTCAGATTTTCCTTTTGCAACCCCCTCCTGTAGGGTAAGAGAATAAACGTAAAAGCAACAAAGTATAGTCAGTTACAATTGCTGACAATGTAGCTGAGTATTCCGCTACTGTCTTGTAACAATCCTGTATCTGTAAGATTGCCTAATGAGTTAATGGATTGGACACTTTTGTCACTTTCCAGGATTTTTTACGAGATTGTAGAAAAGATTTTATGCATTAAATATTTTATAATAATTTTTTGACTTTTACTACACTCTTTCACGTTCACTGTAAATTGATTATGTATTTCACGTTGTATCAATGCGTGATATTTATTCGAATTGTTTGCTACTTTTTAAACTGTGCTGCTTGTTTTAAATGTGATGTCACATGTTTAATTAATCAATTTTGTAATTGACCAATCACTGTGAATGTGTGGTGTTAAAAGCTTTTCACTGATTGATTGTAATATGCTTGACAAAGGGGACCACCCCGAAACGTTGCATCGTGTGCAAATAAACATACGCAAGGTTTATCCTGCTTGAATACGCTGTGAGTGCCACTTGCTTTCTTCTTTTGTCTAAGATAGAGATGGGCAGAATCAGATTCAGCGGTGATTGGATGAGAAGGAATGAGTTAAAGCAGGGGAAAGTTGGGGTGGGGGTGGAGAAAGAGAGGGATGTGATGTCAGTAGAAGAAGCAGTTATCTTCTTTATCTTCTGAACAAGTAGAAACATCCAACACACCCTCCCTTCTGTTTGCATATCTTGTGAAATGTCAGGAGTTTCTCTTCTTTATGTTCTCATATTATCTTGTAATAAACGAATGTGGATGTTTTCCCGTGCAATGTGGATAGATTTGGTACTGTTATACAATATAAATGTGAGAGTCTGCATGGTATCATTCATGTTAATTGAATGGCAAATGCTTTTTCACTCTTGAGGCATAATTGGCACTGGCTTTAGGCTGGGTTTTTGCCTTTTTTCTAGATCAAAATGGTGGATTTATGATAATGTATTTTAAGTTGTATTTGTCACAGGAGGGGTAGAACCTTGCCAGAGTACTGAGCAGGTAGATTTAGATGAGAAGAAAGGAGGTACTCCCTTGTAACTGGCTTGATTGATACAGAGGCTACTACTACTACTTGTGCTAGGTGACAGCCTGCTTGAATTTCCTATCATCAAGACACTGCAGATTCAGGACCAACAGCAGGTCTGCTGAACTTCTCTCATGGTGGGAGATGCAGCTCCTGCTGGCAGCAGAGTTTGTGGTCATCTTCTCTTTAGGTAGAGGCAGCCTATTACATTAATTAATGACAGCGGAGGGCCTGAAATATTGGCACATAACATGCATGGGATGGAGGAGAGGGAAAAAAGGGTTAATTATGTTCAGTCAGCCTTGATAAAAAAAATCACCTGTGGGAAAACTGGACAAGATCATTGGATATGAGTCACGGTGGGGGTTATAAATAGGACGTATCAGCTTGGAGGAAATTAATGGAAAGTTGGTTATAGAAAAAGAAGGATAATTACTGTAAAAGGAGGCTTCCTGCAGTTAAGGCAGAAGCAAGTGTCAGTGCGCACATTATTTATGTTTGGTATAACAAAATGCAATGCATAATAAAAGATTGATTTGATTTCAAAGAAATGGATTGAAAGCTACACCTCCAGCTCCAGATGTTACAGTGTCAGATTCCTTATTGTTATGTTATTATCCATCCTTCCTATCCCATGACATAGTGCTGATCTCAAGTGAGGAATGGCAGAACATAGTAGTTATCTTTTATGGAAATCTGGCTTTGAATATTGCCTTTGGGTGAGGCTGGCAAGGACCTGTTTATTTGATAAAATGTGAATAAAATGATATGGTAATTTTTCTCCTTTTCTGGCTCCTGGTGTTTCATTAAGGTATGTAACAATGGAGATCAGTGGGATGGCTGAAAGTGAAGGGTCTATTGTCATGTTATTGCTACTTTTTAATTAATCCTCTTTCTATTGAAGTCCTTTCCTCTTCATATTCCAGTGTCTTATTCAATTTAATACAAGGTTGCTAGGGTAATTTGGACCCTAGCACTGCTGAATAAAAATCTAAATAACGCAAAAAACATGCCTTTTAAAAAATGAAAACCAATTGCAAATTGTCACAGAATATCACTCTCTGCATCATACTAAAAGTTTATTCAAATGTAAAGATCCCCGTTTAATGATTAATTAACATACCAGATCATCTTAACAGTCAGTGGTTGGCAAATTGTAAGTGAACATGGATAAAAAATATAACTCAAGTAGGTTTTGTGACTAATCTATCCTTAGTAAGAGACAGTCAACCAATATTAATTGCCCAAGTAGATATCACGCCCTGCAGCAATTCCAAAAAAAACCCTTGGCATAGTATTGAAAGAGTTCTGGGTAATACACCAAGAAAATGAAATTCTGTTGGAATAAAAGATAGGGGGGGAAAGATGTGAAGTTTACTAGGAGCTATGTGCCTTTTGCAAATTTCTGTACAGAAGAGCACTTACAGAAAATAGAGTAGAGTAAGAGAGGAGTGTCTTTGTGTGTAAGGCCCTTTCTGGAATAGAACTCCCTCAAAGTCACAGTTAACCTCCAGTAACAGATAATAGATTTGCTTTATTCTTCAGTAACAAGATACTCACATATAGGTTCTCACATCCAGGATCAAAAACATTCACTGACAGGCTTACATCCAAGTTGTCACACACAGTTTTCATGCAGACTAATTGACAGGCTTTCAGAACAGATACCATGGACACACATCCCTTTCCAGGACCTTGCACCACCTTTCAGTCCTAGCAGCCTAGCTTACATTCTATGCCCCCTGACCTACTTCAAATGGTAATTTCCAAGTGTGCCACCTCCCAGTCCTAGCAGTCCGGCAAAAGCTCTATGCCCCACTACCCTACTCCAGGTAGGAATTCTTTGTCCCTGCTTCAGCATGGTCCGACTGGTCCAACAACTATCACTTCCACATTGTCTCTGGCTTAGCCATGGCCTATAGGCCACTACCTCCTCTTGGTCTAGCTTTCCTGTCTATATGAAGTACCTAGTACTTCTTTCATGGTCAAGCAAACTAAACATTGCTTACATAATATAAATTGTTTCAATTCTGTTACTTTTAGTCTTGGAATCCAAAATTAAATCATGCAGGAATCTGCCATTATGTGGTCACTTTTATTAAAGCAAGCTTTACATCATGCTAAACTCTTGTTTATGCACAAGAATTGGTCATCTGATACCCATGCCCTTGTACTAGCTACACAATTAGATGGGGAAGAAGGAGGGAGAATGTAGGAAATGCAGAATGGAAAGTGAATGTAATTGACTGCCCTGCCTCTATGCCTAAGGCATAGAGCAGTGATCCCCAACCTGTAGCTTGTGAGCAACATGTTGCTCTCCAACCCCTTGGATGTTGCTCCCAGTGGCCTCAAAGCAGGAGCTTATTTTTGAATCCCAGACATGGAGGCAAGTTTTGGTTTTATAAAAAACAGATGTACAGCCAAACAGAGCCTCAATGTAGGTTGACAATCCACATAGGGGCAATCAAATGTCCAATCACAGCACTTATTCCACACCCAAGAACATTTTTCATGCTAGTGTTGCTCCCCAACTCCTTTTACTTCTGGTTCTGAATGTTGCTCACAGGTTCTAAAGGTTGGAGATCCCTGGCATAGAGGATGGGCAGGCAATATATGATTGGCAGCTGAGACTTTTAAACATGTTTATAACAGGTATGGGTGTTTTAGTAAAAAAAAGTATTTGAGTTTCATATTTAATTTGAAAAGATTTATAACATTAACAAATTGACTTCACATCACTCTCATACATTCAAGTACAACAACAGTACAGTCAATATAAAAAATATGGGAAAAAAAGAAAGGTTAGTTTGTCGTTAGTTATAGTTCCTCCTGCCGATCCTTCCACAGTCTCCCCACTGTATATAGAAAGTTACAATCACAAACGTGGACTAGTGCCTGGGGCAACAGAGAAATCAGAAACACTATATGGTGTAGTAAATTCAAATTAGGTGTGCATATAGCTTCTATAGGTGCAGTTCCTTGGGTGAACTGTTCCTCTCCCCTTATATATATATCACCACCTATATACTTCAAAGCCTTCAGCAGAAATGCCTACTTACAAGAACACCATTGAGGTTATTACATGTATTATTTCCCAGATATGGATCCTCCTCACAGTATACCTTTAGCTCCAAAAAGGGAACATAAAATCCCGTAGTGTAATTCTATTTATTATAAAACTATTTTTTTTAAAAACGTATTGCACTCACATTTACAATGAAGTTTAGTCACATATAGTCTCAAGTCCTTATGCAGGTTAGCACTGGAGTGTAGGGAATAATATTATTGCCAGCAAGGTGTTTTCTCCCGCTCTTTCTCTCTCCTCGTGGCGTTCCTCGCAGCTTGTGATGATGTCACTTCTGCCTGATGCATTTTGCCGATCCAACCAGCTTCCACTGAGGAATTTAAACTTACTATACCATATGGAGTGACTAGCGTAAATTTGCTAGTGAAGGAGATAGACTGTAGCTCTGGCGAATGGACATAACAATGCATTTCACTAATATGCGGATTTTAATTAATGTTACCTCCTGCGCCAGATTGCCTTCGCCACCTCAGACCAGATGAAGTGCAATAGAGTAGATAGGAGTTCCTCAAAAAAAAGTTGAAAATTTCCCAAAAAACGCCTTTTACTTTTTACAGGGTGATAGGCTGAAAAAGATCATACATTTTTTTTGGGTTCCCTCCTTCCCCCCTACATTGCCCCATAGTGCTTCCCCAGGCGCTGGTCCACGTTTGTGATTGTGACTTTCTATATATACAGTGGGGAGACTGTGGAAGAATTGGCAGGAGGAACTAGAACTAAATGACAAACTAACCTTTCTTTTTTTCCCATATAACATTACAGTCAAGTACAGAAACATTCACACCAATTACTCAGTATATCTGTAACGTTCGGTATCCCTAACCCAGAACTAACTCCAATGTTCTGGTCTATAGCCCCACTGCCTATAGCAGTTGCCATTGGCTTTAGGTGGAGCCCTCAGCTACGCAGATGCCACCCGGTATTAATGCGGTAGAACAAGGGACGAAGTTCGGGGGCGAGCATGGGAACAGGGGGCGAGCATGGGAACAGAAGCAGGCAGCAGAATTAAGGTTGGGGTCACAGGCCAAGGTCATACTCTAGGAAGAACAACGTGGTACCAAGTCTGAATCAGAAGAGTGGGCAGAACAGACAGGGATCAGTTCAGGCAGCAGGAAGGCATAGTCAGGGACAAGGAAGAGTCAAACACAGGCAAAAATACTTGGAAACACTAATAAAAGTAACCAGAGGAAGGAACCCTGTAAATATTTAAAATTTGTGCGATTGCATGATGACGTCAGATGCACACAGACTGGTTGCACGGAGGAAAAGGCTGTGTTGGGAGTCCCCACCGAGAGCACCTCAGGAGTCCCCATTTCACTGCAACTTTAACTTACCTTACAATACCCCCTTACACATGCAGCTAAATACTATAGTAGACAAGTTATTTCATAGTTTATCACATGGAAACTCTTGGACGAGATTCAATTGAAAGAGAAAAACTTTTTTCTAAATTTAGTTCCAGTTTTTCCTATAGACATCAATACAGTTTTCATGTGATAAACAGTGAGATTTATTTTTCTGAATTTACAGCATCTCAAATTGAATCTCATCCATGAGTTTTTATGTGAAAAAATCCTTATTCTTGAATCTGGCTCACAGTAATTGTTTTTTTAACAGTTTTTTAACAGATAAACAGTATAAAATTAAAAAATGAGTAATTAGATGTGCAAAATAATGTTTTCAATAGAGTTAGTTAGCCAAAAATATAATATATAAAGGCTGGAGTGACTGGATGTCTAACACAGTAGCCAGAACACTAATTCCTGCTTTGAAGCTCTCTTGATTTCCTCTGATTGGTTGCCAGGCAGTAGCAAATACGTAACTTGAGGGTGGGCATATGGATCAATACTGAGTTGCATTCTAAGGATCAATTGCAACCTCATTGAACAGTTATGTCCCATGTGGCCCCCCTTCAAGTCGCTGACTAACTCAGAGTAAGAGAGCTGAAAAGCAGGAAGTTGGGTTTTGTTATATTATGTTAGACATCCAGTCACTGGAGCCTTTATAAATTTCATTTTTGGCTAACTGCCGGCCGGATTGCCTGGGGCGCCGGCAATCCCCTGGTTTGGAGGCACAGTTCTTTACTACTAAGGGGCTGTAGATGTCTTGGGCTAGTACATAAGTCTAAAGCATAATATGTAGAATTTGCAATTACATTCTTTAAGTTTGTTTAAAATATTTTAGAAAACTAAAATAACATAAGTATATGTTTGTACCCTGGCTCTGACTCCTTAAACAATGCTGCAAGCAAGCTGATTAACAGAACTCTAAGAGGACCTCTATTACAGATATGAGACGTGTTATCCAGAATGCTCAGGACCTGGAGCTATGAATCTTTCTGTAATTTGGAAAATGTAATTTTTGAAAATCATGTCAACATCAATTAAACCCAATAGGCTAGTTCGGCTTCCAATAAGGATCAATTGTATCTTTGTTTGGATCAAGAACAAGGTGCTGTTTTATTATTACAGAGAAAAATGAAATGATTTTTAAATATTTGGGTTATTTGGAAAAAATGGAGTCCATGGGAGACTGCCTTTCTGTAATTCAGAGCTATCTGGATAACAGGTTTCCTAATAACCGATCCCATACCTGCATATCATTTCAGAGTCAGATGCAGCAAACAGAAAGGGATAACCAAGTACTGCTTTCATTTGAAAATGTTTATGTAGGGACCTATAGGATCTATTAGGCTCCTATAGAGTTAATCCCCTATCTTTGCTTAAGTTCTCTTTTCCCTTGTTATTGGGCCAAGCCCTTCTAACTGGTAAAGTGTAACATCTACACCTATTGGACAAAGAGTGTAATGACACTCCCCTGCCACACTGCTATATAGTGCTGTGTAGGGAGTGGCCTCTTCCTCTTTGGCTCCTGGTGTCTGTGCTGCTAGGTGTTTCCCATTGAGCCTGGGATCACCAAGGCCCCAGTAAGCCAATTACCCCAAAGGGACCTGTACCTTTGGTGCTTAAGTCGGGAACCAGGCAATCCCGTGAACGAGGATTAGCTATCATTAGGGCAGATCCTGTAATAGTCTCTCTAGGAGAGAGAGATAGCCAGATTTTAGTAGCATGAGCAGTTCTGCGCTCCAACAAGGAGAATAGCAGGGAGTAGCCTCCCAAAGGCTTTTAAGGTGCCTTTAGTGTAGGGAACTCAGTGATAGGGAACTCAGTTCGCAGAGCACTGCCTGACCCCTACTTGATCGATCCTGTTTCACTTTGGGTCGCTGGTCTTTGGGAGTGAGATATTCTTCCTACTGTTTGACTTGAGGAGTGACATCTGTACATGCTGCATCATCATCAATGCTATCCTGTCTCCTCTGTGATATGCTAACTCCTACTACAGCTCCTGCGTGAGTAAACCTATGGTCAATTGCATTGCCATATTATTGTGCTAATAAACCATCACACTGTTTTCACTTTTTAAAGAACCTCCTGGCGTCCATTATTCTATCTTTTACACTTATATGCCTGTGGGTTGTAGTTTTACACCATCTTAAAGGGGAAGCTTCCATTTAGCGAAGGCTCCGCCCTGAGTGTAGTTTCACAGTGTAACCCATGCTCATACACTAGCTGGACACCCTTAACCCCTAATTGGCGGGATAGGCCAAAAAAGCGTTACATTTTGGCGCCCAACGTGGGGCCCCGCCCCCAATCCAGGCTATATTGTGTTTTTGGCACTTTTTGAAAAAATTGTGTTCTGTCCCTTTAAATTTTGCTGACAGGCTGCCGGACCCATTAGGCAAAGGGCAGTCCTGCACGCACTTGCTATTTTTGGGTGTGCGCATAGTAAGGCCGTGGGTTCGGGCTTGGTGGTTCTTCCCGTGTCCCATTAGTCGCCTGCGCCACTCTTGTTTCGCCAGGCGCATATTCGCTGGCACCATTGGTGTCATCGCGAGATTTCGCAGGTGCCATTTTGTCCCTGCGCATACCAGTTGGCGCGCTTGGACTAGGCGGTTCCCTGACGTCACCGCCGCCATTTTGTGGAGAGAGTTATAGGAGACGGATGCAATTCTCACAGCTCCTTCTTCCTGCCTGAGCAACACCCTTAGCGGCTGCTAAGGGATTTCAGCATCAGTCCTCCACTATTCAACGGTACGTAGTACCAGCATTTAATTTTTCACTGCGGACGTCGGATTGTCTAAAGAACCAGCAGTCCTGTTCTTCAGTGCCTGCAATCCTGCTGGTCCACGGCTGTGAACCGGATCCTGTGCGGACTCGCATCAAAACTTGCTACTCTACACTGCGGCTGCAGGTACAAGTTTTATTTGCAAATTTTTGGATAAAAGAAGGGAAACCCTTTCCTAACCTAGCATGGCTAACAAAGGTTGGGATGGATGGCCGGATCCCGAAGCGGGCCCTTCTGCTGAACCACACCCATGCCAAAACCCTGCGCCAACACCTGGACATAGCAGGTATTTTTGGATGGGAACATTTGGGGAAGTGTATCTAAACCCTACTGATTGTATCATGGTGCCATACTGTGGAAAGTGTGGGGCAGAGCTAGAATCAGCTTTCAAGAGGCTGGTGACCTGTTGTCCTTTGTGTGGTCATTGCTGCTGGGCAGGTCCCTTCAATCTTACAAGGGAATCCTTAGGCCCATTTATTATGGCCACTGCACCTCCACCATGTCACTCATCTCCTCTGCCAGTGCCTGATGTCGCGGCTGCGACTACAACCACACCTACCTCCATTGCTGGCCCATTCTCCATGCAGCCACCGGTTACCAGCTGCGACACCACCTCTTTAAATCCTGCCTTAACCACACAGGCCGAAATGAGTCAGGAGGTGTCTACTATTTCAAAGAAGGGTTTGGCAGTCACCCCTTCTGTACAAAGGCCACCTGCTACACGTGGTAGAGGTCGCAGACGCGCCTCTGCTGCCATCTTTCCAGCCAACACTCCTACACACATTCAAGGTGCTGTTGCCTCTGCTTCCTGCTCCTCTGAGGGGGGTAGTTTGGAATTGCTACCACATCCTGAGCCGGATTGGGCAGAGATGGACTTCGGTCCTTTGCCTTCTTCAGACAGATCTTCTCTGGAGGCGAGTGTTGTATAGTCCGTAGGTATTTCTCCACGTCACCACCTCCATCCATGGGCCCCTCTGCTGATACCTCCTTCTGGGTGTCCCCTGGTCGTGCGGATCCCAAGAAGTTGCGCACTGTATCCCGGATCCAGCGCATCATAAATATCAAGGTCTACGACCAGTGGGGTTACTTTATGCCCTATGCCCCCGAATGGATCTACGATGAGATGGAGAAGCATCTAGACGAGTGGATCTATGGGGAGCTGATTCGCAAAGAAGGGATAGGAGGTGGAGGGTTGTTCCACAGCGATGCTGTTAAGAGGGAGCGTGACCTTTCCTTCCTGAGTAATGTTGTCCACGAATGGTGGTACGGCCGTACCGTCCTGAAGCACTCAGTGAAGAGCTGCGGAAAATTCCAGGAGGAGAAACATTTCAGCTTGAGTGAATTGATCTCCAATGGGGGCCGCGTGGACAAACCGCACCCAAATTATTATTTGTCCTATGAGGACACCAAGTCCAAGTCCTGTTTAGGGAAGGAGATCCATCCAACGTCCTAAAAGGGAAGGCGTGATTTCCAGTTTTCCCCAGGTGTGACGGGCTTGTGTGTTCATGTTTACAAGGGATCCAAGGTTGTCAAAGGACTCCTGCCAGTGTCGGACTGGCCCGGCGGGACACCGGGAAAATACCCGGTGGGCCCCGACCCTTAATGGGCCCCCGCCGGGCCAGACACCTCTCCAGATATCTTTAAAAAAGTTTCCCTCCCGCAGCGCCGATTAGCGCAGCGCCTTCTGCGCATGCGCCAGGCGCCTTCACGCTGGTGCGCCAAGCGGCGCCTTTGTGTGCGCGCGCTCAGCGCGTCGCTGTAGGGTTTGGGGGGCGGGTCGGAAGGGGCCCTGGACAGTAGTCCCGGTGGGCCCCGGTCCCCCCAGTCCGACCCTGACTCCTGCTGAGAGCCTGATGTAAGTGCCTTGTCCTGCTGCAAATGATGTTAATTTGTATGCGGGCCCTTTATTCTTCTATTCATCTGGATTGATGCCCGTTTATTTGGGCCTTCTTCAAAGTTTCATCTAGATTGATGCCCCTGTTTGGGCCTTCTTCAATTTGTTTTTTTCCACCATTTTCTGTTGCTGGACTTATGGACATTGTCCTGGACCTTGTATATATGTTGGGTTCATGAGACAAAGGCTGCTGAGCCCCCACCAAAACTCTTCTACCTCTAACTACTCGCTGAGTAGCACCTTTATTCTTTGCCTTACTACTCCCCAAGTGGCTCTCAGTGACTTTGTACACTTGGGTAGGGGGGGGTGTGATATGGAATAAAGCTTTTGGTTATGGTGGGGTCATGTAACTCAACTGCAATGAAAATGAGTGTTGCTATGTGAAAAGAAATCTATGTTAATTTTTCTTTTCAGCCAAGCCTGTGCCTGGACCTCCTGATGTGTAGGTATGGTTCAAGTATCATAAGTCAAGTGCCTGAGTGTCCTTAAGGGTTCTCATGAAATTGTACTAAAGTTTAATGTAACTGAAACAGTTTGTGCACTTACTTACCTTGACAGTATTGCATTTTTGTTTCTTTACTGTTCTTTTCTCCACAGTACCCATTGTTACCAGGTATTCCTCAGGAGAGGATACCAGAAGAGTGATGTTCAATGGTATTGTTGGTTTGCACTATATATTCACTTTGTTACTATTGTGTTTATATCATTTCACCATTGTCGGGACGAAATGGATTTTTCCCCCGGGTGTATGTAGGGACCTATAGGATCTATTAGGCTCCTATAGAGTTAATCCCCTATCTTTGCTTAAGTTCTCTTTTCCCTTGTTATTGGGCCAAGCCCTTCTAACTGGTAAAGTGTAACATCTACACCTATTGGACAAAGAGTGTAATGACACTCCCCTGCCACACTGCTATATAGTGCTGTGTAGGGAGTGGCCTCTTCCTCTTTGGCTCCTGGTGTCTGTGCTGCTAGGTGTTTCCCATTGAGCCTGGGATCACCAAGGCCCCAGTAAGCCAATTACCCCAAAGGGACCTGTACCTTTGGTGCTTAAGTCGGGAACCAGGCAATCCCGTGAACGAGGATTAGCTATCATTAGGGCAGATCCTGTAATAGTCTCTCTAGGAGAGAGAGATAGCCAGATTTTAGTAGCATGAGCAGTTCTGCGCTCCAACAAGGAGAATAGCAGGGAGTAGCCTCCCAAAGGCTTTTAAGGTGCCTTTAGTGTAGGGAAATCAGTGATAGGGAACTCAGTTCGCAGAGCACTGCCTGACCCCTACATGATCGATCCTGTTTCACTTTGGGTCGCTGGTCTTTTGGAGTGAGATATTCTTCCTATTGTTTGACTTGAGGAGTGACATCTGTACATGCTGCATCATCATCAATGCTATCCTGTCTCCTCTGTGATATGCTAACTCCTACTACAGCTCCTGCGTGAGTAAACCTGTGGTCAATTGCATTGCCATATTATTGTGCTAATAAACCATCACACTGTTTTCACTTTTTAAAGAACCTCCTGGCGTCCATTATTCTATCTTTTACACTTATATGCCTGTGGGTTGTAGTTTTACACCATCTTAAAGGGGAAGCTTCCATTTAGCGAAGGCTCCGCCCTGAGTGTAGTTTCACAGTGTAACCCATGCTCATACACTAGCTGGACACCCTTAACCCCTAATTGGCGGGATAGGCCAAAAAAGCGTTACATTTATTATTATTATTATTATATTTTCTTAACTACACAAAAAGAGTTTTTGGGTGGAGCAAACCTTTAAGAAACCTTTAAGAGAGAATGACGTGGCATATTCCTGACTGAATGAAACTATAATTTAATGGCAAGTCAATGGGCATTTTTCTTGTGGTGACTTTCTTGTCTCTGCGACTTTTTTTTTCAAATGCATTAAAGTCAATGGATATTTTTCTTATGGTGACTTTTTTTTCTCTGCAACAGTTTTGTCTTGCCGATTTTTTTGCCGCAGTTGCTAAAAAAAATTTGCAGGTGGCAAAGTGCGGAATTTCACCTCAATCCATGCCTGGCGGAAAAAAAAAATCTATCATCACTACTGTTATGTATAGCATTTAGTGACAAATAAAGGGATGAATAGGGAAAGAAAATATAAATACATATAAATAATCATTTTTGAATGGGGCTGTGTTTTTTTTGTTTGTACATATTTTCACTTTTAACTGAAACAGTACATTGTTATGCAGTGGTTTTGCGCAGCTTTGAAGGTTTTCACAAAGAGGATATTTGACATTTTGCCAAACCATTTCTGCTTTGCTAAAAATGATATACTGTAAAATTTACTCATTGGTAAGGCTTGAGAAGAATGGATTATATTGTAGAAATAAATTTTCCAGCATTGAGGTTGAGATGACATGACAGCATAATAAACACATAAAATACACACTATATTCCATCAAAGAAATGCTCATATATTACATAGTGTAATCCTCCACTATAATGACATTTAAAAATATTCTAATAAATCTTTTTTTTCAGAAATGGCCTTTATTATTTTTCTTGTAGTTTTGGTGAGCATTAACATCCTAATAATTAAATCCTGCTGACAACATGCTGATGATGGGACATAGTTATTAAAGGACGAATTTTCTCCTCCTCATGCTTCATCCAAAGTTTGCAACATTACATTAAAGGGGTCCTGTCATCGGAAAACATGTTTTTTTTCAAAACACATCAGTTAATATTGCTACTCCAGCAGAATTTTGCACTGAAATCCATTTCTCAAAAGAGCAAACAGATTTTTTTTATATTCAATTTTGAAATCTGACATGGGGTTAGACATTTTGTCAATTTCCCAGCTGCCCCATGTCATGTGACTTGTGCCTGCACTTTAGGTGAGAAATGCTTTCTGGCAGGCTACTGTTTTTCCTTCTCAATGTAACTGACTGTGTCTCAGTGAGACATGGGTTTTTACTATTGAGTGTTTTTCTTAGATCTACCAGGCAGCTGTTATCTTGTGTTAGGGAGCTGCTATCCTGTTACCTTCCCATTGTTCTTTTGTTTGGCTGCTGGTGGGGGGGAAAGGGAGGGGGGTGAAATCACTCCGATTTGCAGTACAGCAGTAAAGAGTGATTGAAGTTTATCAGAGCACAAGTCACATGACTTGGGGCAGCTAGGAAATTGACAATATGTCTAGCCCCGTGTCAGATTTCAAAATTGAATATAAAAAAATCAGTTTGCTCTTTTGAGAAATGGATTACAGTGCAGAATTCTATGGGAGCAGCACTATTAACTGATTCATTTTTTAAAAAAAAATTTCCCCCCATGACAGTATCCCTTTAAGTGGCAGTATTATCAAGTGTCAAATTGAAAATTAGAATTTTTAAATTTAGAATTTTGAGTTTATTTTACTGTTAATCGACTAGGGAATAGTACAAATTCAATTTGAATTTAAAAAAATGTGAATTTTGAAATTTATCATGTAATGTCCCTTTAAGAATTCAAATTCGACTATCTGCCATCTAAAACCTGCCGAATTGGTGTTTTAAGGTCCCCCATAGGCTAAAACACCACTTTGGCGGGTTTTAGATTATGAAAATTCTAATTGAATTCTTAAAGGACAAGGAAAGTCTAAAATAGAATAAGGCTTGAAGTGCTGTATTTTGTATACTAAATATAAACATGAACTTACTGCACCACAAGCCTAATCAAACAAATAATTTATGCTTTCAAAGTTGGCTACAGGAGGTCTCCATCTTGTAATTTTGTTAAACATCTTTGCAAGACTAAGACTGTGCACATGCTCAGTGTGGTCTGGGCTGCTTAGGGATCGTCATAAACAAAGCTGCTTGAGTTCTGCATGGCTGGGAAGTAAGGCGGGGGCTCCCCCTGCTGTTCATAAGTATGATTGTTTCCCTGCTCAGCAGTTAGGGACCATCTGACAATTCCTATCCACAGCAGTAAATGAAGGGAGAATTTTACTGCATACAGTCAAGTTTCTTATAAAAACTGTACACATTTTTTAATTAAAGTATATTGGAGATAGGTTTCTTTTTCATTAAAGAAAGTAAAAATGGGATTTTATTTTTTTGCCTTTACATGCCCTTTAAAGGGACAGTACATGATAAATTTAGAAATTGAAATTTCGAGTTTTTTTTTAAACTCAAATCAAATTTGGACTATTCCCTAGTCAAATTACACTAAAATAAATTTGAAATTTGTATTTAAAAATTCAAATTTGCAATTTGACCCTTGATAGATCTGGCCCTTGGCCTTATTTATCAGAATTCCAATTTATGAAACATTCGTATTTTTTTTTTTCTTTGAAAAAACAACATTTTCGAATGTTTATTTAAAGAAAGGCTGCAAAACAGAAAGTGCATTAAAAAGCCTACTACAATGGAAAGGGCAAAATAAATACAAAACCCACAATAAATATGACTTACAAGGTTTCAGTTATAAGAAAATCTTGTGACTGTATTGATGTCCTTAGCATTAGTTGTGGGCATGACGTGTTGACTTAATTACTCACTTTCCTTAGCTGAGAAATCCTTGATGTACCTTTACTGACAGATCCCTTGCAGTGCAATCCTTTCAGATACTCATTGGACTGGAATGCATTATATTCAAAGCCTTATATGGACTGCAGATGTTTTCTAGTTTTATGATATCCATACACACACACCCCTCCATACTTTCACACAAATCATTTATACCCATACCTATACTAACTATAGAGTTTAATATCACAATAGCCTTTGATATTCTGTAAGGGGTTATTATTAAAGTATTTTTAAAGGAGAAAACTACCTTTTTTTCATAGAAAAAAAAACCTTGAATTTTTCGAGTTTTATTAAAGCCGGATAGTGTTAAAAATCCAAATAAAAAAAGTACTCCAACTCCAAGACCTGCCGAGTTCATGTAGAATGTCAATGTCATGTCAATAGCAGATGTCCCGTTGACATTTTGAAGATATCCTGATCTCAGCTGGGTTTTGTTTAATAATCCAAAGATTTAGTGGTTTCAATCAGCAAATCCAAAAAAGTTGCATGTTTCAGTGACAAATCTAAAAAATCGTATGATTCAGGTTTTTTTTTATGATATTATAGAGTCTATTCCCGCACAAGACGTTTTGTGAAAATTTATTGATAAATAGGATGAAACGTGTAAACAATTGATACATTAATCATAGACTGATAATATAATTTCTTGATATCATGTTCTAACTGATGAACCAAATGGGGCTTCAGTGTTCAGCATAGGAAAACTCTTTGACAAAAACCCTAATAAACATACTTGGTTCACAGTAAAGATAACTCCCACCAGAGGCCTGATCATCACCATTATTTAAGCATAATATTAAACCAAACATTTACTGAGATATACCACATGTCTCTCAAGGTCCATATTCTATCAATGTCTCCTTTTTGATATGTTTACATTTTCTTATCAAACATGTTTGATATTGGTTCAAATGATATCTGTTAAATAGCCATTGGTATATATGAGAATATGTGTCAGATATCCTTACTTAAAGGAGAAGGAAAGGCAACAAGCACGGGGCGAGCAAAAGTTAGGAACCCCACAGTGATTGTATTCACTTACCTGATACCCTAGTAGAAATGATCATCCTCCTGCTTTTTCTTTCTTGGCGAGTGTGCATGCGCAGTAGAGTGAAAAGCTGAACTTTAACAAAAAAGTATTCTGTTTCATTCTACTGCTCATGTGTCAGCCCCACGATTTTAATGAAAGAAGAATCAGAATAAGAACAGTTTGTGGTGCTTGCAAAGAAGAACCCCAGACAGTTTTATCAGACAGGTAGTCTGTCAAATAATAGTTTACTAGTAGTGATAGAGCCTTCACTTAAAATAACTTAAAACTTTTTACAGAGGTTCATTACAAGTAGTAACAGTGACAGTAAACTACTAGCAAAAATGTAAAAACATAAATAATTATATAATTCCAATTCACAATTGGATTAATACCAGAGCACATGCATTTAAAATATTGTATGCAGGTGTAAACACTTTGACCATTGTGACCCCACCTACTATCATATGGGGTCATATGAGTGATCCAAGAAACTCAGGGGACATCATTGGATCATAAAAATTGAAACAGGATTGATTAGATCCACTCGGTGGAATTTTCACTAAGGTATTTTTTCAACTGAAAAAATCTGGCCCATAATATGAAAGGAAAATGCCTCTGAAAACAAAGCAAGACAAAACTATGCAGTGATCAGGTTTACAGATTTGCTTTATAAATCTCATTGTAATAATATAAGAATATTTTTTATAAGGCATTTGTTAGCATTAAAATAGTTCTATTTAAGTAGATACTCCGAACTGGCATGTATGGAGCAGGCTGACTCTCGGAGCACCCTGGGAGGCAATGGCTCTAATACGGGTGGTTGGGGAAGTGCAAGGAAGGAAAGGCAGGTTCTAGTTATAGGGGATTCAATTATTAGAAAGGTGGATAGGGTAATCTGTCGCAAGGCCCCTACATGCCGAACAGTCTGCTGCTTGCCTAGTGCTAGGGTTCGGCATGTGGTGGAACGAGTGGACAGATTATTGGGAGGGGCTGGGGAAGACCCAGCGGTCTTGGTACACATAGGTACCAATGACAAAGTTAGAGGAGGTGGTGAAGTCCTCAAAAATGATTTTAAAAAACTAGGTTCAAAGCTGAGGGCGAGGACTTCCAAGGTAATTTTCTCAGAGATATTACCTGAGCCACGAGCAACGCTAAGGAGACAGCGGGAGCGTAGGGAGATTAATGCGTGGCTGAAAGATTGGTGTAGGGAGGAGGGTTTTGGGTTTTTGGAGAACTGGGCTGATTTTTCAGTCGGCTACAGGCTCTTTGCTAGGGATGGGCTGCACCTCAATGATGATGGGGCAGCTGTTTTGGGAGAGAAGATGGCTAGAGGGTTGGAGGAGATTTTAAACTAGGTGTGGGGGGGGAGGGTTCAGTAAAAGATTCAGTGGTAGACAGGTTAGATGAGATAGTGGGCAAAGAAAGGGAAAATGGGGGAGGAGATTTGGCTGGGGATACTGTTAAGGAGAGGGAGGACCACATGTCATATGTTCAATATGGTGCCATTATAGATATATATATATGTATATGTATATGTAAACATATTAAATGTATGTTTACAAATGCAAGAAGTCTGGCTGGTAATGGGAGAGCTGGAGCTGCTGGCGATGGAAGGAAAATATGATGTGATTGTGTGGCCAAAACATGGCTGAATGAGTCGCATGACTGGGCAGTAAATATCAGTGGCTATACTTTGTTTCGGAGGGACAGAGGCAATAGAAAAGGAGGAGGGGTATGTCTGTATGTTAGGCAGGATTTAAAAGCTCATATAAAGGAGGAGGTTATGTTAGAAAATGAGGGGGCAGAAGTCGTATGAGTGGAGTTCTTCACCAATTGTAAAGAATCCAGCAAATTAATTGTAGGCGTATGCTATAGACCCCCTAATGTAAGTGAGGAGGAGGAGACAAAGCTCCTAATGCAAATAGAAAAGGCTACTAGTTTAGGTAAAGTAATGATAATGGGGGATTTTAATTACCCAGATATTGACTGGAGCAACGGTACTGCTAGATCAGTTAATGGGAACAAGTTTATAAACTTATTGCATGACAATTTTTTAGCACAGGTTGTTGAGGAGCCTACCAGAAAAAATGCTATTCTTGATTTAGTGATCTCAAATGACCCAGAACTTATAGCAAATGTGCAAGTCATTGAACCCTTGGGTAATAGTGACCATAAGGTTATATCTTTTAATGTCTGGTGCAAAAAACAAAAATATACTGGGGCAACAAAAACCATGAATTTTGCAAAAGCTAATTTTAGTGCCTTGAGGGCTGCCCTACAGAGCATTGATTGGGGCATTAGGTTTTCAGCTAAAAACACAGAGCAGAAATGGTTGTCCTTTAAAATGATATTAAATCATTACTGTTCTCAATTTATTCCCTTAAGGACTAAACGTAGAAGCTCTAAGAATCATCCTGTGTGGCTTAATACAGAAGTAAAGAAGTTAATGGGAAAGAAGAGAAAGGCATTTAAAAGCTACAAATCTGTAGGGACAGAAGCTGCATTTAATGAATATAAACACTGTAATAAATGTTGTAAATCAGCAATCCAGAAGGCTAAGAAAAGAAATGAAGAGTTAATTGCGGTGGAGGTGAAAACTAACCCTAAAAAGTTTTTTAAATATATTAATAGTAAAAAGATGCAGGTTGAGAGTGTTGCTCCATTAAATAATGGTACCAGTATGGTTGTAACAGATACAGATAAGGCAAATGTGTTAAATCAGTTCTTTTCTTCAGTGTATACAATAGAGGAGTCTGGGTTCACAGGCTCACTTAATAACTGCACGAATGGTTCAGCTCAATCTAGTCAGTGGCTGACTCAGGATATGATTCAAAAAGCTTTACTACAAATTAATGCAGGGCCTGATGGCATACACACCCGGGTTCTAAGAGAGCTTAGTTCAGTTTTAGACCAGCCCTTATTTCTGATTTTCTCAGATTCACTGTCATCTGGTATGGTGCCTATGGATTGGAGAAAAGCTGATGTTATTCCAATATTTAAAAAGGGATTACGATCTCAGCCTGACAACTATAGGCCAGTAAGCTTGACATCTCTGGTGGGCAAATTATTTGAAGGCTTGTTAAGGAATCACATTCAAAATTTTGTCCTAATGAATGGCATTATGAGCAACAATCAGCATGGCTTTATGAAGGATAGGTCATGTCAGACGAATTTGATTGCATTTTATGATGTGGTAAGTAAGATTCTGGATAGTGGGGGGGGCAGTAGATGTGATCTATTTGGATTTCGCCAAAGCGTTTGATACTGTGCCCCACAAACGACTGCTTTCTAAACTAAGGTCTGTTGGGCTTAATGAATAGGGATGTCGCGGACTGTTCGCCCGCGAACTAGTTCGCGTACGCCGAATGTTCGCGAACGTCGAGCGACGTTCGCCAATTTGGGTTCGCCTTAGCTGGCGCTTATTTTTTACCTCTCACCCCAGACCAGCAGATACATGGCAGCCAATCAGGAAGCTCTCCCTCCTGGACCACCCCCACACCCCCTGGACCACTCCCGTTCCATATATAAACTGAAGCCCTGCAGCGTTTTTTCATTCTGCCTGTGTGTGCTTGGAAGAGCTAGTGTAGGGAGAGAGCTGTTTAGTGATTTGAGGGACAGTTGATAGTAACTTTGCTGGCTAGTAATCTACTTGATACTGCTCTGTATTGTAGGGACAGAACTCTGCAGGGATTTGAGGGACAGTGAGTTTAGGTTAGTTAGCTTTGCTGACTAGTAGTAATCTACCTTCTACTGCAGTGCTCTGTATGTAGCTGCTGTGGGCACTGCTTCTGATCTCATCTGCTGAGTGCTGACTGCTGTAATAACCCAATGGTCCTTGTAAGGACTGCTTTTATTTTCTTTTTTGTTTTTTTTACTTTGCTACTATAAGAGCCCAGTGCTATTAGTCTAGCTGTGTTGGGGAGTGGGACTGGTGTGCTGCTCCTAGTAGTTCAGCACCAACCAGAGTAATTTCTTTTTTAATATATATATATATATTTTTTTTATTTTACTTGTCTTACTGTTCTTTAACGTGTCCAGTGCTGTTTGCTGTTCTTCATAGTAGTGCACCAATAGTAGTGCACTTGCAGGCATTGTTTGCCCAGTGTGTTCTTCAAACCACTGCCACCTAGCTGTGTGAGCTTTTTCACATTCTGTCTAAATATCGATAATAATACCGTCTCCAGAAACACCACCTGAGTGACGTTTTTCAAGCAGCAATAATATATTCCGTATCCACTGCTGTAGTGTATACGTTGACCTTGCAGGCATTGTTGTTTGCCCAGTGTGTTCTTCAAACAACTGCCACCTAGCTGTGTGAGCTTTTTCACATTCTGTGTCCAGAAACATCACCTGAGTGACGTAGTGTGATTTCTGCCCTTTACAGCACAAAACGCAGCGCTGTGTCAACAATGTATTTTTCAGATACATTTTTGCCCTTGATCCCCCTCTGGCATGCCACTGTCCAGGTCGTTGCACCCTTTAAACAACTTTAAAATAATTTTTCTGGCCAGAAATGTCTTTTCTAGCTTTTAAAATTCGCCTTCCCATTGAAGTCTATGGGGTTCGCGACGTTCGCGAACCGTTCGCATTTTTGACGCACGTTCGCAAATATGTTCGCGAACATTTTTTCCGACGTTCGCTACATCCTTATTAATGAAGTCGTTTGCACATGGATAGGAAACTGGCTACAGGATCGGGTACAGAGGGTAGTTGTTAATGGGACATTCTCTACTTGGAGTAAGGTTCTTAGTGGGGTCCCCCAGGGCTCAGTATTGGGTCCACTTTTATTTAATGTGTTCATTAATGACTTAGGGGAGGGTGTTGTAAGTAATGTATCAGTGTTTGCAGATGACACAAAATTATCCAGCCCAATTAATTCCATCCAGGATGTGGCATCCTTGCAACATGATCTTGACAAACTGGCAATCTGAGCAGCTAAGTGGCAAATGAGATTCAATGTTGATAAATGTAAAGTCATGCACCTGGGATGTAAAAATATCCAAGCCACTTATACCCTTAATGGAACTGCACTAGGCAAATCCATTATGGAAAAGGACCTTGGAGTCCTTGTAGATGATAAACTTGGCTGTAGCAAGCAATGCCAGTCAGCAGCATCAAGGGCAAATAAGGTCTTGAGCTGTATTAAAAGGGGCATAGAGTCAAGGGAGGAGGGGGTCATTCTTCCACTGTATAGAGCACTTGTAAGGCCCCATCTAGAATATGCCGTACAGTTTTGGTCTCCATCACTCAAACAGGACATTATTGTATTAGAGAGGGTACAGAGAAGGGCAACTAAGCTGGTAAAAGGTATTGAAAATCTTAGCTATGAGGAAAGACTGGCCAAATTGGGGATGTTCACGCTGGAGAAGAGGCGCTTAAGGGGTGATATGATGACTATGTATAAATATATAAGGGGATCATATAATAATCTCTCTAATGCTTTATTTACCAGTAGGTCTTTCCAGCTGACACGAGGTCACCCATTCCGATTAGAAGAGGTTCCGCCTAAATATTCGGAAGGGGTTTTTTACAGTGAGAGCTGTGAAGATGTGGAATTCTCTCCCTGAATCAGTTGTACAGGCTGATACATTAGATAGCTTTAAGAAGGGGTTGGATGGCTTTTTAGCAAGTAAGGGAATACAGGGTTATGGGAAATAGCTCATAGTCCAAGTTGATCCAGGGACTAGTCCGATTGCCATTTTGGAGTCAATTTTTCCCCCTCTAAGGCAAATTGGAGAGGCTTCAGATGGGTTTTTTGCCTTCCTCTGGATCAACTGGCAGATAGGTAGTTAATAAAAAAAAAAAGGTTGAACTCGATGGACATGTGTCTTTTTTCAACCTTACTTACTATGTTACTATGTTACTATGTATACAAGATAGCAAGAATGCTTTAGATATTAGTGGTCTAATATAAGGCAGGACATACTGGAGCAAGTTAGCTACAAAGGCTTCTCGATCAGAAAGAAAATTACTTTAGGAAAGATCCAAACGTGATGTTAAACATGCCGTGTGGGAAATTACATTTTAGATACAGCCGGCTGCAGTGGGGCATAATCTGTGGGGGCCATGGTCCAATCGCACCCCCTGCTCCTCCATGGGGGAGTTCCTGCTGAAGTTATTTTTCTTGATTTGTGAGCTTTCCTTTGCAGAAATATATGTGTACAGTATATTATATCATTTTTATTATATCACTGAGATAATGAGTTACCTTGGCAATCACTGCTCCCCATGTAAAATGACAGTGGGCAGTCTTTCCTAGTAGGCAGGTTTTAAGTTGCTCATATTCCCAGAATACAGAAGTGAAATAGTTTCATAATGAACGAAGAGAGGAAAAATCTATGTAGAGACCCCAGAATTTAGTTGAGTAGTTAGAGTAAGTCACCACTAGAGGGCAGGGGGAGTTTATAAATAAGGAAGACATTAAAGGATCTGGGTCGTTTCCCCGCTGGGCGCCTCCCAGTGAGGTATTACAGAACCAAGGGACCTGGTTCTGGAGAATAGGTGTATTTAGAGTAAGGAAGCATTGTGTTATAGTCGCTCTAGGAGTGAAAGGTGAGCTAGGGTAAATAGTGAGCAGCCATCGCTCCAACGAGGAGGACAGTGGGGTTAGAACCCCGTGGCATTTGGGCCACTAGCATAGGGACTGTATCACAAGGGTGAGTTGAGGGCTAGATAGGGTGCCAAGATCCAAGACCCCAGAAAGGGTGAGGTGAGGACCAGATTGAAGCCAAGACACAAGATCCCAAGGGACCTTCCTGACTGTTAGTATTGCCCACTAAGAGGGAGTTATCACTCGGTGAGAGAGGGTGAGACTCAAACAAAAAGAAGATCCTCGGAGAGTGGTGTAGTAATTTTCTATACTGTTCATGTAATAATAATTGCCTACAATCGGTCCATAAAGGCTGGAACGTCGATAACACCATTTACTTCTGTGACTCTAAAAATAAATCAGTTACGTTTGATTGTACAGCACCTGTGTTGGACTGACTTTCTCTAACCTCGATTGGCACCAGGTACCGGGAGTTGCATGGGTACACTGGGGGTCGGGCACTCACAAGCGGGTTAGCCTGGTCACACATAAATTTCCTATACAGCAAAAGTACACTCACGGGTGTGCTACATCTAGTTGGACTATTTGTTCATCTTTACCTCAGTCAGTGTTTCAGGACAAGACAGACTGGAATAAATTTGGGTTTCTCGTTCGATACCTTAACCATTTGGCCAGGTGAGCAGCCTGTAAGGTTGCTCGCTATGTGTAACCTGGTCTCTCCAGCCCCAGCCCAGCTGCCGCCTGATTGGCCTCTCCAGCCCCAGCTCAGCTGCAGCCTGTTTGGCCTCTGCAGCCCCAGCTGCTGCCTAGTTGCAATCAGCCAATCAGGGCTAACTCTTCCCTATTTAAGGGCAGCACTTAGAACACTCCTTGCCAGAGCATTACATTGTTTCTCCCTAGTACTGCGGCAGCGCCCCTAACTAGGTAGTTCTAGCTCTTGCCCCTTTTCCCTTATTATTCCTCTTTGTCTGCCTGTCCTTGTCTTGCTTTACCCTATCTTGTACTTCCCAGCCTTGACCTGACCCTGCCTTGCTTGTTCCTGATTTCTGCTTCCTGTTTCACGTTGCCCTGACTTCACCTTGTAATGACCTTGTCTTGCCTGTTCCTGATTCTTGCTTTCTGACCCTGCCTGTACCTTGTACCCCTCTCTCACTATCCTCGGCTCCAGTCCTGTCTTGCTATCCGACTCCAGTCTCCCTCTGCTCTAGTCTCCCTCTGCACTCTATCCCCAGTTTGATCTGATCTATGCCCGCTCCGTCCTGCCCCGTCCAGTCTGTTCCTGTTCTGAGTCGTCAGCCTCTTCTTCCTGCCTAGTCCAGTCCTGATCTTCGCCCTCTCCGTCCTGTTCTGCTCTGCACCTGATCCAGACTGACTCTTTGCCCTCATCAACCTGTTCCTGCTTTCCCTTCAAGTGTTCCATAGGCTCATACAGCTCCTGCCTCAAGGACTCGCCCTTTCCATATCAGTCTCCATAGCGCCCCCTACCTAATCCTTGACACCAACCTACTAGCAAAAATGTAAAAACATAGAAATATATTAATACCAGATTGCATTAAAATATTGTTATTAAAAAGTTTACAGGCACTCTATGTGGCAAAAATAGTTTAAAATCCTGAACAAAGTCCAATTGACAGGCAACTAGCATTGTGTTACTGACATGAAGGAGACCTCATTTCAAGAGTATGCAGGTGTAAACACCTACTGTACATTATACAATTTGGCCTTGTCCCTTGTCAATTTAGAATAAATGATCGGTTCTCTATAATATAGTTATGAACAATATATCAAAGAGTGACTGGCCAGCATACTACTACTTAAAATAATTAAAAACAATGCATAGCATTAAGTAGATTTCAATTCATCCAAAAATGTAATTTATTTACTGTGTATATAATAAATAAGAGAAGAAATTTTGTGTGTTTTTCTAATTTGAATTTTTTATAAAAACCTCAAATGTGCAAGTGAAAAGAGGAGTACATGATCTGATCATCAACTGCTTTGGGTGTGCTTTAAAGACCTTTAAAGTGGGTGAATTTTAACTTATGGGGTATTTCATGAAAATGGTAATTCTAGGACCAAAACTAATTTTCCTTCCCATGTTTCTAGTAGAATCTCTAAACAAAATTCTGTTCCAGCCAAAAAGTCTCTGCTTCTAGTTTTTCAGTACAGGGAGAAAATGTCTACCTGTGGGGGTCCTACATTTGGGATTTGTCTAATTCACTGATTTTGAATTGTGCCACAGTTGTAAAAAGGGGCAAGACCTTAGTTCATTAAAAATAAAAATGATTTTGAGTTGCCTTGGGTTTGCAAGTGTGTTGGTCAACAAGGTAAGATGATACATATCTGCCTGGTATGAAATTAAATACATTGGTGGCTTTTGCAATTTTTGTATTTTGCTGTATAAATGAAGTATTGTAACTTTAAAATATCAAACCGCTTTAAGCAAATGGACCCAGGAATGTAATCAATGCAAAATTCTGTATACCAATATAAATATCTTTTATTTTCAATACACTGTAGCTATGCTTTGACATGTAACTATTATGTTCTGGTAGCCTGTTATTTGAAGAAAATCCCTTGAGAACTTATTAAAAACAAATTAGATGAGGGGCGTGGCTATGAGCTGAGCAAGGCAGACGTGTCTTAACGCGGCTCCGTACCCGTGCCTCAAAAATACTGCTTTTAACCCTGATTCCGGTGATACTACTCGGCAGAGACCCTTTCTACCTCAACCGCTTCATATAGCTGCTGTTTTCGACGGTCCGAGATGCGGAGAAACCGAGCCCAAGGAGATAAAGAAGGCGAGGCCTCCTCCGCCTCTGTGAGTAAAAATGGCGCCGACACCAACGCCATGAGCAAGGCGGGACGCAACAAGGGATCCCCCCAGGCCAAGGCAGGAACTTCGACCTGCCACAATACTGGTCCAACGGCCGCCCAGAAACTCCTGAGGTATGCCAGGGAACCGGGTGGGGATATAAGCGGTCAGGCCAGAAAGGCCAGCGAATCACCAGGCAACACACCATACGATTCCCCGGTGCCCTCCCCACTCATTGCCCCTGAGGGAGACCAAATGTTACAGGACGCTCTCCCTGTGCAACCTACACTTGCAGAAGTTATGCTGCTCATTACCAGTAATCATGCTGTCACGATAAGCAAATTTGATGATCTTAAAACAGACCTTGCACTTCTAAAGCACGACGTGCAAAATATACTGGAGCGCTGAAGCTGAGAGGCGCATCAGTGATATGGAGGACACCCTGCCGCCTATGCCTGAAGCCATTGCAGCCCTTACTCGCAAGATCCAAACCCTAGAATCGAAATCTGACGATTTGGAAAACAGGCTGAGACGGAATAATATTAGACTGGTGGGCCTTCCGGAGAGGGCAGAGGGGAGCAACCCAGAATTGTTCTTGGAGACCTGGCTCCGTCAACATCTAGGTGATGACATCTTCTCCCCCTCTTTTGTAGTGGAGAGGGCACATCACATTCCTAACCGCCCCTCACCACCCCACCACGACCCTTCATTGCACGGCTTCTAAATTACAGGGATCGAGACAGAGTCCTGTCGGAAGCCCGGAAAAAACAACAGATCCTACATGAGAATGTGAGGGTCTCCATTTATCCAGACTTCTCTATGGAAGTCCGCAAGCAGCGTTCCAAATTCACGGAAGCCAAACGGAAACTCAGACAGCAAAATATGCCTTATGCCATGTTATTCCCGGCAAAGCTCAGAGTTCAGGAGGGAGGTCGGGCCCATTTTTTCGAGAAGCCGGAAGAAGTCTTCTCTTGGTTGGAGGCTAAGGATAGGAGACCTCCCCCACAATAGTGCCGAGGAGGCTCCTCTGTCTACAGCCCTGCACGAGGGTACTCACCTGGATGGTCCCAGGCACGGGGCACGGCAAAGCAAGTTTTATCCCCCTTCAGATCAAAGCAGGGCAATAGCCTGAGAACCAAGGAACTACTCAGAAAGTCCGCTGGTTCACTCCCAAGTTTAACCTAGTTATGGCGATTTTTGTTGGGATCCAAGCCTGCTCAAATTGGGGACGGGCGGGTAGGGTGGATGTTTTTTGTACGTTAACCTGGCAGCTAGTCTGCCCCACTGTCTTTTTCCCTCATTTTTCCCTCCCTTCTTCATTGAGAGGAAGGTGCCTTTTCGCTGCTCAACCTGAAACCTGCTTTTTGACCTTACAAACGTCAGAGCTCCTGTCTTTGGTTTTCCATTTACCACAGAGATAATGGCTGAAGTCGTACTCCTCTCTTGGAACGTCAGAGGACTGGGCAGTCCCATAAAGAGAGGCCTGGTTTTTAACACCATTCGTCGGGTTAAACCCCATCTGATACTGCTACAGGAAACCCACTTGGATGGTAATAAGGTACTGGTTATGAAGAAACCCTGGTTGGGGGCATCTTATCACTCCACTTACTCCTCCTTTGCTAGGGGGGTCTCCATACTAGTAAAGAGAAATTGTGTCTTTTCCCTGAACAGGTTGATAACTGATGCTGATGGTCGTTTTATTATTTTGTCATGTACTTTGCATAGCAAACCGTATATTATTGTAAATGTATATGCACCTCCTCCATCGAGTGGGTCGATGCTGTCCCTTATTATGGATAAGATACTTGCCCTCCCATCAGTGCCCTTACTTTTTATGGGTGACTTTGATGCAGTTCTGTGTGAGGATATGGATAGGTTGTACCCCAGTACTAATCCCAATCACTCACTGACGAATTGGGTTTCTACCTATCACCTTCGGGACCTCTGGAGGGTGAAACACCCGGGAGAACGGAGATATACATGTTACTCAGCCTCCCACAATACGATGTCTAGAATTGATCTGGCCCTAGCAACCCCTGATGTTGAGATGCAAACTAATTCAATAGAAATTTTGCCGGGGGGCATTTCAGATCACTCCCCCCCCTCCTTTTAAAGCTAGAGGTACACCCCTCCCCCGTCAATAAGATATGGAGACTTAACAGCTTTTGGGTACGTCAACCTCACATAGCAGACTTAGTGGAAAAGGACATAGAAATGTATATTGACATTAATAAAGGGACAGCGTCGCCCCAAGTCGTATGGGACTCCTTAAAAGCATACGCTAGAGGCGCTTATATACAAAGAATCAAACAATTTAATGTAATAACGCAAGAGGAAGTAGACGAACTAGAACAACAGGCCACTGTAGCAGAACAGTTATTTTGTCAAAACCCTTCCCCACAAACCGAGTCTGACTGGCTGACAAGCCGGAACACTCTACAAGTAATCCGAACTAAACAAGTTAGGAAATCATTACTTTTTAGTAATGCTAATGTATTTGCAACAGGAGATAAGAATAGCAAACTGTTGGCTCTGTTGTCTAGGGAAATCTCTCCTCTTACTAATATCCCAGCGGTAGCTGATAGTACGGGAGTTATATGTACAGATCCCAAAGACATTACTACAGCTTTCTCCCACTTTTACTCTCATTTATATACTTCACGGGTATCCCGCTCCAGAGAACAGATACTTGATTACCTTTCTAATATTCCCCTTTCCTTACTAGACCCTGCGGAGGTTGCCTTGTTAGACGGCCCCGTCTCGGAAACAGAAGTGCGAGAGGCAATATCTAATTTGGCCCCAGGCAAGACCCCGGGTGTAGATGGACTCCCAACAGATTTCTATTCCAAACACGAGAAGCCTTTGATCCCCATAATTACCGCCCTTTACAATGACGTTCAGGATGGTGACACCTTACCCCCCTCTATGCATGAAGCTCTTATTACGCTTATTCCTAAACCGGGGAAAGACCACTTGGACTGTGCCTCCTACAGGCCGATCTCATTGATAAATGTTGATGCCAAGATTCTTGCCAAAATCCTTTCCCAAAGACTAAACCAAGTTATCACAAAACTAGTTTCTCCTGATCAAACAGGGTTTATACCTGGTCGTACGACTGATATAAATATACGCAGATTATATATTAACATGACCATAACCCATGACAATGCTGGAAACCGAGTTATAGTGGCGCTTGACAACGAGAAAGCGTTCGATTCTGTGGAGTGGAGCTTTCTCTGGTCCACTATGGAGGCCATGGGTATAGGCCCCAATTTTAGACGTTGGGTTGCTGCACTGTACCATGACCCAATAGCTCGCCTTAAAACTAACCATACCATCTCTGATTCCTTCCCACTCAGTAGAGGCACCAGTCGAGGGTGTCCTCTCTCCCCCCTTCTGTTCGCGTTGGCCATGGAACCTTTGGCTTCCCTTTTGAAACATACAGAGGAGGTGAAGGGACTTAGACTAGGACCGATTACAGAAAAGATTGGGATGTATGCAGATGACACCATTTTATTCTTGGAAAATCCCTATGGTGCCCTAGACTCCGCCCTTACTGTGATTAACACCTATACCTCGTACTCCGGCCTGAAGATAAATTGGGCCAAATCCCAAATTTTTGCGATTGATCCATTTGTGGTAGATAACCATCTCTATTGAGCGCCTTTGCAATGGACTCCTACATTTAAATACCTTGGTGTTCACATACATAGGGATCTAGGCAAGTTCATGGAACTAAATTTAGACCCACTATTGCCCCTGCTAGAAAGCAAGACCAAACTGTGGAATTCTCTCCCGTTAACCCTATTAGGCAGAATAAACCTCTTTAAGATGATCCTACTCCCCAAATTCACTTATTTATTTCGCCAGGCCCCTCTCACACTCCCTAGTAGGTATTTCCATAGACTGAAATCTCTACTCTCTACCCTTTACTGGGCAGCTTCAGCTCCTCGGACTTCACTTGCTACTCTACAACACCCCACTGACAAGGGGGGGGGGGCTGGCGGCTCCTAATTTGTTTTATTATTATCTGGCCACTAAACTAGTGACATCTGGGTGGTGGGCTGCCCCTACACCCCTAAATGCTGCCACAACTATTGAAGCACAAACAGTGGGATCATATGAAGCCTTAAAAAACTTGCTATATTGAGGTACCAAACGGAATTCGGCCATATCCCCTCTAACAAAAGCTAATGTACAGATTTGGAAACTGGCCCTCACTCATTTTCCTAGGACAGACCCTTATGCCTCTACGTTTACCCCCCTTTGGTATAACCCACACCTCCCACATTTACTCACCATTCCGGACCCCGGGGTTTGGGCCCGATACGGTATTAAATATGTAGACCATATTGTGGAGAATGGTGTTCTATTGTCTTTTGATTCACTGAAGGCCAAATATAGCTTACCGAACCAGATGTTTTTTCGTTACCTTCAACTCAGACATGCCTGGAAGGCCCAATTCGGAGACTCGGTATTAGATTTCTCCCCTCGGAGTTTAGAGGAGATGATATTTACCCCTACGCTCCCAAAACCAATTTCTCAATACTATTCTTTATTAAACACTCCAGCTAATCCGGTGTTACCTAAACTGTATGATAAATGGACCCAGGATGTACCAGACCTCACCCCTGAAGTTTGGGATTATATATTAGACACTCATTGTGCACTGTTGGTTAGTGCTAAGGATAAAATGATACAGTTTAGGTACTTGCATAGATCCTACCTCACACCACACAGATTGCACCTCATTAATCCGGCCATCCCAGACATCTGTCCAAAATGTGGTCATACCCCCGCGGATTATATCCACATGGTATGGAGTTGCAGGCACCTACTGTCAGGGAGCCGGGAGCTCCCTCCAGGGAGGTAGTCTGGATCAAGGAGGAAGCCCTCTTGAGGGAGCAAGGTCGCGGTATCCAAAGGGTTAAGCAGAATCAAGGTCAAAGTCCAGGCAAGAGTTCAATGGCAGGCAGATCAGGATCAAATAACAAGAGTCCAGGCAGGGGGTCAAAACCAAGGCAGGAGCAGGAATCAGGATACAGGAAACACAAACAGGAACCCAGGATTAATGGCAGCAAATCCTATTCTTGGGCGCCGTCACAGTGTTTTGGGCGCCCTTTTATGATGAGATCCCCGCACCAGTGATGACATCATCATACAGCGACGCTGCAGCCATGTGTTCAGCATGGGCGCCGCCATCTTGGATCTTCACTGTGACAGCCGGGAATGTAAACAGTGCTGGCGGATACTTCTGGGCCGGGTACGTCTGGCAGTCCTGACACCTACAGGTATTTTGGGGGAAAGTGGTCGCGGAGTCTTGTAATGGCTCTCATAATCCCGCTAGATCCGTTGCTTCTACTACTGAACCAGGGGGCGGAAACCGCCCCTAACCCGTCAGAAAGGGCATTAATGTGTTTTCTCATAATTCAAGCTAAGAGACTTATTGCTCTTCATTGGAAATCGAAACAACCCCCAAAAAAGAAGCAATGGGTGGATATGGTAAATGCCTCCGTCCCTATGTATCAGCTCACATACTTCAGCAGGGGTTGCCCTAAAAAGTTTGATAAAATGTGGTCCTTGTGGATCTCTGAGCATCTACCAGGCCTCTCACCTCCGACCACTTGATGAGAATGTAATTCATCCTCCACCCTCCCTTGGTCAAGGACGACAGTTGAGCACATAGAGGGAATAGTGTATCTTTATTGTTTACAGTAGCTATGCACACAGCTTTTTGCAATAGTATACCATAGGGACAGTCATGCTGTTAGTTATATATGATTCATGTCTACTGTCTTGGTAACAAGACGGCGTCTTGATGATGCCCAACACCTGACTTCCAAGCTGGCTGTTATGTACAACTGTGTGACTCTGTATCTGTGTTTTATTTTTTTTTGCTTTTATTTTTTTTTTGTTTGTTTGTATGTGGGATTGTTAAAACTCAATAAAAACAAATTTGAAAAAAAAAAAACAAATTAGATCCATCCCTGTATTGGAATAACATCCTTTTACTTTCCTAAGGCAGATTTAAATTTATCAAGTAATAGAAATTATTTTTTTTCCTGTCTTACTAGAAAATTATCATTTATACTTATTGCATGTTTTCTTACTACAAAAATGATTAAATCCTTTAATGAATAGGGGGAGGAAACATTTTAAACATTTTAAAATGTGGCCATTTTCCCAGTTTCTCAGTTATGTAGAATGCCTCCTAGCAAACACATGTGCATGCAGATGTTGCCGTTCTTATGCAAGTCTTTTCATTAGTTCAGAGATGCCGTTTGGCTGTTTATGAGCAGCATCAAAATATACTGTATGTCTTGGATGCATATCCTCAGGAAGAGGGATACTTCTGTCTATTTTTACATCCTGAGAATCTCAAGTGTGTTTTAACCTTGACAACAATGATGCAGACGTGACCTCATTCTATTTCTTTTAATGCTGCTCTAAGTTCTTGCGAGATTTACACCTCTCTGCCGATGACCTAAATTTCATGGTGAAAGTATTTTATGCCTAATCCAATAGTGTCATAATATCTAGTTAAGAGATGCTGTACATAGAAATGTTCAAAATATACAGTACAACATGACTCATAATTCATCCCTGGTAATTAGTGAAAAAAGTAATGATATATTTTGATTCTTGTGATCCTTTCGTATGTGTATGTGTGTGTGTGGAGAGAGGAGAAAGATTTTATTTAAGACGGTGTACGTTATACTACTAGAAAAACTTTCTTACTTGCGCCTGCAGGAAATATTGTTTCCTGTGTTGTATAGGATATATGGCAATAATAATCTGTTCATTAAATATTCATTTTCACTGCAAAATTGTCATTTCATGTACACCTGTCACTTCAACTACTGCATGTTGTCTTCTCATACTGCCATCTTTCCTAAACTTTGATGAGAATTATAGATGAACATACAGATACACAACACAAGTGCCTTAAGACCCAGTGGCCTGCTATAGTTTACTAATATTACCATTACGGTGTATCTGAACAGTTTCTTTCTATCTGTACATGCCCCATTTCAATTCATGAACAGGTGCAAATAAGAGGTAACTCTATCTGCCTTCATGTGTCCATAATGATCTATCCTTGCAAGAAACAAATTCACAAAATCTCATTGTCACCTCATTTGTGATTAGTTGGCTTTATGAAGGATAGGTCATGTCAGACAAATATGACTGCTTTTTATGATGCTGGACAGTGAGGGGAAGGGGGAAAGTAGATGTGATCTATTTGGATTTTTCCAAAGTGTTTCATACAGTGCCCCACAAACGAAGGATTGTTGGGATGGCAATTTAAAATATTTTTTTAATTTCTGACCAAGTTCACCACCTGAATTGATGGGTAAGGTTGTCATGTAGGGTCTGAAGGCATTATTACATTTTTGGGTTATGTCTAACTTTAGGGGTTTTATCACTAGCCAAAATCCTATTGAATGCTGCCATGACAAGGGACAGAGAAAAAGGGGAGGAGGTCAAAAGTCAGTAGTCTTCTAGTAGTGAGTTACCAAAAAGTAGATTTAAGAAGTCCCAGCTTTAAATAAAAATACCCTCTACAGCAAAACAGAAGAAATATGAAGAGTCGAGGGTGATAAGTGTTAAATTTTATCCCAGCAGTTTAACTGTGATGTTAAAACATTGTTCAATGACAAGCTCACTTCTAAGAAATCCTGGGAACCCATGTTTATTCATTAGTTTTAATTTCCATTTATTGTACAACTGTAACATAGTGATAGCACTTTCCTGAAAGCAAGCTGGTCAAATATGACTCACGTAATGGTTTGTATTTAGTACATGTTTTTGAAACAGATTGGAAAGTTACTGGGGCTACACCCACAACAACTGAATCATGCCTATGCACTGATAATAAGGGCATTTTAATTCATTATTGCTTACACATAAATTTAAGTCACACATTGATTTTCATTTTGCCATCAAAAAGCAGCTGTCAAAATGAAACAGCTACTCAATATTATAAACTTGCCATTTCAGATTTATTTGTACATTTTTTAACCCCCTGAACACTTCCAATGTATTTATTTTTGAATTTTTCTTAATTTTTTTTACCCACCTTACTTGTAGTAAAAGCACAACAAAAGTTCTTAAAAATGGTATGTATAATGTAGATGGTAGGCACAGGCTGTTCCCTTGAGATATGGGTTCATTATTTATTGGGCAAAGAGTTATATTGCCACCAATAAGCAGTTTAATTAGGATCAAATACAGGGTACATTATGTTCTATTAATACAGTACTGTACATAGAAAAAGGAAATCAGTTTCTAAAAAAAATAGAATCATTTGTAGTCTGGATTACGGGTTTCTGGATAAGGGATTCCATACCATTTATAAGTTCTGTGGAAGACTAATACAATTTATACAGGATTTATGTATCAACCTACCAGGAATTATCTTGGAAGGTCTAAATGTATTATGCAATATTATACATTTTAATTTTACCTTACTTTTATAGTTCTGTAACAGATTTAATACCAAATCATGCTGCAACACCTTGTAGTGGTTTTGTCATCTTAGGGTTCCCCTTGGAAATAGCAGCCACACAGTTTGATGATAATACATTTGTTTAGTAATTGTTTTCTTTTACAAATAACCCAGCTTTTTCCTGACAGTTAAATTTTTATACTGCAACTCAAGCATATAGCCCTTTTTCTATAAATAACAATCGCAATAATTGATAATTTTCATTATAAATCCAGATGATTAAAAACTCCATCCAAGGGCAATGGTCACACAGGTCATTTTAGAACTTTTTTCCAAGAAATTAGCAAAGCACTGAGAAATGTCTTTTAAAAGAACAATTGCTATTGTTTTGTTCATGGCACATGCAAGTAATTATTCTCCTGACTCCAATTAAACGCCAGTTATTATCTGAATTCTAAAGTAATAATTTCCTGCATGTACTCTAACTACAGGGAATATTAAAGTCTTTTTCTTTGTATTTTGTTTCAGCATCTTTCCACCAGAAATGTCACCCATAAAAAAACTATAAAACTGGTGTGCCAAAACCCAAATAGTTTGGCTATTTGCATGCCATAACAGTGAGAACCTTAAAACACCCATCATTGTTTTGTTAACTATTACCAACTGTTTCTGAAGTGGGTTTTTCTTTTTTGTGTCAAGCTACTGTCAAGTGCAAAGTCTTTTAAACAGTGATTATAGTACAATTGATATCACTATTAACAAATTATTCATTGGGTTATTGAATAATTTAATTTAACTTTAACCTGCTTTTGTGCATGAAGTTGTAGGCAAACTACATTATCTAATGTATCTCAGACATCTTTAAAGGAAAACTATACCCCCCCAAACAATGTAGGTCTCTATAAAAAGATATTGCATAAAACAGCTCATATGTAAAATCCTGCTTCATGTAAATAAACCATTTTCATAATAATATACTTTTCTAGTAGTATGTGCCATTGGGTAATCATAAATAGAAAATTGCCATTTTAAAAAATAAGGGCCGCCCTTTGTGATCGTAGGATTCACTGTACTCACAAACATACCAACAAACCATACATGTTAGGTCACATGAGCCAATTAACAGACAGAGTTGTGTCTTTTGCTTCCACACTTCTTCCTGTTACAGTTAGAGTTGAAGTATTTCTGGTCAGGTGATCTCTGAGGCAGCACACAGACCATCACAAAATGGTGGCTCAAGGCAAGAGATGTAAAAGGGCAATATTTACTTAAATATATATACCAGTTTAGTAAGATTCTTTAATATGCCACTTAATATGATATGAACTATCTGCTGCTTAAGTGTTCATTTTGGGGGTATAGTTTTCCTTTAAGCTCTCTTCTTAAATGTGCATCTATTTAAAAAGAATAGTGACTACTTATTTTTTAGTGTTAAATGTATACTGGCATTTATACTGTATTGCATAAAATGGATCATTTATTAATGGTACTAGCTGGAGTGCTGGAATGCTAAAGGGTACAAAATTGTTCCCCTTAGGCCATATTTGCACCTGAAATATTGGTAGGTGATGATTCTGATACTACACCCCAGCATACATGATATATATATATATATATATATATATATATATATATATATATATATATATATATATATATATATATATATATAGCACAAAGGTTAATTGCCTAAAAAGTTAGAAGGAACATTGCAACCAAACAAAACGCTGGTTTGAGCACTGTTGCTTATATACTACATATTATATATATATATATATATATATATATATATATAATCATTGGATAAGGACCCGCACTCCAATACTCCAACGTTTCAGCCCTTGTCTGGGCCTTTATCAAGGTGATAAAGGCCCAGACAAGGGCCGAAACGTTGGATGCACAAGTTGTAATTAAACCTTTTTTCCACAAAGTATTGGAGTGCGGGTCCTTATCCAATGATTGTATGCTGAAGCTTTGACCCAGCACCCACAGTATCTCCAAGACTGGATCTGAGTGCGAGTGTTTTTCTATATATATATATATATATATATATATATATATATATATATATATATATATATATATAGTTCATTAACCAAAAAAAACGCACCAAACAGGACTTAATATAAAGTTTCAAATATCAAACTTTATTTTCAACGTTTCGGCTCCATAGCTTGAGCCATCTTCAGGAAACAAAATGTTATGTACAAACATGCAGATTTAAGAACCTGCCAAAAAGTAGGAGTGACGTGTGTAATTGGATAATGTGCTCATAACTACCCCCATCATGACGTATTAAGTGCCCTCTTACTGCTTAAATAAAAAACGTTACAGGCCGTGTTGTCTATGTAACAATAATAGTGTGTAGACCAATGCTGTCGGGAAATTCCCCGATCAATCATAGTGGTGACTAGTCGTGTTGCCGTATAGCAATAAACCATAAAGTTTAAAAACATTGTGGATCCCCAGAGTTCCCTGACTAGGGAAGTCGGGCTGTACCAGTGCACCGGGCTGAGTGTCATCTATTTAGCGCATACCTTGATCAATGTCGCCTCTCTTTGCAGATACGGAAGGTGTAGAGAGTGGGCAGTACTATTGATTGCCGTGTCCATGCCTTCCAGCCTGTTGTATGCCAGACTGTCCAGCGCTAGTGGTGTCAGCCGCAAACGGAATTGCCTGCACCCTATTGGACCGCATGGGTCATGTCCACTTCCTATTGGTTGCGACGCACATTGTCCAATGTTAACCCTTACTGGGTTATTTAGTGCCCGAACTGCTTAGCGAGTCTCACACCAAAGGAGGAGGCCAGCCAGCTGGTTATTCGGCACTTCTATATTCACTGTGCAGCTATGCGACATTGCCTGGGATCATATAGTGGTGCAGCCCGTTAGGGCACGTCTCTAGCGTGAGGGTATATTGCGGGTAATTGGTGCATAAAGAATGGCATCCGTTAGTATATTAGCGCACTCTAGCAATATCTCCAGGTAAACTCTTGATTTCTCTCAACAGATCCTGCCACACACCGACCAAACTCTGCAAGAGGCCCACAAACCTGCCTTGCGCCAGATGTTCATAACAGCCTCCGGTGTCGTAAAGCCTGAAGAAAAATTTGGGACCAGTCTTCAGGCTTTACAATTGAGAAATTCATATACTAATATATATAATAATAATATAATAATAATATATATATTATATATGTATTGCAAAACTGGGATGTCTGGTTAAAACTAGACAATTGACATCCCTAGCTCTTTCTAAATTCTGCCTGATGAGTAAGCCCAATGCTTTAATTAAAAGTATGGCATCTATTATACAGAAACAGTTATCCAAAAAGCCATAAAATACAACAATAGTAATTCCTCATATTTGACTAATTTGCTTTCTCTTGCTCTAATAACAAAAAATTGTGCTTCATAATAACTTAGCCTTGTTCATTTATTGGCCAAATTATTGTTTGGGTTTCACAAGGCTGAAAGCCAAACAGACAGTTGAGACCCAAACAGGCCCAAGAAAAATGTAACTATTTTGGTCAAAACCTAACAGGTGGTACCCCTGTGGGGCAGATTTATCAAGGGTCGAATTAACTTCATGGGAGTTATTTAAAACTTCCATAAACTCCCATGAACTCAAAATTTGACCAATCGAAATTTATAAAAAAATTATAATTTTGCAAAGCCGCGTGAATAGGATCTACTTGCAAACTCAAAGCGAATTTGATTGAAATTTTGAATGTCAGGAAAGCTGCAAACATCTCCAAATTAATCCCAGGATGTCTTCCATAGGATAAAACAGCAATTTGGGAGGTTTAAGGGGGTAAATAGTCAAATTCAAGTTCTTAAAGGGCCAGTGTAAGATAAATCCCAAAAATCGAATTTGAATTTTTTAAAAAAACTTAAATCGAATTTTAATAATTTCCTAGTCGAATTTATAAGTTTTGGCGATAAAAAAACTCAAAAATTTGAATTAGAAAATTCTAATTTTCCAAATCTCTGTTTATTGAAATTTTTTCAAAAACAATGGGGGAGAAGGGAGGGTACAGAAAGAGAAGGGAGGGGGTAGGACAATAAAAAATTCACTTTTCACGTCCAAAATAACAGATGCAGAGTTATTAACACGTCATATCTCCACATTACATAGTTCAGTTACATCAATGAAGACATGGTCTGGGAAGGTTGAGCATATCAAAGCATGTGGAATACATCTGGAGCAATACATAATACAAGAGAGGATCACAGCAAGTTATAAAATTCTAACCAAGGCAGCCAGGTCGTTTTGTAGCAGCTTAATGAAACCTGAATCAACCCAGTTATCTCTTCCATTTTCCTGGTTTCCTCAACCAAATTGGTCCATTCACATGTTGTGGGGGGGTCAGGTGATTTCCATTTCTTGGGGATTAAAGATAAGGCCGCTCGTAGTAAGTGTTGTGAGAGGGTGTCTGGTAATAATCTATTGGACTTCCCGTCTAGATGGAATAATAGCAAAGTATGGTCATCCGGACCGTATCTATAGCCAGTGATATTGTAAATAAGGGAACAAATTTGCTTCCAGTAGGTGGTGATTTTCGGACAAGAGAACCAGATATGTTTAAATGATCCCACACCTATCCCACAACGCCAGCATTTATCTGTAGAGGAGGGAAAGATACTGTGTAACTTGGACGGTACATAGTACCACCTCGTTATGACTTTATATTGCATCTCTCGTATTCGAGAGGCTCTGGTTGTTTTGTGTATATGTGACATTATCTTATGTCTATTAGAGTCAGAAAGGCTGATGTCTAATTCACGTTCCCATTGGTCAAAAAACGCAAGACTAGGATTCGGTTTAGTACGTTGCAGTAAATGGTAAGTTTGAGATAAAGGTCTCAAAAATGGGAGTTTAAGTTCCAGAAAATTTTCCCAAACAGTAAGCTGTGTTGGATGTAGTCTGTGATAATCTTTACTAAGGAAGTCATGCAACTGGTTGTAGCACCATACATCCCTCGGGTGACAACCCCATTTCTTCTGAATGTCGCCCAGGGGAATGATCTTCCCGTTGTTATAGAAATCGGAGAGTCTAGTTTCCTTGTCGCCCGATACACCCCACCTATCAAATGCTCTGGGTTCTAGACTAGGAGGGAAGTCAGGGTTACCAAGCAAAGGTTGCAAGGTTGGAAAGGAGTGGGTCAACTTATGTACCTTACTATATTTATACCATATCTCGAGGGTGGGCATAATCGTAGGATGTAAACGAATATCTTTGGGTACAGTCTGTGTTGAGGACCAAAGTAAATTTCTTAGCGGTATAGTAGCTACAGCTTGTTCAATATTTAGCCAAAGTTTGTCTGGTCGTCTCAAGTACCAGAAAAAGGTTCGCACCAAGTGAACCGAAATATAGTATAAGAAGGCATCAGGTACAGCTAGGCCTCCCCTATCTTTCGGTAAGGTAAGTAGTTCGTGCTTGAGTCTGGGCGTTTTATTATCCCAAATAAACCGATTAAAAAGAGATTTAACCTGTGAGAAAAAGGTCCTGGGAATCCTAATGGGTAACGTTTGCAGCAAATAAAGAATCTGAGGCATGATGGACATCTTGATGGCTTGCACTTTGCCGAACCAAGAGAGGCCCAGGGTCTTCCATGAGTTTAATTGAACGGACAACTTATTCAGCAATGGGGGAAAATTGGCTTGATAAAGGTCAGACAGATTGGCAGTAATTTGTACCCCCAGGTATTTTAATTTAGTCGGAGCCCATTTAAAGGGGAAGTTACATGAAATATTCGACATCACCGTATCAGATAGATTAATATTGAGCGCTTCCGATTTGCTGAAGTTGACTTTGAAATTAGACAATTTACAGAATCTGGCTAGTAGAGGCATGACGTTTGGGAGAGTAAGGATTGGGTTGGTGATAAATAACAAAAGGTCGTCAGCAAAGGCTGCAATTTTATGTTCTGATCCACCAACCTTAAGACCCGCTATATCTCTGTTATGTCGAATGTGAGCCATAAGGGTCTCCATCACTAAAACAAAAAGTATAGGGGATAAGGGGCAACCTTGTCTGGTACCATTACGAATCTGCACCGGGGAAGATAAAGTATTGTTAACTCGAACTCTAGCTATGGGGTCCTGGTACAAAGCAGAGATTCTCCTAATCAAAATTTCACCCAATCCAAAGCCTCTCAAAGTTTGATAGAGGAATTGCCATGACACTCTGTCAAATGCTTTTTCAGCATCGGTCGTCAGGAGCATTAAAGGGATACGATATTGTCTTGCATAATGGATCAACGAGATAACTTTATAGGTATTGTCCTTGCCCTCCCTGCCCTGGGTGAAACCGGATTGGTCAACATGAATCAATTGGGGTAAAATACTTTTCAATCTGTTAGCAATAATTTTTGCATATATTTTGATATCCACATTAATGAGGGAAATTGGCCGATAGCTAGCACAGTGTAAGGGGTCTTTGCCAGGTTTGGGAAGAACCGTAATATGGGCCTCTTTAGCCTGGTCAGGGAATTGATTGTGATTGTCAATAGAATGGAAATATGTCAAGAGATAAGGTATCAGCTCGGTAGAATAAATTTTATAGTATAAAGAGGAGAAACCATCTGGACCTGGGCTTTTGTTGGCAGGTAGAGAGGTAATCGTATCCAAAAGTTCCGTTTGGGTAAAAGGGTCTTCGAGTAGTTGGTATTGTGATTGGGTCAGAGTGGGAAGATTGGCTTCTCTAATAAAATTATCAATCTCTTGTCTGGATTTGGAAGGCAGATTGGGGCTATCTAAACCATAGAGATCCTGATAGAATTGTTGGAAACATTTAGCAATTTGAGGTGTTAAATGGCAAATTGATTGAGTTTTATCCTTAATGGCTGGAATAAATGAATTGGGTTGTATTTTTTTAAGGATATTGGCAAAGTGCTTTGTACTTTTATCTCCCAAATCATAAGTTTTCTGTTTGCATTTCAGATAGGCTTTGTAAGAGTATTGATCCAATAGCGTTTTTAACTGGATTCGTTTCTCTTCTAGTAATTTAAAAGTGTCAACCGCTATAGAGAGTTTGTGGGATTGTTCCAAATAGGCTATGTCTTTCAACAGATTCTTAACTTTCAATTCTCTGGCTTTCTTAAGTCTAGAGCATAGGGAAATCAATTGGCCCCGAAGGACACATTTATGAGATTCCCATAACATAGCTGGGTTGGTGCCTGGCAAGTCATTCTCTTTAAAGTACAATTCTAACATTGTGCGGATTGCCTCTCTATTCTCTTCTCTAAGAAATAGAGAGTTATTCAATCTCCAATTGAATTCTGATTTACAGGAATTAGGGAGAGTAAAAGTAACTGCGACCGGTGAGTGGTCTGATAGAGTCATCTGTGAAATAGACGCTGCTTTGCAATATGGAAGACAATTATGGGATATAAAGACATAGTCTATTCTGGAGTAATTCAGATGAGTTTTCGAGAAGTGGGAGAAATCGGGGGTGTGAGGATTCAGGCATCTCCAAACATCTGCCAATCTGACGTCATTGAGAGCCTTCTTGACTCTTTTCAAACCTTTGTAGGATTTGAAAAGAGTCTTAGTGGAGTCTTAGTGGAGTCTTAGTGGAAGTGTCCAATAAAGGATTTAAAGGTACATTAAAGTCGCCTCCCAGAATAGTCAGGCCTTCCGCGAATCCCATCAAAGTATTCAGAAATTTACATAAAAATGGTATTTGATCAGAATTAGGGGAGTACACGTTTGCTATCGTAACAGGTTTATCTGCTATTTTACCTTTCAAGATCAAATATCTCCCCTCCTGATCTTTCAACTGATCTTTCAATACAAAAGGTAAATCTCTATGAATCAGTGTCATGACTCCGGTGCTTTTTTTGCTCGGATTATTACTATTAGCAATAACAGGGAAATGCTTAAATTTTAAATGGGGAAGTTTTCCTTCCTGAAAATGAGTTTCTTGGAGTAAAGCAATCTTAGCCTTCAACCTGACACATTCATTAATAATCTGCGACCTCTTTACCGGGTTATTCAATCCATTGACATTGTAGGTTATAATCTTACACTCCATAGTGAAACCAGTACAATATGATTAGTAAGATTATACCAAAATTTCCCAGTCACACAAACCATAAACAAACTGGAAGTACGTGTTAGAACCCTTGTCCTTCGGGGGGGGGTGGGTATGAAAAGGGAGATAGAGGGGTAAACAGGGGAAAAACAACAACATTGAGGCCGAGCCAGAGACATCTAGGAAGATACTTCCTGTCTGGCTAAAGGAGAAAGTGGCCATAGTAATGTGGGAGCGAGATTGCCAGCCGAGGAACGGCGGGGCCTGTGAGAGCTAAGATGGAGAGTCGTGGCTGCACGTGGGGGCTCTTCACTGAATAGCTAGGGGGAAACTTGTGCTACATGTAAACCACGAACATAAACTTATGTAAAGTAATGCAACTTATATAAAATCAATAGCAACATTTTGTATACGTTACATATCCAATGAGCGAACGAGGTAGTAGAATAGAATGTCCAGAGATCACAGTCAAATCAAACTTCAGCAAACAAGGCCAGAAGATGGGTAGTGAAATGGACCTTGACATCATTTGCCACACGAGGCTCACTTGACCCCTCCGACAGGTGAATCGTATCTGTCCCTCGAACTGGTAGGTTTAGGGGTCCTCGGAGTGCGCTTGGGTGTACGTTGAGTAGACCAGTGACCTTGCAGTTCAAAGTCCATACCGTGCTGCGTGTTGGGTTCGGTCATCCATCCTGGAAGAGGCATCTGAGTAATCTGTAATTTCCGCAGGAACGAAATGGTGTCATCAGGGTATCTGAGAATTGCTTGGCCTCCATCTTTATTGACAGTAAGAGCAAATGGGAAGCCCCATCTATATGGGATGTTTTTGTCCCTGAGAATGTCGGTGATAGGCTTGAGTGATTTTCTTTTCATCAAAGTCGTTCGGGAAACATCTTGGAACAGCTTTATATTGCATTCAGCAAAAGAAAGATTGGGCAAGTCCTTTGCCTTAAGTAGAATCTCCTCTTTAAGCCGAAAGCTATTTAAACAACATAGCACATCCCTGGGAGCATTCAGTGGAGCAGCTTTTGGCTTCTGCACCCTATGTGCTCTCTCAATTTCCATCACGGCATCTGGATCTTTGCCTAGAATGCTGTTAAATATTTGTAGCAGGGTAGGGAAAATTTCCTCCAAAGAAACCGTTTCAGGTAGGCCTCTCACCCTGATGTTATTCCTCCTCCCTCTGTTTTCCATATCCTCCAGCTGGCGCTGGAGATCTGTAATAGTGCGGGCTTGGGTGGAAACTTGGGAGTGGAGTGAGAGGTCATTTTGGATAAGCTTATGTTGATTCGATTCCAAATCATCAGTGCGTCGTGCCATATTTATCATGTCCCTTTTAATGTCTTGCAGCTCGCCCGTGAGAGACGCAGTCATATTTTGCAACATCTCTTTAATGTCCGCTCGAGAGGGGAGATTAGCAAGGTAAGTCTGAATGTTTACCTCATCTTCTCCATCTCCTTCACTCTCCGGATCCGAGGAGTCGCGCACCATTTCAGCAAACTGTTCTCTATCCGCATTAGCAGGCGCCATCATGGAAGGTGCGCGATCAGCTTTTTTCCGCACAAACAGCGGTGCAAGTTCTTGTTGGGACAAGGTCTGGCGTCTGGAGGGTGCTTTATCCTTCTCCGGTCTGCCTTTACCGGTTTTCCCCATCATGAACGGTCTTTTAAGGCCCTCTTTCAGTGCAAAACACACGGAGCTCCTCACTAACACAGCCGCATCGCTCGACGGCAAGCCACGCCCCCCAGAAAATTCTAATTTTCACTTTGAACCTTGATAAATCTGCCCCTACATGTTACTCTTTTACTTCAAAAGCATGTCTTATAAAACACATCATTAAATAAAATATAATATGTTTGTCAAATGTATATAGATTAAAAAGCTTAGAAAAATAAAAGTAAGTAGAAATGTGGGCCTATTTAGAAAGTGTTAATGTAGCAGTGTTTAATTAAAGTCGCATAGAGAAAAACAATTTGCACCAATAAGATTAAACATCCACATCTCGCAATGTAATATTGTTCCTTAAACAGTTATTGCATTGCAAATTTTAATTGTGCACTCTTAGGAAGTACTTGAAGGTGTCGTAATCTTTTGGAGCAAAAATAACAACTTTTTCTGTAAGAAGTTTTGTTACATTTACTGTGCATTGGCACAAACTATAACATTCCACTGTTGGAAGTGGTCGCTAAACAGTTTCTGGGTTACCAAAAGCTATATTAAATTTGCGCAAAGCAAAATGTGTTCACGCAAAGGTATAACTTTTTGCATTGCGAATAGTTTTTCCGTTACCGATTTTTATTACATTCTCTGTATGTGTTTAGTCACATTTTTTTCAAAAACCTCTAAAACCACTTAAATCTGACCTTTAATTAATAAGCCTCCATTAGCCTTTGGTTTGTGACTTTAAAAATAATGTAAAAGAACAATAATTTCTGAAAGCAGAAAACACTTGGACTTATTGTACAGCGTATAACTTCTTCATTTGACTGTAATTATGCAGTAGAATATTCAGTGTAATTGACCAATCATCTCATATGGTTATTTGGTTCTTATAAAACACTAAATTGCAACCGTTTTTTTTTATTTCCTAGTAAAATAATAATAATAAAACAAAAATGAACTTTCAGCCATCTAAATAATTATTTCAAAATGATCACTTAAGTGGATTAATTAAAGAGTAAGGAATGGGGCTAATTAGCAGGTTATACAGAAGGGGACTGTTATAAAAGAGTTATTTCTTCACAAATGTGTTTTATAGCTTGGTTTTGTGCATGAATCATAAGAAAAATACTGGTTAGTTAGAGTCTTGCTCATCAGTTTGATTGATATATTTCCAGTTGGTGAAACAATAACACTGGGTATTCATTATAGTAACATGCAAGCTGAGGCACATTTGAAACATTGTTCAAAAAAGATTGAGTGTAACAAGTATTGTGTATAGAGTGTGTTTTAATTTTCCCCAACATAAACTGACTTTTTTGTTGCGCATAAGGTATTCATCTACTGTCTACATTGGTTCCAGTGGCAATCAGCTAAGGTTAAGTGGGGGATTAAAGCCTGCTAGATATAATACACTGGAAATTGTGTGTCACATAGTAAGGGGCATTATTACATGTGCCTGTAATTAAATTCAAGTTGTTGGTATACACTAAAGTTCTACTAAATATTTAACATTCTTCTGTAATTCTTAACTGGGATGGGTGTGGATTGCCTGTAAAGAGTTCTTGATTGTCTCTAAGAATTCTAAAATATAAGTACCATATGTGTCATGCATTCCGTGAGACACCTAATGTGGGCAATAAGCTAGTCTTAAGCAGTATTTATGATGTTCCCTGTAGAAAAGTTTCCCAGGCTCAAAACAGAACCAGAAAAGGGAACTTGTTTACTTGCCGTCTTTAAGCTTTATACATTTAGGTTGGATATAGGCATGTCTTTAAGGATTATACATTTAGGTTGGTTATAGGCATATTTACAGCTGTAATGCAATGAAAAAATAATACATGAATAGTTCTGATAATTTACAAAACATTACTGATTCTGAACCCTGACAATGGATACTAATATATTTAATAAAAGCATCAATGATTATAGAGACATGATTGTAGAATTATTAAAGAGCCTAAACAAAATCTGAATTTACCTTTTACATGTAATGGTTCTCATTTATTGTACCAGTTAGCTTTAATTTTGCTGCTAGTTATGTAATGAATGCAAATGTTTGGTTGCTGTGATTAAATGCACAGGTATAATTCAGCACCTAGGTTAGCACATTAAGATCAGCACAGACTGGAATTAAGGCATCTTTATAGAGGATTATGTATATGTACGTAGGTTGCTTCTCTGTGCACTTTTGCAATTTACATTTGTCTTCTATTTAATCTGTTATGCCATAACTGAAACACCAACCTAGATGGAAAGGTATGATGCAACCTTAGAACTGTGTGTGGAGAGAATAAGACCTCTGAAATCATTGATACTATCCTCCTTTTTTGGACATTTGGATATTTACAGACTTTGCATACAGTGCGTTTTCTTGCGTTCGCTACAAAAAAAATGCAGGTTTTAGTTCAGATTATGTAGTCTATAGTGATGAGCGAATCTGTTCTGTCTTGCTTTGCTGAAAATTTAACAACATTGCTACATAATTCACTCCAAATGTATTGAAGTCAATGGCCCTTTCTTCCTATGGTGACTTTTTTGTCTCTGCGACATTTTTGTCTTGGCAACTTTTTTGTTGCTCATAATTTTTGTCATGAATCCATGGCTGACAAAACAAAAAAAAAAAAGCTGTGTAGGACACATATAAATACAAAATTGTGTATCAGCTGAAAGAGCAGCAATAGTACAATGTTCAGGAACTAACCATTTAATCACCTACCAAAACATAATTTCCTAAAAGATTTGTGTTTCATTATGGTGCATGAAATAGATATTCTGGAGAAAAAGCATTCTCTTTCCAACCTAAAACTGCAATATTACTTACCCGAAGTGAGACCACATCAGGTTATACACATTTCTTTATTCCTGTTCTAGATACAGAGTCAATTTTCAACTCATAAAACCATTTGCACCCCCTCAAACAATTCAGTCTCTTAAAGGGAAGACCAACATAATGTCTGCATGACAACTCCCCAAATGAACATATACTCAGGCACCAACCCCATGTTTCCTTGTAATTTGCTCTGTGGTGTAAAGTACACTCATTCATGTTCAAAATGTAAGCACAAATAAGCACTTCTTCATACTGGCCTTTGTTTACTATTAAATAGCTAAATTCAAGATTAGTGATATTCATTGAAGATCTTATTTGCATAATTAAAAAGCAGTAAAAAATTATAAAAAGTTTTTTTAAAAAAATCACCAAACAATCCTGAAATCTGTATACACTGCCTGAATAGTTTCGTTTTAGCTTCTTAATGGTTTCTTGTAGTTTAAAGTAGTCTAATTAACTCTGCCTGGAAATCGTTTTCAAGCTAACCTTCAGGGTCCCTCAAGGATGTCCTTATTTGTAAAACATATGTGATTATGAAAAAGAATGGCTAAACAATCGAAAGGTTTTGTGAAGGCCCATCATTTTATTTTGATTTAACCTGGGCACAGTTTTGGGAGTTAATGATCCCCCCTGGATTTTCATTTTGAAAAAGAGTTTTTACAGTTGTAATTTGAATTCTCCTTAAGGTAGAATTAATAATGGTTAGACATGTCTTAATGAGCCAGAAATTAATGAAGGAAGATAGTTTTCAGTTAGTCATTTTTGTGTATACTGCACGTAAAACAAACTTCTTATATTTTGTGTAATGGGATGTGCTTTACTCTATGAAATTTATGGCATCTATCCCAAAAGTTACAACCAAATATGAGAATCTGTAATATGCGGTCAATGTAGCAAATTTTTGTCATTCACTTCACTTGACAAATGTACAGCGGTGATCAAGGATCAGATTTGCAACTTTGGGATCTTATTTTGTATCATAGAGCTCTTATGAGCAGACACCTCCAATCCTATTTTTATTCTATAACCTTTAAGTGTTAAATCATTGTAAAAAGCCTATTTTTTCTAAACTATGATAAAGCCTGCATAAAGAACTGGTACTATATAGATAAATGATGACAATGATGTGCATCCTTATAGATGCAGCATCCCTATGATATACTAAGTAGCTTCAATGAAAACCAATGAAAATGTCTGTATGTTTATTGGACCTGTTCCGTTATATACGTTAATTTTACCCATAATTTTTTTTTTATCTGAAAGTCATATGGAATAAAAGTCAGAATGTACTGATTAGTAGTGCATCACTGTATTTTGAACTAGAATGGTTTCATAAATGTTTCCTGGGATTTAACTTGTATATGATGAAGCAATTTAATTATACCATGTCTTGAAATGTACAGTTTATCAAAGATGAGATTTCCTATACTTATGATCCATTTGAATTATAAGCACACGATGAACAATCAGCAAGATCAAGGCAAGATAATTTAGCATATGTGGGGGATCAGAGGATCCTTTTCTTCGTTCCTTGCTGTCTGTCTGTATTTCTTTCTAGTCAACCAGTTCAACTATAGGCAGTGGAGTGTTCCAATTGGCTGGGAGGTGGGATATTGCCTAAAGTTTACTTGGTTCCCAGGGGAAATTTGGGAAACGAAAATAATCTCAAACTGGCAGGTTGGCCATCTGATGCTAATAAGGTACCCCTGCTGCCACTTCCAAACAGAGAAGCAGTTCACAAGAGCCAGGAGAAATCTTTATCTGTTGAGCTCAGTTAGAAGTTGAGGCCTGGAGCTCAGCTTCTGAAAGAGACCCATCTTGTTACCTGCCAAACTGCAAGACTTCCAGGAAGTAATTCATGTTTGCCTGATCACCAACAGATGAGCACCCTGTATATGCTGTGATGTGATCCTGTTCTACAAGAGTGTGCCATGAAAGGGTTAAATATATAGGGGTAGATTTGCTACGTGGTGTAAAAATTATCGGAATAATCTTCACCAACCATTGCTATGTAAAAAACAGCGTAAAAATTGCATCATTTGTTAACTCGATTTTTCTTTGAGCAACTTCTGTCAGAACTTATTTACAAAAGTCTTAAGCAGTGTAAAATAACAGTGGCAAATCTGACATTTGCATGGTATAAAATAAAACATGCCTTGATGAATGTACCACTTATTTTGCTCAACTTTTTTCACAGTTTTTTCTACGAATTTCATTTTACACAGCATAATAAATAAGGCCCTTACACTGCAAGTACTTAAGCTATAAGATTGATATTGGGCAATGAAAGCAATTATACTGTAACATGAAAAATACTACTAAGCTACAACTGGTGTAGATGATCAAGTCACAGGACGGAGTGGAGCCTTAAAATGTTCAAACATGCTGGACATGTTTAGGGCTGTTAAGCCCACAGCCAGGCAAACAGTATATGATTTAAAGGTTATTGACACATTTGCCATGGTATTTGAACCCAAATACAATATGAATATCCCTTAGCAGAAGAAATCTGCAATTGAAACATATGTGCAGAAAAGGAGTGTAGTCCTACATTCCAAAGGTGACATGTGTGTCAGGTGACTGTATAAAGGACTTGGTTAGAGCTGAAATCTTCCATTCAGATCCCACTAATTAAGAAGGCTTTTTGTTGTGTGTTCAGAGTGTGTAGTGCAGTTTGTCTTAGTAAACTATGTGCTGGCTTCAATGAGTATACTTGAAAGGAAGTAGAACAAACAGAATTTCTAAGTTTTTTGAGAAACCTTTATTACCTCTTTAACAGGTGTCACCAGGAAAACAGGAACTATTTATTACACCAATAACATTATTGCTCTCACAGCCCTGTCCCCAGCCAGTGTGAATCTCAAAAAAATACATTTCCCAGAATTGCTCTTGGTGAAGCACTTATTTCCTCTCACAGCAGCCTGACTAAAACCAAGCAGAGAACAGATTCCTTAGCTGAAGATTAAAGATTTCTTTATGGAAACCACAAATGGAAAACCAAAAGCTCTAGCACATAGAAAATTTCCAAAAGCTGTGTGCTGGTGCTAAATTTTTACAAATGGCAGGTTAACATTAGCAAGTTTAGGGAAACCCATCAGAAGATTAGTGCTATAAAATAATATTAAAGGAGACATATAGGATTGGTAAAAGCCCACCTAATATTGTACGCAACAATGAATACTATATGGTGCTGGTTGTACTTTGGGCTGAAAATAATTATCTTTTAAAATGGCCCCTTCATTGGAACTCCCTATAGATCTGCTACAGTTGGTTTCACAGTTTCAAATTGTTAGAGAGCTCATCTGAACTGCATGTGCAGCTTCTTTGTAAGTAAGGACAGACACACCAACTTGTTTGTAAACAGTAACTTGATTGCGTTATAGAATTAGGCACAAATACTTCAGCATAACATGTCTGCAACACTAACTTTCATAGAGAGAACACACAGAAAGAGGAAGAAGAAAATCATACATGGTTACAGGTCAAACATGACACCACATTGATAAGCAACAGTAGACACTCAGGCCTGGATTTGTGGAAAGGCCACCTAGGCCCGGGCCTAGGGTGGCAGGATTTTAGGGGGGCGGCATGCTGCCCAACCACACCCACATTGGTTCAAAAACACTGGGAATGCGTTGGAGATACAATCATTTTTAAAATTTCCCCATTGATGATGAAAATTTGCACGAATAAAGGGTAGAGGACAGGGGTGACGAACGGCAGTGGGCCTAGGGGCGCCCACTATGTAAATCCGGCCCTGTAGACACTCCCTGAATTAAGTAAGATGCACCGGAACAATCTCTGTCTGTTGCATTTCAAGTCAACACAAATAAGGGTGGGTGTGCTCTAACAGTCCCTGCCAGAAGCAGTGATTCACACAATGGGCTCAATTCAATGCAATGCAATATAGTACATTTTGTATGATAAGTACACATTTTTGGATGTTCACTCTGCAATTCATTGCAATAAACACATATCTTATTAACCGATTATCTTTCTGTTATCTGTGTTTTCACTACATAATGGCCCTTCGAAAGTGTGTGCGTATATAACACTTAACTAGTACTACATTATTTTATTACTTTTGGACTCTAGCAACCACCCAGTGTTTGAAACACCAGATTGAAGTTGACTTGGAAAGGGCCTGAAATAGACTACAATTTGTATTCAGCTGCCAATAACACTAGAATGTTCAACCTCACGCCTTAATATATTTGTATTCTCGGTTATTGGTTACAATCTAATGCTATAAAGACAAACCTTCCTTGACCTGTTTATAATATTAATATCTTTTATGTTAACAAAAACATTCACACAAATCCTAAATAGGCCTTTCAACAACTGTTATTAATAATCATTCTAAATCATTTCCTTTTTAAATGATCCCACTAATTGACAGTGTAAACAATTTAATCATCTTCAGTTGTTTGCACATAACTGTTAACTCTTCATCTTTTCAAGTTGCATGTGCTAAGATCATTTCCAAAGTTGTATTTAACACTCAGATTTGAAAGTGCTAATGTTAAATTTGGTTTCTTGGGCTATGTCATGAAGAATTTTGGCTCTTCGATGTGGCTCAGATGTGTCTAGAACACTGAGAAAAGAAAATGACTTCAAAGTCAAGGAGACTTCACTTAAGATTGCAGGTTAGAATGGATGTTGCTTCCCCTGCTGCATCACACTGCTCAGCAGTGTGTAGTTTTGGGCTACATTCAGAGATGCTGCATCAACTACTAGTGGATGCTCATCCACTAGTAGTTGATGCAGCATCTCTGAATGTAGCCCAACACTAGGGTCTTTCTTGCTGGCTTATGGGAGGCTGAAGTCATTGATAGATATCAACTTAATTGCCAGTGCCTCCTGGATCTCTATGAGCTTATATTATATTGACTGGCACCTACAAATAGGGCAGCTCCATGATTAACTAACTTATTGGCAACCTGTCGTTTTCTGAAATCTGACAGCTTTCAGTCATCAGAATGTCTTCTCAGTGACATGTCTCGCAATCCACTTTCTTTTCTTTTCCAATTATATTTATTAGCATTTGAAAATGCACAGTGACAAATAATAACAGTGCATAATAATTACACAACGAAAGTAAGTTAGTACACTTAAGATGGATAAAAAGAAATAGATTACAATGCAAAGTAAAATGGAATATTTTGCATTGTTTCAGAACTAACTGCAAATGAACAATTTTTCAAACTTTCCTCTCTATCATAAAAAGAAATGAATGATGACAATCCACTTTCTAATGGTCAGTGGCTCAAGGTCTACAAGCGCTTAAAAAAAGATCTCCTCTATGTATCAGTATTCCCAACACCAGACAGGAGTGGCTGAAAGTTAGGGACTTTTATATTAGAGAAAGTCTGCCTAATGTTATGGATGCAATAGATTGCACTCATATGACTTTATTGCCCCCTCATGGTGTGGAGCAAATTTTCCACAACAGAAAACTATTTCAGTCAGTCAACACTCAAATAATTTGAAATGCAAATATGCATTTGGTAAATGTTTTTCCCACCTTCCCTGGCAGCACACGACTATATTTTGCTCAAATTATCAGTCTACAGGCATTTGAATCTGGTCAATTAAGTGGCAGTTGGCTTGTAGGTAAGTATTGTTTCAACTTTCAATATAATACGAAATATGTTGCTATACTGTAGTTAATAATGTCATTATAAGTACAAATCCATCCTTAGCGTTTGTCTATATGATGTTTGTGAGATGTGTTAATACAACACACTCATACCAACCCTGGTTGCAAAGGAATAAAAGATTAATCTTTAAAAATGTGTTCATTATGAACATATGACACTGCAACCTTTATTTGTTAAAGTAATTAGCTAGTTGCTTTACATAAAAGCTTTTGCTCTTCAGTCCAGTTGCCCCCCCCCCACAAACAAAAACACAAATGCAACTGTAGACTAGTGATGGGCAAATTTGTCCCGTTTCGGTTCACCAATTTCCTGGGGTGAAAAATTTGCAAAATTAAGATTTTGACGTCAACATCAATTTGCCGGCGTCAAAATTGGTTCTGGCGTCAAAGTTGATGCCATTCAAATATAGGGAAGAAAGTGGTGCACCAGAATAAATTGTAAATGACTCACTGAATAGTACTCCAGCCCCAGACCCCCAGCTTTAGAGAGCGGTACGGCAACAGATATATGGAAAGAACAGGTCCGACCAGCACTCAAACGGATCTACAGGACCAAAGAAAAGTAGTTACAAAATTTATTTTATTTGTACAAAGTTAAAAGTGTATATTTGCATCTCCATCCATGTCAAAGTTGACGCCGGCACTCATTAAAGTCAATGGGCGTCTGTTAATCGGCACTGGCGTCTGAATTGTCGATGCCACTGATTCCGTTGCCGGTGTCAAACATTGACGCTGGCGAATTTCCAAAGCAAATTCACAAAGCAAATTCACAAATTTATTCGCCGGCGATGAAATGTGGAAATTCAGCGCGAATTCGCTTCTGGCGAATACATTCTCCATCTGTACTATAGACATAATTGAATATGCCAAAAGAACAATGTAAAGTGTTCCATTTTTATAAAGTTTAATCAATGTAGAATGCTAAAACTCACTATTTTGATTTAAGCATACACTGTATATCCAATCTTTTTCAGGAGATTCTGGTTATGATTGTTGACACTGGCTGCTGACTCCAATTGCTAATACATCCACACCTGTTGAACACAGGTACATTGCAGCTCATCAAAGTGCCAGACAAGTCATTGGCTGCTGACTCCAATGCCGGAATCAGTTCCGGCAGTAAATCATTCATGGACACTTCTCTTGTAAGTTAATTTAAAATGCTATCACACATGAGATTCTGATTTGTTTACAAATGTTCCTGCTACCTCATTTATGCTTATTTTCATTTGATGTGGTTTATATCACACTGTACACTTTTTTATTTCAAGCAGGATCATTGTATTGTTGTTGTTTGGCCAAGAGTAATTTGCACATTACATGCTTCTTTTATTTAAAGGTTTTATTTATGTTTACCACAACAAAACAAAACATTACATGCTTCTAAACATTTCTGTCCCCACCACACAAAATGGATTTTATTTGAGGGTATTCTTTGCAGTTTACTAAAACATTATCAGTATCTTTCTTCTAAAACACCCTCTCCAATTCACATTACACTCTCTCATTCAAACAGGCTGTTTGCTATAGTAAAATGTACCCTAGCAACCAGAAATCTCAGTAAGATATCAATAGTGTAGGTGTTACAAGCAAAGCTATGTTTGATGTTAAATTATAAACCAATATTCTACGTGTGTATGTGAATGACATTTTCCCTTATGGGCAGATTAATCAAGGGTCGATTTTAGAGTTCATTGGAGTTGTTTTAAACTCCCAGAAACTCCCATGAACTCGAAATTTGACCAAAATTCGACCAATGAAAATTTATTAATTAAGTCAAACTTTTAAAACTTGGATAAATCGACCCGCAAACTCAAATCTAATTCAAAACAAATTAAATTTTTTTCTCAGAATGTCAGGAAAGCAGCAAACAACTCCAAATTGATCCCAGGACGTCCCCCATAGGCTAAAACAGCAAATTGTCAGGTTTAAGGTGGTGAATAGTTGAATTTGAATACTTAAAGGGAAAGTGTATGATAAATTTCATGAATCAAATTAATTTTTTTTAAATCGATTTTTAACTATTCCCCAGTCAAATACAAAAAAAACTTGAAAATACGAATTTCAAAATTCAAATTTAAATTTTCACTTTGATCCTTGATAAATCTGTCCCTTAATCCACACATTTCTATATAATTGTATGTAAACCTTGACTACATGTAAGTAAACTTTACTTTTAAAATTTAAGCAAGATTTGGAGTACATGAGTAAGACTGTAGCCATTGCCCTTCTGTATTAGTTAAAAATGTCCTCCAATAAATAAAACACAAACAAATATTTGCCACCATTTTTATTAAAAAATAAAAATCCTAACAAAAGGATGATTTTTGTTTGTGCTTGTGTGGCAAAAATACAATTATATCCTAATGTTACACAACCAAAATACAGTATACAAATATCAAATTAGATATATGAAGACAATAAGAAATTATTAAACAAAAAAAAGATTTGTTTCAATACTGTGCATTTAACAATTGTTTGAAGTGGGACATGCTAGAGCAGGTTGTTATCTCAGTCAGTTCCATTACACAGACAAACTTGTTGACACACTCTGTTTTTCCTTGGCCATTGTGTCTGATGTGCTGTCTGCATTAGATATGGGAGTAATGTCAGGCTTTTTTTTTTAGTGTTTTTTAGTGTTTTTAGAGAAATCCATGGCCATGTGATGACACGCATTCGACGTGTTGATGTCCAGAAGATAAAGGAAGTGGATGTCGGCTGAAGGCGCAGCATGCAACGTTTTCATCTGACACAAACAGATCAAACATCTTCCATGGTTAATTGACCTTTACTTAATATTTTGTAATGTTAGATCATGTTTTTTATGTTTGGGTTAAGAATCTTAAAATATAACTAATTTTTAATGTGGAAATGTTCATATAATTTTTCACTCTTGCCAATATTTGTATGTTTTAAATGGGGGTTACTGCAACAACAATATTTGTGGGTGAGGGTCACATTTCAATGATATTATGACCTTTTCACACGTTTAGCTTTCTATTTAGGACATTCTGTAGCAATATCTGTTTCCAAACACTGGCTGGTTACTAGGCTACATTTGACGCTAGCAACCAGATACATACTAACGGTAAAATAGGAGATGTGATGCCAAAGATTTTTAACCAAATATAGACCAGTTGCAAAGGGGCAATGGGAATAATTTTTACATTGCAATAAATGCTAAGGTTAAGGTCAAGTATTCCTTTAAATAAAAAAGAATTAGCAAAATGTGTTTGTTATTTTTGGGAGAAAAAAAATCAAAATTCAAAAATTAGAATTTTTACTTAACGTAAATTACTTTTCTTCTAATCCCGCCATGTCAGTAAACATGGGCAGTATTGCCCCTCCCAGACCTGGAGGTAGGACCTATAACATAGCCAATCAAAATTAATCAAGACTTATAAGAACACATGACTTCCTCCTCACCACTGTTATACATTTGACATAGTGATACAGTAACCAAAATAAATAACTTGGGATGGGAAACCCAGTTCTGACATGTGGGGACTAGAAGAAAAGGAATTTACGTCAAGTAGGTAAGTAAAATTATCATTTTCTTCTGCGTCCCTCCATGTCAGTACACATGGGATCTACTAAGACATGCCCCAAAAACAAGGGGTGGGTGGGAATAACCAACATAAGGCAATAACCAAACTGATGCTAAGGAGGCCCTGAGTACAAGAGCTACAAAAACCAACCACTAAACTATAGAAACCAGTACTTGAGGATCAAGCATTGCAGATCAAGAATTTTCTGCTTAAAGGGTTCCCTCAGCAACTAGAGGGATACCTGCTACAGCAGAACAAACCCCTAGCCAGTCCAGGAAATACCAGGTGTAATAAGAGCACATATACCTAGTGTGTCTGCACAGAGAACTCAAGCTCACAAACCTAAGACCTCAGATGACATCAATACAAGAAGACAGAGGAACACCAGCACCCAACCAGATAACATGAGCTAGACAGTAGGAATATGGCATATGTCAGAGCTTGAATAACTTTTTATTCTTCTAAAAGAACTATTTGAGCCATTTGTGGAGGTGGTAGGTGACCCAATTTCCCTGTAACTTGGTTCTTTAGCCACATCACATGTGGGTTAAACTGGCCATAGATGCAAAGATCGGACTTTCCCATCTCCCAACCCGCCACTAACCATTCAGATCAAAGTCTTACCAGTCAGATTAGTTAAAGAACAGATCAGCAATGTTCTGCCCCTGACAGCAATCGTACGATATCTATGTCCAACCAAAGCTAGTGACAGTCTCCCACTGAAAATCGTACGATCGGCAATACACGCAGAGATATTATCGGCAGCCGTCAGAAATTTTCTAACCTGTCCGATCAACCAAACGACCGATCTCCGCCGGACGAAAAATGTCTGGACTCTCCAGACACGGTCCGAAAATCGTACTAATCCTTGATTCGTACGATCAGATCTTTGCGTCTATGGCCAGCTTAAGGCTAATTATACTTAGACGTTTTCAAGACAATTTCTCATCTAAGGGGAAGAAAATTATGTTTAGGCCTTTGAGACACACATAAAGACACAATGACATTAACATGAAATTGACATTGGCTACACAGAGAATATTTAATGTAATTTAAGATTTTAAGACAAAGTTCTCATATTCTTGTGTTACATCCTAGCTACTGCTGGCAAGCAGCCCGGGTTGATGCCAGACTACAATATTTTTTTTATCTAATTGTTTGTTTGTGTCCGTTTCTAATAAGAAACGGACACAAACAAACAATTAGATAAAAAAAATCACTGACACCACAAAAATATGTGATGGAAGGATCAGTGACCAATTTGTAAGCATTACATTATGGTGTGTGGTACACTATAAGATGATATTGAGCCTATGGTTAAAAGGAAAAAAAGTGAAGCTGAGGTTGTTTTCTGACACAGTTGACACATTGACACATTGTTGCCTTGTGTGTTGTTAGAATGCACAAAGACAAATGTCTTTAAGATGCTATGTTGAGGAAATGCAACATGAAGAAAGGCACAAACATGTTTTGTCCACCTGCATCCTAAACCATTATTTCATTATTTTCTTCTATCAATGTAAAAAACAAATCCTCTTCTCAAATGCCTAAAGGCACAGTATGACATTCCACAAATAGAATAACCCTAAAAAAGTTGTGGCACATATTTACATTAATAGAAAAAGTTGGTAAGTAGGAAAATATCCCAAGAGCATTTGTAGAAATGTCTTTGTGTAAATCAAGTGCTAGCACTTGATAGCTAGCATCTATACAATGTCCTGAGCAAAAATTTGCTCTGTATCTTGCAATACCTTGCACAAAGCATATACAAATATAGTCCCTGCAAAACCACAGTGAAAAATTACATAGTGAGCAAATCTTTAGTATTTGTAAAACATACTGTATATGCAGCTGGCTGTTGTCCTGTCCTTAAGTCAACATCTAAGGATTAGAGAGAAATCGACATGGAAAAATACCAAAATGCAATCATTCAGTTAGAGCAATATAAACACTGCCTTAATAAAGGCAAACACTTATATCATTAAAGAATAATAGTTTCAATATGACAAATGGCTAGGCTAAAATAAACTTCCATTAAGCAGCCATATAGAATGAATACCTATACAATGCATTATCCATTATCCTGATAACCTGTCACATCTGCATTAATCCGATATAGCCCTGTAGCATGTAGGACAAGTATAAGATACATTATCCACAAACCTGTTATCCAGAAAGCTCCAAATTACAAGATGGATATCTCCCATAGAGTCTGTTTTAAATGGAAACTAAAGTCTAAAATAGAATAATGCTGTATTTTGTATACTAAATATAAACATAACTGCACCTGAAGCCTGATAAAACAAATGCTTTCAAATGGCCACAGGGGGTCACTATCTTGTAAAAGGCAGCTGAGACCCTACGAGGCCCTATGACTGTGCTACTGATTTGTTACCAGGTTCCTCTCCTCCGAAGGGCAGAACGTATCCTCTTTCACTCCATGAATCCCGGGCTATGGAGGAGTATATTAAGGAGAACCTGGAGAGAGGGTTTATATGGCTGTCCTCCTCTGCTGCAGGTGCGGGGTTCTTTTTTTGTTGAAAAGAAAGATGGTGGTCTGAGGACTTGTATTGATTAAGGGGGTCTTAACAAGATCACTATCAAGAATCATTACCCCCTTCCTTAATTTCTGAACTCTTTGACAGGGTTAAGGTCAAAACCATCTTCTCCAAACTTGATCTCGGAGCTGCCTATAATTTAATTCATATAAGGGGGGACAAGTGGAAGACAGCATTTAATACTCGAGACGGGCATTATGAGTACTTAGTAATGCCTTTTGGCCTATGAAATGCCCCAGCATCCTTCCGAGAACTCATGAACAATAGCTTTCGTGATCTTATGGGGCGGTATGTTGTGTTGTATTTAGATGACATCCTGATATTTTCTTCCAGTCTATCGCATCACTGTAGCCATGTTCAGGAAGTCTTAGGTTAAGGATAAACAAACTGTACTCCAAACTTGAAAAGTGTGTAAAGTGGGTATATTTTGTCTGTTAAAGGTTTACAGTCCAGGCCATTATTGATTGGGCGCAACCCTTGTCCTTATATGCAGTTCAAAGGTTTTTAGGGTTTGGCAATTACTACCGGCAATTTATTCGAGATTTTTCCACTTTAATGGCTCCCATCACTGCTCTTACTAAGAAGGGGGCTGGGCCTAGTATGTGGCCAGAAGAGGCATTGAATGCCTTTAAACTGTTAAAGAATGCGTTCATTTCAGCCGCAGTAGTCCAGCATCCAGACTCTACACTAAATTTTTAGTGGAGGTGGATGCTTCTGAGATTGGCTTAGGAGCAGTTTTGTCTCAACAACACCCTGTTACCGATAAAGTCCATCCTTATGCTTTCTTTTCTAAAAAGTTTTCTCCTGCAAAATAAATTATGACATTGGTAATAGGGAGTTATTGGCCATTTAAGGAAAATTATACCCCCAAAATGAATACTTAAGCAACAGATTGTTTATATCATATTAAGTGGCATATTAAAGAATCTTTCGTGATGGTCTGTGTGCTGCCTCAGAGATCACCTACACCTACACCTACAGCTCTAACTGTAACAGGAAGAAGTTTTGAAGCAAAAGACACAACTTTGTCTGTTAATTGGCTCATGTGACCTTAGTAGTATAGTTTGTTTGATTTGTTTGTGTGCACAGTGAATCATACGATCCCAGGGGGCGACCCTTATTCTTTAAAATGGCAATTTTCTTTTTATGATTACCCAATGGCACGTACTACTAGAAAAGTATATTATTATGAAAATGGTTTGTTTACATGAAGCAGGGTATCACATATGAGCTGACTTATGCAATATCTTTTTATAGAGACCTACATTGTTTCTAGAGGGTGCTAAGTTTGTTGTCACAGTCTTCACGGATCATAAAAATGTGTTATACATAGAATCCGCGAAGCTCTTAAACCCAGGCAGGGCAGGTGAAAAAGAATGTTGAAGCAGATGCCCTAACTAGAAGTTTTGTCTCCACTCCTAAGGAAGAATGTATACCTGATCCTATTGTGTCTAGGGAGGTGATTGTGGCAGCCCTGAGTCCGGATCTGTCTTCTTCCTTGTCAAAAGTCCAGATTAACTCACAAACCAATATGTGCCACCTCTTACATTTTTTATTCCAGAAAATCTTCATAAGGAGGTTTTGTTGGAAACTCACAACTCTAAGGTAGTCGGACATCCAGGCTGCAGTAAGACCTGCTCCCTTTTGTCTCGGTCGTTGTGGTGGTCAAATTTCAGACAGGATTTTGGTAAATATGTTGAGTCGTGTCCGGTTTGTCAATGTTCTAAACTTTGCAGGTCTTTACCTCAGGGGCTGCTACAGTCACTTTCTACTCCTGGAAAGCCTGGAAAGCTGAGGATTCATACAGTATATTCATGGATTTTACTGTGGAGTTTCCTCCCTCTAAAGGGAATTCTAAAGGGTGGTAGTAGATAGTTTCAGTAAAATGTCTAATTTTATTCCCCAACCCACCCTTCCCTCTGCTAAGTCTCTTGCTTAAATTTTCTTGTCTAAGATATTTAAATTTCATGGGCCCCAATTGAACATTGCCTATGATGGGGGGGTCCCATTTGTGTCTAAATTTTGGTGGGCTTTTTGTTCTCTCATGGGGACTGATTATCTTTCTCATCTGCATACCATCCTCAGACCAACGGCCAAACAGAAAGAACAATTTAGTCCTTGGAACAGTTAGCCTGCTGTGAACTCCATGGTTAATTACCTTTCTAGAATTTGGCAAGGGATGGCTCCTCAAAAAAGAGCCTCTGACAGACACGAGAAAGAGGTACCTGAGTATCGGGTGGGTGATAGGGTCTTGCTATCTCATAAAAAGTGAAAGTTCCTTCCACCAAATTAGGGCCTAGATTCATTGGTCCTTTTCATGTATTTGAAAATATTAATCTTCAATCACTGACAGATCACTGTCAGTTAGGATCTACATCCTGAACTTAAAATCTCTAATTATTTTCATAGTTCTTTGTTAAAACCAGCTAGAGCTGGTGGCCCCCTCTAGAGGGGGGTTAATGTACGCACTTACCCTGGTGGGCTAGTGGGGGTGCAAAGGGGACGCCCACCACATCCTCCTTCCTCCGGCCAATGCGAGTTCTAAGAAAGTAACCCCACGCTTGCTTCGAGGTTTGAATCGTCTGCTCATATGGCACCTTTTACTCATTGCCCAACTTAGGTCTATTTTTAAAGTGCTGGGTATGTTTCCTCTTTACTACTGTTCTGTTATTGACCCTGTCTGTCGTTTATTACATCTAGTTTGCTGCCTGTGCTTATCTTTGCCTTTTTTTACTACTCTCTTGGATCCTGTTTTGTACCGCTATTTTGGCATGTTTGACCTGGCCTGTGACCCTGACTGCTCCTTTGTTTCCTGAATCTGTACCAATTTCTCTGACTGTTACCGACCTGGCTTTCGACTACATTAATTGTTGCCCGTTCCATTGCTTGGACACATTCCTTGGGCCTCTCATGTTAAAACCGGACGGCATTTGCTCTTTGCTTATAGCCAGAAAAAAATGCATTGCTCTTCGACCCTTTGCATATGAGCCAATCTAGCAAATGTGGCCATCTACAGTATATTCTATATACTTCGGGCAGTAATGCATTGCACAAGTAATTAAAAGTGTCCTGAATTAAGAAAGACTGCATGCATGCAGAAGTAAAGAGTGCAATAAATAAATAAAAACAAAAAATAAAATAAACAAAACAATACATTGTACTCGTTTCAAACTACAATATAATAAATCCTTTTTTGGAGACAGAACCAGCCTATTGGGTTTATTTAATGTTTATATGATTTTATTGTAGACTTAAAGTGATACTGACACTAAAATGTTCTTTTCAAAATATGAATCTACATTAAAAGTTACATATAGGCTATAAATAGCATTCAAAGATAATGTTATGATGTATATAAAAAGGGTTATTTTCTAGTGTCAGTATCTCTTTAAGGTATGAAGATCCAAATTATGGAAAGATCCATTATCTGGAAAATCCCAGGTCCTGTATATGAATATATATGGTAAATGCTGTACAGGTTTGGCAGTGGTGATGTATTAACATATTAGCAAAATAATACAGTAATTAACTGTTACAAAAAATGTGGGCCAAGTATAGGACTAAACAAATATATTTATGTATGTAAGAAATAAAAATCTGGAACTCTTCCAGCTAATGTTGTTGACATTATGACTGATCTTCCATTTCCTCCCTTCTAGATAGGAAACAAAAGAGATTTTGAGTGTTTACCTTGAGCGTATTGGGAGTGTTCTGCAAAGCTTCCATATGAAAGAAGCCAAATATTAAAACCTGTAACACTACATACTTTTGTGAAGCATCTGTTATGGCAATTGCACTTCCACTCCTTTACAAACGACTTCAAAGTATAAAATAAAACCATGAATTGATTGGGTGTGTAATTGCAGAGTATTGCATTTCAATCTAGAATAGTGTTTGTGTGTGTGTGTCGTGCTGGTGCAGTTCTGTTTCACACAGTATTTTTGTTCCGAAAAAGGAAACTGAGAAAAATGACTATATTTTCAGTTTATATTCAAATGTTTGACAGTAAAATAACAGATGCCCCCAACACTCATTAACCAACATTATTCTTTTTTGTTTAAAGTTTTTTATTTTACATTTTATAATAAGAAACAAACAAATAATAAACCGTTCATGGTTCCGTCATTATTGTAGTCATCACAGTACAATGCATTTAACATGTTTGAATCCTGTACATTCGTTACCAATAGCCAACTTGACCAGTGTGTATGTATAACTATACTCCTACTATACTCCTACTAGCAGCTCGTCATCCCTGACATTAAGACCCCTCTGTGGCTTCCAGCCAGTCTGGCCACACCAGGTCATATTTCTGGGGACAACCTCTTGCAGTATAAGTGAGTTGTATTAGTGGGAGTGTTGCTTTTAGCAAGTTCAGCCGGCCATTGAATTTGGGGGATTGGGGGGACATCCATTTTAGGAGGATACATTTCCTGGCATAGAATAATAATGTACGTAAAAGTATTCTCATGGCCACCCTTGGGGTGACCTCATCTATTACACCTTAGGGGTTATTAGTTTAGGCAGCGCTGTTTTCTCCTGAATATAGTTGAGAACCTGGGACCAGAAGGCTTGGATTCGGGGGCATGACCAGATGAGGTGTAGGTAAGGTGCCTCTGGGGCCCTATACTTGGGACACTGTGTGAGTCTAATTTGTTCATACGGAACAGCCTAGTTGGAGTTAAGTGGAGTCTATATAGTATTTTGAATTGGATCAGTCTATCTCTGGTTGAGACTAGTTGTTGTCTAGGATAGTCGTAGGCCCTGTCAGTTGCTTCTTCCCAGTCATCATCCTCCAACTCTGGGAAACCAACACTATTCTAACGCATATCTTAATGACTACATTTCTTAAAGGAGAAGGAAAGGTTAAAACTAAGTAAGCTTTATCACAAAGGTCCATCTAAATATACCAGTAAACCCCCAAAGTAGTGCTGCTCTGAGTTTTCTGTCAAAAGAAACACTGCATTTCTTTCCTTCTATTGTGTACACACAGGCTTCTGTATCAGACTTCCTGCCTGGGCAAGAGTATGTTCAGTTTGCTCCTCTTCCCCCCCCCCCAACTTCTCGGCTGTAATCTGAGCCCAGAGCAGGGAGAGACTCGGGCAGGAAGTGATGTCACACCATGTTAATACTGCAGCTCCTATCCTAAACAAACAGAGAGTTTCTAGAGCTTTTTACTCAGGTATGGTAAAACATTCTACAGAATAAATATAGCATTCTAGTTTGCACTATTGCAGCTAATCTATTGGCAATAAAATGCCTCCATAGCTTTCCTTCTCCTTTAACAATCCTTAAAGAACAAAGGATTAGTTAGTAGCCACAGGAAAATAGGCTTTAATAAATCTCACAAAATTAAATATTTTGTTATTTTTTTATCAACAATATAATTGAAAATACATAAAGGGAATATATTTATATTAAACATCTAATGAGAGAATGTGATGTGTTTGTCACACAAATATAGTTGTTACTGAATGAAACATGAAGATGAAGAAATGAGAATTATATGATAGCTTGAATCTATATGGAAAGAGCAAGATTGTGTCTGTGGTTGTCTATAAAGGTGAAACATTTAATGAGCTGAATTGGGCTCTGAACAAAAGAAGTGAAGGAAAAAGAAGATTTGTGAACAGGCTTGTGAAAGAAGTCAGAGAAGCACAATATTCAATAAATGGAGCCACCTGTAAGCGAGACATTCTGTTTTTTTCTGCAGCATGGAGAAAGCAGCATTGTAACTAAGCTGCAGCAATAAAAGAACTAAGGTGTCCTAAGGTGGGGAAGAAAGAGGTCATAATTGTGGTGAATATGGGAGAAGAAACAGACAGAGCAGAAGAAAGTTTGAGTTTACTCCTGGTGACCACTTCTATTCAGATCCCTTATGGTCTTGAATCCAAAATCTCCCAGTGCTTTGGAAACCATATTTAGATTTTAAGCTTTACACGACAGCGACTCACAGGGTCATTTAAAACCACTGGGCAAATTTGCATCTAGGCAATAACCAATCAACTATTTGCATTTATTGTTCTTCCAGCAGCTAATCACGGATCCATTGGTACACAGGTACAAACTTGCCAAGTGTTTATAAATGAGCCTAAGTGTGTCTGAAAAACAAAATGTACTATTGATGGTACTTTAGCACTTTAGCTGGGTAGCTGTGTATTCTACTAACAGAAGAGAGAGCCATCTTAAACATGCCTTATTATAGCCTTTGACTTGTCTCTCCTGCCCAATGAAACCAATCCTGTCTCTCTGTCTTTGACAATGTTAGTCTCTGAGGTCTACTATGGAGGCAGTTGTTTTGGGGAATAAATAGCAAATAGCAGAGTCGAGTTACTTTTATTGCCCACTAAAATAATTCATAGTAATATTAATAATCATCAGCATCACAATTACCGAAGTGTTGAAAAAGCAGACATGGAAGAGTAGAAACGACAACAACAGCTCTTATTAAAAATGATGTTTATATGCATTTGATATTTTTGATGTCCAACAATTATAAGGGTCTTGTCTATTTATCTAGTCCAATTGTAGATGATGAGAATATATTTTGTCAGGTAAGAAAATATAGTATAAGTAGAGAAGGATAGTTGATGGTAAATGTATTTTATGTAAAGTGACAGACATGCTGTAATACTCCATCTGTTTTGGGCAAAGTTTTTTCATTTTTATGTCTAGTCATTAAATGCTGCAAAAGAGGAACATGCCAGCCTGCTGATTCATACTTTTAACTAGCCACGTCTCACAACCAATGAATAAAACATTAACTACTGGTTTGGACTTGATAAACATGTGTCATTCAAGCCACGTGGGTGCGAGAAAGATTGTGGCGTTACTTTGTTTATGATTATGTCATTCTTTTGCCAGACAAAAAGATCTGCCTGGAGGGTGAGTAAAAAAAAAAAAGTAGTGATTATTGCATGTGAGGAAATGACAGCTGTTTTATTCATGTAGATACAGAGCAGTTACGTGCAGTCTTAAGTGGGGTTTCCCCAAACACAAAACACCCAGTGTGTCAAAGTGAAGAGGTTGTTTCCTGTTTACTTCTGCAGCCAAACGTCATCTGTTTTCGAATGTTCCCATAAAGATTCATAGCAATTAAGTGAAGTTTGAATAAAAAGTTACACACTAGAGAGATGAAAAAATAGATGTTGCGTCACTTATTTATATGATGTAGATTTACAGGAACATGCTTAAACAAGCCATTATCCGGAATATAAACAAGCATGTATTATAACTGGATTTTTTTAGAATATGAGCTAATTATGGAGACCAATTCTTTCCTTCTTCCTAAAGGTCCAGAGGCACAGGGCATCCATTAAATAAGTGGCATCTGCAGGTATGTACAACATGTATAACAATTTAGTTCTAATTTTACTTGCACAAAATACATACATAGAAAGTGCATTTACAGTCACTGCACGCAAAATTAAAGTGTTGCATACAGATATATAGGGATGTTGCCAGACCCCTGGTGACAGTTTATCAGCAATAGGCTTTTAATAAATGCTGTCTAAAGATGGAGTGTTGGGTATACAAAGGAATCATGTGTAAAGACTTCATTGCTTTCAGAGAACAATGCTATACATAAACCTGTACCAAGACAGGAAAGCCCTGGAGTTATACCTGCAGGGGCTACATGACAAGGGATCTGAATGACCAGCAGCCAGATTACACTGGTTTATGTTTAAAGATTGGCAGAATCGGATGTAGCTGTGATTGGGTGAGAAAGAATGAGTTAAGGCAGGGAAAAGCCAGGCTGAGGGCGGAGAAAGACAGGGATGTGATGTCAGAGGAAGAAGTGGTTCACTTCCTTATCCTCTGAGCAGGTAGAAACATCCCATCCAACTTTAACTTTTTTGCATATTTTATAAAATGTCAGAAGTTTCTCTTTATGTTCTTATATTATCTATTAATAAGCAAATGTGGATGTATTCCTGTATGGACTGTTATATTGTGGTACTGTTATACAGTATAAACATGAGAGAGTCTACATGTTATTATCCTTGTTCAAATTAATGTCAAGTGCTTGATCCAGGTAATGTTTTCGATAGCCATTGGGGTCAGTAAGGAATTTTTTCCTTCTTGAGGCATAATTGGCAGTGGCTTCAGGCTGACTTTTTTGCCTTCCTCTGGATCAAAACAGTGGATATTGATACAGACGCTACTACTGCTTGTGCTAGGTGACAGCCTGCTTGGATTTCCTATCATTGACATACTACTAATTCCAGATTGACAGCAGGGCTGCTGAACTTCTCTCATGGTGGGAGATGCAGCTCCTGCTCCTAGCAGAGTTTGCGGTCATCCTCTCTGTAGGTAGAGGCAGCCTAATACTCAGTGGTGGATATATTGACATAGTGCTGATCTCAAGTGAGGAGCTGCAGAGCATAGTAGTGATCCTTTATGGAATTCTGGCTTTGAATCTTGCCTTGGGGTGAGGCTGGCAAGGTCTTATTTATTTTCTAGTTGCACCTGGGAACACAGGTGAACCGTGGAGTTATCACCACCTCTGAACTAAGTGGTAGTTCCATCTCCAGAACTCAGCATTTATCACTGGCACACCCTAACACCAAAAGAACGAGGCATGCATACCACTTTACCGTAGAATGTCAGAAATAATGGCAACATTTTTGCATTTTCAATTTTGTCCATTTTGTCCAGTGTAAGAGCAACTGCCATTTTACAATGAGCAAGCAGAATTTTCAAATGTATGTGAATCAAAAAGAAGTAATAAAGGATAAACAAAGTCCAAAAGATTATAAATCAGTCAATACACTGAAAGATGGGTAAATAATACATTGGCTTAAATGTTAAAAACAAGACCAGATATTGTTATGTGGAGGTCACATATTAGAAAGACTCTTGTATAAAATATTCAAGGATTCTTTTGTCGTTGATTTAGACATTCCATGTATGCTGTTGATATGTAAAAAGTGTTAAAGAAACAGTGTACCACCTTGTTGTACAGGAGTTGAATGAATAAAGCTTGAGGAAAACATACTATTTGTTGTTTTCATCACAGAAATTCTAAAGTTTTCTTTTTCCTGAGCTACACAAGGCAAACAGTCAGGGGCAAATTTACTAAGGGTCGAATTTCAAAGTGCTAAAACTTCAAAATTCGACCATTGAATTGAAAAAATTCAATAGTCAAAGGTTTTTTTTTGGATTAAATTTAGCAGTTTTCGATCTAATTAAAATCGTTTGAATCAAACGATTTAATCGATTGAACGATTTTCTAAAAAAAAAAAAACTATAACTTCTAAAAACTTAGCCAATTGTTGGCTATAGGTTCTGGGAGGTCCCCATAGGCTAACATAGCAATTTGGCAGGTTTAACCCTTTGCCTGCCAAGCACGTACACCGTACGTTCTGGCAGGCAAGGGCTTTAACTGCCAAGCACGTACATTGTACGTGCTTGCAGTTTTACATGCTGTACTCTGCATCAGCGGCTTTAGCTGCCTCTGCAGAGGTTTAGCAGCATTGACAGCCCCCTGGGCAATGAGGCTGGGGGGCTGTCATGTCGGTCCTGCGACATAATATGAAGTCAAGGGTCTATGTTTACAGAAGGCGAATCGGCAGCAGAGAAAACTCATATTCACTATTTACATTTGGGGTCCACACATGCCAGCTGCCTTGGTATATCAATGCATATTGGGCATAAAACTGTTCAGTAGACCCTTGGCATCAGTATTTATGGTGTTTTACAATTGTATGTAAGAAGTTGGGTGAGATAAATGCGGCCAATTGCAATATTTTTAGGCGATTTTCAGAAATGTAAAAACCGTTGCTTTTATCGCCAAATTTAGGAAAGGCTTGCGACTTGGTACTTTGGAGTACAAAGACATCCATACCCAATTTAGATTCGTGGGAATGTGTACTTTCCGAAAATATATGGTTTTCTGGGGTGAAATTACTTTTTTCTGCCTTTGCCCCCCCCAAAACGATGTAAATGTGTTGATTTTGCAGTACCTAAAATGAAAGACCATATGGGGGTCTTCCTTTTGGGGCCTCTATATGCCATGTGCTTGGGTACACCTATACATATTGTGCATCAAACTGTTCAGAGGACCCTAGGCTTTCATATTTGGGGTGATTTTGCTTGATACCTAAAAGTATGTGGGTAATACGATGCTGCAGGGTAGACATTTTGAGGTGATTTTTGGAAATGTCACCAAAATCACCAAATTTAGGAATGGTTTGCGGCTTCATACTTTGTAGTACAAAGACATGCATACCCAATTTAGATTCGTGGGAATGTGTACTTTCTGAAAATATATGGTTTTCTGGAGTGAACTTACTTTTTCCTACATTTGCCCCCTCAAAACGATGTAAATGTGTTGATTTTGCAGTATCTGAAATGACAGACCATATGGGGGGGTCTTCATTTTAGGGCCCCTATATGCCACGTGCTTGGGTACACCTATACATATTTGGCATAAAACTGTTCAGAGGACCCTAGGCTTTCATATTTGGGGTGATTTGTCTTGATACCTAAAAGTATGTGGGTAATACGATGCTGCAGGGTGGAAATTTTGAGGTGATTTTTGGAAATGTCACCAAAATCACCACATTTAGGAATGGTTTGTGGCTTGGTACTTTGGAGTAAAAAGACATGCATACCCAATTTGGATTCAGGGGAATGTGTACTTTACGAAAGTATATGGTTTTCTGGGGTGAACGTACTTTTTTCTACCTTTGTCCCCCCCCAAAAAATGTAAATGTGTTGATTTTGCAGTATCTGAAATGACAGACCAAATGGGGGTCTTCCTTTTGGGGCCCCTGTATGCCACGTGCTTGGGTACACCTATACATATTGGGCATCAAACTGTTCAAAGGACCCTAGGCTTTCATATTTGGGGTGATATCTCTTGATACCTAAAAGTATGTGGGTAATACGATGCTGCAGGGTAGAAATTTTGAGGTGATTTTTGGAAATGTCGCCAAAATCACCAAATTTAGGAATGGTTTGCGGCTTGGTATTTTGGAGTACAAAGACATGCATACCCAATTTAGATTTTTCGGAATGTGTACTTTCCGAAAATATATGGTTTTCTGGGGTGAACATACCTTTTTCTACTTTTGACCCCCCCAAAAAGACGTAAATGTGTTGATTTTGCTGTACCTGAAATGACAGACCATATGGGGGGTCTTCCTTTTGGGGCCCCTGTATGCCACGTGCTTGGGTACACCTATACATATTGGGCATCAAACTGTTCAGAGGACTCTAGGCTTTCATATTTGGGGTGATATCTCTTGATACATAAATGTATGTGGGTAAGACGATGCTGCAGGGTAGAAATTTTGAGGTGATTTTTGGAAATAACACCAAAATCACCAAATTTAGGAATGGTTTGCGGCTTTGTACTTTGGAGTACAAAGACATGCATACCCAATTTAGATTCGTGGGAATGTGTACTTTCCGAAAATATATGGTTTTCTGGGGCGAACTTACTTTTTTCTACTTTTGACCCCCCCAAAACGATGTAAATGTGTTGATTTTGCTGTACCTGAAATGACAGACCATATGGGGGTCTTCCTTTTGGGGCCCCTGTATGCCACGTGCTTGGGTACACCTATACATATTGGGCATCAAACTGTTCAGAGGACCCTAGGCTTTCATATTTGGGGTGATTTCTCTTGATACCTAAAAGTATGTGGGTAATACGATGCTGCAGGGTAGAAATTTTGAGGTGATTTTTGGAAATATCACCAAAATCACCAAATTTAGGAATGGTTTGCGGCTTGGTACTTTGGAGTACAAAGACATGCATACCCAATTTAGATTCGTGGGAATGTGTACTTTCCGAAAATATATGGTTTTCTGGGGTGAACTTACTTTTTTCTACTTTTGACCCCCCTCCAAAACGATGTAAATGTGTTGATTTTGCAGTACCTGAAATGACAGACCATATGGGGATCTTCCTTTTGGGGCCCCTGTATGCCACGTGCTTGGGTACACCTATACATATTGGGCATCAAACTGTTCAGAGGATCCTAGGCTTTCATATTTGGGGTGATTTCTCTTGATACCTAAAAGTATGTGGGTAATACGATGCTGCAGGATAGAAATTTTGAGGTGATTTTTGGAAATGTCACCAAAATCACCAAATTTAGGAATGGTTTGCGGCTTGGTATTTTGGAGTACAAAGACATGCATACCCAATTTAGATTTGTGGGAATGTGTACTTTCCGAAAATATATGGTTTTCTGGGGTGAACATACCTTTTTCTACTTTTGACCCCCCCCCAAAAAGACGTAAATGTGTTGATTTTGCTGTACCTGAAATGACAGACCATATGGGGGTCTTCCTTTTGGGGCCACTGTATGCCACGTGCTTGGGTACACCTATACATATTGGGCATCAAACTGTTCAGAGGACTCTAGGCTTTCATATTTGGGGTGATATCTCTTGATACATAAATGTATGTGGGTAATACGATGCTGCAGGGTAGAAATTTTGAGGTGATTTTTGGAAATATCACCAAAATCACCAAATTTAGGAATGGTTTGCGGCTTTGTACTTTGGAGTACAAAGACATGCATACCCAATTTAGATTCGTGGGAATGTGTACTTTCCGAAAATATATGGTTTTCTGGGGTGAACTTACTTTTTTCTACTTTTGACCCCCCCCCCAAAACGATGTAAATGTGTTGATTTTGCAGTACCTGAAATGACAGACCATATGGGGATCTTCCTTTTGGGGCCCCTGTATGCCACGTGCTTGGGTACACCTATACATATTGGGCATCAAACTGTTCAGAGGACCCTAGGCTTTCATATTTGGGGTGATTTCTCTTGATACCTAAAAGTATGTGGGTAATACGATGCTGCAGGATTGAAATTTTGAGGTGATTTTTGGAAATGTCACCAAAATCACCAAATTTAGGAATGGTTTGCGGCTTGGTATTTTGGAGTACAAAGACATGCATACCCAATTTAGATTTGTGGGAATGTGTACTTTCCGAAAATATATGGTTTTCTGGGGTGAACATACCTTTTTCTACTTTTGACCCCCCCAAAAAGACGTAAATGTGTTGATTTTGCTGTACCTGAAATGACAGACCATATGGGGGTCTTCCTTTTGGGGCCCCTGTATGCCACGTGCTTGGGTACACCTATACATATTGGACATCAAACTGTTCAGAGGACTCTAGGCTTTCATATTTGGGGTGATATCTCTTGATACATAAATGTATGTGGGTAATACGATGCTGCAGGGTAGAAATTTTGAGGTGATTTTTGGAAATATCACCAAAATCACCAAATTTAGGAATGGTTTGCGGCTTTGTACTTTGGAGTACAAAGACATGCATACCCAATTTAGATTCGTGGGAATGTGTACTTTCCGAAAATATATGGTTTTCTGGCGTGAACTTACTTTTTTCTACTTTTGACCCCCCCAAAACGATGTAAATGTGTTGATTTTGCTGTACCTGAAATGACAGACCATATGGGGGTCTTCCTTTTGGGGCCCCTGTATGCCACGTGCTTGGGTACACCTATACATATTGGGCATCAAACTGTTCAGAGGACCCTAGGCTTTCATATTTGGGGTGATTTTGCTTGATACCTAAAAGTATGTGGGTAATACGATGCTGCAGGGTAGAAATTTTGAGGTGATTTTTGGAAATATCACCAAAATCACCAAATTTAGGAATGGTTTGCGGCTTGGTACTTTGGAGTACAAAGACATGCGTACCCAATTTAGATTCGTGGGAATGTGTACTTTCCGAAAATATATGGTTTTCTGGGGTGAACTTACTTTTTTCTACTTTTGACCCCCCCCCCCCAAAACGATGTAAATGTGTTGATTTTGCTGTACCTGAAATGACAGACCATATGGGGGTCTTCCTTTTGGGGCCCCTGTATGCCACGTGCTTGGGTACACCTATACATATTGGGCATCAAACTGTTCAGAGGACCCTAGGCTTTCATATTTGGGGTGATTTCTCTTGATACCTAAAAGTATGTGGGTAATACGATGCTGCAGGGTAGAAATTTTGAGGTGATTTTTGGAAATATCACCAAAATCACCAAATTTAGGAATGGTTTGCGGCTTGGTACTTTGGAGTACAAAGACATGCATACCCAATTTAGATTCGTGGGAATGTGTACTTTCCGAAAATATATGGTTTTCTGGGGTGAACTTACTTTTTTCTACTTTTGACCCCCCCCCAAAACGATGTAAATGTGTTGATTTTGCAGTACCTGAAATGACAGACCATATGGGGATCTTCTTTTGGGGCCCCTGTATGCCACGTGCTTGGGTACACCTATACATATTGGGCATCAAACTGTTCAGAAGACCCTAGGCTTTCATATTTGGGGTGATTTCTCTTGATACCTAAAAGTATGTGGGTAATACGATGCTGCAGGATAGAAATTTTGAGGTGATTTTTGGAAATATCACCAAAATCACCAAATTTAGGAATGGTTTGCGGCTTGGTATTTTGGAGTACAAAGACATGCATACCCAATTTAGATTTGTGGTAATGTGTACTTTCTGAAAATATATGGTTTTCTGGGGTGAACATACCTTTTTCTACTTTTGACCCCCCCAAAAAGACGTAAATGTGTTGATTTTGCTGTACCTGAAATGACAGACCATATGGGGGTCTTCCTTTTGGGGCCCCTGTATGCCACGTGCTTGGGTACACCTATACATATTGGGCATCAAACTGTTCAGAGGACCCTAGGCTTTCATATTTGGGGTGATTTCTCTTGATACCTAAAAGTATGTGGGTAATACGATGCTGCAGGATAGAAATTTTGAGGTGATTTTTGGAAATGTCACCAAAATCACCAAATTTAGGAATGGTTTGCGGCTTGGTATTTTGGAGTACAAAGACATGCATACCCAATTTAGATTTGTGGGAATGTGTACTTTCCGAAAATATATGGTTTTCTGGGGTGAACATATCTTTTTCTACTTTTGACCCCCCCAAAAAGACGTAAATGTGTTGATTTTGCTGTACCTGAAATGACAGACCATATGGGGGTCTTCCTTTTGGGGCCCCTGTATGCCACGTGCTTGGGTACACCTATACATATTGGGCATCAAACTGTTCAGAGGACTCTAGGCTTTCATATTTGGGGTGATATCTCTTGATACATAAATGTATGTGGGTAATACGATGCTGCAGGGTAGAAATTTTGAGGTGATTTTTGGAAATATCACCAAAATCACCAAATTTAGGAATGGTTTGCGGCTTTGTACTTTGGAGTAAAAAGACATGCATACCCAATTTAGATTCGTGGGAATGTGTACTTTCCGAAAATATATGGTTTTCTGGGGTGAACTTACTTTTTTCTACTTTTGACCCCCCCAAAACGATGTAAATGTGTTGATTTTGCTGTACCTGAAATGACAGACCATATGGGGGTCTTCCTTTTGGGGCCCCTGTATGCCACGTGCTTGGGTACACCTATACATATTGGGCATCAAACTGTTCAGAGGACCCTAGGCTTTCATATTTGGGGTGATTTTGCTTGATACCTAAAAGTATGTGGGTAATACGATGCTGCAGGGTAGAAATTTTGAGGTGATTTTTGGAAATATCACCAAAATCACCAAATTTAGGAATGGTTTGCGGCTTGGTACTTTGGAGTACAAAGACATGCATACCCAATTTAGATTCGTGGGAATGTGTACTTTCCGAAAATATATGGTTTTCTGGGGTGAACTTACTTTTTTCTACTTTTGACCCCCCCCCAAAACGATGTAAATGTGTTGATTTTGCTGTACCTGAAATGACAGACCATATGGGGGTCTTCCTTTTGGGGCCCCTGTATGCCACGTGCTTGGGTACACCTATACATATTGGGCATCAAACTGTTCAGAGGACCCTAGGCTTTCATATTTGGGGTGATTTCTCTTGATACCTAAAAGTATGTGGGTAATACGATGCTGCAGGGTAGAAATTTTGAGGTGATTTTTGGAAATATCACCAAAATCACCAAATTTAGGAATGGTTTGCGGCTTGGTACTTTGGAGTACAAAGACATGCGTACCCAATTTAGATTCGTGGGAATGTGTACTTTCCGAAAATATATGGTTTTCTGGGGTGAACTTACTTTTTTCTACTTTTGACCCCCCCCAAAACGATGTAAATGTGTTGATTTTGCTGTACCTGAAATGACAGACCATATGGGGATCTTCCTTTTGGGGCACCTGTATGCCACGTGCTTGGGTACAACTATACATATTGGGCATCAAACTGTTCAGAGGACCCTAGGCTTTCATATTTGGGGTGATTTCTCTTGATACCTAAAAGTATGTGGGTAATACGATGCTGCAGGGTAGAAATTTTGAGGTGATTTTTGGAAATATCACCAAATTTAGGAATGGTTTGCGGCTTGGTACTTTGGAGTACAAAGACATGCGTACCCAATTTAGATTCGTGGGAATGTGTACTTTCCGAAAATATATGGTTTTCTGGGGTGAACTTACTTTTTTCTACTTTTGACCTCCCCCCAAAACGATGTAAATGTGTTGATTTTGCTGTACCTGAAATGACAGACCATATGGGGATCTTCCTTTTGGGGCCCCTGTATGCCACGTGCTTGGGTACACCTATACATATTGGGCATCAAACTGTTCAGAGGACCCTAGGCTTTCATATTTGGGGTGATTTCTCTTGATACCTAAAAGTATGTGGGTAATACGATGCTGCAGGGTAGAAATTTTGAGGTGATTTTTGGAAATATCACCAAAATCACCAAATTTAGGAATGGTTTGCGGCTTGGTACTTTGGAGTACAAAGACATGCATACCCAATTTAGATTCGTGGGAATGTGTATTTTCCGAAAATATATGGTTTTCTGGGGTGAACTTACTTTTTTCTACTTTTGACCCCCCCCAAAACGATGTAAATGTGTTGATTTTGCAGTACCTGAAATGACAGACCATATGGGGATCTTCCTTTTGGGGCCCCTGTATGCCACGTGCTTGGGTACACCTATACATATTGGGCATCAAACTGTTCAGAGGACCCTAGGCTTTCATATTTGGGGTGATTTCTCTTGATACCTAAAAGTATGTGGGTAATATGATGCTGCAGGATAGAAATTTTGAGGTGATTTTTGGAAATGTCACCAAAATCACCAAATTTAGGAATGGTTTGCAGCTTGGTATTTTGGAGTACAAAGACATGCATACCCAATTTAGATTTGTGGGAATGTGTACTTTCCGAAAATATATGGTTTTCTGGGGTGAACATACCTTTTTCTACTTTTGACCCCCCCAAAAAGACGTAAATGTGTTGATTTTGCTGTACCTGAAATGACAGACCATATGGGGGTCTTCCTTTTGGGGCCCCTGTATGCCACGTGCTTGGGTACACCTATACATATTGGACATCAAACTGTTCAGAGGACTCTAGGCTTTCATATTTGGGGTGATATCTCTTGATACATAAATGTATGTGGGTAATACGATGCTGCAGGGTAGAAATTTTGAGGTGATTTTTGGAAATATCACCAAAATCACCAAATTTAGGAATGGTTTGCGGCTTTGTACTTTGGAGTACAAAGACATGCATACCCAATTTAGATTCGTGGGAATGTGTACTTTCCGAAAATATATGGTTTTCTGGCGTGAACTTACTTTTTTCTACTTTTGACCCCCCCAAAACGATGTAAATGTGTTGATTTTGCTGTACCTGAAATGACAGACCATATGGGGGTCTTCCTTTTGGGGCCCCTGTATGCCACGTGCTTGGGTACACCTATACATATTGGGCATCAAACTGTTCAGAGGACCCTAGGCTTTCATATTTGGGGTGATTTCTCTTGATACCTAAAAGTATGTGGGTAATACGATGCTGCAGGGTAGAAATTTTGAGGTGATTTTTGGAAATATCACCAAAATCACCAAATTTAGGAATGGTTTGCGGCTTGGTACTTTGGAGTACAAAGACATGCGTACCCAATTTAGATTCGTGGGAATGTGTACTTTCCGAAAATATATGGTTTTCTGGGGTGAACTTACTTTTTTCTACTTTTGACCCCCCCCCAAAACGATGTAAATGTGTTGATTTTGCTGTACCTGAAATGACAGACCATATGGGGATCTTCCTTTTGGGGCCCCTGTATGCCACGTGCTTGGGTACACCTATACATATTGGGCATCAAACTGTTCAGAGGACCCTAGGCTTTCATATTTGGGGTGATTTCTCTTGATACCTAAAAGTATGTGGGTAATACGATGCTGCAGGGTAGAAATTTTGAGGTGATTTTTGGAAATATCACCAAAATCACCAAATTTAGGAATGGTTTGCGGCTTGGTACTTTGGAGTACAAAGACATGCATACCCAATTTAGATTCGTGGGAATGTGTACTTTCTGAAAATATATGGTTTTCTGGGGTGAACTTACTTTTTTCTACTTTTGACCTCCCCCCAAAACGATGTAAATGTGTTGATTTTGCAGTACCTGAAATGACAGACCATATGGGGATCTTCCTTTTGGGGCCCCTGTATGCCACGTGCTTGGGTACACCTATACATATTGGGCATCAAACTGTTCAGAGGACCCTAGGCTTTCATATTTGGGGTGATTTCTCTTGATACCTAAAAGTATGTGGGTAATACGATGCTGCAGGATAGAAATTTTGAGGTGATTTTTGGAAATGTCACCAAAATCACCAAATTTAGGAATGGTTTGCGGCTTGGTACTTTGGAGTACAAAGACATGCATACCCAATTTAAATTCGTGGGAATGTGTACTTTCCGAAAATATATGGTTTTCTGGGCTGAACTTATTTTTTTTACTTTTACCCCACCCCAAAACGATGCAAATTTGTTGATTTTGCAGTATCTGGAATTACAGAACTGATAGCTCAAATGAGGTGTCTACATTTTAGGGCCCCTATATGTCACATGCTTGGGTACACCTATACATATTGGGCATGAAACTGTTCAGTGGACCCCAGGCTTTCATATTTGGGGTGTTTTACATTGATACCTAATGATGTGTGGGAGATACGATTCTGTAGATTGGAAGCTTTGAGGTCATTTTTCAAAAAATTCACCAATTTCTATAAAACATTATAACTTTAGGAAACAATTGCAACTTGGTAGTTTGGAGTACAACGATATGTTTACCCATTTTTGATTCACCAGAATCTGTTCTTTCTAATAATGGGTAGTTTTCTAGGGTAAACCTACTGTTAGTGGAATGTTTTGCCTTGAAATCAGAAGTATGCCGTTTGGGGAGCGGTGCTTTGGACATTTGCTAGTGTACTGCTTGTAGATTTTGATCTATACAAGTGAGAAATCTCCATAAAACTATATATATTTGGTATTGCCGCGTTGAGGAGACATAGACCTTTCCAAATCAGCTGTGTTCTCATACATAAAGTAAATAATGTTTCTGATATATGTGATTGTTCTTTGTGAAACATGATTTTTTCATTTTATTGGACACTTAGAAGCCTATATTTTTTTACAGAAGTAGAATTACACCAAAATTCTTGCATATTTTGAAAGTTCAGGTTGACCTGAAAAAAACAATATATTGTTTTCCTGGGTAAACTAAAAGACCGCCCCAGGAAGGGCCCTTAAAGTGAAAGAGTGCAAAATATCTAAAAACTGCTTGGCAGTAGATGTTCACATCTAGTACAAAACGGCTGGCAGGGAAAGGGTTAAGGTGGCGCAGTGTCGAAGTTTTTTAGAGAGATAGTACTTCGATTTTCAAATGGTCGAATATTAAAAGTTTTTTCAAGTCGAATCGAAGTCAAATTTGGCCTATTCGATGGTCGAAGTACCCAAAAATTACTTACTTTTTGAATTCGAAAATTCACTTTGAATTCACTTCGACCCTTAGTAAATGTGCCCCTCAGTGTCGGACTGGCCCACTGGGATACCAGGAAAACTCCCAATGGGCCCAGGTGTCAGAGGGCCCTCATGCTGCTAAACATTTGGCCTATTTCATGGCCATTCCCTATTTCTATGAGAACAAAGTGACTAAATAGATAGAATATTAGATTATAGTATGTAAAGAAAAGAGACTAGGAGAATAGAGGTTGAGTGAGGAGAGGAAGAATAATAGTACTAAAAGTGGGCCCCCTAAGATTAATTGGTGGGCCCTGGTCAAAGGTTTTGCGGTGGGCCCCTGGTGTCCCAGTCCGACACTGCAAACAGTGAAACTGAAGCTACTCCATTTTTGGTCCTTGCAAGGTATATAATACACTTAAGAGCACAGAAAACCCCTCTGCATAGTTACATAGTTACATAGTTAATCGGGTTGAAAAAAAACAAAGTCCATCAAGTCCAACCCCTCCAAATGAAAACCCAGCATCCATACACACACCCCTCCCTACTTTCATATAAATTCTGTATACCCATACCTATATTAACTATAGAGTTTAGTATCAGAATAGCCTTTGATATTATGTCTGTCCAAAAAATCATCCAAGCCATTCTTAAAGGCATTAACTGAATCAGCCATCACAACATCACCCGGCAGTGCATTCCACAACCTCACTGTCCTGACTGTGAAGAACCCCATATGTTGCTTCAAATGAAAGTTCTTTTCTTCTAGTCTAAAGGGGTGGCCTCTGGTACAGTGATCCACTTTATGGGTAAAAAGGTCCCCTGCTATTTGTCTATAATGTCCTCTAATGTACTTGTAAAGTGTAATCATGTCCACTCGTCCTGAAAAATTAAGTAAAGAGGTTTGGCAATCACAGAGCTAAGCTCGCTAATTACCCTGGGATGAATACCATCTGGCCCCAGACCTTTGTTAATCTTAACATGTTCTAGTCTCCTTTGAATTTCTTCATGTGTGAACCATGCATCATGAGTTGTATTACTAGAATTGATACTATTAAGAATGAAACCTTCACTTACTGGTTCCTCATTTGTGTAGACAGATAAAAAATATGAGTTCAGAATTTGTGCTTTTATTTTGTTTCATCAACCAGCTGACCCCCCTCTGATAGTAAGGGTCCCACCCCTTCCTGCTTCATTTTTTCACTATTAACATATTTTAAAAAAAATGTTAAACTGCTTGCTGCAATATCCTTTTCTATATCAATTTTAGCTTGCCTTATAGCTTCTTTGCATGATTTATTGGCCTCCTTGTACCTTATAAATGTTTCGGCTGTACCAGCTAACTTGAAAGCCTTAAAAGCAAGTCTTTTCTTACCCACCTCAACTCCAACACTTCTATTGAACCAAAAAGGTTTTGCTTTGCAACGACGTTCCTTGCTTACAAGTGGAATATACTGACAAGTATATTTATTAAGCAGCATTTTTAAGACTTCCCATTTTTGTTCTGTGTTTAACCCTGTGAAAAGCATTTCCCACTTAATATGTTGCAGAGATGCCCTTATACTGTCAAAATTTGCACATCTGAAATTTAGTGTTTTAGTCATCCCTTATAGAATTGCTTCTGCAACAGAATCTCAAAGGAGACCATATTATGATCACTATTCCCTAAATGCTCACCCACACAAATGTTAGAGATGAGTTTAGTATTGTTAGTTATTACAAGGTCCAAAAGAGAGTTATTCCTAGTAGGTTCTTGAACGAGCTGGAATAAAAAGTTGCCATTCAGCATATTTACAAATGTACTAGCTTTTTCTGTCTTAGCAACCCTATTACCCCAGTCAATGTCTGGATAATTGAAGTCATCCATAGCAACAACTTGACTCAGCTGTGAAGCCGCTTGTATCTGCAAGAGTAGCTGGGCTTCATACTCGACACTTATACAAGGTAGTTTATAGCATACACCAATGATAATTCTTTTTGTTACCTTTTGCCCAGACAAAATCTGTACCCAGATTGATTCTACACCCTCACCAGTGGCAGCTATTGTTATTTCTTTAGCGCATGGCTTTAATTCAGGCTTTACATACAAACACACTCCTCCACCATTTTTAATCCCTCTATCCCTCTGTCCCTCCTAAAAAGGGTGTAACCATTTAAATTCACATTCCAGTCACATGTTTCATCCCACCAGATCTCAGTGATACCACTTATATCATAATTTTTAGAGCATGCAATTAATTCTAGGTCTCCCATTTTACCTGACAAACTCCGTGCATTTGCCAGCATACAGCGGATGTTACGACTTTTACTTTTGAAATTTGCATTACTTAGTGGAGAATTATATGTTAAAGGAAAACTATACCCCCCAAACAATGTAGGTCTCTATTAAAAGATACTGAGTAAAACAGCTCATGTGTAAAACACTGCTTCATGTAAATGAACCATTATCATAATAATATACTTTTTTAGTAGTATGTGCCATTGGGTAATCATAAATTGAAAATTGCCATTTTAAAAAATAAGGACCGCCCCCTGAGATTGTAAGATTCACTGTGCACACATACAAACCACATGTAAGGTCACATGAGCCAATTAACAGACAGAGTTCTGCCTTTTGCTTCCTCACTTCTTCCTGTTACAGTTCGTGTTGTAGTATTTCTGGTCAGGTGATCTCTGAGGCAGCACAGATAGAGTCACGAAATGGTGGTTCAAGGCAAGAGATGTAAAAGGGCAATATTTATGTAAATATATATTCCAGTTTGGTAAGATTCTTTAATATGTCATTCAATTTGATATAAACTATCTGTTGCTTAAGTATTCATTTTGGGGGTATAGTTTTCCTTTAAGTTAGTATTATTCTGTTTTCCTTGTAACAGAGGGACCTCCTTAGCTCGTAAACTGTATGCCCCCCTCACTCCTCCCCCATGACCCCTTACTAACCCCACTGCCCCTTCTACCCTAGCTTCCCCATAATTCTTTATCTCACCCACCCCCCTTGCCTAGTTTAAACACTCCTCCAACCTCTTAGCCATTCTTTCCCCTAGCACCGCAGACCCCCTTCCATTGAGGTGCAAACTGTCACGACTGTATAGGTTGTACCCCATGAAAAATCAGCCCAGTGCTCTAGGAACCCAAACCCTTCCTTCCTACACCAAGACTTGAGCCACGCATGATAGACTTCTGCTTATCAGTGCTCTGGTAATTGAACTATCTACCTTACAAGGATCAAAAAAAAAATCATTGTTTGGTCTGTTTAGCTGAAGAAATAACAGATATAGATTTTTCGTTATTAAAACAATAGGTAAAAAATATGTTCGAGACTAGTCCTATTCAGTAAACTTTTGTTGAACTAGGGGGTGTACTGCCCCTTAAAGTACTGAGGCCACTGAATAATGCATGCAAAAGTGGAACAACATAATTTGTTATTGTGTCTCTGGGCCATCTGGCTCTCATACACTATGTCAGGTTGGTACTTTTGATAATGCGTTTGGCATATCAATATGATTGCTGACCTGACCTATTTTGCATAGATTATTTTCCCCCAGTTTAATAGTTTCTATATTCTCCCCAATATTAATTCTATAGTATACTGAATAACATTAGACAATATGCCTTTGCTTCTGTGAAACTAATGGGATGGGAAAAGCAGAAATGTATAGCACAAGTTAGGGATTTACAACAAAGTTGACTAAAAAAAATAACAATACACTGTCTCTTTATCTCTGTAATCATTACTGACCACTATTTTTGGAAGTCACTATTTGCTAGGGAAAAAAACTAAATTAATAAGGGTCAGTTTATGTACTCTTAAAGAAAATAAAAGAAATCTAACCTGGAATGCTTTTTTTTTAACCTTAACATTAGTTAGTTCTCCAAAATCTAAGCGGTGCTCAGCATGGCCGCCTTTAGAAATCATGGGGCCCCATATAACAAAAACTTGCCCACCCAAGCCCCACCCCAGATTCCGCCTACACCACAGTTAAAAAGCCACACAGACATCAGTGCTAAAAACTGTAAACCCCACAGACAAGTTATAAAAAGCAATTGATGGTCAGGGCCGCCCTATAACTTAAAAAAAAACCTATGGCGCCAGGACCCCCCATAATTTTTTTTTTTAAGTTGGTTGTCAGGGCCCCCCTAAAAGTTAAAAAAATAATTGGTAACCAGGGCCCCCCTATAAGTTAAAAAAAATTTGGCACCAGGACCCCTCATAAACGTTTTAGTAAAAAATCATTGGTGGTCATAGCCCTACATAAGTTAAAAAAAAATGTTGACACCAGGGCCCCCATAAAAGTTTTTTTTAAAAAAAAACATTGGTTTCAGGGCCTTGCTTTAAAGTTAAAAAAAAAATTGAGGCCCCAGAGAATATTTTTTAAAAAAAACATTGGTGGCAGGGACCTATACAGTATTAAAATAATACATTGTGTCTAAGGGTGTAAAAAAATAAATAAATAAAAAAAACACACATTGGTGTTCAGTAGAACTGAACTTGTGGCTTCCAGACTTCAATTTTGGCTCCTTTCGTGACTTTGGGTCTATTCACAGCTTCAGGACTTCAACTTCAGCTATTTTCGTGGCTTCGGGATTTCAAGATCGACTCCTTTCGTGACTTTTGGTCTTTTCGTGGCTTTGGGACTTCAAGTTTGGCTCTTTTCGTGACTTTGGGTCTTTTCGTGGCTTCGGGTCTTTTTGCTGCTTCGGTTGTTCGGGATTTCGGCTTTTCTGGACCTTTGCAGTTCAGGACTTTGGAAAAGGCGGCACAGCTTTGGCGCTGTCAAGGGGTGCCCCGGCTATTTTGAAATGTGCAACGCGACTGGGCCCGCCTATAGGCCCGGTACAGGAATACCCTTTGTGCCCCCCTGATGGCGGCCCTGGTGCTCAGTATTGTCACAATATCAGAACTGGAATTATTCTGCTCAGCTTAAAGATATTTCTTCTGCAAGAAATGTACATGACAAGGGGACTCCTCAATTTGACCCTTCACCTTGAGCTATCCCACTGCACCCCATTATTACATACCTTAATGAAACCAGGAGACAGAGAGGAGTAAAATGGCCACAGTATTTATTCACATTTTATCAAATAAATAGGACCTTGCCAGCTTAACCCAAGGCAATATTCTAAAGCCCAAATTTTACAAGAGATCGCTACTATGCTGTGCCACCAACATCAGAGAAGTTCAGCAGCCCTGCTGCCGGACCTACATCTGCTGTGTGTCGATGATAGGAAATCCAAGCAGGCTGCCCCCTAGCACAAGCAGTAGCTTCTGTATCAATTAATCCACCATGCAGTCACAGGAGAGAACCTCCTTTTCTCTCCTAAAATTACCTGTGCAGTACTCTGGCAAGGTCCTACCGCTGCTGTGACAAATAAAACGTAAAATATAATATCATGTCTGCACTGTTTTGATCCAGAGGAAGGCAAAAAACAGAGCCCAAAGCCAATGGCAATTATGCTTCAAGAGGGAAAAAAAATCCTTCGTGACCCCAATGGTGATCAGAAACATTCCCTGGATCAAGCGATTAACATTAATTTAAAATAAATAAATACAATACAGACTCTCACAATTATTATGTGTAAAGATACAGTAACCACAATATAACAGTGCTTTCATGAAAACATCCATATTCAGTTATAATTAATAGATAATATGAGAACATAAAGTAGAAAACTCCTGACATTTAACAAAATTTGCAAAATGGGGGAGGGTGGGTGAGTATGTTTCCACCTGCTCAGAAGATAAGGAAGTGAACTAGTTCCTCCCCTGACATCACGTCCCTCTCTTACTGCGCCCCCATCTCCTGCTTTAACTCATTCCTTCGCACCTAAACACAGCTACATGTGATTCTGCACATCTCTGACCTAGACCAGTATAATTTGGCTGTTGGTCATTCAGATCCTTTGTCATGCAGCCCCTGCGCTTATAGCTCCAGGGCTTTCCTTTTCTGGAAATTACTGAAATCGTTCAAATTTGTTTTGTCACAGAATAAGACCTTACTGAGTGCTATTTTGAGAAACATGTATGTGTTTCCCTATATGCATCATGTAGAATTAAAGGAAAACTATTATATTAAAGGAGAAGGAAAGCTACGGAGGCATTTTATTGCCAATAGATTAGCTGCAATAGTGCAAGCTAGAATGCTATATTTATTCTCTAGAATGTTTTACCATACCTGAGTAAAAAGCTCTAGAAACTCTCTGTTTGTTTAGGATAGGAGCTGCAGTATTAACATGGCATGACATCACTTCCTGCCTGAGTCTCTCCTTGCTCTGGGCTCAGATTACAGCAGAGAAGGGAGGGGAGGGGGGAAGAGGAGCAAACTGAGCATGCTCTTGCCCAGGGCAATGAGGTTTAAGCTGAAAACAGGAAGTCTGATACAGAAGCCCATGAGTACACAATAGAAGGAAAGAAATACTGTGTTTCTTTTGACAGGGGACTCAGAGCAGCATTACTTTGGGGGTTTACTGGTATATTTAGATGAACCTTTCTGATAAGGCTTACTTAGTTTTAACCTTTCCTTCTCCTTTAAATAATATATAAATTATGGCGAATGCCCCTCAGTGACAAATCTATCCTTGAATGACTTGTTTTCCTTATACCAGTCTGGGATTCAAAGCTTGTGTGCAGCAGTTTGCAGCAGACAAATCATTTTATAACTGGGAGTCCATACACCTGATTTCCGGATATCTTTAGACATAGCCTAAATTTTATTAAAAATAAGCCTTGGTACATATATCTTTTGATATAAATTTGTGTGCAGCAGTTTGCAGCAGGACTACAATATTAATCTAAGCAACTTTTAAACTGATTTTTTTTAATTACTTGCCTTCTTCTTTTTCCAGCTTTCAAATGTGGTCACTACACCAATCTAAAAATCAATGCTCTGAAAGGCTAGACATTTATTGTTATTGCTTCTTTCTATTACTTATCTTTATAGTCAGTCCCTCTCCTACTAATATTCCAGTCTCTTATTCAGTCAATGCATGGTTGCTAGGGTAATTAGAAGCCTAGCAACCAGATTGCTAAAAAAGAAAAATGGAGAGCTGCTGAATTAAAAGCCAAATAACTCAAAAACCACAAAAAATGAAAACAAATTGCAATCACTCTCTGCATCATACTAATTAAACATCACCGTAAAATGCTAAGCCAGAATACAGTACTGTAACTTGCTCTATAGCACAATGGCTACACTAACAAAGTTTAAAGGTGAATAACCACTTTTAGTTGAAAAAATACACTCATATAAGGTTCTCCATTGCAGGAACTGAAATTAAACATAATACAAAATATACTGTATATTTAGCCTCAGTTTCTACAAATGTGTTTTCTGACTGATACATGAAACTAAGCAACAATATTTGACTGAACTGAAAGACTACAGCACTGCAAGACAGCGACAATAACTACTTTCCCCATATTAGACTATTTATTTATTTTATAGAAATATCAGTAATCATTAATTACCAGCATGTTTTCCATACTATATTTTATTACATCATTAGTATTACTATTGTTAACCAAATGATGCCGTTGATTTTAAAATGGAATTAACCAACTGAAACCCAGTAGATGGCAGTGATTTTTCCAGACTGAAATCAGATATTTTGCACGCTGCCATTGGGTGGAATTTGCTTTAAAGTAATAGCATACTTAGATATTATGGGAACTTTGCCCACAGAGTCTTTTCCCTACTTAAACAAATAGCAAACAATGCATGTACAAACACAATGCTTTGGAAGCTTTTTTTGCTTTTGGGGAAATATTTACCCATATTTATAATCCTTGTTGGTTACTGTTCGAAAAAAAGGAGTTTAAATTGTTAAAAGGCTAACTTAAATTAGTGAATACGCTTTCCTCTGGGTTCAGTTCAGATTTCACCAAGTTAACACAGCATAAATGTTATGTTAATAAATACATGGTAAAATAAAATGTTTTCTGTATGTGCTTTACTAATAAGTACTGTATTAACCCTTGTGCTTATTTTGCTTATTTTGCCCTCTAGTGGGCAAGAACTACTAGTTCTATCATTGCCTCAAAACAGCAGCGTTTGGTTGAGAGGGCTATACAATGCTAGAAACCCTAATGTGCAGGGGCATAATTACAGAGAAAGCAGACCCTGGAGGTATAGGGGGTTCAATGAGGCCCTAATTAACGAGAAATTTAAATATATAGGAGTAAAACGGGATAACCTCTGGATATGTTTGGGGCCCTAAAATTAATTTGCTGTGGGGCCCAGTAACATCTAGTTATGCCACTGTTAATGTGCAGAGATCTCAATTAACCCTATGCCGTATTGAGGATGTCAATGGCTGGCCTATGTAATTGTGTAATTACCATTTACACAAAGCACTTAACTTGAAAACAAATACAAAAAAAAATAGAATTTAGGTTTTTGAAATCGATTACTCTGCATAATTGCCTGTTTCAAAATTTTGCTGCCAGGTTACACACATGCAATATAGTTTAAAAAAAAAAAAAAAAAAAAAAAATATATATATATATATATATATATATATATATATATAATAGATATATATATATATATATATATATATATATATCTTAAATTCCTGTCTACACCGGATCAATATATTTCCTTCTTCAGAACTGCCTGGAACTTCTCAGGCCCGTATTTGTGCAGAGGCCACCAAGGACTGGGCCTAGGGCGTCAGGATTTTAGGGGGCGGCATGCTGCCCAACCACAACCACATTGGTTCAGAAGCACTGGTGATGTGCAGGCGATGTGATTTTTTACATTTCCTTTGAGTCAATCCCCATTGCTCCGGTCCTGATGATAAAAATTTGAGTGAAGAAAAGGGAGGGGGTGGGGGTGATGAACGACAACGGGCCTAGGGGTGCCCCCTATGTAAATCCGGCCCTGTAACTTCTGTTATCATAACAACTTTTTTTTATCAGCATTAATAAACATTCTCCCATTGTCTGTTGTACATCATTCCATACCCTTTGCACTGTTTATCTAGGTCTTTCAAACACAATTACTTGTGGGGGATTTAATCCCTATCATTAGGGCTCAAGTTTATCTAAGTTAAAATCTAATTCTGCAATAACTTACTGATACTCTTAAAAGCAAAAATCATATCATAATACAATTTGAGTTTGATGTAGACACTAATATTCAGACTTTTTTTGGTCTTTTATGGATTTTAAATTATTTGCCTTTACAATCTGATTTTTTGGCAACATAAAATGTAATTCTGCATTTGGTTACCTTGATATGAGATTGTATCTATTATTTTACACCTTTAGCTTGTACGGATTCTACATAGACACACACTGTTGGGAGACCAAAAAATTTAAGTGTTTAAAAGTAATGAAAATATCATGTACTGTTGCCCTGTACTGGTAAAACTGATCTGTTGGCTTCAGAAACACTTCTATAGTTCATATAAACAAGCTGCTGTGGAGTAATGGCAGAAATTGAAAAATGGCTATATGGCACAGGTTAACTAATGGATAACAGATAACACCATTAGACAGACAGAGCTTATTTGCTATCTGCTGTGTAACCTGAGCCTTTTCTCCTTTGAATGGCTACCCCTATTGCTACACAGCAGCTTATTTATGTAAACAATAGTAGTGTTTCTTAAGCAAACACATCAGTTTTACCAGTGCAGGGCAACACTGCATTATATTTTCATTACTTTGAAACACTTTTATTTTTTGAAAGGTCGAATTTAAGTGATTGTAGGGGTTTTTGAAATCATGATTAAACTCTATTGGGGTTATGTAATTAAAGGCACTAAATTTGCCAAGGAGCAGTAACCTATAGCAACCAATCAGCAGGTAAAATTTCCTGGTCACATGTTTAAAAGCAAACATCTTATTGGTTGCTACTGGTTACTGCTCCTGGGCAAAAGTAGTGCCCAGGTGGGTATTTCTCTAAAACCATGAAATCTAAAAAGTATGATCGGAAATTTTTTTTGAACAATGCTCTAAAAAATAAAGCTGCCAATACCTCTAAAAAGGATTTTCAGTCAAAAACTGAAAAAAACCCAAAAACCTCTAAATTGATTAAAAAAAGGTCCAATTGGATCAGTGGAGCTCCCATTGCCTTCTATTGGACCTTGACAGCTTTTTTTGGCGAAGTTTTGTATTGGAGTATTTTGTGTTTTTTACACTAAGGGGGTTATTAAATTAAATTCAACTTTTTATTTGACTTTTTCTCACATTTTTCACTTTCTTTTACACATTTTTCTCCAAAAGACTTGTGCAAAAAAATGTTGCAATAGAATTGAGAATTCAGATCATGTGACTTTTTCGAATTGATGCTCTGATAACTCGACTTTTTCAAGTTGTTGCCAAAAAACTCAAATAATTCATACTATGCAACAAGCGCAAACAGCTGAAACTTTTGAGAACCATGAAGGCATAAAACATGTTCCAGAGATAAAAGGAACCATCTGCCATTGACAGTTTTTATCTGAAGTATTTTCTGATATAAATGGTTAGCAGCTTCAAGGTACTGTATAATAAATCTTGAAAAACTAGAGGTGTTTTTTCTCTAAAAATCCAAGTTTTTTTCCTTTTAAAACTTGCCTAGAACATTTTCTAGTTTTTCTTAAATAACCCCTTATACAAATATTTAATTTTTAGAGAATTTTAAAAAACACTATTTTTTAACGATCATTCAAATAAATTAAATAAAACAAATAAATACAATTAAATTACAATATGATAGCTGTGCCACCAGTAAGGATTAATGGTAGCATACTCACGATCAAGTACAAAGTATAAAGAAATAATTGAAAAAAAAAATCAATAATAAAATAAATTATTAAAATGGGGTCTATGAAAATGGCCAACTTCCAATTCGTAGCTTTCTGGATAATGGGTAATATTTGCATATTAAATCTTAGCACCCAGTGTGACAGAACATATCACAATGTCATAAAAATTTCTATTAAAACTCAAATGGCATTACAATAAAAGTAATTTTAGAAATAAATGCAAATTGTCCTTTAAAATTGTGTGTAATGTTGTCAGATGGTCTTCAACTGCTTAAATATGTATATTAGGTTGTATCCTTAAGAAAATATATTACTGAGCATTTCAACAAAAAACCCCATCCTCATCTTTTTTCTCACAGGTCTATTACATCAACAATTGGGCCAGATGAGGAATATTTTTGTAATTTCAGTCTGCATACCTTAAGTCTGCTAAAAAATGTTTAAACATTAAATAAGCCTAATAGCATTGTTTTGCCAACAGTACATGGTACTGTAGGAAATCATTTGTAAAGGTTAGAATTCTGAACTGTACAGAGCCTTCAGAGCTTTCTGAATTCAATTCAGAGCTTTCTGAATACAGATATAGGATCTGTTATACAGAATGCTCAGGACCTGGGATAATTTTTTTCTTATGTGCTGACTTTTATCAAATTGCATGAAACCCTTGTGTTATGTTTTGGGTAGCCGAGGATGAGTAGAGTATAACAGTGCTTTATTAGCAGGCTCATGCAGGCATCACACAACAGTAACTTTCACTTTTAAGCTGTCAGGAAGTATGCACAGTATAAGTCTGGGCACAGTGACATCTACAGGCCATTTGTATAAACACCACATATTCCCCCTATAGCAGGAAAGCATTTGGGCAAATTTAATAAACAACAACAATGCATCTTAAAGCAATAATATACATTAGTCACATCACATAGTCCTGGGTCCATACAGGTAGTTTTCTGATTCTCTCAGTATGCCTTATAGGTTCACTTTCTTCAGGCCCATTGCAGTTGGCATCAGTAGTAGGAAAATGTCCTTCATCAAATGGAGCTTCTCCAAAGTCATTCCTAACAGGAGCAAGATGACTTACATTCCATATGCAACCATCAGACAGTTCATATGTGTATGGTCCTCGCTGGCGTCTCACTTCAAGTGGTGTAGTAAATTTAGATTGTCCTTGGTTCAGTATTCCTGGTTTCTTAATTCTGACTAAAGATCCAGGCTGAAAGTGCACTTCTCTTGCACCATGTTTTCTGTCCATATTAACCTTGCATTTGGCTTGTTGCCATTTGACAATGTCAGCAGTAGACGATTTTGTAGACACAGTATTTTGTGGAAGCTTGATGTCTGCAACATGTAACTTAGTGCGCATCTATCTGCCATGTAATAATTCAGCTGGAGATGATTGGGTTGTTGCATGGCGCGTTGCTCTGTAGTTATGTAGGAACTCTGTTGTAAATACTTTCCAAGATTTCCCAGTAAGATTTGCTGTCTGTAGTGCTTCTTTCAGACTTCTGTTGAATCGCTCGATTTCTCCATTTGCTTGTAGGTAATACACTGAAGTTTTCCTATGCACAATATTCCTCTCTTTCAGAAAGGATTCAAACTCAAAGAGACAAAATGTGGTCTATTGTCTGATATTAACTCCTTTGGATAACCTTCTCTGCTGAAAATTGTAGACAGAAATGTTATTACTGTAGCTTTTTGTTATATGAGAAACAAATTCAATTTCAGGCCATTTACTGTAATAGTCGATCAAGGTTATAGCAAATCTACAATCTATAGGAGCATCTGTAAAAGGGACCAACAATATTAATAGCAAGTTTTTCCCATGCTGAATCAGGGAATGGTACTGGCTGAAGTAGTGGTGTATGTGTGATATCTGTTTTGTCAGGATTCTGACAAGTTACACAAGAATGAATGGCAGTTACCACATCAGCATCCATTGCTGGCCACCAGTATAGTTCTCGTAGTCTTTATTATTATTATTATTATTATTATTAACATGTATTTATATAGCTCCAACATATTGCGTAGCACTGTAAAGTCTTTGTTTTGTACATACAATTCTTTGATGACTCACAGGTTGTATGAGCTTTTCTCGCAAGGTCTCTGGTACCAGTAAACGGTGAGCTCCATGGACAACATAGCCATCTACTAAGGACAATTTGTGTCTAATCCTGTAGTAAGGTTGAAGATCAGGAGTGAGTTTCTTCTCAGCATTTGGCCATTTGCTTTGTAAGATGTCCCGTAGTTTTACTTGAATTGGACATATGAAGCAAGCTTGCTTAAAATCAGCAGCTGTAACTGAAGATGATATTAAATCAGTCAATGCTACAACTTCTATGTCCTTATCCAGTGTATCAGAAGATGCAGGTGAAGGCAACCGTGACACTGACAATCTGCAGTAACATTTTTCAAACCTGGTTTGTATTGCATTTTGTAGTTGAAATTCAGTAGCCTTGCTGACCATCTAGCTATACGCATCCAGCTCTTCTTAGTCCCTTTGTTGTAAGCAGTGTAGTTAAAGGGCTATGATCAGTGCATAAGGTAAATTCTCTACCCCATAGGTAGGTTCTCAATTTTTCTGTTGCCCAAACACATGCTAGAGCTTCTTTTTCATCAGTGGAATACTTACGCTCTGTCTCTGTAAGTGTTCTGGATGCAAATTCAACAGTTTTCTCTGTATGATCAGCATGGATCTGTGTGAGAACTGCACCAACGCCATTGTCTGAAGCATACGTAGTAACCATAGTGGGTAGTGCAGTATCAAATAAAGCTAGTAGCGCTGGACTGTTCACAATTAGCTGTTTCACTATTTCAAAGCTATGTTGAGCAGACTCTGACCACACCAGACTTAATGTTGCACATAGTAGTGCTCCACAACTGAAGCATAGTTGGGAATAAACTTAGAATACCATGAAGTAAGACCTAAGAAAGCTCGGTCTGGAAAATAGATGGAGGAGATGCTTGTGTAACAGTGTTGACATGGTCAGGGTCAGGCAGTAATCCATCTTGTGAGATTATATGACCTAGAAATGACAGCTGAGTTTGTCTGAAGTGGCATTTGGAAAGGTTCAGTTTAAATCCTGCAGAATCAATGCATTTCAGAACATTTTCTAGGTACTTGTCATGAAGATCCATAGTTGGACCGAAACAAACCATCATGGGTGATAAATGCAGTGAGATCTCTACTTTCCTCATGCAGTAATACTTGATGATAAGCACTCCAGAGGAGAAAAGAATTTTGCTCCTCGGAGTTCTGAAAATATTTCCTCAAGGAATGATTATCCACAACAAATGCTTTATTAGGTTCACGGAGATCAACACACAATCGAATACCTCCAGTTTTCTTCATTGTACAATTGGTGAAACCCATTCAGAGGATTCTGATTTTTCAATCACATTTTGCTGTACCAGTTTCTTTAGTTCCTGTGAGACAGTCTCCCTTATAGAGTAGGGCAATCACCTCAATTTCTGGTGTACTGGTTTTACATCTGGTCTCAACTTAACTTTGTGTACAAAGTTCTATGCACAGCCCAGTGAAGTGTTGCTTTGTGGTGGTATTTTAGACACTGGCTGTGTGGCAGGCACTGGTGCTGTAGTAATGAGACCATTAACTAATTGTTGGTTTAATGCAGCAAAGAGATCCCTTCCATGTATAGCAATGCCCTTATTGAATGTAAAAGTCACATTTTGCAGTATTTGACTCAAATTGTACAGTCACTGGCAAGCAACCAAGCACAGGGATTGGATCCTTTAAGTAACTGGCCAGTTTCAGGGCAGGTGCAACAAGCAGATCTTTTGCAAAGTATTTCAAGAAAATATCCTTTGGTAGTATAAAAACAGCTGAACCTGTATCAAGCATCAGGTTAATGGAGTGTCCCTTGTCAGCAGAAGCAGTACTGACACTGACAGTGCATATAAACTTGTCTGGAATAAATGTACCAGCTTTATCCACACTTATTACTGTAACATTTGTAGTAGTGACTTCATGAACATCTTTAGCAGAACTACGGCAGATCTGTTATGTTTTGTGTAGATGAGGATGGGGTTATTCGCCTTTAAATTAATTGGTACAATGTAGAGAGTGATATTCTGAAACACTTTGCACCTGGTCATTTTTTACTATTTGTGGTTTTTAGGTTATTTAGCTTTTTATTCTGCAGCTCTCGATGTGCACGTTAGCAGTTTGGTTGCTACAGTTCAAATGACCTAAGCAACCATGCATTGATTTGAATAACAGATTGGAATATGAATAGGAAAGAGTATAGAAAAGTAGCAAAACCATTACATTTGTAGCCTTGCTGAACTTTTGTATTTTAGACGGGGTCAGTGACCCCTATTTGAAAGCTGAAAAGAGTCATAAGAACTATAAAAAAAATGAAGGCTAATTGAAAAGTTGCTTAGAATTAACCTGTATGTTCTATAACATACTAACAGTAAGCTTAAAGGTGAGCCACCTCTTTAACAGCTCTGGGGAAAAACAATAATAGAAACTGTCTCAAACAAGCCCTTAAGCCTGAATTGTTACAGTACATACTGCTCCAGCCATTTTGACTGCAACATTTTATTATTAACCCCATATCTGTGTGTAGTCAAGCAACTGCTCAATGGGGACTCATTAGTTTGCTTTTCAATTGAATTGAACTATTTATTGTGAAAATCTATTCATAAATATAAGTTTGTCTTCCAATGAGAGACTGCTGATGTTTTGAACCTTGCTGATTTGACGGTATGGTATTGTCACAACCGGCACCCGATACCAGAACAAATGCCAAGCACCCTGGTCTCGACTCGGCTTCACCAGTAGTGTGACCACTGTTGGGCTTCGGGAGGAGCCCTCAGCTTACTTGGGTGCCACCTGGACTTAACGAGTGGTGCAAGGCAAGATGTTCTGGCTGGCGAAGGGGCGCGGCAGTTAGCAGAGTCTTTTGGGCCGAAGGTCACGGTACAAATGGAGCAGGCAAGAGAATCGTCAGACAAGCAGAGTCGAGGCAGGCGGATATCAGAATCGTCAGGCAGGCAAGGGTCAAACTGGGTTGTCAATCAAGGGGTTAAGCAGGAAGAGTTGTCGTAGGCAGGCAAGGGTCAGGATACAGATTTCAGAATAGTCAGGATACAGACAAGGTCAAACACAGATAATCAGACAGATGAGCTTCAGATCAGATGAACAAGGCTCAGGAAACCACTAGAAACAAGTTCTATCACGGGCACTGGCTGGGAAACTGAATGGGCCTTAAACAGGTTCGAATTTCGCGCCAAACAGGCGTCAGAAACGTGCTGGCACAAATGCGCCAGCGTGTCTGCGCCTTTAAGAGGCGCACAGGCACGCCGCACGCGCCCTAGATTCCAAGATGGCGCCGCTGCCAGCGCCGGCTCGAGGACCATGCGGCGGGCGTCCCCGCCGCATCGGTAAGACTCTTACAGGTATGTGACATACCCCTTTCTTGGCCAGTTACATAGTTACATAGTTACATAGTTAAATTGGGTTGAAAAAAGACAAAGTCCATCAAGTTCAACCCCTCCAAATGAAAACCCATCATCCATACACACACCCCTCCCTACTTTTAATTAAAATTCTTTATACCCATACCAATACTAACTATAGAGTTTAGTATCACAATAGCCTTGGATATTATGTCTGTCCAAAAAATCATCCAAGCCATTCTTAAAGGCATTAACTGAATCAGCCATCACAACATCACCCGGCAGTGCATTCCACAACCTCACTGTCCTGACTGTGAAGAACCCTCTACGTTGCTTCAAATGAAAGTTCTTTTCTTCTAGTCTAAAGGGGTGGCCTCTGGTACGGTGATCCACTTTATGGGTAAAAAGGTCCCCTGCCATTTGTCTATAATGTCCTCTAATGTACTTGTAAAGTGTAATCATGTCCCCTCGCAAGCGCCTTTTTTCCAGAGAAAACAACCCCAACCTTGACAGTCTACCCTCATAATTTAAGTCTTCCGTCCCTCTAACCAATTTAGTTGCACGTCTCTGCACTCTCTCCAGCTCATTTATATCCCTCTTAAGGACTGGAGTCCAAAACTGAACTGCATACTCCAGATGAGGCCTCACCAAGGACCTATAAAGAGGCATAATTATGTTTTCATCCCTTGAGTTAATGCCCTTTTTTATGCAAGACAGAACTTTATTTGCTTTAGTAGCCACAGAATGACACTGCCCAGAATTAGACAACGTGTTATCTACAAAGACCCCTAGATCCTTTTCAGTTAAGGAAACTCCCAACACACTGCCATTTAGTGTATAACTTGCATGTATATTATTTTTGCCAAAGTGCATAACCTTGCATTTATCAACGTTGAACCTCATTTTCCAGTTTGCTGCCCAGTTTTCCAGTTTAGACAGATCACTTTGCAAAGTGGCAGCATCCTGCATGGAACCTATAGTTCTGCACAATTTAGTATCATCTGCAAAAATAGAAACAGTACTTTCAATGCCCACCTCCAGGTCATTAATAAACAAGTTGAAAAGCAAGGGACCTAGTACAGAGCCCTGCGGTACTCCACTAACAACACTGGTCCAATTAGAAAATGTTCCATTTACCACCACTCTTTGTAGTCTATCTTTTAGCCAGTTCTCTATCCAGGTACAAATACTATGTTCCAGGCCAACATTCCTTAATTTAACCAGTAACCTTTTGTGTGGCACTGTATCAAATGCTTTAGCAAAGTCTAAGTAAATCACATCCACTGCCATCCCAGAATCGAGGTCTCTACTTACATTCTCGTAAAAAGAAATTAAGTTAGTCTGGCAAGATCTATTACGCATAAAACCATGCTGGCACAAACTCATAGTATTATGATTTGCTATGAAGTCCAGTATCTTATCCTTTATTAACCCTTCGAAAAGCTTTCCTAATACTGACGTCAGACTAACTGGCCTATAGTTTTGAGGCTGAGAACGGGATCCTTTTTTGAATAGAGGCACCACATTAGCAATTCGCCAGTCTCTCGGCACAATGCCAGATCTCAATGAATCCTGAAAAATTAAGTAAAGAGGTTTGGCAATCACAGAGCTAAGCTCGCTAATTACCCTGGGATGAATACCATCTGGCCCTGGACCTTTGTTAATCTTAACATGTTCAAGTCTCTTTTGAATTTCTTCATGTGTGAACCATGCATCATTAGTTGTATTACTATAATTGGGAGTGTTAAGAAGGAAACCTTCACTTACTGGTTCTTCATTTGTGTACACAGATGAAAAATACGAGTTCAGAATCTGCGCTTTTATTTTGTTTTCATCAACCAGCTGACCCCCCTCTGATAGTAAGGGTCCCACCCCTTCCTGCTTCATTTTTTTACTATTGACATATTTAAAAAATAATTTTGGATTTTTTTTTATTGCTTGCTGCAATATCCTTTTCTATAGCAATTTTAGCTTGCCTTATAGCTTCTTTGCATGATTTATTGGCCTCCTTGTACCTTATAAATGTTTCGGCTGTACCAGCTAACTTGAAAGCCTTAAAAGCACGTCTTTTCTTACCCACCTCAACACCAACGCTTCTATTGAACCAAAAAGGTTTTGCTTTGCAACGACGTTCCTTGCTTACAAGTGGAATATACTGACAAGTATATTTATTAAGCAGCATTTTAAAGACTTCCCATTTTTGTTCTGTGTTTAACCCTGTGAAAAGCATTTCCCACTTAATATGTTGCAGAGATGCCCTTATACTGTCAAAGTTTGCACGTCTGAAATTTAGTGTTTTAGTTACTCCCTTATAGAATTGCTTCTGCAACAGAATCTCAAAGGAGACCATGTTATGATCACTATTCCCTAAATGCTCACCCACACAAATGTTAGAGATGAGTTCAGTATTGTTAGTTATTACAAGGTCCAAAAGAGAGTTATTCCTAGTAGGTTCTTGAACGAGCTGGAATAAAAAGTTGTCATTCAGCATATTTACAAACCTACTAGCTTTTTCTGTCTTAGCAACCCCATTACCCCAGTCAATGTCTGGATAATTGAAGTCACCCATAGCAACAACTTGACCCAGCTGTGAAGCCGCTTGTATCTGCAAGAGTAGCTCGGCTTCATACTCGACACTTATACGAGGTGGTTTATAGCATACACCAATGATAATTCTTTTTGATACCTTTTGCCCAGTCGAAATCTCTACCCAGAGTGATTCTACACCCTCACCAGTGCCAGCTATTTTTATTTCTTTAGCGCATGGCTTTAATTCAGGCTTTACATACAAACACACTCCTCCACCCTTTTTAATCCCTCTATCCCTCCTAAAAAGGGTGTAACCATTTAAATTCACAATCCAGTCACATGTTTCATCCCACCAGGTCTCAGTGATACCAATTATACCAGTGAAACAGCTGTAAAGCTTAAAAGCTGACTTTTGTATTAGCAAAACAGCTGTTTGTTCTGCTGTTCCAGCAAAAAGTGAAGTAGTAGCTTGAGGAAATGACCATTTTGCAATTGTTTCATTCACCTGTAAAAACTGGTAACTAAATGCTTCCCTTTGGGGATATTACAGGATTGCTATATGGGGATGAGGCGCTGAGGTGTGCATGTTATTTCAACTACACAATCACCACCAAAGCCCTTTTTTTTTTTGTGCAGGATTATCCTTAACTGATAAATTTGCATTTACTGTAAGTGCCTGGGAACCTGTCCAGCCTGCAACACCCTAGTTTTAATTCATCATCATTCTTCCTGGTGGCCAGAGATCTTTCAAAGAATGGAAGGAATTTGGATATGGCTTTTTAAATTAAATCTAAAAAAGTGATAAATCTGTTCCACAGTGTGTCACATAAAAGGAACAGCCAAAGTTATAAAGACTTATTAGTTGTGCACTATCCATTTCATCACACGTCGCATGCCAAAGAAAAAAATGGTTTTATGTGGGTGGAAAACATAGCAAAAATACCTGTGATTAACCTTTTTATTAAGAAGTTGTGTTAGAGAGAGAATAACCATCTTTATTTTGCAGACATGGCTTGCTTACTGAATCTGTGACTTTCCTATCATTAGAGTGCGGATACACACCCGAACTGTGTGTGTATATATATATATATATATATATATACATATATATATATATATATATATATATATATATAGATATATATATATAGAGATATATATATAGAGATATATATATATATATATATATATATATATATATATATATATATATATAGAACCTAAAGGAGGATGTGGCCTCTTTAACCTCTGTGACCTCTTTAACCTCTTTAACCAACAAAATATCTTCTTTTCTAGACTATACACTTGTCTGAATATATTCTGCTTTCGGTATATATTAAATTATATGCATCCTAACGGCTCAAAACATTACAGTCCAATAAAGAATTTTTTTGTTTTAGCATCAAGTCCCTATGAGAGCCGCATCCAGCTGTATGTTCTATATATCCTTTATGCTGGCACCTGGCCGGGCAATAACCTTTGCACCTTCTATATATAGAACATGGAGGAGCACTTAAACAAAAACATATCCAGGAATATGAATGAATGAATTTTGCACCTTCTATATATAGAACATGGAGGAGCACTTAAACAAAAACATATCCAGGAATTTGAATGAATGCATTTTGAAATGAGAAATCCAGAAGAATTGCTAATTGTTTTATATATTCTGATATATATCAGTCAAAAAAGTGTTTTAATTAACTGCTATAGTGTATATAGTTGTATACTAACCCTTAAACAAATAATAAAACAAAGGTGTTACTATGAATATAAATTCAAATAAATGTACAGTAACTGTAGTAATAACACTAAAAAATCAATTCAAAAGCATTCATATCATAATGTTACTGCTCTTAATAAAGATTTGACAAGCTGTAAGATCAAAGGAGATATACAGTATACTTTATTAATAAAGGGTGTATTATCTTTCTTAATCCCCATACTAAACATCAGGAGCTTTTGTCATATAGCTTATAACATTACATATCATAGCAGTTTTTCAGAATAAAAGAGCAAAGTTTTATCTTTTTATTTTGTGTGTAACTTATAATATTGTAGCTTGGCTGTGGAACATTCATTGCAATTTAAAACTTATGTTAAAAATAGGTTTGTTTGGTATAGAATGTCATTTAAATAGATAATTTGATAGCAAAGGAAGAAAATATTCTATCTATAGACTTGCTCACTACTCCATTAGTACAAATTCCCTATGGCAATAATAATCCATATTTCTGAGCAGCCTTCCTGTCACATTGGTCCAAACCTTGATGCCCAAAGTACATGCCCATGCTTATTGTTCTCTGGGATGCTTTATCTAAACTAATCTGAAGGGTTATGAAACTTTTTCTTATTGAAAAAAGCTCACTCAGGGAAAAATACTTAAAATAATGAGATTTTTTTCTCCTAAACCCCCAATTGAGTTTCTTAACTCTTGTGACATTTCCCTTCATGGTTGCTCGAGCTAAAATATTACACAAGTAGGTTGATTCAAGGGGGCCTTAGTTAGTATGTTGTATAAAACGAAATGTGCCAAAAAAAAAAACGGTGTAAAAAGCTATGTAAAATAAATAGTGACCTTATGAAGGTGTATGATATTTTACACCATGTGAATGCCAGATTTTCTGCCATTTTACACTGCTTAAGACTTTTTTTTAGTAAGTTCTATCAGAGGTTGATCAAAGAAAAAGCTGTTTTTTTAATGGCAATGCCTGGCAAATTATTCTGCTGATTTTTACACCACATAATACATCTGCCCCGTAGTCTCTGTAATTAATCCTTTCATGTCAGTTGATTTTGCATTTCAGCTGATAGCTGATGTCTTACAACTCAGATCAATAAATAAAGCTTACCCTGGAGAACCTTCAAACAATTGTATTGTTTATTTCAATAAACAATACAATTGTTTGAAGGTTCTCCAGGGTAAGCTTTATTTATTGATCTGTGAGATTCCCTGACTGGACGGAGTCAGGCACCCTGTTTGAGAACGGATACACACTCATACAACGCTGCAAGGACATCACCTAAAGCATTGTGATGTCTTACAACTCAGTGCTGTTTAATTTCAAAGGCATTTCCTTAGGAAAATATATAGTTCGCTATATATAACTCATTTGCGAATAGGGGAGCTCATGCAATGCCTGGGTTCAGAAACACTACATACAGAAGACACACCTCTTTTTAAGCATGAAACATACAGACTACAGGGTTATTGGCCATTGGGGATCCTCTTGAGCACTTATCATCAACTTTGGTGTTTACCAGTTTTTTCAGGAGTTCATTAACCCGCCTTTACATTTTCATATGAAACCAGAGTACCCCAAAGAACATGCAGGGGAGAACATACAAATTCCTTGCCAGTGGTACCCTGGCTGAATTCAAAGCTAAAGACCATTGTGCTACAAAGCAAGTTACTACATACTTGGCTGAGTATTTTAACAAAGGTAAAAAAATGTATCAAGCTAAATGACAATAGTGCCAAGTGTGCTTGGAAAAGAATTGGTGACTGGCAGGAGCAGGAGAAGAACCGGTGACAGGAAGGATTAGGACAAGATTGGAACAGGGGAAAGACAAAAGCAGGGACAAGAGCCAGAGCAAGGAACAGAGAGCTAGGGGTGTGCTACATTTATCAGGTGCATAGGCCAATGCCCAGGCACCAGGCTTATATAGGGCAGAGTAAACCCAAATTTGCTGATCCCTGAAAAAAACAGGGTCCTCCAAAAAGGCTGCTGGGGTGATGTAACATTACCAGGGAAACAAGTGGAAGGCAGATGAGCACTTGCAGATGTTCTCCTGACTCAGTGGTTAGGGTGGACAGGCAACAACCAGGGGGTCCTGGGTTTGAGCCCCAGCAGAGCCAATTTCATTGTGTACCTAAAAAAACAAAATTACAGAGTCCTCTTCAATTCCTTTAGGACCCCCAAGGCAGAGTTTCTAAGAATTAGTTATCCAATACTACTGAAAAGCATTTGCAAATTGGAAGGCTTTACCAATTATCATTTGTTAATTGTAGTCATGGGGGTAGAAATCAGGCATAAAGCCTGTTGGCAGAACACACAAATAAGGTATGCAATGTGGCCAATGTGTTATCATAAGTAAAAGCATTCTTCCAATTAAAGACACCTGTTACTAAATCATAGCGAACAGTTCAGTATCCTTAGTAAAGTGTGTTTTTGTAACTGTCATGGTAACTGCAGTTTAGAAGTCCATTCTAGTCCAATAGGTTGTTACTGTGCCAACAGATCAGTACTTCGATTATCGAAGTCGAAGTAAATTTGAAGTCGTAGTATCCTATTCGATGGTCGAAGTATCCAAAAAATTACTTTGAATTTCGAATTCTTTTACTTCGAAATTTCCCTTGAATTCACTTTGACTTTTAGTAAATCTGCCTCTTAAAGGGTACTTGTTGCCAAAATATATTTTCCCCAACCAAATGTGCAGGCTAATAATAAAACACTCTGGTTGGGGGTAACACTTTTTCTTTCAAAATGCCCCTCCCCCCACCAGTGCTAGGACATTGGGGCACATGCATGTGTATAATGAGCAAATGCCACAACTTGCTCATTATGTTTGTGATGTCAGAAATGCATTATGTGCATACGCTCTTACCGACATGGCCGCTTGTACTACTGGGGGTAACTCCTCCTCTCATCCAAGTGGGTATAGACCCCTCCCCTGCTTAAGTTTCTTATTTTTCTTATATCCCCCGCTTAAGTTCGTATTTTAAATCCTTCTGTCTTGCTGCTCCTTACACTTGGATTGTCATCCCTGAATTCCTACTGATAGAATCTTCCCACAATCCCTTCAGAACTAAATTCAGAGACTACCTCTTGGAGCACTTGTATTACACTGAAACTAGGAACTGGCACTGTAACCTACAGCAGTTAACATTCTATTTGTATCAGTAAGTTGCCTTCAGTTGTTAGCCCTAAGTGGCAGGGTCCTCCATTTATTTGTATTTATTACAAAAATGATATCCTGTTCTATCAGTTTATTGTTCTGCTGTACAGTGGTGCATACATAAGTAGCACTATAAATAATAAAACTATACATACATATATACATTGCTATTGTGTGTAATACACAAGCCATGAGGAAGGTACTGCCCAATGCATAAACAGTTTAAATTTCAGATTTAAAGGCTCCATTTAGTGTTAAAGGTTAGTAGTGTGGGGAAATAACATTTTAGACAAACCATTTTTATTGTTTATAATTAAAAAGGTTGTTCTAAAGGCTCTTACACATGACCGTTCCGACCTGCGCTCCCCTGCGTTCCGTTTTTTGTCGTTCAGCCGCAGGGGAGCGCAGGAATAGACGCAAGTAATTATTTGAAATGGGGCTGTACTCACTCAGGCGTGTGTAGGCGCCGAACGCAGGAAAAATGCAGCATGTTGCGTCTGAACCTGCGTTCGGCGCCTACACGCGCCTGAGTGAGTACAGCCCCATTTCAAATAATTACTTGCGTCTATTCCTGCGCTCCCCTGCGGCTGAACGCCAAAAAACGGAACGCAGGGGAGCGCAGGTCGGAACGGTCATGTGTAAGAGCCTTAATGGTACGACTCAAGGTCGTGCAAAATCCCCTACTTCAGCAGTCCTTGTTCGTTAAAGGAAACATTTTTTTTAACATCATATTCACATACAGTATATCATGCACCCTTCCTCAAAATATGTAATGATGCAGGGAAAAAAAAGTTTTGAATGCATTTTACATTAAAATTTGTGAAATGACAAGTGGGAGTGTCTCCTCATTCTCTCATAGGAAATTGTAACAGCACTGACTGACAGTCTGAACTCTGCTATAGCAGGCAAAGCCACTCCCCTCACACCTTACTGCATGTGTGTCTCTTTTAACAGATCTTGATGCTGATTGTCATTGTCAAGTATCATAGGATGCAGGGATTTACAGAAAAAACAGCACCTCAGCTACTGTTGTGGAATTGGATAAACTACAGGAAGTTACCATAAATATACAACACTGTTGTGGGATTGGGGAATTGATTCTCTACATAAATATGTATGGGGTGCAAGGAGTTACAGAAAAAAAAAGCTATAATTAGATACAACATGGCAGTTATTAAATGTATTAATAACATTTATTGGCCGCACACCCAGGTCTTCTTTCAGTAGATGCAGTTCCATTTCAGAGAGAAGAAAGTGCCGGCGGCGCCTCAGATAGACAGTACTGAGCCCAGCGATAGAATTGTCCCTAAAGGGAGGGGCAACAGCACTTTTCAAGGTAAAAAAGAGAATTTTTACTAATATATAGGTAATATATATAAAATGGGTTCTATTTTAAGTTATCGGGAATAGATTTGTGGCTTGTGGAAATCTAAGGTATATGTCCCCTTTAAATTTAAAGCTATGTGCACACTACTGGATTTACATCCATTGAATTGCAGGAATGTTATACAACAATTAGGTAGATAGTGCCTCCACTCAGAGCACCCTGGAACTTCTCAATCATTGTTTGAAAAAAATCTAAATTAATAAAGAAATAATGTAAAGTGTCTCTTTGAAAACAATATTTGAAAAGTTTGGTGCAATGCTTTCATCCTAAATTAGAGTAGACTTATAATAGAAACAATTACAAACCATAAAGAGTTATGTGAACCTGCATGAAGCATTATTTTGTTTAAATATTCATCACCACAATTACAATTAGTATGCACATGCACAAATTTACATAGATCTACTCATCAAACTCACATGAATAAACATAAATAGATAATCACAGACACCCTCATATGTCAATTTATCATAGACCTACACTGCACTGCACACATAGCATCCCTTAATTTACTTGCCTAATCAGTTCTCCTCAGCATAACTCCAGGAACAACTGTTAATGCGTCTGTTTTTTTGCTTAATCAAATTTTCTATTAGTTTTCAATCTGTGCTTAACATTCACAGCACTAAAAAATAGACTACAAGGACACATTGTCCATACATACATACAAAAGCCATTATTAAGAAACAATTAAGAAATGTAAACAATTACCTCAATGCAGATCAATCATACATGACTCAATGAAACAATAAATGTGGAAAAAGTAAGTATATTTCTTGCAGTCTATCCCAATATGTTGATAAGATTCTATACAAGTATGTAATTGAACTACTGATTTAGTTGAAAGCATAATTACAAATAATGCAAATACTACCTGCAAGAAATAAGTTGGAATAAGGAGATGTTCTTATACTGTATACAGTAGACAATAATAATAATAATTATTATTATCATTATTCAAGACCCAATATTACTACATTATGGAAAACTGAGAAGAATATGCTGCTGTTTTCTGCCCATTTTATCACTACTATTTTTATTGTATTAAAGTTTTAAATAGGACACTCAGGCACTTTATTATAGAATTAATTTATGGACTTAAATAAATTCTTCTGTATGGTAAACACTGGTGTTTTGAAGACCATTTATATTGTGCTATGTTTTGTTACATTTTTGTGTTTCCTGTAGCCCCCAGAAGTGATCACTTATATTTTGGCAAAATCACTAAAAAGGCAATTAAAAGCATTGTTGAAGTTTACTGAACCAAGAAATCATTTTTGGGACTTTATACAGTACCTTCCAAATACTGTGGTCTCTCATTCCATGGCAAAAGGATCACTGCACTCACCTATTATATATTTATATATATTTTAACTTACCATATTTATAGTACATGAAATATATTAAAATGCAGACCTGTGAAATTTTGAAAAATGTTAAATCATAATTCATATTTACAGATATTCATTCCCTCAGTTGGAGTTAATGCATTGCCTAACACAGCTACAGTATTATTATATTCTTAAGAATCAGCTAAATATAAATGTTTGTATATTTATTACTATACAGTATGTGTGAAAAATAAACTGATACCACACATGGCCACAAAGATAACTGGTGGGGACCACCCAGAGAATCTTCCACAAAGTCCTGGCTTCAGAAAAGAAAAGAAAAGAGGGGTTCCAAAAAATGTTATATGGCCAAAGATGAAATGTAATATTTCATTGAATATTTGTTTTAAGCCAAAAAACAGTTTCACATTTCTGAGTGTCATAACTCTGACAACAGGAGGATTGAGTATTCTCTGCCACCCTGCCACTTGATCTTCACTAAAAGCTCTGCAAGTACAGTAACTTTAATGTCTGGGTCTCATCAGTATGACAGATGTCTCAAACTTTTGGTTCTCATCAAAGATTTATAAAATAAACTATAGGCTGTATGAGTAACAGAATATAATATAGTCTTAAAGCATTAAAAAGATTAAACCATGTGATTTAAAGTAAATGTTACATTTCATTCTAATATTTTTTATTATTGCACTTGTGATATACAGTAGTGTAACTCCTGGCAAATGTCTTGTATTTCAAAAGATACACATCCAGAAAAAATACATAATATACTGAAAATTGTATACAGTACCTCCACTGACATGGAGTAATTATAGCTCAAGGTATTTTAATCGTTCGATTTTAATCGTTCGATCGAAGGATTTTCGTTCGAATCGAACGATCGAAGCCATTCGATCGAATGCTTTTCATTCGATCGAATGCTTACAATCGTTCGAACGAATGGAAATCGTTCGATTTTAGCGGTCGAAGGAGTCGAATGGTCGAATGATCGAACGATTTTTATTCGAATCGAACGCGAACTCAAATTGGCGAACGTCGCGCGGCGTTCGCGAACATTCGGCGGACGCGAACAGTCGAAGTTCGGCGGCGAACAGTTCGCTACATCCCTAGTGAGAATACCTGATGGTCCAGTGGTGGTGTGGCTGGGGCCACAGCAGGCAAGATAAGCAAATGATGCTTTGAGGTTAGACTCAAGCACTGTGTGATGTCATCAAGCAGTGGTGCAAAACTCAAATATTTAAAGGGGCCGTGGGAAAATACACGCTACTCAACGTTGGTCTACTGTTTTTCCATAATTACTGGTGTGTTTCTAGTGTTCTGATCTTGTCACTTGCCTGTCCCTGATCATCCCTAGTCTGCTGCCAGACCTTGTATTTTGACTACTCTTTTTGGATTCTCCTTTGTATGGCTAAACTGTTTTTGACCTGGCCTGTGACCCCAACTACATTCTTGTTTCCTGATTCAGTATTGCTCTGTATGAATGGCATTGATCTGGCCTGTCCTTTGACCATGCTCCTTTTCAATTCATGTGTGCTTCAAGAGTGGAAAGTGGCTCTTTGTAGCCCCAGGTGCATGCTGTACCCTCTGCCAGGGCAAATAAATGCAGATCAACAAAAGCAGCAGCAGTCCGGTAGTTTGAAAAAAGTGAATCTTTACTTAAAGTGTCAAGGCAACATTTTGGGCTTCTATGGCCAAGTCGCATTTTTGGACGCAAGTTCGCGAATATGTTCGAGAACATTCTTTCCGACGTTCGCTACATCCCTAAACCTGGAGACTGCCTGTATATTTTTTCACTGTTTAATACATCAGGGTATGGATGGAGCACATCAGACGCAGTCTCTGCCGCAAAACATTCTTTATTGTGATACAATAAAGAATGTTTTGCGGCAGAGACTGCGTCTGATGTGCTCCATCCATACCCTGATGTATTGAAATTGCCTTTGGGTCTTCTGGTGTGGCCTGTTTGGAGAGTGAGCACGATTGCACAGGTGAAGGTGTTTGAACAAGTTTGTTGAAAGTTACATTTTTTCACTGTTTACACCATGTCGCAATATAACTAAATTCAATCCGTGTTATTTTCTCATTAGTGACACTTTTTTATATGCAAATTCAGTAAACAAAGTTTATTTTAGATAAAAGACATCCTGTTGTAGTGATTCCTAAAATAGTAAGCTATTATTAAACGACAAAAATGTCAAAGAGAAAATGATATAGCTCCCTGAGTATACTAAATTGTGCATAGATTTCATCATAAAAAGGAATTGATTCATGATAACATTACTGTGGGCAGAGTCCTCTAAACGCATTCAGGGAGGTTTGTTTTACAGATGTAAAAAGGGTCACCACATAACTTTCTTAGATTCCTTTAAATAGAGAGTTAGATGACTGCACCATAAAATGGACATTGTATCACTAGAAACACATGTGAATTTATTTTAGTTGTTTTATCCCATTTCTAATATAAATATAGATATTGGTATTCATCCAGAATTCTAAGGGCATGGGCTTTTCTGGATAAGGGGTCATTCTGTAATTTGGATCCCCATATCTTAAAAATCATGTAGTAGGGGCGTGGTCTGATGGCGTGCTGAGAGGACGCACTAATTGATCTCTCCCGGGTAGAGCCGACATCTTTAGCTATTTCTCAGCTTCCCGACAGCCTGTAAGATGGGGAAACTTTACAAGAAAGCAGAACTAAACACCCACACGTCTGCACAGAACAGCCAAAGCTCTATGTCGCCATTTCTCCACAAACGCCACAGCTCCAGAACCGCCAAGCATGCGCCCAAGATGGCGGAGGGCGCAGGCCGCAGCCCCAGCCCATCTGGCTCCGTGGCCTCAGAATACAGCACGGCATCAGTACCGCCGGACTTGCAAGCTATACTGGCTGCTCTTCCCACTAAAGAGGACTTCAGGGCCATGGCCAAGACTATCCAAGAGGCACACAAGGTGGACCTGGCTGAGATCAAGGCCGACATTCGAGCCATAGGAGAAGCCCAAGGTATGCTTGAAAATAGGCTTGAAATAACAGAGAAGGCCCACAATACCCTCATTCGTAGGGTTAACGACCACCATAAATTTATCTATCTCCTACGCAAGCACATGGAGGATTTGGATAACAGGGGTCGGCGCAATAATTTACGTATTCGGGGAATTCCTGAATCGGTCTCAGCTGCGGACCTACCTACTACCCTGCGCACCCTCTTTAACGCTACTCTGGAGGTCGACGCAGACACCCCCTTGGAACTGGACAGGGCCCACAGATCTCTGGGGTCCTTCAACAACAGGTCCGAAAAACCCAGGGATGTTATATGTTGCGTCCACAAACATACGACCAAGGAAGCAATAATACGGAAAATGCGCAACACTGAGACCTTCAAGTTTGGGGACTATGAGGTGTCCATATTTCAGGACTTGGCCTGGCTCACTATTCAGCAGAGATGACTACTGAAACCACTCACCGTGGTGCTTCGGAACAAAAATATTGCATACAGATGGGGCTTCCCCTTTGCTCTCCTAGCCACCAAGAATGGCAAACAGTATAGCTTGCGGGAACCAGACGAAGCCGAGGCATTCTGCGCCTCACTGGACTTACCGTTGCCTGATTTGCAAGGCTGGAGAGAGCTGGCTTATAATGGCGATTTTCTGGACCCACTTCCTTTGCAATCTTGGCAACTTCCTCACAAAAAGCGAAAACAACTAGAAGATGCAGCTTCTGATAGATCTAACTGAAGGACAGTGACTGGAACCATCCCTATTCATTTTCTTCCCACGGGTGACTCCCTTGACTGGAAGACTGAGAGTTGGCTTATAATGGAGATTCTCTGGACTTACTTCCCTCACAATTTTGACAACTTGTTCACAAAAAGCGAAAACAACTAGAAGATGCAACTTCTGGAAGATTCAACTGAAGGACAGTGACTAGAAGCATCCCTATTCTTTTCCCTCCTACAGGTGACTCCCCTGAATGGACGACTGAGATCCTTATTTCTGTACAGATGAAGACTTCGTATCACTATCCTGGTGAAGGCATTATCTACACTGCGACTGTTGAGAGTTCAAGGACAATCTACTGAAACTCCGCACCCTTGACTGAGATTCTTCAAGATCCTCATCTGCCCCATCGCCCTGTCCAGGGTTTTTTTTTTTTTTTTGAGACTCGTCGGCCCTGTTCCTTTCTCCCCTATATATTTTGCCTTGCTGTTACTGGTCTTGTGTTTTAATTTAAATATTTACATTATTTACTGTATGGCACTGGTTGGCACTAGGCGATTACAGTCTAAAGTGGAAGATTCCTTACCCCCACCCACAAGTAAAAGGAAGGGAAAAGGGGAGGTGGGAAAAGGAAAAAGGGGGAGAAAGAGAGAAAAGGGAAAGGAAGGAAGGACGAAGGAGGAAGGAAAAAGAAAGGAAAGGAAAGGAAAAGTAAAAAGGAAAAAAAAAAGGGGGGAAGGGAAGAAAGAAAAAAAAAAAAAAAAAAGGAAAAATAAGGAAAAACAAAATAATAACACATCCAGACCAAAGGGGGTAACACTTCCATATGTCTTCTCTTTTTGCTATGGCTTCTCCCTGCACTCACTTCCTAATGTGATACTGGGAGCTCCACTGTTCCATCACAGTTTTAGTTGTTCTGAACAGTTTACTCGACCACTTTCCCCAGATAACGTTTTGCTCTATGTGAAAGGCTCTGTCCCGGGAGGGCAGAAAGTTATTACTGTTTTCTCTATTCTGTTTTTTCCCACGGCAACGCTTTCGCCCGCAACCCCACAATTGCACCAATGGGGCTACCACGGCCAGCTAGGGTTTTAGCTGATATTGTGTTTTGGTTATATTCTCATGTCTCTGTTTCTGCACTACCTACTCTCTCTTCTGTTCCTTCTCCCACCACGGCTCTATCTGACTACTCCTTTTATCTCAAACAGATATACCATACGGGGGAGCATCTCCCGAGGCGAGACCTTCTGAGCCGGACACTACCTCACCACACAAATGTGTGATTTAACCATTGGATCCTTGAACGTCAGGGGCCTGAACACACCACTCAAACGCCACAATTTACTCCGAGATATGAAACACCTAAAGGTAAACATTATGTTTGTGCAAGAAACCCATTTCAAAAGACAAAATGTTCCACTCCTCAAATTTCGGGGTTTCCAACTGCTTAGACACAGCCTGCCTTTGACCTCCAAAACCAGAGGGACCATGATTTTTATTGCTGACTCTCTAGGTTTCTCTATACAGGACACTAAATTGGACTCACTCGGCAGGTTTATTATAATTAAAGGCCAAATACAGAATGTAACCTACACACTGGCTTCAGTATACCTTCCGCCTACTGATCAGCACCAAGCTCTCCTTGCAACCCTCCAGGCCCTCTCTGAGATAGCGGCAGGCACAGTAATAATCGGGGGTGACCTGAATGTTACCTTAGAACCCACCCTTGATTCCTCGTCACGTCGCTCCAGCATGTCCCATAGGAACCTAGAGGCAATCAAGTCCCATCTTAGAAAACATACTCTTATGGATACATGGCGACTGATCAACCCAACTGGCCGTGACTATACCTACTACTCTCAACCCCACCAGGTATATAGTAGACTAGATTATATTATGATTAGCCATCAAGAAATCCCTAACCTTCAAAAAGCACACATCGACATAATCTCCTGGTCCGACCACGCTCCCATAACTTGTACCCTCAAAAGACATACTTCACTAAGGAAAACTATACACTGGAAATTAAATGAATCTCTCCTTCGAGATCCGGCCACTAAACAACTCCTTGCCCAATCCCTCCAACACTATTTTGCTGAGAATAAAATTGAAGGCTTCTCCCCCTGGACGATCTGGATGGCCCACAAATGTGTCATTCGAGGAGAACTGATCAAACACAGTGCTAGGAAAAAAGCTAGCCACCTAGCCAAAACTCAAGATCTCATAACGAAAATTCACAATCTAGAGAGCCAGCATAAACAATCCCGCCTCAATCGAGTCCTCGAGGACCTCACTGTAGCTAGACAACAATTACGAGACCTCCACTCTTCTTACCACAATAGAGCCATAGAATTATGCAAATCGCTATATTTTGAACATGGCAACAAATGTAGCCGCATACTAGCCTCTGCGCTTAGGACAAAACAGCTTAGGAATCACATTACCAAACTGAGAAAACCTGGAGGCTCTTTAGCGACCTCTACTGTAGCTATAGCTGATACCTTCACACACTTTTATACTAAACTCTACCAACTTCACTCTCCCCCCAAACACCCACCACCTCATATCCAAGCATGCAAAGACTATATTGCAGAGGCTGCCTTGCCCAAGATCACAGAAGACAAAAAACATATTTTAGATTCCCCTCTGTCCCTAGAGGAATTCCTGCTCGCCCTCAAAACAACTAAATCTGGTAAAGCCCCAGGCCCGGGTGGCCTTACTATTTCGTACTACAAAGAATTGAGTGATCAACTCCTGCCCCATTTCCTAGAGGCGGCTAATTCCATCTCCCCAACAATGGTAGTCCCCCCTGAAGCTCTAGAAGCCCATATCTCTCTTATACATAAAAAAGGCAAGGACCCTGCAGACCCTGGTAGCTACAGACCCATTTCTCTTCTGAACACTGACATTAAACTCTATGCTAAAGTACTTGCCAACCGTCTAATACAGATAGCTCCTACAATAATTTCTCCAGAACAAGTGGGCTTTATTCCAGGGAGGGAGGCGAGAGATAATCTTAATAGACTTTTCAGTATCTCACACTACTGTAAACGAAACAGCACCCCTCTCATGCTTCTCTCCCTGGATGCAGAAAAAGCCTTTGACCAGCTAGACTGGTCATTCTTACATGCCACTCTTGCAGACATCAACTTAGGCCCTAATCTTCGCAATTGGATTTCTGCTTTGTACACCCAACCCTCTGCTAAATTACTAGTCAACGGTCACCTCTCAGACTCTATCCAAATAAAAAACGGAACACGTCAGGGCTGCCCCCTCTCCCCGATCCTATTTGTTCTCTCACAAGAAAGCCTTCTTAACAGGATCCGCTTGAATCCCAATATACAAGGAATACAAAGTGGTAAAACAGTACACAAAACAGCAGCATTTGCTGATGACCTGCTCATTTTTGTTAGGCAACCCAGAATCTCCCTCCCCAATCTTATGACTGAACTTCGGCTCTTTAACTCGGTGAGTGATTTCAAAGTTAATTTGTCCAAGTCAGTAGCCCAAAATATATCAATTCCTAACCTAGAATACGCTGACCTGATGACTAAGTTTCCCATAAAAAGCACTTCGTCCGCGTTCACCTACCTAGGTATAAAGATATTTTCTGATTTAAAAACTACGGTGAAACGGAATTACTCAGACTTCCTGTTAGCAGTTAAACAAGACCTTAAAACATGGCAACGACTATCATTCTCTTGGATAGGCAAGATTAATATTCTTGAAATGAATATTTTACCCCGCTTCTTATATATCTCTCAGTCTTTGCCATATCCCCCACCCCCTGGCATGCTTAAAGAACTGACGGCACTCACCACCAAATTTATCTGGGCCAATAAAACACCGAGAACAGCTAGATCAACGCTTACTGCCCCCAAAGACCAGGGCAGTCTGAGTCTTCCAGATTGGGTAGCCTATCATAAAGCTACAATGGTGATTAGATGCCTAGACTGGGCATTCCATAGACGCAATAAACTATGGGTGAGAGTTGAACAAAATTCAGCAGTTTCCCCCCTAAGGGCTCTCCAATGGCTTTCGCCACAAACTAGAGTGATTCTCGATAAAAGCGATACCAAGCTTACATACACCCTTCAAATTTGGGACTCTCTCACCAAAACTGGTAAATGGCTGAACAGTCCGTTACATACCCCAGTCATCGGTAACCCCTCTTTTACCCCAGGTTTAGATCTTAGCTACTACAAGGGATGGGCTATCGACCTTCACCAAGGAGCCTCCTCCTTCTATAATGGCAACACTCTTAAAACTTTGGAAGTACTGATACCAAACCGCCCAATTACAGACCGAGACCGATTTAAAAACAGACAAATTTCACATTTCATACACTCCTATTTCCCACATAACATTGTAAGGCCAGACCCGACACCTATTGAACCTATATGGCTCTCTGCAACGGCGCCCTCGAGAGGCCTATACTCTGTATAAACTCATCCAACAATTACATCCTGACCCATCACCAAAATTGAAGGACAAATGGGAGAGGGAATTGGGCACACCCATAGCGGCTGAGACCTGGAGTAGAATATTGAAATTTACTCATAAAACCTCCAGATGTACAAAACTTCAGGAACTTAATTACAAATTGCTAACACAATGGTACCATACTCCAACTAAACTGGCTAAGATCTTTCCCTCCGCCTCACCTTTATGTTGGAGATGTAAGAAACACCCTGGGACGCTCATTCATCCGCTCATCTTCCACTCCTGCCCTTCCCTTAGTGACTATTGGACTTCTATCCGGGATACTATTGAAACACTTACGGGCGATATCACTCCCAACACTCCACTAGCTCTTTTACTACACGACACTACTCATTCATTGAAAGGCTATCGGAAATCCCTCACACCTATTCTACTGGACACAGCGAAAACCCTAATTCCCCTCCACTGGAAATCCACCTTACCCCCAACTGTCAAGGACTGGCTGGTCAAGGTAAAAGAGATCCAGAAATTTGAGGAGCTTAAATCTAGCTCAGAAAAAGATACGTCTCAGTTTACAAAGAAATTGTACTATTGGTTCCAATTTATGGAAACGGACCAATTTAAAACCATGTGGTTAGGGACTCAATGACTCAATGACCTCTGAGTGGTGTGTGCTCAAACCAGACCTTCAGGGTGTTCAGGCAACCTTCTACACTCATACTGCTATGCATACTTGGACTCCTCGCTTACTCAGGGTCAACGTCTTCCGGGGATACTTTGCCTCCGGAGCTGGCTCTTCCCTCCTCTTGTCTTGCTTTATGAGAGATAGTCAGGTATGTACCTTTACTTACCACTTGCAAGCCCACTGATCCGTGTTGGGAACCCCCTACTCTTTCTCTGTCTTTCTTCCCCCCCTTTTTTTTCTTTCCTGGCTCTATCCAGGTTTCATACATAGTAGACACAAGGTTGTTTTCTCTCTTTTTTTTCTTTCTCTTTTCTTTTCTTTCTTGAACATGGGGGAAAAATGATTTACCTATACTTCTTGGATTTACTTTGAGGGGCCTTAGCTGCCCCTTACAACTGCTACTTCAGGAACCTAACATTCCTTACCGTGTATACCACTAAGGGTTCCATCAGCACCCCCCTATTCCTACTATTGACTATGGACTATTATGCTTTTAATTTTTACTGTGTCTTGTGTACTACTGTGCTTTTGTTTTATATGCTGAAAAATTTCTCAATAAAAAGACAAATTGAAAAAAAATCATGTAGTAAATATTAAACAAACCCAATAGGACCGTTTTGCCACTAATCTGGATTAATGAAACTTAATTCCCATAAAGTAAAAGCTACAGTTTTATTATTACAGAAAATGATTAGAATGAACCCAATGGGAGATAATTTTCCTGTAATTTGCAGCTTTATGAATGATGGGCTTCCAGATAATGGATACCAAACCATGCAAGCTCTAACTAAAGTACTAGGCTATGCTACTTTTGTGCCCTGTAACAATATCTATACTTTGTTACTATGTTTCCCATACAAAAGGTCATATAGTGGTCACCATAAAGCTGGTACCCTGTGAGAAAAGGTGCTGACCAGCCCACCTAGGGGCCTTGCACTTCAGCTCAGAATGCACATGCTTGGCATGATGGTGGAAACTTTTTCCCAAACACAATATCACCATATCAGAATAACTACATGTGCATTCAACAATCAATTACATAACATCTTATAATATAGCTAAGAAGTGTCAGGCAGTTATTTGTTCAGCCTCCAGGGCTATTTATATGTATTTCATTTTCACTTAGAACCCAGATCCAATATAGTCCAGCTCACAGGAATGATAAAGGAGTTTTATAGCTAGTTGTGGAGTAATTATGCTACAGGTACCTTGTTTTTTTACCAGTTTTTTTTTTACCATCAGTTTCCGACTATAGGCATACTATCTACATACAGTTCTTCCTTCTTGGAGCACTGAGGCTTCCATAGAATAAATGAGACAAATATATTAGGGAAAATGTATCACCTGTAGAAAAACATGCCTTTGGTTGCATTCCTTATTCTGACTGATAGACAACTGAGGCACAAGTTACAACGTGCAAACCAAGCACACATTTATTTTTTCCACAGAATGCACCTTGCCACACCAAGTTGTGTCTGTTGCTTACTCTGTAAGCCCAAAGAGTCTTACCTATCTACAGTATGTTCCAAAAAGGAATGGTGGTATAAGTGCTATAACACCATACCACCATTCCTTTTTGGAATGGTGTTATAGCACTCCTACCACCATTCCTTTTTGGAACATAGATAGGTATGGTGTTATAGCACTCATACCATCATCATCATTTATTTATATAGCGCTGTCAAGATACGCAGTGCTTTACTGCATTTATAGCAAACAGGGAATAAATGGTGCATAACAAACAAGGATTACAGAGTACAATAGGGTTAGAAGGACCTAGAGATTAGAGTTTACAAACTAAAGGTTAGGGTACAATTGAGACATTAGGATTATATAAACACTTTGTCATTTTTGATACAGCAATGATTAATTAAGGTACATCGAATAAGCCTCTTTAAACAGGTGGGTCTTTAAGGAGCGCTTGAAAGTTTGGAAAGAAGGAGAAAGTCTGACAGCTTGTGGCAGAGAGTTCCAGAGAAAAGCAGAAGCCCGAGAGAAGTCTTGTAGACGAGAATGGGCAGAAGTGATCAGAGGAGAAGTGAGGCGAAGATCAGAAGCAGAGCGAAGGTTTCGTGATGGAATGTATTTGGAGATTAGAGATGAAATATAGGGAGGGGTTTCATTATTAAGGGCCTTGAATGTGAGTGTAAGTAATTTGAATTTGATTCTAGAAGAGATTGGGAGCCAATACCACCATCCCTTTTTGGAACATAGATAGGTAAAACTCTTTGAGCTTACAGAGTAAGCAACAGGCACAACTTGGTGTGGCAAGTAACACCAAGGAAGATTGACATTTCTTTTTGGAAAAATACAAACATGCAAAAAGGGTTGTGTGAACACTTCAAAGCTCAATAATATAAAAATTATTTTTTGTCACCCTCAAAGAGGTAGGGGAGCAACAGATAAAAGGCCAAGAAAAATTAACAACAGGCTGTGGTGGAAGCAAGCAGCAAGCAAAAGGAATCCAGGGGTATGGGCCATGGTTCATCAATAGGAGACAAATACTAGAATAGTATAAAAAAAGCAAAAAAGGATGGCTAGGTATATAACCAAACACAAATGTTTCCAAAATCCCTTAAACTTCCACAATACCCAACATAAAAGTCACAGGGGCAAATTCACTAAAGTGCGAATCGCTGAACTCTAGCACAAATTCGCCAGTGTGATATCATTTCATTACTGCACTGATTTACTAACAGGTGCTGGTGTAAATTCACTAGTGAAGTGGACCTACTCTAGCGCTACTCCGCACCCTTACGCCAGATGAAGTTGCGCTATGGTGAAGGGACGTAACTACGCTAATTCGCTAACTTGCGCATTTTACTGAACGTTACCTCTTACACCAGACTTGCCTTCACCACCTCAGACCAGGCAAAGTGCAATAGAGTAGATAGGGATTGCTTCAAAAAAAGTTGAAATTTTTTCTAATTCTCAAAAAACGCTGGTGTGTTTTCCTTTTTTAAGGGTGATAGGCTGAAAAAGATCGTAAATTTTTTGGGGGGTACCCTCCTTCCCTCCTACATTTCCTAACATACAGCACCTACACTATACAGTGGCCACATGTATAGGGCAAAGTAACAACTCTATTTTATTTCATGAAGCTTTCCCAGGCTTGTGTAGTTTAATGTATTTGCTGCTACATCCATTGTACTTTAACTTGGTACCATATGCAAATTAGGCATCGCTAGCGTAACTGCGCTTTCCTTGATGAATTAACGCTAGCGCAACTTCGCTACCTTTCGCCTCCCTGAGCGCAACTTCGGATTTTAGTGAATTAGCGGTGCCTGGAGAAGTGTGGCGAAGTGTGGCGAAGCCTGCGCTAGCGCAACTCCGCAGTTTAGTGAATTTGCCCCACAGTGTTTTTTTTCTCTCAAGGACTGTATTTTCATAACTAAAGTTTGCCAATGAAGTCGCCGTTACTCGGAGTTACTAGGAGTTGGACAACCCTTCCTGATAGATTCCATATGTAAAGACTGCACAGCTCTCACTAAACAATCATGTACTCACACACTGATATTGTGGTCAGCACACAAAAAATTGTGGTAGGCACAAAACATTGGTGTGATAACACATAATTTAGTACTTATTCTCTGCCACTCACCTCAGAGACAGATAATTTTCTACACACAACAGATATTTTTGAGAACATAGCAAAAAGAAATTGAAAATAGCAATGGCACCAGCTTCTCCAAGTGTTGCAGTATTTAAATGATTTAGGGAGGAAAAGTAAAAGTAGCCATACACAGGTAAACTTACAACACAAGCAGATCTTTGCCCTATTTAACAATCCAGGTAAAATACCAAATCCAATTGATTGTCCCCAGGATCAGAGGATACTCCCAACCATGAGTTCAATGACAGGAAGGTTTTGCTCTGTATCCTAGGTTGCTATTTTTGTCCATACATCCATATTAATACCACTCAGTCTTGAACCCAGATGTCATAATCCAGTAAAGACCATTAAACTGCTGAAGGAAAGCTTTTTCAAGGTTTTGGGACACTTAGGTACAAAAATCTGTTTCTGAAAAGAGAAGTCTCCAAAGAAATGTATATTCTTTTATACAGGTTTGCTTTATTGCTTGCTGGCACAGCAGCTTTATAAAGCTTGTTGTTTGGTTACCTCTTCACTACTAGCTGCTGGAAGTACCTGTTTAGTTTGGCTTCTTAGATTGCACATAACCATCAAGTTGCTGACTAGTAAATGTGTAAATTTTATTTTTGGAAATACGCCAACAGGCCAAATCCAGGAGGAACACATTGAAAATTGGGTTTTGTGTATATCTCACATTGCATTAAGTTGCTATACCTGGGAAAGGGTACAGTATGTGTAGGACTAAAATGTAAAAGTATATTTAGGTGCAGATTTATTAAGGATCGAATTTCGAAGTACACAAAACTTCGAAAATCAACCATCTAATTAAAAAAACTTTGCATTCGAATATCGAATTCAACGTTTTTTCAACAAATTTGGCAATCCTGCGGTCGAATAAAAATCGTTTGATCGAGCGATTTTAGCGATCGATCAAAGGATTTTTATTCGACCTCTGAAGACTTCGAAAATGGTTGTAGAAGTAGAAGGTCCCCATAGGCTAACATAGCACTTCGGCAGGTTTAATTTGGCGAAGTATTGAAATCGACGTTTTTTTAAAGAGACAGTACATTGATTATCGAATGGTCGAATATTTGAACGATTTTTACTTCAAATTGAAGTAAATTCGAAGTCGTAGTATCCTATTTGATGGTCGAAGTATCCAAAAAATGACTTCGAATTTCTAATTTTTTTACTTCGAAAATTCCCTTGAATTCACTTCGACCAATCTGCCACTAACTGTACCAAAATGTTCTAAATGGTATAAGCTATGACATGCACAGTAACACAATAGGATAGAAAGAATTCCTTTCTTGGTAAAGGCATGTTTTCTCCCCTTATGAAAACAATTTGTGTTTCCATAAATCTTTTCATATTTAAATGAATCAGTTGTGTGGTCATTTTAGCTTCCAACAGTTATGACCATTCCTCTGACACCAATGGGGGCTTTTTCTTGACCTTCCATCACACTTTATTGCCATGTCTGAAAGATTCAGCTGAGCTCTAGGTGCTGCTTCACAGAGAGGCGTCATATAAAACTACTCATTCTGCCCACACACATTTAAGGATTTACGGATGAAATTAAAATATTCTTTAACCACTTCAGACGGTTATCCCAAAAAGTCACACTTAGACTACATCAGTAGTGACAGTCTAATGGAAGTCAGACAATTATTTTTTATACAGAAATATAGCAAAAGGATCAGGTGGTTTGTCTAAAGTCTGGCTGTGATTCAACATCGATCAGTCTTTGAAGACAAAGTATTTCATATTTCTCTGCATACAGGCCTAGAATTTGTACAACAGTTCAATCATCTTTACCATCATTTAGGATAAGGGAAAAATCATAGGAAGATCCTGTTTAGTAATACCATTTGTATTCTTATGAGTCACATTATGCCAGATTCATAAGAGCCAGATGTCACAACTGACCCAGACAAAGTTCTCAGACAGATCCCACGCGTTTCATGTGTCAGCTCCACATCCATTCATAAAACAATCTCCTCCCAAAATATAGAGCTTGGGAAATTTTTTATTTGTTGCACAATTCAAACATTAACTTCATTGATTCTTCAGCTTCCTCTTGTCCAGACAGTGTTTACTATGTGGTAAAAATCAAGATGAGCAGGAAATCAGGTCTGTCCCACTCAAGGAAAGCCGTAAGTCTAAACATTTTCCATTTATAAATGTTACAGCTCAAGAAACAATTTTCTGGATGCATTCTGATGGGTGTGTTTTTCAATCTTTCTTTCTTTTTTTTTTGGACCTAGTTTTCTCAGCAGCACAGCTGAAAAGCCTTTGGAGAAAAAAAATTATAACAGCAGGTGCTGGAGGTGTCTGGGGCTGAGGATTACAGAAGTTTTTAAGTTGGCTGTCCCTCTTAAAATTACAGCTGCATAAAAGATGGTACAGTGTATCAGCCCAAGAACTCAAAAATACTTTTTCCAGTTCTCTGGAACCACACAGGTCCTGAGATACTGCAGCTGTAATACAGACACAATTTTGCTGGAAGTTTATTATCAATACATTGTGAGGTGGAAATCTAAATTAAGAAGGATTAGGGACTGATACCTCCCTTCTAATGTTTATAATATACAACCCTCTCAGCTTGTCTGTAAATGATTGTTTTTCACTGTATTTGTAAGCTACAATAATAACACCACACTGGCTAATACTAATAAAAATATGCATTCCTTGCCATTTCAGTAGCAATTCCTACAAGGTCTTTAAATGTGTTTCTTGTGCAGACAATTTTTTAAATAGCTTTGAATATTAAGGGGCCGATTCACGAATTTCGGGTGAAGGATTCGAATAAAAAAAAATTCGAATTTCGAAGTATTTTTTGGGTACTTCGACCATCGAATTGGTTAAATTCGATCGAATTCGATTCGAACGATTCGAACGATTAGAAGTAAAAATCGTTCGACTATTCGACCATTCGATAGTCGAAGTACTGTCCCTTTAAAAAAAACTTCGACCCCCTACTTCGGCAGCTAAAAGCTACCGAAGTCAATGTTAGCCTATGGGGAAGGTCCCCATAGGCTTGCCTGTGATTTTTTGATCGAAGGATTTTCGTTCGATCGTTGGATTAAAATCCTTTGAATCGTTCGATTCGAAGGATTTAATCGTTCGATCGCAGGATTTGCGCAAAATCGTTCGACTTCGATATTCGAAGTCGTACGATTTTAATTCCCAGTCGAATATTGAGGGTTAATTAACCCTCGATATTCGACCCTTCGTGAATCGGCCCCTAAATGTATCACTTGGCCATTATATTACCTTTTTTATTGTTTGCTTCAGTGTGTGGTTTACAGGTTTTCATATTTAGGCTTAAACCAGTGCATACCAGAGAATACATAATACATCCTGCTTTCGTTATTGGGCTCATACCAAATTAAGGAAGGAATGCAGGCAACAATTCCAAACCTGCAGCATTCATGGTTAGGTTATAAAACAGCCTAAACAAAGAAACATTTGAATTTTTAAGAAGTTCTTAACAATATTATAATAATAGAATAGAAAAAGACAACTGGGAAACTATGAGTTGTGATCACCCTAAAAATGAATAACAATATGTTTATTTATAATTTGAACTGTACTCCCATTGCCAGTTTCATTTTTTTTCAAGGCTGGCGAGTTTTTACAGCTGGGATTCTAGAGATATGCATAGTTCTGGGTCCAGGAGAAAAGCCCTAACAACCACTAAGCGCAAGGCAAAACAAAATACTAGACTCTGCAGGTACATACCTTAGTTCATAATAAATATTGAAGGTTATTAAATAAAAGAGAAAATACATCTTAAGAAAAAGAATATGGTTGAAAATGCCATATTTTACATACTGAACTTATTGTACTAGCCTAAAGTTTCAGCATCTCAATAACAGCAATGGTATAAATTTATCACAGGGGGTCACCATCTAATCTAAGCTTAGGGGTTATTGGACATTTACAAGCAGAAAATGAGGTTTGTCTGTAATATAAACTGATGCTACAAGGCTGATTATTATATTCTGATGTTGGTTGCACTGGTTTCTGTACTGACGTAGTAATTATCTGTATTAAATACTAATCAACCTTATACTGTGACATTTCTATTCTGTTTATATTGTATATTGTGAGTCAGTCCCTATGCTCAGGTAACTGACAGCAGCACAGACTATTGCAGTGAATCAGCAGAAAAAAAGAAGGGGAGATACTGGGGCATGTTTGAAGGCACAGCTCTTCACTGCTAAAGGGATGCGGTTGCTTTGGGCTGTTACAGAAGTCCAAAACATAATGTACAATATTTTTTGCCTACTTCTTTAGTAAGGCTTTAGTTCTCATTTAAGTCTGAGCATAAAGAGCATTCAAATTAATAATGGATTAGCTTTTGGACAAGTTCACCAAGGTGCCTTTTAATTTTTTGGTGGACATGTTTACATTTATATGACAACTGAGGATTAAGAAGAAGTTCCATTTAAATTACTTTAAAAAAAATGACTTTGATCCACCTATTGAAACAATGCACTTTAGGGGGCAGATTTATGAAGGGTCGAATTCCGAAGTACAAAAAACTTCAACATTCGACCATCGAATTAAAAAACTTTGAATTCTAATATTGAATCCGAAATTTTTTCCGAAAATTTGGCAATTGAATAAAAATAGATCGAATAAAAATCATTAGTTCGAACGATTAAATTGGTCGGTCGAATGATTAGATCGTTCTGATCGAACGATTCAAATGATTTTAGCTTACGATCGAAGGATTTTTATTCAACCAAAAAAAACTTTTAAAAGTACTCTGGAAGGTCCCCATAGGCTAACATTGCACGTAAGCTTTAGCTTTACTTTTAGCTTTAATTTGGCGAAGTATGAAGTCAAAGTTTTTTTTTAAAGAGACAGTACTTTGATTATCGAAACCCCTGGGTGTTTCAGCAATTGGCCATGCAAGAGTTGAAACAATTGTGGTCCTCCGAAGGTAATACACATGATAATCTTTCTAAAGCAGAGAAGGCCAGTTTCAGTCTTAAAGTGGACCTGTCACCCAGACACAAAAATCTGTATAATAAAAGTCCTTTTCAAATTAAACATGAAATCCGTCACCCCCCAAAAAAATTCAAAATCCTATTTTATCACATTAGTCAAGCAAAATGAACTTTACTTACACTATATAAATTATTTGAATCTTGTTTCCTTCAGTCTCGGAATTAACAATTATAGCATGTAGGCAGGAGCCATTTTGTGGACACTGTTATCAAGAAAAGTCTTGTATCATCTCAGAGTCTTGTTTGTGCACCAGAATGGGGGACCTGATGTCCATCCCCATGTCCTGGCTACACAATTAAATGGTAAAGAGAACGGGGGAATGTGGGTAGAGCAGTGGAAACTAGGAAGTGCTGAATGGAAAGTGAAAGTAACTGTCTGCCCCGCCTCTATGCCCAGGGCATAGAGGAGGGGCAGACAATATTTGATTGACAGCCGAGATTTTTAAATGAGCTTACAACAGCTATGGATGCTTTAATGAAAAATAGAAATTGGATTTCATGTTTAATTTGAAAAGGACTTTGATTATACAGATGTTTGTGTCTGGGTGACGGGTCCACTGGGTGACGGGTCCACTGATTTCAAAAAGAGGCTAGAATATGAATAGGAAAGGGTCTCAATAGAAAGATAAGCAATATAAAATAGCAATAACAATAAAAGTGTAGCCTTACAGAGTATTATTTTAGATGGGGTCAGTGACCCCAATTGGAAAGCTGGAAGACAGAAGAAGACAGAAAATAATTAAAACACTTTAAAAAATTAAATAATGAACACCAATTGAAACGTTGCTTAGAATTGGCCATTCTACAATATCCTAAAAGTTGCATGAAAACTTGCTTTTGAATTTAACTTGCCGTTAAGCTGGGCTCACTTATGACTGGACCTGTTTATACTTTTTATTTATATATTCCCCCCCCCAAGTCTACCCTATCTAAACTTAATAAATAAAGAATTTACAAAAAAGAAACTGCAATTTTGAATGTGAGGGCAATGAAATATGATTATGTAATTGATATTAACAGTGTTTATACCAATGTAGGGAAGCTATGCATATTTGTTTCTCCTCTGTGTTGTTCTGTGTAAGGAGGGGGAGGAGGAGTCCCCACCCCTGGCAGGAAGGAAGTGCTGCAGAGGAAGCATATTGCCCAACTGTCCCATTTTTCACGGGACAGTCCCGATTTTGACAGTTCAACCCGCAGTCCCAGATTCTTACTGAAATGTCCCAGCCTTCTCAATCTCCTGCACTAAACAGCCAGAAAAAGATACAAAGTTTCTAAAACTCATTTGGCTTTTGGCAGAGAGCCCAGAATATGTGGCAGGTGCACTTCAATACTTTTGTAACAGTTTAAGATAAGCAAAGAAACAATTGTAACTATTTATGATATGCAGGTCTTTTGGGAATTCTGTGACTTGCAGCTTAAAGGGCAATTCACTTTCATTAGCATTTTCATTTCATAACTGTAATAACACATAAAACCTGACCCTAAAACTCTCAGAAATGTGTTCAAACCTTCCATAACCTGACAAATTTTGTAAAATGGACATGTTAATTAGGGGGCGTGACCATGAAATGGGCATGGTCCAAACCAAAAAATTTATATGTATCACGGTTATGTAAAGATACAGTGTCCTGCAAATAAACCCATCAACCTTTTCTGTGTGTGTGACTGCGGATCAGGGAAGTTCCCAGGGAGGAGTATTACAGCCGAATCTGTCCTGACCCAGTGTGGAGGCATGCCATTTTATAGAGTCCCTGCTCTCGCCTGTAGCGGAGATACATGACTCATGTAGTACCATAAGGACGGAAATACTGTAAGTGCTAGATTTCCCACACTAGCAGGATTTGGCTAGAATGTATAAGAAAACAACTTTGCCAATGGAAGGTGAAGAACTAATGTGAATATAACAATTTTGTGTGACCTTTCAAAAATCATATTGGCTAAAAAGTACTTCATGTTAAATAAGTATTACCTACTGGTGCAAGGTATAATATGAGGAAATATATAATATATAGGAAATATAGCAAAATGTAGGCCACAATGTGTTTCCAACTACCACAGTCCAGTACTGTTAGAAAGAAATTCAACATCTAATAGCTCAGCTGTCAATTCTGCAACAAATATATTCCTACATATACTTGCCAGCAGGAGAGCGAGAGAGAGGTTTGAGCAGGAAAGAACACCCGTGGGTGTGAAAGAGTAGTTTTGCATTTGCACCTTTGGCCATAGAAATACCAGGCTAAACGTTTTCAACAAAGCAGAGCCTCAGCTTTTACTGGTTCCATTTTATTGAGCAGAAGCTGTACTTAAAACATGCCCTCTGCGTATTTTGTGTTTGTATTCAATCCTGCATCTCATTGCGGAAACAATTGCACATTTACTGTGGTTATCTGTTAACACAATAGTCACTTCCTGAAATGGAGGATTCCGATTCCTGAGATGCAAAATGGAATTTGTATAATAAATGCCAAACACGCAATACTTTTGCATGAGGAAACTCAGTCATATTTAAGGGGGAAAATACAGGAGGGCTTTACACTTATTTGATCTATGTTTTTTCTTCCCAAAAAAAACGTTTTTGTGAAAATTGATTTTATTAATAAATCTCAGACAACTTCAAACTGGCTGTGTGGACAACAAAAACTATGCTGTTATGCAGATCTTTACTCACAGGGAAGGATTTCCCTCATGCTCACACTGGTAAGCGTTTCAAGATCCAGCACAGACTTACCTGCACCATATCATTTGTGGTTTATATCATCACCTGCCCATGTGGCCTATACTATGTGGGCAACGCTACTACCCCGTTGCATGACAGGATCGCTAATCACAGATCAGCCATTAGCAAGGCGATCAAGGAGAATTCAGCAAAACAACCTGTGGCTAGGCACTTTTTGCAAATGGGGCACTGACTGCCAACTTTTTGCTGCATGGCAATAGACTTCCAGCCACCATTGCTGCACGGTCGGAAATAGAGACTTGGCCCTCCTCAGAAAAGAATCAAGATGGATTCACCGGTTGGATACTGTAACCACTCGAGGGTTAAATGAGACTGTGCCATTGGGTTGCTTCATTTGAGCGGTCCCATTGAACTTTTACTTTTTGCACTGTGAAAATAGCATGCTAAGTTTACTTCCAGCCATAAATGTTATTGTGAGAATGTGCCTTACAATGTGCCTTATTATATGACACATGCTTTGTTCTGTTTGGCTTTCTTAAACTCCTGAATAGCCCCCTTTTATGTACATTACTTCCCTTGCTTTTATTCTTTATGTTTTTATTCTTTATGTTATTACTTACATTTCTCCCCCTGTCCCTGCACATGCCAGGAGCTACCGGCATAAGACCTATAATGATGCGAACGTATGTCCATTAGGGCATATGTGGGTAGATTCCTGAGTACCCGTCCCCAAAGTGAATTCTGACATCGTTGATTGGGATCCACAATGGAGACCATAGAAGCTGTAACTTTTTAAGATATAACAGCACTAAGTGTGGCAGGCATAACCGCATTCGGTTGGCCCCCCTGAAACTGGGAGAAAATATGTGAGCTGGGAGTCCCCAGCACAGCCTGTAGATTAAATGGCCTGATATGTATAGCCAGAGCTACACGAAGCAACTTGTCACACTGTGTAGGTTTATACCGGTTGCCCCGGCAACGCTTGGTTTCTGCAGAGACGGCGGATGACAGCTCCAGCACGCTGAGTCGCACACCCACCACTAGACTGTCCACAGATTGGACAACTAATATGCTGTTGTGGTTTAGATTGGACAAGGGTTCCGGCCCGAAGGGGTAGCTATTCTCTGACACTGTGTCACTGTAAAAAAAAACTTCTGAATATCTAGAGGGAACCTCCTTTCTTCTCATCAGAATAGGTGACCTTGTGTCAGCTGGAAAGACCTACTGATAAATAAAGCATTTGAGAGATAATTATATGATCTCAAATCAAATTTTAGAAGACTAACCTTTATCCAAAGGTTTTCCAAAAAACAAACTGAAATATTTAGAATTACTAAAAATATTACGAAAGCATTTTTTTTTCATAATCTAACACAAAATACAACTAACCTTAAATGGTAGGCAATTTAGGCTTTGCTGCCATCTAAAGGAAATATCTGCAATTGTGGGTGTTTAGGCATTGTGGGTGGCAATGGTAGCATTAGCATTGGTGAATATCAGGTATATGTGTTCCTTAGGCAAAAATGCAAGAACTTTAAGGGGTGCAATAGTCCCCACATTTTGCACTTTCCACTATCGCTTATTAAAAGCCTTACTACTGTATTATTATTCTTTGTATAGAACCAACATAGAAGTGTGAACTAATTGTAAACTACATGAACTATAAAATACGAAAATATAAAAGCTTTACATTAGTGTTGTCTTCCTTGACTCTTGCAGTAAATGGGGGAATCATAAAGGAAGAATTATAGACAGGCCCCTCTACAAGCTTTCCTTCACCAATTGCATTGTCAGATCTTCTGATCAAATTCCTAACTACTTCTGAGTCTTGTTAATAATTCAAATCAGTCACTGTCCCATCTAAGTCCCTATCACAATGACACACACTCCTTGCAAGCAGTGCCCTTACTGCTAACCAATGATGAGCTACTGTGCTGATACAACTTTCTTTGATTATGCCATGTGAATTTAGCAGCCTCTTGAGAGGGATCTGAAAATGTAATTCTGAGAAACCAGTATTATTTATTATAAATGTTAATGGTTATAATGTTGTTTTGTAATTGTAACTGAGACATTCATCATTTATTACATTTTTAATCTCAGAAGTCATGTCTATTACTCAGCTGGATTCGGCTACATTGTTTCAAGAGTCAAGTCTGGCCCAAATGATAAAGCAAGTTGTAGAAAAGACTGTAAACTGCACAGATATATAAACCATGCTCTACCAAATGTAGGCAAGTGAAGTGTATGGTAGGACACGATCAACAATAGCCACAGGTATGTTAAAAAATTACAGTAAATATGGGGAGGCTTGATACTAGGGCTCAGCTTATAAGACCTTTGCCTTAGTTTTCTCTTGAGTTAAACTGTAGAGGCAAGCATAGTGTGTTTGAGATGCACTTCTGTATACTAGGCCCATGTTATCATGTAAACACAGACCTGCTGACTTTCTCTTAAATGCAACATTATGTAATTAACAGTAAGTTTGCGCTGGGAGATTGTGTGTGGTGTTTTTTTCTTTAATTATGAACCATGACAATGACACAACCAATGGGCTCTACATTTTGTACAGGGACGTGATTTAACCTACATAGTTTAGGGATTCTAAGATGACCTGTGTCTTTCATATTTACTGTCTACAGTTACCAACAATTTTGGACTTTTACAGTCTTCAAATTTATGTCTCATTAATTTTATCAGCAAAGGATCAGCTCTTAAAAGAAGTGAGACTCTGAGGTTGGGAACCTTCACAATCCGTCAGAAGAACTGGCGAGACTTTGTTTCCTCTCACTTGCTTCCCTTACAACACGTAGTAACTTTTATAGAACTTTGCTAAGAAATGTAATTCCGAGTCAGGATATCGGTGGCCAATTGGCAAATAATCAGCACATTAACTTTTGTTTTTTATGGTCTGTTTGGAACAGGTCAACAATGATTTCCTTTGAGACTAACCTATTTTTTTTTTCTGAATGGAAAAGCATGTATAAACTATATTGCAATACACTATACAAGTATTCACAACTAAAAGATAAGATAATTCAATATACAGTACAATATATGACTAATGTCAGCTAAGCAGCAACCCATTCCTTTATAGATGACAACTATTCCCTGAATGTGGGAATATGTTCCTGGGGAGAACAAAATACATACAAAGCAATCTATGGCCAGTAAAAAAGAACAGACCAACTCTGTTCTCTCACTGTGCCAGACAACAATAAAATTCAGGGCAAATTTCCATATGACCATTGTGAGCCTGGTGTGCAGGTATTAACCAACTAGATACAAATACTGTGATATAAATGTTCAAATTATGAATGGATACTGTCCAATGGGGTACTATACCCTTCCTAGATAGATGGAGAGATTACATTTCTCATAGCACCTGGGTGGGCTAGTAGGGAGCTTGTAGGCCGCACTCTCAGGACTAATATACAAAATTATTAAAGGCAAAAACTGATGTTTTGGCTGGAACACCAGCCTTTCACAAAGTGCTATGGTGTAACAACATCCCACTCTAATATATTATTTCGGTGGGAACCCCACGGACGTAAGGGTACGAGTAACATGTACCAAACTGGAGGGACATATGCGTGCCAAGGGATGTTACATAGTAACATAGTAAATAAGGTTGAAAAAAGACACACGTCCATCAAGTTCAACTTTTTCGTTTTTTTTTTCTTTTTTGATGGAGACCAAAACTGTACGGCATATTCTAGATGGGTCTAAGTCATTAATGAACAAGTTAAATAAAAGTGGACCCAATACCGAGCCCTGAGGGACCCCACTAAGAACCTTACTCCAAGTAGAGAATGTATGATTAACAACCACCCTCTGTACCCGATCCTGTAGCCAGGTTCCTATCCATGTGCAAACGACTTCATTGAGCCCAACAAACCTTAGTTTAGAAAGCAGTCGTTTGTGGAGCACAGTATCAAATGCTTTGGCAAAATCCAAATAGACCACATCTACTGCCCCTCCCCCCACTGTCCAGCATCTTACTTACCTCATCATAAAAAGCAATCAAATTTGTCTGACATGACCTATCCTTCATAAAGCCGTGCTGATTGCTGCTCATAATGCCATTGACTAGGACAAAATTTTGAATGTGATCCCTTAACAAGCCTTCAAATTATTTGCCCATCACAGATGTCAAATTTACTGGCCTATAATTGCCAGACTGAGATTATTAAATATTGGAATAACATCAGCTTTTCTCCAATCCATAGGCACCATTTCAGATGAAAGTGAATCTGAGGAAATCAGAAATAGGGGCTGGTCTAAAACTGAACTATGCTTTCTTAGAACCCGGGGGTGTATGCCATCAGGCCCTGGAGCCTTGTTTACATGAATTTTTATTAAAGCTTTATGAATCATATACTGAGTCAGCCACTGACTAGATTGAGCTGAGCTATTAGTGCAGCTATAAAGTGAGCCTTGGAACTCAGACTCCTCTATTGTATACACTGATGAAAAGAACGGATTTAGCCCATTTGCCTTTTCTGTATCTGTTACAACCATACAGGTACTCTTATTTAATGGAGCAACACTCTCAACCTGCATCTTTTTACTATTAATATATTTAAAAAACCTTTTAGGGTTAGTTTTCACCTCCACCACAATTAACTCTTCGTTTCCTTTCTTTGCCTTCCGGATTGCTGATTTACAACATTTATTACAGTGTTTATATTCATTAAATGCAGCTTCTGTCCCAACAGATTTGTAGTTTTTAAATGCCTTTCTCTTATTTCCTATTAACTTCTTTACTTTTGTATTAAGCCACATAGGATAGAGGTTCTACATTTACTCCTTAAGGGAATAAATTGAGAACAGTAATGATTTAATATCATTTTAAATGACAACCATTTCTGTTCTGTGTTTTTAGCTGAAAACTTAATGCCCCAATCAATGCTCGAGGGCAGCCCTCAAGGCACTAAAATTAGCTTTTCCAAAATTCATGGTTTTTGTTGCCCCAGTATATATTTGTTTTTTGCACCAGACATTAAATTATATAACATTATGGTCACTATTACCCAGGGGTTCAATGACTTGCACATTTGCTATAAGTTCTGGGTCATTCGAGATCACTAGATCCAGAATAGCATTTTTTCTGTTAGCCTCCTCAACAACCTGTGCCATAAAATTGTCATGCAACAAGTTTATAAACTTGTTCCCATTAACTGATCTGGCAGTACTGTCGCTCCAGTCAATATCTGGGTAAATAAAAACCCCCATTATCATTACTTTACCCAAACTAGCAGCCTTTTCTATTTGCATGAGGAGCTTAGCCTCCTCCTTGTCACTTACATTAGGGGGTCTATAGCATACTAATACAATTAATTTGCTGGATTCTTTACAATTGGTGAATAATTCCACCCATAAGACTTCTGCCCCCTCATTTTCTAACACAATCTCCTTCTTTATAAAAGCTTTAAATCCTGCTTTACAAAAATACATACCCCTCCTCCTTTTCTATTGCCTTTGTCCCTCCGAAACAAAGTATAGCCACTAATATTAACTGCCCAGTCATGTGACTCATTCAGTCATGTTTCGACCACACCAATCACATCATATGTACTGTAAGAGAGCTGTGCCTGAAGTCAGATGGGAGGGGGAGATGAGTGGAGGGAAAGCTGCAGGGAGAGAGCTGCAGCAGGAAGAGACCCACAACCTGACTTGCATCCCGCAGACCCACGACCCCGCAGACCCGCATCTATACCCGCACCTGAAAAGCTTACCCTCATTCTGCAGGGTTCCCTCTTTTTTTGCAGGTAACCTATAAGTACCTGACCCGCTGCAGGACTCTACTGCACACACCACCAGCACCATTTCCTGTATGTGCAGGGGGAACATCAGAGGAAGTGTTAGAAAATAGCCTGCAAGTTGGAGCAAGGGGCGTAAATTCCCTGCAGAACAACACAATCCTTATTGCCAATGAGGGAAATGTAATAACCCATAATAGCTATAAATAAATCCTTGATACAGAAAGTCAGAAAGGTCACTGGAACATCCATGTCAACTTTTATCTTAAGTTGCCTTCAGGTAGGTCCCCAAACTTTAACTGGCATACCTAAGGCCTCCTAGTACTTTGGTATCTTTATTGCATAGTAAACTTTTTTAAAAATTCTTCTCATGATGCCCCTATTGCCACATACAGTAGTAATTTCTTACAGTAACTGTCAGGGTGGTGTGGTAACCCTACTGTTTATGCCATATCTCTCCTTGCTTGCAAAGCGGTAATCGTTACAAAAGCACATATGTGGGCTAAACCCCGCCCACAGGAGATTGTGTAGGGTGGTGTTGGATTGAAAGATTGCATCCTACATGTCAGATGTAGCTGCCTGTGTCAAAATATAATGTGACTAATACAAAAATCGGAGAATCTAAATGGAAAATGTTCCAGCTCAGGCGCCCTTTGAATGAAACACTGCATGCTGTATTTTCACCTATCTTTATGTGACCCAACTTAACATTACAGCTATGGGGATCAGATTTTGTAGGATCCTACAAAATCCTGTGCTGTTTGATCACACAAAATCTGATCAAAATCTCTTGTGTAGTTAAGCCTTTAGAAAGAGCCAATGCATTTACAGTACTGGAAGATTATGCTGCCCTGACTGTCCATTCAGTCATTGACTAAGAATGCATTTGACCCCTGGACTGGTTGGTCTCTTGGTAAGGAGAAATTTTTAGTAAATGGTCCCTTTTGCCTAAATGTTTTTTTTTTTCCTAGATGGCATAAGGGCAATTTTATTAAAACTGAATTACTCTTTTAAATATTTTTTGTCTTAAACCTTTTTCCGATATTCTTTCCCCTGTGTGAATTCAGTGGAGCTTTTTAAATACAGAACTTTACACCAGCTTGCTTGCAAAGTTAACCACAATGCATGCAAGTGCTGCATCCAAAGTCAGAATCAATACCCACCAGTGGCTGCTGCCCTGTCAAGGATTGCCACAAGCCAACAGCCATACCTGGCAGGAGCCATAGCAGTGGCCAACTGAGCAGCCACATTCGCCAAGAGCCTCAGCAAAGGGCAGCACTGACACGGGCCATAGTAAAAGATAGAAACCACATCTGCCAAGTGCCATAGCCAAAGACCCACAAACAGATCCTTCAAGGGCCATACCAAAGACCAGCAAACAGATTACTTCTATTATATTACATATATTTTCTCTATCCCTTTAACGAATGGAGGCAATGTTTCACTTGTTCCTCTGACAATTAATATGGATATAATGGACAGGATCTGATAAAGAGCATCAGATATCCCTTAGAACTGGGATCCCCAACCTTTAGAACCTGTGAGCAACATTCAGAAGTAAAAGGAGTTGGGGAGCAACACTAGCATGAAAAATGTTCTTGGGGTGCCAAATAAGTTCTGTGATTGGCCATTTGGTAGCCCCTATGTGGATTGTCAACCTACGTTGGGACTCTGTTTGGCTGTACATCTGATTTTTTTTTTTTGTAACTTGAAGTTTTTATTGGATAAAGTCAAATACACATTATTTGCATGTAAAAGTCAGTAGTCATTGTGGGTACACACAGTGTCCCTTGTACAATTCTTAATAATGACATGTATAAAAAGATCACATTGTATTATCCATTTTCAAATATAAGTAGCTTGTGTTCAATAAACATGAATATAACATAAAAAACAACTGGTCTGCCTGCTGCTGTTATCTTTTTTTTAAATGAATTACCCTCGCCTGATCGGGAAATCCTAACAGGTAATGGTTCCCTTCCCTTTTGAAACTCCAGGATGAATCTAAGGTTTTCTACTTAGGGCCCAGACCCTATGTGGGACATATCAAAAGTATGTATCCAGTTCACGTAACCCTTCTCACATATCTACAGGCTTCCCTAAAAGCTCATATGGGGCCCAGATGGCCAAAAATTTGGGTGTTTTATTTTGAATGTGTGCTATAGTACTCTCAAAGTTCATGTTCACCATAAGTTTTCTATGTAGTTCTAACATAGTGGGGATTGTCGCTGATTTCCATTTTGCTGCTATCATGATACGTGCCACTGTCAATATATGGTTTACCAGCTTTTGTGAGGTATTTGATATCCCTCGCATGGGTCTTCCCAACAGGTGGGTTACCGGGTCTTTCCCAATTTCAGTACATGTGACTTTAGTTATTAGTTCGTGTACCTCATCCCAATATCTATCTAGTTTTGGGCATGACCAGAGTAAGTGCATTAACGTCCCTGTTGCATCACAACCTCTCCAGCACTTATTCGAGATACTTGGGTTGATTTTGTTCAGTTTTTTAGGAGTCATATACCAATGCATTATTACTTTATATACATTTTCTTTTTGTTTCACACATGTCACTCCTGACTTAGCATTACTCCATATAGCCTCCCAGTCCTCCAGTTCTAAGGGACCTTCCAATTCTTGTTCCCAATATGACATATATTTATGATTTGGAGGTGTGTTAGCTGGCAAGGAGTTTAATATCTTGTAAATATTTGATAGAAGAGCCTTTTGTGGCCAGCCTCCTTTCATAAGACTCTCAAAAGGAGATAAGATTACAGTACGTTTCTGTGCCAGAAAACAGGATATAAAGTGTCGAACCTGAAGGAATTCAAAAAATCTTATTGGGATTTCGGGTGTTTTGGCTTGCAGGTCTCCGAATTGGAGAACATGGGAGGCATCCCTAGTGAGTACATCATACACTTTAAAAAGACATTTTGCTCCCCAATTTCCATACAGTGAGGCCTGAGTGCCTGGCTTGAACTTAGGATTTTGCAGGAATGGTGTCATCAAAGGGTGAAATTAGGCCCTGTTTACTCTTTACTCGATACCATATTGTAAGTTTCCAATATGGTCTTAGGAAGTATTGGATAAGGGTCTATATTCCATATTAGTGCTCCCATGTGTGTCTGGTTTAGGAGAGAGTTTTCGTACATCTGATTTTTATACAACCAAAACTTGCCTCCAAGTCTGGAATTCAAAAATAAGCTCCTGCTTTGAAGCCACTGGGCGCAACATCCAAGGGGTTAGAGAGCAACATGTTGCTCACAAGCTACTGGTTAGGGATCACTGCCTTAGAAGAACCAAAGATGTTGAGAATGGAGAATCATATGCATATTATCACACATCCTTAAAAAATTTTCATTGTGGATAGTGCTTAGAAACCAAAATAAATATTACTTTAGTGGTTTCACTTAGCTACATATTGATTCCAGATTTATTTGGATATAAATGAGGAAACACTACTCAAGAAAAATCCAAAGAGCTGTTGAGCTGGCAACTCAGTGAAGGATGGAATGTGAGAGTTTGAAGAGAAGTTGTACATTAATTAAGTCCATGCTTTTATGATTGTAAGATAATGAAATACATTTGTTGCATTGACATCCTCATTACTGAGTTTCCACTTTGTTCTCAAGAGAGAAGAATATTTAAGCCAAAGCTTAGAACCCAGTGTTAAAAGCTTGTGAGTGATCAAAAAGAAAATGAGCAGATAGTGTAGTACATGAAATAAAACATTTAATTGTTCCGCAAGCTTCAATATGTGGTATAATTATTAAGTGTCTTGTAACAGATAATTATAGCTCTCAGATCAGGAAGTTGCATGATTTTATGATGTAACAATAAAAGGCAATGGAACAATTTCACCATGTGATCAGTAAAATACATGCGATATAGTGCAGTATTTTTGGTGCCCTTTGTGTAAAGGTCATTCAAATGTAATACAAAACAATTTCTGAACTTGTGACTTATTCCATAATGTGAAGACACCATCGTAATCAGACTAAAAATATTATGTTTTTACCTGTTTTTAGTGACCATAATGTTATATCGTTTATTGTCTGGTGCAAAAAACAAATATATACTGGGGCAACAAAAACCATGAATTTTGGAAAAGCTAATTTTAGTGCCTTGAGGGCTGCCCTACAGAGCATTGATTGTGGCATTACGTTTCAGCTGAAAACACAGAACAAAAATGGTTGTCATTTAAAATTATATTAAATCATTACTCAATTTATTCCCTTAAGGAGTAAATGTAGAAGCTTTAAGAATCATCCTATGTGGCTTAATACAGAAGTAAAGAAGTTAATAGGAAAGACATGAAAGGCATTTATGAATATAAAAAGTGGAATAAATGTTGTAAATTAGCAATCGGGAAGAAAGGAAATGAAGAGTTAATTGCGGTGGAGGTGAAAACTAACCCTAAAAGGTTTTTTAAATATATTAATAGTAAAAAGAGGCAGGTTGAGAGTGTTGTTCCATTAAATAATGGTACCAGTATGGTTGTAACAGATACAGAAAAGGCAAATGTGCTAAATCATTTCTTTTCATCTGTCTATACAATAGAGGTGTCTGTGTTCCCAGGCTCACTTTATAGCTGCACTAATGGCTCAGCTCAATCTAGTCAGCGGCTGACTCAGGATATGATTCATAAAGCTTTAATTAAAATTAATGTAAACAAGGCTCCAGGGCCTGACGGCATACACCCCCGGGTTCTAAGAGAGCATAGTTCAGTTTTAGACCAATCCCTATTTCTGATTTTCTCAGATTCACTTTCATCTGGTATGGTGCCTATGGATTGGAGAAAAGCTGATGTTATTCCAATATTTAAAAAGGGCTTACGATCTCAGCCTGGCAATTATAGGTCAGTAAGTTTGACATCTGTGATGGGCAAATTATTTGAAGGCTTGTTAAGGGATCACATTCAAAATTTTGTCCTAGTCAATGGCATTGTGAGCAGCAATCAGCATGGCTTTATGAAGGATAGATCATGTCAGACAAATTTGATTGCTTTTTTATGATGAGGTAAGTAAGATGCTGGACAGTGGGGGGGGCAGTAGATGTGATCTATTTGGATTTTGCCAAAGTGTTTGATACCGTGCCCCATATACAACTGCTTTCTAAACTATGGTCTGTTGGGCCTAATGAAGTCGTTTGCACATGGATAGGAAACTGGCTATAGGATCGGGTACAGAGGGTAGTTGTAGGTAGGTGGGACATTCTCTACTTGGAGTAAGTTTCTTAGTGGGGTCCCTCAGGGCTCGGTATTGGGTCCACTTTTATTTAACTTGTTCATTAATGACTTAGGGGAGGGTATTGTAAGTAATGGTTCAGTGTTTTCAGATGACTCAAAACTATCCAGCCCAATTAATTCCATCCAAATCCATTATGGAAAAGGACCTTGGAGTCCTTGTAGATGATAAACTTGGCTGTAGCAAGCAATACCAGTCAGCAGCATCAAGGGCAAATAAGGTCTTGAGCTGTATTAGAAGAGGCATAGAGTCACGGGAGGAGGGGGTCATTCTTCCACTGTTGTCACGGTCGGCACCCTACACCAGAACAGATACCAAGCACCCTGGTCTCGGCTCGACTTCACCAGTTAAGTGACTGCTTTTGGCCTCGGGAGGGGCCCTCGGCATACTCAGATGCCACCTGGACTTAACGAGAGGTGCAAGGCATAAGTTCTGGCAGGCAATGGGGCACAACTGTTTTACAAGGATGCTGGAAGATAGGAAGCCACAGGAACAGGCAGGCTGGGCCAGCTCAAGCAGTAGAATAGTCAAACAGGTCAGAATCAGGATTGAGAGTGAAGAATAGTCGATGGCCAGGCAGGTTGGAGAGATCAGAACAGTCACAGACAGGCAGGATCAGGATTGGAGTGTTCAGAGTAGTAATTCAGGCAGGCAAGGGTCAAAACACAATAGATCAGTCAGAAGAAGTAGAATACAACACCCAGGAACAAGGCAAATTGAACCTAACAACGGGCAATTACCTGAAAGCCAAATTCCCCTTTTATACATTTGAAATTCGCGCCAATTGCGCCTTTAAATAATGTACGCGCGCGGCGCGGCGCGCGCCCTAGAGGAACCGACATAGGAGGAAGAGGGAGCTGCGCAGCGGGCGTCCACGCTGAAGAAGCGGCGGTGGACCCCGCTGCCCACTAGACCACCAGGGTAAGTCCTGACATTACACCCCCTCTAGGAGGGGCCACTGGACCCTCAAGCTTACCAGGAGACCTGGGATGACACTGGAGTAGGATATGATTGTTGGTGGACCTGAATGGCTGGTTTTAACACAGAAACATGAAACAGGTTAGATAACAGAAATAGCTCAGGTAACTCAAGGCGGAAAGAGGTTGGGTTCACAATCTCCACAATAGGGTATGGACCTATAACTTTGGGCCCCTGCTTAAGTGCTGGAATTTTAAGCTTAATATTTCCTGTGGATAAGCAAACCAAGTCCCCAACCTGAAATTTGGGTACCTTCCTATGGGACTTAACTACTGCTCTTCTTTGAGCGGATGAAAGTGCCGATAGGGAACCACGTACCCAGAACAAAGCTTAGAGCTATGCTCAACAGAAGGGAGTTTCTCTAAGGAAGTAACTGCTACCATTAGAGTGGAAGCTAAACATGAATCTTGGCATTTGGAACCCCACTGAATAACCTCCCCAGTTACCAAATCGATGTGGGGGTTGTGTACCTGTAGCCATGGTAACCCCAGAATTAACGGAGACAAGGAACCATCGAGAACGTGAAAAGCTAATTTTTCACAATGCATATTGTTCACACACATAGATAATGCCTTGGATTTTTGGGTTACCAAGCCTGACCCCAGTGGGCTTTTATCAATAGTAGAAATCCTCATAGGAAGTAAAAGGGAATATGAGGAATATTATACCTTTCTGCGAAGGCAGCATCTAAAAAATTCCCCCCAGCCCCAGAATCCACTAAGGCCGAAACTGTAACTAAACGAATGAGGCGAATTGGGGAGAGGAAATTTCTCTACCCAAATGGAGCTTCCCTTCTCCACATAGGTTTCGAGAATTTCCAGGCCTCTTGGGACAATTTTTAAGAAAATGCCCCTTATCCCCACAATACATGCATAGACCCAGGGATCGCCTACGGGCCCTTTCCTCGGAAGACAGACGCGTAGCCCCCAATTGCATGGGTTCCCCCTGAGGGTTAGGAAACGAGGGAGTTGGTGATTCGTCATTACATGTAGTAGGGAAATCTATATCCCCCTCAGCTCGTCTTTCCCTTTGCCTCCTATCAATTTGGATGGCTAACCTCATGAGGTCATCCAAAGTGGATGAAGGAGGGTAATTAACCAGGCTATTTTTGACCCAAAGACCCACCCGGAATTGACTACGAAGAGCTATATCATTCCACCCCGTCTCAACTGACCAGCGGCGGAATTCCGTACAATACTCCTCAATAACTCTTTTCCCTTGACGGAGTTTACGAATAGAGGAATCGGCAGAACTAGCACGATCCGGGTCATCGTATAACATGGCCATGGTAGCAAAAAATGCTTCTAGGGATAAACGGGCAGGGTCAGAGGGGGGTAATCTTAGTGCCCAAACTTGTGGGTCACCTTGTAGTAAGGTCATAACGAACCTTACTTCATCCTCACCAGTAGGGAAGTTGTGAGGGAAAAAACTGTGGTATAACTTACATGCCTCTTGAAAAACAAAAAATTTACTCCTATCCCCACTAAACTTATCAGGAAAGGGGATTTTTGGGTCATGGGAAAAACCTCTATTACCCGGGGTGGCTGACGGAACAGACCCCTCAAGAATCTCAGATTGCTGTGCATCCAACCTCTCGGAAAGAGACCGCAGACCTTGAATGATAAAATTCTGCTTCCCCTCTTGTTCATCAAGGCGCTGGAGGAGGGTTGAATACAACAGTTCAGTGGTTTGCGGAATAGCGGGAACTTCTTCCATTTTCTTCCGTCTCATGGGCCTGTTGTACTGTCACGGTCGGCACCCTACACCAGAACAGATGCCAAGCACCCTGGTCTCGGCTCGACTTCACCAGTTAAGTGACCGCCTTTGGCCTCGGGAGGAGCCCTTGGCGTACTCAGATGCCACCTGGACTTAACGAGAGGTGCAAGGCATAAGTTCTGCTATCTCCTATAGACTCCATTTTAATCAAATTATTTGAATTTTAAAAGATTATATACTTTTTATCTGTAATAATACAATAGTACAGTGTAATTTATCCTAACTGAGACATAATTAATTCTTATTGGAAGCAGAATAATCCTGTTGGGTCTAATTAATGTTCAATTAATCATTAGCAAACAAGAGTTAACTTTTAGGGGCAAATTCACTAACCAGCGAATTTTCCCCAGTGTCTGTTTCGCACCCATTGCAACACTTTGTCAGGCGCAAATGCACTCTGACCACACCAAATCACTAATATGCAGAGTTTCATCCTGGGCGCCAAATGCTGGCGACCTTTTGCTAGTGTTACTTCGGCTGTGCCAGCATTTCAAAGCGAAGATGTGCTACCATTCATTTCTGCCTATCGAAAATTCGCAGGTCAATTTGTATACAGCGGGTAATTTAATGTTGTATGGAGGTCTTATAATAAATGTTATTATAGTTGGTGCAAATGCTTGAAGTTACCACTTTTTCTTATACATGTCCAGGGAATCGTAATAAAGGTTACACATGAGCCCAATGTAAACTGAATGTTCCATATGTTAGGAAATGTCTGTAAAAAAACAGTTCCCCCCAAAAAAAAGTTTGTTAGGACTTTTGCAGGCAAAAAAGGAAGCGTTTTTTGAACTTTGATGAATTTTTGGCTCACAGGATACGATCTAGCTGCTTCACAGCACTTTGCCTGGTCTGAGCGAAAGAGGTAACGTTCAATAAAACCCTGATGAAAGAGGTAACGTTCAGTAAAATCCGCATTTTAGTGAATTTGTGGAGTAGCATCCATTCGCCAGAGCGTAAAGTCGCCTGGTCATAGAGTGTGAATGACCGCTGGCGACAGTCTATTTCAATTGCGGATCGGCACCTGCTAGTAAATTGCCAATGTCTCTACCGGTGGCAACGCTGGCGAAGTAGAGTGATATTCTGAGGCTATTTGCAATTGGTTTTCATTTTTCATTATTTGTGGTTATTAAGTTATTATAGCTTTATTCAGCAGCTCTCCAGTTTGCAATTTCAGAAAATCGGTTGCTAAGGACCAAATTACCCTAGCAATCATGCATCAATTTGAATAAAAGACTGGAATATGAATAGCCGAGGGCCTGCTTTTCACATAGGGTCATTGACCCCCATTTGGATGCTGGAAGGAGTCAGAAGAAAAGGAAATAATCAAAAAAAAAAACCTAAGAAAAATAATGAAGACAATTGAAAATATGTTTATGTGTGAACCACCCCTTTAAGGTATGGATATCAATATTTCAGAAAGACACCTTTCGGAAAACCCCTGGTCCCAATCATTCTGAATATGTCCCATACCTGTACAAGGGTTATGCTCAATATACATATGTATAAGAATACTCTCCAAGAGAGAGTTTTGAGTAAAAATATTTTTTTGTAGTTTGTATATCCAGTGTCAATGGAAGGACTTTAAAAAATAGGTATGAACTGAATTTGTGTAAACACACCTTAGAGCAGTTCTATCCAATGAAGATAAGTAAAATATCCCTACCTACATTTATCCTATAGCCTTTATTGTGCTATACCAGGACTAGAGTGGTTTAAAATAATTGGGCGATTTTTGCAATTAATCTAGCAAAAATAAATTACATACCATTATATATATATAAAATAATTAGCTTTTGTGATGGATAATTTCGAAGACTTTGACAAATAATCCTAAATCATAGATAGAAAGTACATAAGAATAAGTTGGAATTTGTTCTTTGGTATCTGCAAATACTTGTTTTTCCATTTCTCCGTTATGATGGATGGTAAGTTATGTGAGTTAATATCAGGAGAGCCTGGTTGATAGAAAAAAACATTACCGCAAAAAGGTTTCAAGTGGAATTGTCTCCACTGTTAGTCATGTTATTTCCATTTCATATACAGTATTTACCATGTCTTTTTCCCATTTCAAAAACTGTGCCTTTTTCTCTGACGTAAACCACAATCGTGACACCAAATGACTTCCCTGATTTTGGTAACTCATGGTGGTATAAGCTTGGTAAAATCAAAATACAGGTATGGGATCCATTATCCAGAAACCCATTATCTAGAAAGTTCCAAATTACAGAAACGCTGTCTTCCATGGACTTTTATCCAAATAATCCATTTTTTAAATAAATAAAAAAAAAGATTCCCTTTTCTCTGTATTAATAAAACAGTACTTTCTACTGGATCCATCCAAACTAAGAGATAATTAATCCTTATTGGAAGCAGAACCAGCCCATTGAGTTTATTTAATGTTTACATGATTTTCTAGTAGACTTAAACTATGAAGATCCAAATTACAGAAATATCAGTTATTCAGAAATCCAGAAGTTATCCAGAACCAGCCCATTTGGGTTAATTTAATGTTTACATGGTTTTCTAGTAGATTTAAGGTATGAAGATACACATTACAGAAATAGCAGTTATCCAGAAATCCAGAAGTTATCCAGAACCAGTCCATTTGGGTTTATTTAATGTTTACATGCTTTTCTAGTAAATCCCTAACATTCTGGATAACAGGCCCCCTACCTGTATTTATATTGGGCCATCCCTGTGAGCAAAATAACTGAAGAGAACCAGATAACATTTGGATATAATTAAGCTGTTAATCATGGAGATCGTTAACACATAAAATTTAAATATGCAGATGTCTTTCGATGATTATGATTGCAGAGAGGAAACAGGAATATATTTGGAAGATCCACTGCTCACAGCAACTCAAAACATCTGAGTTAAATAAATAAAATCTTATAGTGATGAGTATAATGCTACATACTGGAAGTTTGCTGAAAACTCCATAGAGGCCAAATGACTATGCACTGCCTTTCAACTCTGCTTGATAAAGCATCACAAAGTCACTCAAAGGAGCAAATGGGGTGAACGGCACTTTGAACGTCACTGATAAACTGCTGTACTATATAGTGGCCAGGTTCTTTGTGTAGCATAGTTTCCAGGATCAGCGCAAAACTTGTTTAAATTCCAGAACTCAGCCTTGGGGAGTTCTTGAAGAGCAATTATAAGATCAATGAGATTTTGCAAGGGGAAGATGATAGACTAGTGGGGTGTTTTTACGATTATGAGAAGTGCATGACATATTTAGTGTCTTTTCCCTGGTTTTGCTATTGCATCCCCCTAATATTTGGACAACACTGCTGTTGCAACATGCAGTTGAAGACAACCAATTTGTTCTTAAACTACATATCAGAATAACATAATATTTAGTGAGGTAAAGGAATAAATCAAGAGATTATGCAAATGTAACTGGCTAGAAGTAGAAGGTGAATAATATAGATGGAGCACACTTCTCTGAGTGCTACTCTGAGAGAGTTACAAAATATGCCAAAAAAAGATTTCTAATTACTTCCTCTTTAAAGGGGTTGTTAACCTTTAAGATAACTTTTTGTATGATATAGAGAATGATATTCTGAGACAATATATAATTGGTTTTAATTTTATTTATTATATATATATATATATATATATATATATATATATATATATAAACAAGGGAAAGTTGTGCTCACCACTAATTCTTAAAAACATTAGGCGGGGGTGCAATGAGGCTATGACCATAAAATACATATAGACAAATACAAGAGGTCCTCTGCACTCAACCCATTTTCAATATATTTAAGACAGAGACATTTTGTGCATACTGCTACTGAAAAATGCCTTACCCTTTTAACAAAACAGGGATTGTTTGTCCATATATTGCAATATATTTAAGCTGAATGCAGAGGACCTCTTGTATTTGTCTATATGTATTTCGTGGTCACAGCCTCATTGCACCCCCGCCTAATGTTTTTAAGAATTAGTGGTGAGCACAACTTTCCTTGTTTGTTATAGTTATACAGGAGCAGTGAGCAGCTCCATGTTGTACCTCCCACCCTTCCCAGCTATAGTCAGGTGATCCCACTGGTGTCTAATAAAAGGGCAGCCAAGTTTGGGAGTTTTACTTTGAAAGAAGCTAGTAAGTTGCAGGTAAAACTTAGTCCCTTTGTAAAATGTATAATTAAGCAATTATACATTTATATAATATAGCAATTATTAATGAATCAGATGAAAATTAAGCATAGGACTGGCCAGATATGGGATGACTTTGACGTAGTTGGCCAGCTTAAATATATTGCAATACATGGAAAACAATGCATAATCACAGCACCATCATTGGCCATGTGACTTCCATTCACATCATAAATCTGCATAAAACTGCATGTGCTGCTTGTTGATCACCAAGATGGATGTTGAGAACATATAAAAGGTGCACCAACACTGCTAAATAATAATAGTGGCATGTCGGGAAAGGCCTGGGGACTGTGTACTGGTATAAACACTGAAAAAACAGGCGTCTTTGCCTTTAAATATACAGAATATTCAAATGTGACATATAGACTTGATTTGCTATTTTACATTGGCAGTAAGCTACTTTTATTATAAAACAAACATACACTAATGGCTCTTGCACATGGCCATTCTTGCCCTCCTCTCCACTGCATTCTGTTATAATCCGTTCAGCCACAGGAGAACGCAGGAGTAAACGCATCCCATTCTTCCTTATGGGTGCATACTCATGACGCTGCACGTAAAAGCCAAACACAGGTGGAACGCAGCTTGTTGTGTTTCACCTGTTGATTACAAATTGCCAACTAAAGATTTGAGGGACTTATTAGGGCAAGAAGGCACTAAAACAAATACATTTTCAGCCACCACTCCTCTCCTCTTCTCTATTGGTTGGTTGGTATTTGATTATAATCTGTGTATTAGGTATATTTCATGGATATTTAGTTAATGACATTATTGCTGTGGCATCCCCAGGAGCCCCCATGGCGGCCTTTGTTTTTGCCACCCCCGCCTCCCCACGGCACTCACTTTCAGCGCCGGACGGGGGTTGGGGAGGTTCACGTTGCTAGTGCATAGCGCGCAATTGCGCTCTCTGCAATAGAAGAGACAAATTTCCAGGTTGAAACCCAGAAATTTGGCTCTTAGTTACCAGGAGCGACGCTGCTTGAGGCGAGTGCCTCAACTCGCCTCATTGGCGGAGCGCCCCTGGGCATCCCCAGCACTGATGCCCTGGGGGTGGCACTTTTGTTTTTCAAATCACCTTGTTTTTGGACTTCAACCCACAGAGCGTCTAAACGGAAGTCACTATGCAGAGCTGGAAGTTGCGGCCTGATTTTCTGTATGGGTTTGAAAGCACCCCAGGTTTCTAAAGAAATTCTCAGTGTAGTGTTTTTTAAAACTTTTGTCTGGGGACCAGCATTACATTAAGCTCTGATTATGTTAGAACCACTTGGTTCAATCTCTGGGGAGAGTGCCGTCTCCCCAGAGAATTGAGCACCAGGCTATAGATATACCCATAGTGGTTCCACCGTTTCACGATTTCGTGCTAAATTTGTGAATTTTGCGGCAAATCAAAATGCCACAGATTAGCCCATCACTAATTATAAAGCACTAATCAACAAATATGAGTGTCAAGCAAATCCAGGAACATACTGATTATAGTATATATACAGATACATTTTTTTTAAATATTGTTTGGGTGGTTTTGTATAGAAAACATTTGTAGTAGAGCTGGGGTTCAACATGTAGAAGGTAGCTTAGTGGGCAAGTCCCTTCACTCAAATAAAATGGCTAGTTTTCTGTCTCATCTACTGTGGGGCAGATACACAAAAGGGCAAAATGGTCGACACTAGTGAAAATTCGCCAGAAATCCCATTCGCAATTGCAATTCCCGAACAGTTGTAGAGGACAACCGATGGTGAATGAGGCCATTGCGATAATTCAGTTGCACCCTATCGCCAGACGACTTTTCGCCACATTACCTCTTTCTCCAGAATTTACTTTGCAACCTCAGACCAGGCAAACTGATAAAACAAAGCTACATCTTCCTCAATCTTATGTCAGTGACATCATGTCCTGTATGCCGAAAATGCATTAATGTTGAAAAAAACGCTGGCGACCTTTCATTTTTTAAAGCTGAATTGCCTTCAAAAGTCTGAACTATTAAAGATTTATGTGTGAACAAATTCCCCAAGACATGTCCAAAAATGTCATGACTTCTATAGCGAGTTATATGCTAATCCTTTAAGAGAGAATTTTCAAAAAAAATTTCAGAGGTTCTTTTCTCTTCTTTCGATTGGTCACATATATTCCATACTTTAAGATTGTTTGAAATCAAAGGAAACTTCATCAACATGATACAGGTCTAGAACCAAACATATGGGTCTCTTTCCTCTAATTTTCCAATACTATGCACATGCCAAGAATACCCTCTTTCCTTCTTTATATTTGTTCTTAGGGTTGAACCTCTTGCTCAGCTAATTAGACAAGATCCCAATGTTTCAGGGGTGCAAATAAAAGGAATAGACTTTAAATTGAGTCTTTATGCAGATGATATATGTTTAACTATAACCAAACCTCAAACCACTTTACCAAATTCATTTGTCCTCCTTGAATTACTCTCAGATGTGTCAGGCTTATAAGTAAATATCTCTAAATCCCAGGTGCCACTAAATACTTCTGAACATGTTGTCTGACTTTTAAAGCTTATTTTCCCCTTTATTTGGAAATGCTCATTCTTAGAATATATTGGTGTCAATATAACGCCATCTTACATAACTCTTTATAAAAATAATTATCCTAAACGTATTAGAAAATTGGCTAATGATCTAGAGGAATGGTTTTGTTATGCCATTATGTGGTTTGGGATATCCGCGCGGTCAAAATAGCTTTAATACCTAGACCATTATATAGATTCTGGACTTCACCAGTAACAGTCAGCACAAAGGGTATCAACTTCCTTCAAACTAGGTAAATAAATTCATCTGGTCTCACAAACTCCCACACATAAACAAATGTATCATGTACAGACCCCTCATAAATGGAGGTTTAGGACTTGCATATGTACTAAAATGCTGCACAGCTTTCTCAGACCACGCAGTGGCATCTCTTGCACAGAGAATCGATTGGTACACCATGAATCACTTTTATCTCACCTAACTGATTTAACATCTTACTGGATGGACAGAAAGCAAACTAAATCCTTTACAATATTTGGTTTTGTACTAAGCATACCATCTATACCTGGCTTCAATTAGCCCACACAATGTTGAAGTGCCAGGCTACATTTAATGAGAAAAACGTATTTCTAAGTTCATTTCCAGATATCCCATTAGACTTTCATTAAATAAACCTTGAGAAATGTTTTTCTCATCAAACTGAATCAGACCAAAATTATAGTGTCAGGCTTTGGAGATCAGTTCTCCTGCTGAATTCTAATAAGCTGGTAACAACATCAATTCAAGAGTTAGAAAATTCATTAGGATATGGATAAATCAGCATAAAATATATAAGATAAATGAATGGATGAGCAGTTTGGATGGTCACTAATTGACTACTGAGTTCTATGCTTCAGGTTTTAAACAAATGTGGACTCTTCCAGTTCTCCATACAAGTTAGAGTAAAGTGATATGCATTTTCTTCCATTGTTTCGCATAGTTAACATGAAAGTGATTTGCCACTGGGTGCCTTTAACTTTTTTTGCTATTTTGTGTCAAAATATCGCCATTTGCCTCAGGAAATACAACATATACTGGTTGGGTGTCCTAAGTGACTGCAAATAATGTATAACTGCATGTGTATGTTGTATATTTTCTTGAGAAAGTCTCTAGTGGTGATGGAAACAGCCTAATAAAAAGTATTTTTTGTTACAGTAACTAAATGAAACACTAGGTTTTTTTTTTCCTGGCATTGCTTTATGATAGGCCTTTAGATTTGTGACTAAAGGAGCTTCATGAGCCAGGTACAGGGAATACAGAACTGAGAAACTATATTATGATGAAAATTAATAGTCTTTGTGCTTTTGTACCAAATCTTTCTTTGTAGCCCATTAAAAGAACAACATTTCTGACATCTTGAAACTTTTATCAAAACATTTATTATCATTTATTTATTTTTCAGAATTGTTTTTTTTTTCACTGTGAAAAAATTTCATATAATGGATGTCCATGAGAAAATATTTTCAATTGTTTCCTGTGAGAAAAAAATTCACCAGTAAAAACAATAGTAAAGTGTATAAAAAAACAGAATTATTTATTAGGGAAACACCGGAAAAATATTGAGATTTTTTTCAAATCTAATAGTGTTTTAGTTTTTTGATTTAAATATCTACAATTATTAAATGAATAAATACATAAAATGTAACATTTTTTTTCAGGAAATAGGCCCATCAAAAAATCAGATCCCTATCCATAAAGCTCTTAATCCGACCCTAGTGATAAGCAAATCTTTCACGATTTATTTCACTGAATATTTGAAAATATTCACATATTTCACTGGAAAATTGTGAAAATTGGTGAAGTGAATTGATGTCAGTGGGTTTTTTTGTGGTGACTTTATCCGTTCTAAATACATTGGCATTTATATGTGTAATTTTTTTGTGCAAAATACACAGGGTCTATTAGCATTTCTCTGTTTTTTTTTACTGAAAAATTTTTTGGCAGTTTCTTGAAAATAATAGTCAATGGCAAAATGCTGAATTGTATCATGAATCCATACATATTAAAAAACTGTTTATCTCTATCCAGCATGATTACACTATTTAGATTTTTACTATGAAATTAAATTTTTTCTGAATTTTATTATACCCTGATGATGGAAAAAGTCTGAATCTGAAAATCTGGCATCTGAGACCTACCTGGGGTGTATATGAGTTAATGGGAGAGGTCCGTATCATATTTGGAAGCTTTTGTAGTCTGCACTGGGGCAAAAATCAGGCAAAAATCTGTAAAATTCTGGCTTTTTGGAAAAAATCTTAAAAAAACAAGCAATTTGGATTTTCACAATTTTTTTTCATGTTTATACCCAATCCTGTTAAATTCAGATTTTTTTTTTTTTATAATAAACAACGTTCAATCATGGACTCTAGATTACTCAAACTATTTTGATTAAAATACTCTTTGATAAAAAAAAATGGCCCCCCAACTACAGTACCTAATATCCTTGGATAGCATGCAGTTAATATTAACATATACATTTGTTTAACGCCAGCATATTCTGCTGTGCTGTACATTAAAGTTGTACAGAACAACAAAATTATACAAAAATTAGAGGACATTATTAATAAGATATCAACATTTCTTCAAGCAGATGTATTAATTAGCACCTTCTCCAAGACTGGTCAGTTATTGTAACTCACCACATCTCAGTGCCCCTTACGAGCGTCTACTTGTAACTAGTACACTCTGAGCACACATGCTTTGGCCTGTTCACCAGTTCTTAACATCTGTCCTTTCACAAGGTCATTTTTCAGCAGCACATTAATCTCCTCATTTGTTTTTAATAGTCTCTATTGGTAACAGCAGTAAATTTGAAAAGATCAACAACAAAAGAGAGGCTTAAAGCCATGGATGCCTATATTCCCCAATGAAATTTTTTCCAAACAGTAGCATAGTAGCATATCGTGCAACAATTTGAATTGTGTGACTTTTTTAAATTGTAGCTCCAAAAACTCAAATTAATCGGATTATCGAACGGAAACCACCCATTTTTTGGATTATCAAACACAAACCAGTATCAGACAGCCCAAACCATGAATTTGCAAGACAGGCACTTGAAAGAAGGCAATCTTCCATCAGGCAATAAATAAATAAAATGTTTTATTATGTCATATGTATAGCCTTACGCGATTTGTGTTACAAACCCTTAGTCATAGGCTAACTGAAAACAGTTCAAAACACAGTATTTAAACACAAGTTCACCAATCTGATAACACTTCCAATTTATCAATTATCAAATCAGCAACAGTCAGTTAGGAACATACATTTCTAATAGGGCTATCACCACACTCCCAATAGAGGTAGTGGGTACCATCTTTGTATGCCTTAATATTGAAGGAAAATAAAAACAAAACCAATTTTATTTATAAAACCTTATGACAGGAAAGAATGTATATAGACAAAAACAATATTTGAAATAACAGGACACATCATATTCATTGTTTAATCCTTTGGGGAATCAAGTAGCCAACATAAATATCCGTTTGGTTTCTAAATGTAACATATTTAACTTGTCCCGTGCTCTTTGGTTCAATACAGGTATAGGATCCCTTATCAGGAGACCTGCTATCCAGAAAGCTCCGAATTACTGAATGGCTGTCTCCCATAGACTCCATTTTATCCAAATAGTCCAAATTTTTAAAAATGATTTCCTTTTTCTCTGTAATAAAAAGTATCTTGTACTTGATCCCGACTAAGATATAATTAATCCTTATTGGAAGTAAAACCAGCCTATTGGGTTTATTTATGAATTTATGAATGGGTTTAATTGAACTTCTAGTAGACTTAAGGCATGAAGACCCAACTTACGGAAAGATTCATTATCTGGAAAACCCCAGGTCCCGAGCATTTTGGATAACAGGTCCTATACCTTTACTAAACTTTGTATACCAAGTATCGTGAAAAAGTCCAAATTTCCTGAGAGACAATCTAAGAAATGTTTGGCTACTGTAGTCTAACTTATTTTTTCTAATATTTATTTCTTTTAGGGTCCTATTAGTCTGTCCTACATATTGAATGCCAAATTTGCCACATGATATAAGACACACGCCATGTAATATACGTGGGCCGTGGCATGTATTACAATTAATACATTTAAACATTTTATAGGCTCTGTTAGTAGAGTATGAGGAAAAGGTGTCCCCAATTTTCATATATCTGCAAGTGATACACCTCTTAGCACCACGTTTAAAACAACCCTTGTCCGCCAGCCAGGTTGGTTTGATATCATTTTTTATTGTACTGGGTGACAGTACATTTCTCAAGGTTTTGGGTCTCCTAGAAACAATTCGACAACCACTTTGTATGATTTCCTCTAGGATAGGATCTGTATTAAGAATGTCAAGATTTTTCATAATCAAACAGCCCAAAACCTTGAAACATCTTGAAAGCATAAAACAGAGATCGCAGAATATTAGTCATGCTACAAAAATAGAAATGGGATCAAAGAGGGACTATGAACCATTATATTGCTATAATTCAATAATGTTATTTGCTGCCTCTTAGAGAAGTAAAAAACATAAATATATACCGGTACTTATTCTGGAGACTAATTAAGGGTAATATTAAGAATACTAGAGCAGTGACCCTATGCAGAATGCATAACATATCTAAATGTTATTGACAGGCCAAAGAAAACTGATACTTCAGAGGACTTATACAAGAAATAAAGGCATACAGTGCTAGGAGTATAATTCAAAACATGCATTTTCTTGGAAAACTGGACATAACAATTTAAATGTTATTTCTAGTCAATGTTTTGTAAATTATGACTTGACAAAAGCTTCCTGTAGACTTAGATGGCTCCTGCCCTGCCTACACAGATTATATTTCATTTTGAATGACCAGAATTCCATATTGTTTGTTGCCTTTGGACAGATTATTTAAACATAAGATGTTTCACTAAAAGAAAGGCTTATTTACACACCCTTCATCAGTGCTGTGAAACAGGACAGGCACTTATTTTGAATACAGTTCTGTTTACAGATGAATTATCATCAGATTGCAAACTTGGGAGCTGTTATTCTTCAACATATACTGCACATACATATAGCACTCTATATTTTCTAGACCTTACAATTTCATATCATTAATGACGGATAATAGTTACTAACCAAACAAGAAAAGTTAAAATACAACTAAAATGCAGATATTTCTAATAAAGCTTTACTGAGTAATTAATTTTCTATCCAAAGCAAACATGGAAAAATGTTGTTTGAAAAAACTCAAAAATATAATCTCTTTACACATTATGTACTGTATTTCCTGATTAACATTTACAGTATACTTCTTAGACATTTTTTTTTATTTTCTAGACTAAACTAAATGTTCTACAGTTATTAATTGTCTTAGGGGCCACAATTTGCCCCATTTGTGAATGCCATCGAAGTGGTAGTAGTATCTCGCCCTAGAGTTTTTTTCTGGCAATTGTTTATATGCTGGCAGAATAAATGGCACACATGACTGCTCTTGGTACAAAGATAATTCAAATACAAAGGCAAAGCTGAGATCAGGAAGGAATTATTCTCCTTAAGAAGCAAACTGGAGACAGTTTGTATTTTGCAATTCTTTTCCTGCATTGTCCTTGATAATCTAGAAGCGTAGAAGGATTTATCTGAACAAAGTGTTGAACAGGGTAGTTCACTGCCTTTTAGCATGATACAGACAGTAGTATTTAAGAAAATTTAAAACAGTTTTATTTTTATGTTTTTAAGCTTAATTTCCTAAGGCACCATAACTAAGCAGCAGTTAGGAAGTCATCCTCCAAGGGGCTTGTATTTCAGTAATAAATGGATTCTAGTAGGGTAGATTGTTAATTGTTTAATATAAATGTTTAAAATGGTTAATACATTTGTTTAGGTTGGCCACTAGGGGGAGCTAGAGTATAACAATTGTTGTGGGTAGATAATAGGAAGTTATAAAAGGGAAGGTTTCCGGAAGTGATTTTGTGAGAGATGTGTCATGGGAAGCCAGTTGAGCAGAGGGCACTGCAGCAGTAGAGTCATCTCCTGGAAGAGGTACTGAGCCTAGGTAGTGTGAGGCTTAGTGATGTAATAGTAACTTAGAGAGGTAAACATGGGCAGCTATGGCCTCAAATAGAGGTGAGAGGCATAGTGTTCCCAGAGGGAATCCCGCCAGCCAGAGTTTAAGTGGAAAATGTGCTGTTACAGGAAATGTTTTGCAAAAGGCAAATAAAGAGAAAGTGATTGAACTGCAACTCTCTGCATAATTCAGTGTTTCACAGAAGGTTTCCCCCACATAAAAGGTCAGTGGTACATCAAGGGTTAACACGGTATGGCACAGGAGATATCTGCTGTTTGGGTTAGAATGGCGTATTGGAATGGGTGAAACACAGAAAAAGTGAATATCCTGAAAATAACCAACTTAAAAAACAGGCATTGCGTTTCAATATTTCAAACACCAAATAGACTGATTAAAAATTTAGCAAAATGATTTGCCACTGGTTATTTTAACTCAAATATTTAACATATATTTTCTTAACAGGGAACATATTATTGTATATATATTATACATATAACATGTTATTTTACAGCCAGTACAGCCATTCCCTAACATTGAAGAACACGAGGATTAAGAGGAGAAATTGCTACTAAGTAGTCCAAAACTCTCATGTGCACTTTTCCTACTATATGAATCATTCTAAAAGGAGGAAATTGGGAACTTGTAAAAGCAAACATGGGGCTAACATAAATTATTCATTAAGCCCTTTTACAACAAATACTGAAAATTCTGCTAAAGCTTGTTATGCTATAAAAACACCAGGAGCATCAAATTACTTGTAACCCCTTTAACAATGTCAAACATGGATATACCGTTCATGAAAATAAATGCTAATTTGCTAAAATAACTTTGCTCATTCCACCAGAAAAAAAAATCAGTTGAGAAAAAGATCCTTTTGACAATTCCTCATAATATGCATAGTCTTAATTTTTTTCTGTTTATTTTTGTTGTTGTTTGTTTTAATACCATTCTTGGTATTACATTTATAATGAATTGATTAAGCAAAAAAGATTAAAGGAAAAAATAATTGGCAAGTATATTAATAAATATTTATTTAAATATAGTTTTTCTTTATATTCACTTTTAGATTTTAAGTGGTCAGTTATCCTAGCAGTATATTTCAGACTGTGGGTAAGAACCAGAGCATCCTGGGTAAACCCAGACATACATAGAAAATCATGCAAACCCCAAAATATAGTGTCCTAGTTGGAATCAAACCCAAAGGCTTTATCACTGTGAGACAGAAATGTTGACCACAGGCAATCTTTGCAATATTTTCTAATTTATATAATATGAATAATGCTGATAAAACCCCAGAATAAGCAAAGCTGCTCTCCCAAAAACAAGGCACACATAGAGCTCATGTCGCGTATTTGTTATTAATGAAATTGTGCTCTGCTTTGTTCAACATTGCAAATTTTAACCCAGGGATGCCCTTTTCTACATTGTCAGATCAGGTGGATAGCAAAAGCATGGAGATGGAGGGGTTCTCCATTGTCTACCCAATCCATTGGCTAGGTACTGTAGCAGTATTCAACACCTTGGCTATGTAGCAGTATTCAAGTTAACAATATTGAAGATGCACTGTAAAAATCAAGTGAATTAACAGGCAGACTTTTCCTGATCTCCTGATTCAGGCTCCTCAGTTGATGTCCATATCTCCGTATCTCAGTAGTGAATAGGCCTTGAATTTGATCTGATGCCTCACACACTCCTAGCTGTAGGTTATTAGTGTCAGTCATATGGCACTGGTTGTGCCAATTTGGACTGTCTGCAGATGTGTCCATTCTCTCCCTCTCTTGAATCCTGGAGAGAGCACTTAATCACACTCACATATACATGCATGCCCTTTCACGTAATCTCTCTTGCATTCTGGCACATCTCATAAAGAGATGCCAAGGTCCTCATTCTAGTGCTAGCACTGGTACTGATTATTGTCCTGTTTTGTGACCCTCTCTCATTGGATTCGCCTTGATGCTAATTTTCTCCATTTATGATTCTCATCTCATGTTCCTTATTCTCTGCTTGGTTATCAGTTACGTGCCTATGAACTTATTACTTCTGGTAGCTCTGTTACTCTTCATCTGGGCTCAATCCTGTTTCAACTCAGAATCTGAGTTCCCAGTGAGGAGCAATGGGGAAGCTATTATTTGTCAGACCCACTACAGAAGTCTGATAATAAGGCCATTGATGCAAACTATGGTCAGACTCATTGCAGGCAAGGACCCTCAAGTAATCTGATCAGTAGCCCAGGGGACAATGTTTGGATCAGTCCAATTTGACACACCAATCAGTAAAAGATCTGCTTGTATTGTGATAGGCTGAACAAGCAGACTACCCATACACTTATCTCTTAGGTCCCTATTCTGTTGATTTTAACCAGGGTTCTAACAACAACGGCACCCATCATAAAGGCTTTGGTCCTACCAGTTTACCTGTTCTTAATACTATATGCTACTATAGTACCTCTTAGACTAGCTTCCACTCATCCCTGCTACTTTCTGACTCATGGGACCCTCCACAACAATTCCTGTTGCATATAGCACACAAAATTTGTAATACATTGCCTCCTTCCTCATACATCTCAAGTTTAATGCTACTAGGGGGCTTCCAGATACTGCCTGTACCACATGGAACACTAAGCCATCTGCATTATCTGGCACCACACCATGTTAGTCTGCCCAGTGCTCTCCCTTCTGAAACCCCTGCCTTTGAAATACTGTATTAGTTTAACTGATAAAGCTCCTAGGATCACTAACACTCATCACACATTGCATCAATGTGACTTTTACCACATTCTTACATTATTTTTTCCCACATATCTGAGGAATACCATAAAATGCTTAATCAGTTATTCATGTCAAGAATGGTTTATTATAGCGCTTAGATTAAAAGTGGTGGATGATGCATACTTTTAAATTGAATAAATTGCTACATGCCTGAAAATACGAAATCAAATGTTCACTGTTACTGCTAATTACTGGAAAAAAGATAATACACTGATACATTATGATCGATCATTGCAGGTATCTTAAAGAAAGAAACGTAGCTGGAATCAATTGGGCATGCAATTTGGGTAATTTCTCGTATGCTAGGAAGCATAAAGGTATATATAGAATTAGCCATTTATTTCTTCTAAAGACACCTTCTTACGAGACTTAACCATAACAATATATGTTTGAAATGATGATCATTTTCCTTGTATATTTTGGCTCGTTTACATTCATGGAACTCAGATTAATGTAGATCACACTAGAACAATTTATCTGGCGATGCAATAACAAACTGGACATTTAGATGCTGGGACTTTTTATTCATAAACATTAGTGATTACAATGTCCAACAAGGTTACATATATTATAAAAAGCAACATATTTTTCCTCAGCTATTTCAGTCTATTCTTGAGTAAAACTGGAAAAGTTATTGAATAAAAAAAAAGTAAAAAAAAATAATTGAAACTCAAGATATATAAAGGGAGCAAAATGGGGGATATGAATTCCAAATATAAATTCTAGTTGAAGGGATAGTATGATATGCAGTCATACCACTGTGATTAGGCTTGAGTTATGTTTAGCTGAGAATCAGAGGGTGAAAAGGGAAAAAGATGATGGTATGATGTGTTATCATACCACTGTGACTTTGTTTGAGTCAGGTCTATCTGGGAATCATACCCCCTTATGTAATAAAAGGCACAGGAGTAGGGATGGGCAATTTGACCCATTTCGTCAAAAATTTGGCGCCGGCGAAATGGCGGCTACATTTTTTTGACACGTCCTTTTTTTTGACGCACGACGCCATACAAGTCTATGGGTGTCATTTTTGTGGCGAATCAAGGCGAAAAAATGTGCACATCCCTACACAGGAGCATTAACCTATAGCAACCAATAAGATGTTTGCTTGTAAACAGGTCAGCAGTAATCGATACCTGTTTATGTTTATTGGTTACTAGGAATCACTGCTCCTGGCGTAAACGTAATGTCTTTTATTTCATAACCCCAATAGTAAAAAACTTTTAAAGAGAGAAGCATACTGGATTCGGCGTTTAGAAACCCTAGCCCCCAATGGCCTTAATAAAGAATACGATCTACAGGCAATTTTCTAATAATGTTGGTTTTAATCATGTTTTTAATATTTATCTTTTACAGAATAAATTATTCACAATTATGCGAACAGTATTGAAGACAGGATCAGATAAGTGGCAATATGAAATAATGTCTATATTCAGATTGTTACATTGTTTAAATCTGTCAAATTGTTTGCTACCTGTTTTTTTAAAATATATTGTAACCATACCAGTTAATGAACACTAGAGGGTGCTTTTTAGAGTGCCTTAAAAAGGAAGTTGTAACAATGTATCGGTTAGTTTGATAAAGAGCCAGGATGTGGCTTGAAACGTAACTGTGTCTTTGGTCGTAGCCAAGTTACAATAAAGGCTTTTTACCCATGATACGGTGCTGTCCTTTTCTGAAATTATAACCCCAATAGTGTCACGGAAGAGGAAGATTAGTCGTAGATAACAGCCCACACTGACACCAAGCTATTTCAAAATCAAGACAAGAGGCGGTGGGGTGGAGAGAGGCCAGTAAGGTCCAAATGCATTACCAGGGATTAGGCAAGTGGGAGGTCAGATATGCCAAAGGTAAGGGCAGGTGGAGCTGGATCATGGGCAGGAATCAAGCAAAAGGTGAGGTCAGGTGGCAAACATCACAGAATTGAACCATATGTATTGTTATTTAAAGGGAATAACATGATGGATTTAATGGCATGGTACAACACTCCAAAGTGACAAAGAGAGTGCACAATAGTTTTCTTCTAACTACTTTTAATGGAATGTGATATTCAGTATTTTCCAAGCAAATTTTGGTTATTTATGCAATAAGCTGTGATTAAATGTTGTGGTCAGTTCTGAACACTGTTTCAGGGTCATCTGAGGATTCTCCTTGTCATGAGCGTTTGATGTAGTGTTTAACTGTTTTTCAATATTGAGATAGGCTCACCTATACAGATATATTGTTAAAAAATTGTTAGATTTAACTGCGCATTGCAAACATGCCAACTTTGATCAATTTCTTCTGCATTCATCCAAAAACTCAATTAATTGTAAACAGCATGAGTATTTATTAAAGGATTTTTAAAATATTGCCTCAGAAAAGATTTTGCAAGAACTCTGCCAAAATGTATTAAAGTAAACATCAAAACAAAGTAGAAAATGTAGAAATTAAAACTCATGCAAGTGTGTGATACATTGAAACCAGAACACAATCCTGGGGCCTAGAATGTTTTCTTGTTCTGAAATGTAAAGCAAACATTTGAAAAAGCCTACCTTTTTTACCTAATCAGGCTTAATTAAATATCAGGCTTACGGGCTTCTCAAACCCAAGTTCTAACAAAGTTTCAGTTCACTGCTTTAGATTATCGTCTATCGTCTATCTAATTTTTATCCTATGTCTTCAGTTCCATGTTGCACTATACAATACACAATATGGCCCTGTTTTACAAATATAGTAATAATAGTCTGCCATTTGAGAAGGAAGTGTTAGTATTGCAAAATAATGTATATGTTGCACAGGACAACTCCTGAAAAACTAAAAGGCAGAAAGCACACTCTTTAAGTCTTATTGCTAGTAGGTGATGGGCAAATTAATAGAGCTTGGGAGTTACCTGTGACCTCAGCACCTGCATCTTTGTCAGAGTGTTGGAGACCTGATAAACATTTGTTTCGCAAACTCCTTGATCCAAAGAAGACCCTTTTCCTACATGGACACCCTGCCTCATTTTGGCTACAGTATGTCTAACTTCCTCTTCCTCTTAGATTGCTCTTGCAGGCAGGGCCCTCCACCAATTGTCTTCTAACAATATGTCATTGTAACTGTGTGAAGTTTTGGTGAAACGTTTGTCTGTTGATGTAAACAGATGCTGCACATAAGCAACAAGGCACAATTCACAGCATTTATTTTGCTTTAAAATGTAATGACACCTGAAATTAAACTGTTTTTAAATATATCATAACATTTTATACTTTTATAAAATTACCATAAAAGTACTTCCTGATGTTTTTACATTCCCTATCAGATTTATGAGGGGGCTTCCATATTTGTGCAGCAATATTCATTTTATGTTACAAATTCTAACTTACAGGTTAGGTTGAGGAACTTCGTTTAACAATTACTTATACAAGCAAACCTATCAGTGAAAAATGATCAACATGACAGATATGTATTTTTTTATGCACATTAATTTTCTGAATTTGTCCCAGCTGGAAATACACTAATGGAAGATTTTTTTTTAATGTAACTAACCCTCTAAAACAGCTCAACTCATATTTTCACAAACATTTTTTTCTGTGTTTTGATTTCCAGCATACTGCTTGTTTAAAATGTATACTTTTTTGTCCAAATATTTTAGGAATGCAGTAAATGTATTTATATTTTACTGTCATGAATTAGCACGAAAACTAGAGCATTTTGTTAAATCCTACTATTTAGTAAACGGTAGATGAAAGGAAAGCCCTCTATCATACTTGACAGATTTAAGGATTGTGGTGTTTTATTAATTTGTCAAAACCACTTAAACCTAGACAGAAGGGTACAATACAAACAGTAAGGGGCAAATTTACTTATGGTCGAATACCGAGAGTTAATTAACCCTCGATATTCGACTGTCGAATGGAAATCCTTTGACTTTGAATATCGAAGTCAAAGGATTTACCACAATTTGTTCGATCAAACGATTTTAATCCAATCGATCAAACGATTTTTCTTTGACCCTAAAAAACTTAGAAAGCCTATGAGGACCTTCCCCATAGGCTAACATTGACTTCAGTAGGTTTTAGGTGGCGAACTAGGGGGTTGAAGTTTTTTTTTAAAGAGACAGTACTTCGACTATCGAATGGTCGAATAGTTGAAAGATTTTTAATTCGAATCATTTGATTCGAAGTTGTAGTCGAAGGTCGAAGTAGCCCATTCGATGGTCGAAGTAGCCAAAAAAAACATTCGACATTCAAAGTTTTTTTTCTTCTATTCCTTCACTCGAGCTAAGTAAATGTGCCCCCTAAATGTTGTAAATGGTCTAATCATGAATTACAACTTCTTGTGATTGATCCATCCTTTTTGTGTGGCACAGGCGACTCCTACATACCTCCTAGTTAATATCGTATTTATTTAGAAATATCTGATTTTTTTTTTTAACATGCTAGGTCAATGGAGTAAAAAATAGCAGTTCAGGTATTCATGACTAATACATAAGATGAAAAGTAAAGCATATAATCACACAATATTCATATTCCAGTTATTTTGTAAATTCACAAAGTATGCTGTAAAATGAAATTCATCCTATATTTTGTATTAATTGATTCTATTTTTTTTATATAAAATCTGTTAATATTCCAGTAATTTTGAATAAAACAACTATGTTTATTCATAACAGTTTAAAGTGAGATACGCCCCTTTTTTTACACAAGCTCAATGAATAGGGCATGTGCTGTACAAACTTTTTGCATTTTATTTTAATAAATAATATAGATGGTTTCTCTGGGTTCTGGCTGTAAACAAGAATACTTCCTGTCACTTTCTGATCCAGAAGAACTTCTAGGGGTCTGAAAAAAAATAAGTACCAGTCCACTGAGAAGCCCCTTATAATGCTTAAAGGCTGCTGTTTAGATAGGGAGCTCTGAGCAAATTGATGAGTAAGGTCAGTGAAAATAGCTAAACTTTCTTTTTTTTAAAAAAAAATATATTTTTATTAGTAGTGATGGGTAAATCTAACCCATTTCACTTTACCAAAATTCTCAAAATGGTGAAAATGTGAAAAAATGTGAAAAAAAAGAGCATTAAAGTCTATGGACACCAAAAAAATGTTGACGCGTGACAAATTGTGCGACAAATTTTTGACATGCAACTATTTTTCTCACCCATTAGAGCCTATGGGCGTCATTTTCAGGTGAAACCTGGTGAAAAATGTCACACATCACTATTTACTCATTTTTTCAAAGCTTTTAATAACAACACCTCTTTCAAAGTACAGACAAAATGAGTAGACATCATTTCAAATCACAATGTCCAGCAACATTAAGGGGGTTATTTATCAAAATCCCAAATTTTCTCACTATTTTCTGAAAATCACTCTGACCAAAACTGCACTAGAATTGCTTGTGGGAAAAGACTCGATAAAATCGTGTATGATTTCTGTTTGGTTTGTCAAAACGGCACACTTTTTTGAATTTAAACGAAACCCGGCACAGATCAGGATTAGGGATGTAGCGAACTGTTCTGCTGCGAACTAGTTTGCGCGAACTTCGACTGTTCGCGTCCGCCGAATGTTCGCGAACGTTTGGGAACGTTCCTATTTTGAGTTTGCGTTCGATTCGAATACAAATCGTTCGACCATTCGACCATTCGACCTCTAAAAACCGAACGATTTCCATTCGTTCGAACGATTGTAAGCATTCGATCGAATGATTTTCATTCAATAGAACGATTTTTAAAACGTTCGATCGAATGATTTTTCATTCGTTCGAATGCTTAAAACGTTCGATCGTTCGATTCGAATGAAAATCCTTCGAATCGAACGATTTTAGCGGGTGTTCGAAGTTCGCGAACTGTCCGCGAACGTTCGCATTTTTTGCCGGTGTTCGCGAACGGCGTTCGCGAACACCAAATCGGCAGTTCGCTGCATCCCTAATCAGGATATCTTAGAAATGTCAACGGGACATCTGCCATTGACTTCTACATGAACTCAGCAAGTCTGAGTTGGAGAACTTTTTTATTTGGACATTTAACACCATAAGGGTAATAAATCTTGAAAAAATCCTATTTATTGTGTTCATTTTTAGCAAAAGTGTTTCTAGGTCTCTAAACTACTTGAGCGCCTAGTCTACAACCGACTTACCTCATTCCTCTCTGACAATAACCTGCTAGACCCCCTACAATCTGGTTTTAAGCCACAACACTCCATGGAAACTGCCCTGACTTGACTAACTAATGACCTTTTAACCGCTAAAGCCAACAATCATTTCTCACTACTAATACTGCTTGATCTCTCAGCCGCATTTGACACTGTAGATCACCCTCTCCTCCTCCAGTCCCTCCAGTCGCTTGGCCTTCGTGACACAGCCCTGTCCTGGTTCTCTTCTTACATCACCAATCGTTCCTTCAGTGTCTCCTACAATGGAGTATCATCTTCTCCCCTACCTCTTTCTGTTGGAGTTCCTCAAGGCTCTGTCCTAGGACCATTACTATTCTCCCTCTACACTTCCTCCCTTGGCAAATTAATAGATTTGTATGGTTTCCACTACCACCTCTATGCTGATGATACTCAGATCTATCTCTCATCTCCTGATCTCAACCCAGAACTCCTAACTCGCGTCTCCTCCTGCCTGTCCGCTATCTCTACCTGGATGTCGCAACGCTACCTTAAATTAAACCTCTCTAAAACTGAAATGGTTCTCTTTCCTCCAACTAACACCAGTAGCATCCCCGAAGTATCCATCATAGTTAAGAATTCCACTATCACCCCCTCTCCTCAGGCCCGGTGCCTTGGGGTTATCCTAGATTCTGCCCTGTCATTCACTCCTCATATCCAGTCACTTATTAAATCATGTCACTTCCACCTAAGGAACATATCCAAAATACGATCATTTATCACCCAAGACGCTGCCAAAATTCTTATTCACTCTCTCATCATATCGCGTCTAGACTACTGTAACTCACTTTTAATTGGCCTCCCCCTCCAGAGACTGTCACCTCTCCAGTTCATAATGAACACTGCTGCGAGGCTCATACACCTCAGCAACCGCTCCTCATCTGCCTCGCCATTCTGTCAATCCTTGCACTGGCTTCCGTTACCTTTCAGAATCAAATTCAAATTATTGACACTGACTTTCAAAGCACTTCACAACTCTGCTCCACCCTACATCTCTGAACTCATCTCTATATACTCACCCACTCGCTTACTACGCTCCTCTACTGACCTGCTGCTCAACTCTTCTCTCATTACCTCCTCACATGCTCGCATTCAAGACTTTGCAAGGGCTGCACCCCTCCTCTGGAACGCTCTCCCACGGTCTGTCCGACTTTCTCCCAACCTTTCTGCTTTCAAAAAATCTCTGAAAACGCACTTCTTTCGAGAAGCCTACCCTCACTCTGCTTAACTACCAAACGCAACACCACATACAATATCACATTTCTCACCCACTTACTTCGATCTTGCCCACTCCCACACCTTGTGTATTACTCCCTTCCCTTTAGACTGTATGCCTATGCATAGGGCCTTCCTCACCTTTTTGTACCTGTATTGATTGTGATGTTTGTTACTTCATATATTCTATATATGTAATTTGTGTGATGTAGTTGTATAATCACAGTTACTTTACAGTGCTACGCAATATGTTGGCGCTATATAAATACATGTTAATAATAATAATAATAATAATAATAATAGGTGTAAACTGTACCTTTAACTAGTCCCGCATCTAGTTCTATTGTTCCCAAGTGGCTACATTCTGCCACTAAACTACATTGATTGACAAAATATGTTGCAAACTGACACCTTTTCCAGTCAAATATTCTCTTTAGACCCAGCTTTTCAAAAAAAGCCTTCAAATCTCACATCAAAAGGATCAACCTTTTGGGCGGCCTATTCCTCTCCCTTTAGCCCACTGTCTCAGTTATCATGTTATTAATTTTCCTTGACTTCCACAATGGGTCCCTCATAAGCAAATAACATAAGTTAGAAGCCATATATCTAAAAACATTTTTGCTATGGTGTGATACCATATATAAGCAGGGAAACCAATGCACCCTACTGTTTTAGGCTAGGAATATAATTATAAAGTGACATAAAAACATTTTATTAGAAGTTGGTTAAAAAAGCCATTAAGCTTAGCACCAAATAAGGGGCACACTGAATTAATCTACTCAAATATGTAACTTTTTGGTGGGGGATTAAACTTGTTGGCAGAAGAAGTGGGTCTTCATCTTTCAAAAATACAACCAATAATGGCTTAATTTGTTAAAGGGAGAAAGATGATGCTAGTCCCCCAGATCCACCATACAAATGAATTCACTTTGTAGTTATCTAGCTTATAAAACAAGATGGCATAATGATAGGGGTTGTTTGTATAGCAACAATCATTTTATGTTAGTCTTTAACACACCACAACCTTTAATTTAACAGTAAACAAGCATCTAGCGGGTATGCGGATTTGCATTGAGACCAGTGTGAAAATGGTCAAATGTTCTTTTGTAATTCAGAAAACCAGCACAGGCTCAAGATATAGTATATCATCTTAAACATAATATAATATTCTTACTTTTTGTGCCACTATAAAGAAATGAACAAAATGGAGGGTGTCTGTAATTCTGGTTTATTCAAATGATCTCACATATACAATTTCCCAAGGAACCAGAGTTATGTTGATATGGTTTCATTCAATCAATAACATTGTCTGGCCTAAAAATGGACATCTACAGTATCTCAAAAGATCTATCAGCCTGTAAGTACAGAAAACTTCTACAAAGGAAGAAGCAGCAATTTTAATTTTAGTCCCATATTCAAAAAGATAGGTATTTGCTAACTAAAGTTTGGTGGAACTTCCCGCTTCTGCCTCTTAACTGTAGAAGTAATTAAATAAGGACTCCCCAAACAATATCCTTCAGAGTTGTCTTAAGCAAAGTGCTCAAATGGAGTAGACAAAGCTTAGTTCCTGCGTAGTTAACACAATCTTTATTTTGTTCCAGGGGTATTTTTTGCAAAATATTCTGTGGAAGATCAAACTAAATTGAAAACAATATAATTTTACAGATGCAGCACTTAACCCTTTGAATATCATGCAGAAGAGCAGACATAAAAAGAATACAATATGAAGATTTTGCAATTTGTGACCTGGAGGCAATCAGTTTGGGTATTGCCATATTCTTTTTAAGAGACACTGAATTATGGCTTATTTACTTAAAGGGAGCAGCATTACTGGTTCTGTAGACTGTTGTACTGCGTTGAAATAGTGTTATTTGTGTGCTTTTCATTCATCACAACGTGTTTCTATTCAGTGTCCGTGGGAGCTATACTTAGAAAACGTAAAATATTTAGTTACTTCAAGGTTGTAAAATTTTTCATTTTTATTTTGCTTGAAATGCACAAAAGAATCAGATCAAGTGAAGATTTTGAAGTTTGCATTTGATCTATTGTATGTTTCTATTTATTCTAGACATTCATACTTTTTTTTAAAATGAGAGTTTCCTAGTGATTGAAAAAACCTCTTAAACTACACACATTTTAATTGTGATAAATAGGCCTTAATGTGTTGCTCTAAAACAAATTATAGCTGTCCAGTGCTTTAAAAGCAATTGGGCCTATTTATTAAACCTCAGATTTTTCTGGTTGAGTATTTAACGGAGAAAACTCAAATTTTTATAAGGAAAAAAACTCAAATTCTTCTAGATTTATTATGCTCTGAAATTGCTAAAAGTTTGAATCCAAAAATACTCCAGGTAAAACCTATAGAAATCATGTACAGTAGAAGTCAATGGGAGATGGTCCCTTTAAGTTGGAACATGTTTTTACATTCAGGATTCTGAATAGTTGTGGGCTATTTGCCTTGGGTTTTTATTCAATAATTTGAGTTTTTAGGGCAGGAACTTAGAAAAGTCACACAATTCGATCGTCAAATTGAAAAAAGTTGTACCAATATTTTTTCGAGAATAATTATTGGTAAATTAAGGGGATTTGGGTTTGGGAGTTTTGCATTAAATGATACAACTATTAACTTATGTTTGAACTATGACAGTGAAGCATTGTTATATGATTGCTGGTCGTGTTGATATGACTTTGACTTGCACTTCAGTCTAAAATATAACAGTAAGGGGCCCATTTACTAACAATCAAATAGTGATTGTTGCCATGAATCACAAAAAAAGTGTGGTTTTCCTATATTTCTTAGATTTATTGTGTAAACACTAAAAAAACCTTTAATGCCAAACCTGTCAAGACAGGTAGCATAGATTTAGAAGTGAAGGTTAGACAGCGGTTGATAGAATAGTAACAATTGCTGGGTTACTAGAGTGGTCCCGAACAACTAAGCAAGTGAATCTGAAGAAATTGAAGACTGGTTGGAATATTTTAAAGGCCTCAAAGGACAATTGTGCAAAAACAACGAATGAACCTGTGCAAACACAGCGATTAAGATAGCATTGTATGATATTTGAAAACCTTACTTTGCTTGTTGCATGAATTTTATTATGAATTATTAAAATTAAGGGTTGACATTGCCTAAGATGTCCCAAATGACCAGATCATCCTTCAAATATGCAGGTTGCCTTCTTTACCTGAAATAGAGTGGTATGAGATCTTTCTGCCTTGTATTTCCTCATTTACTGGAATGTAATGGCTTTTTCAATTCTGGATAGAAGTACACATATCTAGTGCTAGTGCTAAAATCTCGGTTTCTCTTTACATCTGAAATAACATCTTTTTGCAGCTACGTAGTAGTCCTTTAATAACACCAGCACTGCAAATAGAAATTATTTGAAGATGCCATCATTTCTGGAACAACGATAACTTTTTTTAGTTTTTCAGTAAGAAACTTTATTACATTCAGTGCACACTGGTGCATATCAAATATATATATATTTTCCACTGTCAGTTGGGTTGTTAATACAAGCAATGTTAAATACACACAAAGGCTATGTCAGATAATTTCCTTGATATCTTTGCATTTTGTGGTTGATTCTTAGGGGTTATTTGATTAAATTACTCAAAATATATTGACATGTTTCTCAAAAGAGTTTATATGACCTGGAGTCATCTGCATCACATTAACCCCTTGGAGTCTATCTTAGAAAATCTAAGGTTTTATTAAATCTGAGGTTTTATTTTGGATTTTGAGTACTCCAATAGTACCTGTATTTTTTCTGGTATGGCTTCTTGGGTGAAGTTCATAACTACTTATCCCTGGATCTGCAAGAAGTGGAGATTAAAGAACAGAACAAATTAAAACCAGGGTTTCTATTTCAAGCATTGGATAGATAGTACAGTAGATCAGTTGAAACAAACAATGGTCTTGGAATATCATGAAAGGATCACAGGAAGGCTCAATCAAGCATACATACAGAACTTTAAAATACTTTTGGAAGTGGCAGTCAAGCAAAATTACAAACAATAGAAAATTAGCATTGTGTAGTAGCTGGCAAGTCAGTCCATGACTGTTCCATACCTTTTCATGACTTAGGGGCATGTTTACTAACATTGGAGATAAATATCTGGAGAGATTTCTGGAGATGTTGCCCATGGCAACCAATCAGCAATTAGATTTAAACAGCCACAGCCAAGTTAGAAAACAAAAGCAAAGATCTGATTGGTTGCTATGGGCAACATCTCCAGAAATCTCTCCAGATATTTATCTCCAATGTTAGTAAACATGCCCCTTAAGATTAAAAGAAATCAGACCATAGACATTCATTTTCAAGACTGGCAACAGCTGATACAATAAAACTGGATATATTTTCCTCTCCGTTCTAAAAACTATGGCATACATCCATTTGTCTATTGCACTTCCCTTTCAAATTTTTGATGCTGCATTTGGTCATCTCTCAGCCACCCCTCACACAAGCAGAAACAACAAAGGATTTAATCAACATGAAGGTCCACCCATGAATACTGTATTCATCATCACAATGGCATTAAAGTGAGAATGAATGTAGAGTATCTCACAGGATACCAAATAGGTCTTTTTACTCAACAAGACCAAACTTCTTTTTTTTTTGCATGTTGTGGGAGTTCTAACTATACTATCAGTACCCCTGAGCTAGTGACACTGTAAAAATGCTCATGGATCTTTACATTAGTTTACAAGAAAGAAATGTGTCCAGGTTGTCTTGGCACCAACCATCTGGACATAATTCAGCATGTGGATGTTGATGGTTGCTGGGAAATCAGTACAAAGATTCAAGACTGTCCTTATAGGCCATCAGGGTCCTAGACAGGGACAAGGACTGTCTGATTGCCCTTCCATATAGCAGGGACTCTTATTCAGCAGTCAATACTGTATATAAACCTTCACAGCTGCAGCTGCTACTGATGCCTTGTTTCCCAAAAATACCCTCTTGCTGTGTTCCAGAAATCAAGGTTTTTGTTTAAGTCTAAAAACATACCCCACACATTATTTAAATGAATCAGCTGATGTAATCAAATTTACACTTTGTTTAATTTTTTTGTTGCTTTCCATTCTAAGCACTACATTCAGGAATTTCTGACAAAGGGTGGGAGCCCCCAAACCATTGAAAACTTGTCACATCCATGGCTAATGAACCAGCTATAGGCCACTTTGCAATTTAAGTTTGTGCACCTTGCTATCATTCTGACTTTTGGCTACATTGCCAGGTGTTTGCCTGGGAATGGTTGCAGGACAACAAAGCCAATATTGATATTTGGAGTGCTAAGATAGCAAAGGCATTTGCAGCGAAAACAAAGACAACACATCTTTATTTTTTTTCATGTTTTTTTCCTTATTATTTAATGTGTGGTATTTATAACGTAGGTCGAAAAAGTGGTAGAAGTTAAAATTCAAGGTGAAATCTTAATTATACAATGACCACCTATATTATAAACCATTCTTAAACATTGTTATCAAGCAACAGAAGGGCTTCATTGTTGACTAGTTATCATGGTCAGCACCCTAAATCAGAACTAGTGCCAAGCCCCCTGGTCTTGGCTCAGCTTCACCAGTAGTGTGGCCACCTTTGGCTTTGGGAGGAGCCCTCAGCGTACTCAGATGCCACATGGACGTTCCGAGAGGAGCAAGGCGAGGCGTTCTGGCAGGCAAAGGGCACGACAGTTGTAAAAGTCAGTTAGGCCGAAGGTCGCGATATAACAGGATAAGGCAGAATCGTCATCAGGCAGGCTGGGTCGAGGCAGGCAGATAGCAAGGATCGTCAAATAGGCAAAGGGTCAAAACTGGGTGATCAATCAAAGGGTTAAGCAAAAGAGTTGTCGTAGGCAGGCAAAGGTCAGGATACAGATTGTCGGATTGTCAGAAAACAGGCTGGGTCAAACACGGATAATCAGATCAGAATACAAAACACGCTCAAGGCTCAGGAAACCACAAGAACAAACATCTATCACGGGCAAAGTCCGGAAGCCCTTTCAAACTATTTATACATTTCAATTTGGCGCCATTGCCATCATCACGCCAGCGCACCTGCGCCTTTAAGAAACATGGAGGCATGCTCGCGCGCCCTTAGAGGGACAAGATGCCGCCGGATACGGAGCGGCGCGGCGGGCATCCCCGCCGCACCCCTAGACCACCAGGGCAGGTAAGTTTTGTTACACTAGTATTTTAACACCACTGTTCCAGATCTGTAATAAGATTGACACACTAGGCAGCTGACAGAACTGCAAATCAAGTACAAATGACAAAGAGTGGGGTACCACAGAATAAGGAGGCAATTTATCTACTTTTACAGCACACCAGAAATGAGTGAGAGGATTCTGTTAATTCTGTCAGAAAGGACTTTGTGTGATAGGTCAAACGTAGGCGAATAATTCATGTGATACAATTAAAATAACTATTCTGATTAGAAGCTCACTAAAAAGAACCCATTTAGGTTTTAGATGTTTAAGGTTTATTACTGCTAATTATTCTCTACAAATGTCCTAGCTGTGGTCCACAATACTTTTTAACTTTTTAGCTTTTTAAAATGTGAGTAGTTACTAAAAAGCACAAATATCTGCATAAATCATATACAACTAATGAAGCATCATAATCGTGATTTACTCTACTTTATGAATTTACATGTTGACCTAGATATACCTGGAATGTACTACTAATCCACTGATGAAAGGGACATTTCAATCTTCAGTGAGAAGCCATTTTCCTTACTCTTACTGCATTAATACCATATATACTCGAGTATAAGCCGACCCGAGTATAAGCCGAGGTACCTAATTTTACCTACGAAAACTGGGAAAACTTATTGACTCTAGTATAAGCCTAGACACAACTACAGCCCTGTCTCCCAGCAGCGCACATTCTGCCAAAGCGACCCCCCCAGCGATCAACCGGACTTCTTTGCAAAGTTGATGGTGACAGAGAATTGCCAAACGGATTACTGTGTGCATTGTCCCACTGTCCCACTACCATGTGCAGATGGTGCTGTGTGATATTGCCATCACTGTTAATCCTTCATATAACCAACAGAGGGCGCTGTGTGATATTGCAGTCACTGTTATTTTTTAATATAACCAACAGAGGGCGCTGTGTGATATTGCAGTCACTGTTATTCTTTCATATAACCGACAGAGGGCAATGTGTGATATTGCAGTCACTGTTATACTTTCATATAACCAACAGATGGCGCTGTGTGATATTGCAGTCACTGTTATTCTTTCATATAACCAACAGAGGGCACACTGTTATTATTTCATATAACCAACAGAGGGTGCTGTGTGATATTGCAGTCACTGTTATACTTTCATATAACCAACAGATGGCGCTGTGTGATATTGCAGTCACTGTTATTCTTTCATATAACCAACAGAGGGCACACTGTTATTATTTCATATAACCAACAGAGGGTGCTGTGTGATATTGCAGTCATGTTATTCTTTCATATAACCAACAGAGGGCACACTGTTATTATTTCATATAACCAACAGAGGGCACCGTGTTATATTGCAGTCACTGTTATTCGTTCATATAACCAAGAGAGGGTGCTGTGTGATATTGCAGTCACTGTTATTCTTTCATATAACCAACAGAGGGCGCACTGTTATTCTTTCATATAACCAACAGAGGGTGCTGTGTGATATTGCAGTCACTGTTATTCTTTAATATACCAACAGAGGGCGCTGTGTGATATTGCAGTCACTGTTATTCTTTCATATAACCAACAGAGGGCGCACTGTTATTCTTTCATATTACCAACAGAGGGCGCTGTGTGATATTGCAGTCACTGTTAATCTTTCATATAACCAACAGAGGGCGCACTGTTATTCTTTCATATAACCAACAGATGGCACTGTGTGATATTGCAGTCACTGTTATTCTTTCATATAACCAACAGAGGGCGCACTGTTATTCTTTCATATAACCAACAGAGGGCATTGTGGGTTATTGCAGTCTCTCCCCAAGTGAACTGTTGGTATAGGAATTATTAAAAGTGACTGCAATCTCAGCTACTGCCCGCTGACCCGAGTATAAGCCAAGGTAGACTTTTTCAGCACATTTTGGATGCTGAAAAACTTGGCTTATACTCGAGTATATATGGTAACTCACAGTTTCAAATAAGCCAGAGAATAAGAGGATTTATCTTGTCCCTATTAGTGTTGGGCGAATTTCTCCCTTTTCACTTTGCCGAAAAATTCGCTAATTTCCAGCAAAATTTGCAAAGCAGCGAAAAATTTTGAAAAAACGTGAAATTGGAAAGTTCACAAAAAATTCGAACGTTGTCATGAAAAAATCGAGCCCTTCAAACGTTTTCATGAAAAAATCTAGCAATTCGAAAGTTTTCACTACATTTTTGAATTTTCACTGGAGATTCGCGAATTTATTCGCCGGCGGCGAAGTGCAGGAATTTGCCGCAAATTTGTGGCAGGCAAATTTATTCGCCCATCACTAGTCCATATTATTGTTGTTTTGGATGTCTGACTATGCCATTTATTTATAAATAAAAACATAACCAAGCGCAAACAGACAAATTCACAAAGTTGCCACTTTTGTAATTATTACTTATGCATTTACTGTGCAAAAGTTGCCACTTTTGTAATTATATTACAAAAAGAATTCTGGGTATTATTTACAATATCACACAATCACACATATTAGACAGCTGCAAATTACAACTGTTAAATCGATCATCTCTGGTATTTTGGTAAATTCTGTTTCTGCCAATAAAAATAATAATAAAAACAATAGGAAGCAGAATGAACTGCTCTGTCTGTATAATTATATTCTACAAGCAAAACCGCCATCAGAAATTGCAGGGCCCCATACGACCCTGGGCCCCCTGGGCTGCGCCCACCATAAGCCCCACCCCACAGGTCCGCCCTCCCCACCCCACAGGTCTGCCCCCACCACACAGTAAAAAAACAAAAAAGTATTGGTGGCTAGGGTTCCCACATGTTAATAAAAAATAAAAAGATATTGGTGGTCAGGGCCCCCCATAAGAAAACATTTGTGGCCAGGGCCCCCCCCATTTAAAAATATTGGTGGCTAGGACCCCACATTATAAAAAAAATGGTGGCCAGGGCCCCTTAAACATCCATGCCTTCCCAAAGTCAGCAGCTCTCAGAAAGATGGGGGCCTTTACCCTCGGGCCCCCTACAACTCAACTACAAGTGAGGTATTTGATAACACATTGGTTACCAATATGGCGATTTTATCCTCTTTATTTAACTAGAAACAGTGTAAATGTCAAGATTATACCTTCTGATATTGTAATAATGTTCACTAAACCTCCAGTTTTGTTGAGTTTAGCTGTTGCTTGAATGGGTGTTTGATGCTGCATCTATACAAATACTTCCATCTGACACATACTCAATTTAGCCTTGGAGAAGGTGAAGACACACAGGGCTACAGCAGGTTTAGTTTACCTCAGTTAAAGTTGGACATTATATAATTTCATTTTCAGTTGACTATTCTTATTATTTTTTACATTCTTTCAAATGCACAGTACATGCATAAGTAATATTTAATCAAAGAAATAACACTACCAGCATCCAACCATCACAAATTTTATCAAGGTCTGTTGAACTCACAATTCGTAAAGGAAGAGAGAGGATAAGAATACAACCAATATTCGGAGTGCCAATCAATCTTTTTCTTGTTTGTTTTACATTTCCCTTGGTTTGTGAACATTACATAAAATACATAAGAATGTTTTGGCACACACTTAAACAAATAGTAAAGTTACAGCATCGGCTTACCAATTTCATAATTCCACATCTGATGTCAATTATCTTCTTATCCCCTCATATCATTATTTGAAAAAAGCCAATCCAAGGAAATGAGGCTTTCTGAATGGCTTGAAATATCAATAAGAGACAATGTGAAGCGACATGCAAGGATAGCATGTTTTCCACCATGAAGTCCAACCTGTGGCCCTCCAGTTTTGTGTAAACTACAACTCACAATCAGGGCCGCCATCAGGGGGGGACAGGGGGGACAAGCGTACCGGGCCCGGGCATGAAGGGGGGCCCGGCAGCGCTGCATTTTTTGAAGTTCCGGGCCCCCCTTACGAGCGCCCGAGCTGTACGTCCTCCCTCTGCGTTGCCGAATGCGGAAGTTACCGAAAAGCCGAAGCCGATGCGCCGGAAAGACCTGAAGTCACGGAAAAAGCCGAAGTCCCGAAGCGCTGAAAAGACCCGAAGTCACGAAGCGCCGAAAAGACCCGAAGTCACAAAAACAGCCGAAGCTGAAGTCCTGAAGCGGCGCAAAGACCCGAAGTCACGAAAACAGCCGAAGCCGAAGTCCAGAAACGGCGCAAAGACGGGAAGTCACGAAAGGAGGCGAAGTTGAAATACTAAAGACATGAGTTCAATTCTACTGAACACCAGTTTGTGTATTTTTTTTTTTTTAATCCCCTGGCCACCAATGTATTATTTTAATATTCTATAGGCCCCTGCCACCAATCTTTTTGTAAAACATTTTTTTTGGGGCCCCAATTTTTTTTTAACTTGTAAGGGGCCCCTTGCCACCAATGTTTTTCGTTTTTTTTGTTTTTTTTTTTTTTTAATTTTTGGGGCCCCAATTTTTTTTAACTTGTAAGGGGGCCCCTGCCACTCTTTTTTTTTCAAAAAACTTTTTTTTTTTAAATTTTTTTTGGGGCCCCAATTTGTTTTTAACTTATAAGGGGGCCCCTGCCACCAATGTTTTTTTTTATATTTCTTTTTTTTACATTTTTTTTTTGTTGGGGCCCCAAGTTTTTTTTTAACTTATAAGGGGGCCCCTGCCACCAATGTTGTTTTAAAAAACATTTTTTTTTTACATTTTTATTTTTTGGGGGCCCCAATTTTTTATAAGGGGGTCCTGACCATCAATAACTTTTTATAACTTGTGTGGGGGGGTTACATTTTTTGGCGCTGATGTCTGTGTGGTCTTTTAACTGCGATGTGGAGTGGGCGGCATATGGGGTGCAGCTTGGTCGTCAGCGTGGGCGGGGCCCAGGGGGCCCCAAAAATTTTGTTGTACGGGGCCCCATGATTTCTAATGGCGGCCCTGCTCACAATACAAGCAGTTTAACCAAAGTTGAATGGCTTCAGAAACAAGAATGCTATGATTTAAGTATAATGTACCATCACCCTGCATTTGTACATTCATATGCATATGTTTCAGCCTAATTTTCAGTGATACCCTCGCTCTCTGGCCTTACACACTTTTGATTTACAATATATGTCAGGTTTTTAGAACTGTACAACTGTATAACAAAGTTATGGGTTTTTATGACCAGAAATCAGTTTCCAGTATGCCACGTAGTTAAATCCTGTAATGGTTTTGGAATTATCTACTGGATCTGGACGTCTTAGTACATGTAACCTCTGCACCTCTATCTCTGGAGTCCTGGTTTTGGCACATTTCATTGCCTGTAAGGGCTTATTTATGATCAAAAGTATCAATGCAGAACACTACAATTTGAATGTTCAATCACTATTCATAAAGTTGCATGGTTCTATACATGTGTATACATGCATATACATGCAATGGGATGCAAGGGAGTCCTGGAATTCACACCTTCCTTTATGAGGTGCTACTTCAAGGGCTCCAGTTATATATTGCACTTACACATGCAACTGACTGGCACCTTATGATTAGCACACTAACAGTTTTTATGCTATTTGCCAAGATAAATTGGCACAATTTGGGCCACAATAGTAAACTGCACTCAAGTAACAACGGAAAACTACATTTATATCAAACAAGTATTATTTTGCTTTAAAGCAAATTAAGAATTGGAAAGGAAAAGAAAAAGTGTCTGAAATTAATTTTTATAATATTAGAAAGATGTAAGAGCAACAGCAAAAACAGCAATAAATCTCATTGGAAAAACATGTTTCATGCAAAAAGAATCTAATATTTTAATAAGAATGCTTAGAAAATAAAAAGCCTTACCGTTTTGCTACACAAACTAAAGATTAAAAAACATTTAAAAAAGCATATTTTTATTTTTTTTAACTAATCTACTTCAAAAACATTTTTAGAAGACCATAAGGTTCAACCCAGTATCATGGCATTAATATGCATTTTCAAATTATTGTATGGTTCATAATTTCCTTAATTCATTTATATTTTAACATTTCCCTTTCAGCCATCATTTCCACCCTACATTAGTTTCTACTCTCCATGCCATGTCACACTCCTGTTTTCCTTTTCTCCACCCTCTGCACATTAATGTCCCAGGTTCCTCTAAACAGGGAACAAGTTTTGACCATCTAATTCCACAAAGTAGAGCTTTGGGTTTTGAGTCCAGATAAAAAAATATCTTCAAGTACCACAGTAAGTCATCTTTTATTTGTCTATATCAAAGCATATTTTAACATCATATCATAAAATGGAGGTACACTTGCCATGGCATTTCAGGTACATAGAGGCAGAAACAGCACACACAGAGGCCCAAACAGCCCCTCCCCCACCAGCCCTTTATAATGTGACTGTCTATGGCAACTTACAGCAGCCACTCTGACATTTACCAGAGCACGCAGTTTGGGCCTGGACCATTTTATGTCATTAATAAATAAAACAAAAGCTAATAGTTAAAACAATTTGATTCCTGTAGCCCCAGGCAATTCTAATGATTATGTTAAAAGAAATACAAAAAATTCAATTGTACAGCAAGAAAATTCCTTTTATTTTGTTTTAAGCTTACTCGGGTTTGTTGAACTAACCAGCCAGTGGTAGTATATGCTTAAGCTATTAGTCATACTGAGAACAGAGAGACATTTTTGGATTGCTACTGTATTTTAAACATGGATGGATGTACGATGCATAACTCACAAGTAATCACAAGTATATTGTAATGATTCAGCTGATGGCTGATGGCTGATTCAGTTAATGCCTTTAAGAATGGCTTGGATGATTTTTTGGACAGACATAATATCAAAGGCTATTGTGATACTAAGCTCTATAGTTAGTATAGGTATGGGTATATAGAATTTAATTAAAAGTAGGGAGGGGTGTATGTATGGATGCTGGGTTTTCATTTGGAGGGGTTGAACTTGATGGACTTTGTCTTTTTTCAACCCAATTTAACTATGTAACTATGTAACTATGTAATGTAATATTAATATTACATTACTTAACCAAATAACAATGCTTAGACAAGGTCCTTTTGTTGCCCCATTGTTGCCATACTCACCTTCAACAGTAAGGGGGCGATTCACGAAGGGTCGAATATCGAGGGTTAATTAACCCTCGATATTCGACTGGGAACTAAAATAGTTCGACTTCGAATATCGAAGTCGAACGATTTTGCGCAAATCCTGCAATCGATCGATCGAAGGATTTTTCGTTCGATCGAACAATTAAATCCTTCGAATCGAACGATTCGAAGGATTTTAATCCAACAATCGAAGGAAAATCCTTCGATCAAAAAATCACAGGCAAGCCTATGGGGACCTTCCCCATAGGCTAACATTGACTTCGGTAGCTTTTAGCTGCCGAAGTAGGGGGTCGAAGTTTTTCTTAAAGGGACAGTACTTCGACTATCGAATGGTCGAATAGTCGAGCGATTTTTAGTTCGAATCGTTTGATTCGAAGTCGAAGTAGCCCATTCGATGGTCGAAGTAGCCCAAAAAAACTTCGAAATTCGAATTTTTTTCAATTCGAACCCTTCACTCGAATTTCGTGAATCGGCCCCTAAGTGGCAAATTTACTTAAGGTCCAATATCGATTGTTAATTAACCCTCAATATTCGAATGCCGAATTGAAATCCTTCAACTTCGAATATCGAAGTCGAAGGATTTACCGCAATTCATTCGATCGAACTATCAAATGAAAAATCGTTCAATTCGAAGGATTTTAATCCATCGATCGAACGATTTTTCTTCGAGCTAAAAAAGATAGCAAAGCCTATGGGGACCTTCCCCATAGGCTAACATTGACTTCGGTAGCTTTTAGGTGGCGTACTAGGGGGTCGAAGTTTTTTTTAAAGAGACAGTACTTCGACTATCAAATGGTCGAATAGTCGAACGATTTTTAGTTCAAAATGTTTGATTCAAAGTCAAAGTCGTAGTCGAAGGTCGAAGTAGCCCATTCGATGGTTGAAAAAATTCAAAGTTTTTTTTCCTCTTTTCCTTCACTCGAGCTAAGTAAATGGGCCCCTAAGAGTGTGAGCAAGAAAAAAAATATCAATATTTATAGTTACTGACATAGGACTTGTTATTCAGAATGCTCGGGACTAGGGATGTAGCAAACTGTTCGCCGGCGAACTAGTTCGCGCGAACTTCGACTCTTCGCGTCCGCCGAATATTCGCGAACGTCGCGCGACGTTCGCCAATTTGAGTTCGCGTTCGATTCGAATAAAAATCGTTCGACCATTCGACCATTCGATTCCTTCGACCGCTAAAATCGAACGATTTCCATTCGTTCGAACGATTGTAAGCATTCGATCGAATGAAAAGCATTAGATCGAATGGCTTCGATCGTTCGATTCGAACGAAAATCCTTCGATCGAACGATTAAAATCCATCGATCGTTCGAATCGAACGATTTTGCGGGTGTTCGAAGTTCGCGAACTGTTCGCGAACTGTTTGCATTTTTGCCGGTGTTCGCGAACGGCGTTCGCGAACACCAAAACGGCAGTTCGCTACATCCCTACTCAGGACATGGGGTTTACCAGGGGTCTTTTTATAATTTGGCTCTACATACAGTACCATAAGGCTACAACAAAATCAAACCCAATAGCATTTATTTGCCTTCTGTAAGGTTTAATGATATCTTAGTTTGGTCCATATACAGGGTACTGTTTTAATATTATAGAGAAAAATAAAGTGAATTATTTGATGTTTATGGACTCTAGGGGAGATGACCTTCCGTTAATGTGAAGCTTTCTGGATAACACGTTTCCAGATAATGGATCTTATATCTATATTAATTTACTTTTAGTAACTGTGATCACTATGATAATTATTACAGCCCCCCCCCCCAGAAGTTCGCTGCAAACCAGTAATGGTAAACCTGGGGGAGAGGTGCTGTAATCTTGTTAGTGGTAGCACTAGATTATGCAGTAACTATTCTCTAGTTTCCTATAGTGCAGGTATGGTATATGTTATCCAGAAAGTGCTGAATTACAGGAGGGCCATCTCCCATAGACTCTATTTGAATCAAATAATTAAAATGTTTAAAAATGATTTCCTTTTTCTGTGTAATAATACAGCAGTACTTGATCCCAACTAAGATATAATTAATCCTTATTAGAGACAATTGGGTTTAATTAATGTTTAAATGTTTTTTTAATAGACTTAGGGGGTTATTTATCAAAGTCTGAATCCAAAAACATTGAAAAATTCTAGTGTTTTTTTAACTATAAAATCTAAATTGTTAGTGAAAAAAAAACAGAATTTATTCGAGATTTACTGTATTATAACTTAGGGATGGAAAAAGTCGAAATCCAAAAATTCGGCATCTTAGACCTGCTGAGGTTGTATATAAGTCAATAGGAAAGGTCCCTATCCTATTTGGAAGTTTCTGTGGTCTGCTCTGGAATTAACCCAAAAATCCAACTATTTCTGGCAAAAATCCTAAAAATTCTGACTTTACTAGAAAAAGTTGAGTGATTCGGGAAAAAAAATCCAAATTCAGATTTTGCTTGACTTTATCAGCTTTTTTTTATAATTAATAAGGTTAAATTTTGGATTCTAGCTTGCTCAGAATTTTTTTTAATAAAATAATCAGCAATATATGGATTTTGATAAATATGCAAATTACGGAAAAATCCCTTATCCTGAAAACCCCGAATCCCGAGCATTCTGAATAAGACATTTATAACTCACAATGAGGAAAAGTTAAGCGATAATCCATAAAATAACTTTTTCTCATTGATTTGAATCTGTCCTTATGTATTTTAATATCAATTAAATGTCAATGTCAATAGTTCAAAATTTTAATTTTTGCAGAAACCACCCTAAACTGGAATACCTGCAAAATAAATGTGCTGGTATTCATCAGTAGCTATCTGCACCTTATTAAATTTGTGTATTGCTACAGAAAGAGCACTTCAAGAGATGAATAGTTTGTTTACTTTGCCAGGCATAGCTTACATTAAAAATGTTTGCTCACACACACAACTTCTGTGTGTTCTATTTTTAGTTTAAGTTAATAATAAAGCAAAAACACAAGTCCAGCAGTGGCACAACTCAAAACAGATCAGGCTAAAACTCATATCATATAGATAGATATTACGGCCATTTTAAATGTGCAGTAATGCTAATTGATCAATAAAGAGTCCAGAATTTTTAAAGAAGAACATAATCCCCTTTTATGGATTTCTTCAATTTAATTCAGCACTAATCATGTTGGTTTGATGATTACCAAACTTTTACAGCACATGTTTTAAAACCCTGAAGGGACTTTACAAAGAGAAAATTTAAGTTGCCAGCTATCTTCTGGTAATTCCACTGAAGTCATTGGGACTTCAAATTTAAAGAAAAATCACTTTTAAAACACTTAAAACACCTAGATCTAGTACATTCTAGATTGCTTTACCAAGCATAAAAAAATTCATTATTACTTATACTATTTTCCAGCAAAAGGCACAGATGAAATAAGAAATAAGATGGTTTCCCCCCATTATTTTATTCTAAAATAGATTTTAAAAAGGCAAGATTTATTAGTGGGGATAAGTGTTAAGTGGAAAATTTTATCCGAGAAGTCTTTGGGTGGGGTATGGATGTTTGGTTATCAGCGAGTTGCCTTTCTTTTCTGATTTGTGGCTTACACTAGCATTAGCACTAGTGAGGTGGGTGCATTGATGCTAGGTACAAGAACTGTACAAGTATGGGATCCATTATCCGGAAACCCATTATCCGGAAACCCATTATCCGGAAACCCATTATCCAGAAAGCTCCAATTTACAGAAAGGCCTTCTCCCATTGACTCCATTTTATCCAGATAATTCTAATAATTTTATTTTTATTATTTTTTTTTGTAATAATAAAACAGTACATTATACTTGATCCAAACTAAGTTACAATGAATCCTTATTGGAAGCAAAACCAGCCTATTGGGTTTATTCAATGTTTACCAGATTTTCTAGTAGACTTAAGGTATGAAGAGCAAAATTACTTAAAAATACGTTATTTGGAAAATGCCGAAAGTCCCGAGCATTCTGGTTAACAGGTCCCATACCTGTATTACATTTTAATGTTTGTCTAGTGTTGCAAAACAAATGGCTCCCATTATACCATATTAAATTGAACACAATATTTACTACAGGTGTATGGGACCTGTTATCCAGAATGCTTGGGACCGGGCTTTTCGGATAATGGATCTTTCCACAATTTGGATCTTCATACTTTAAGTCTACTTCAAAATCATGTAAACAACCCAATAGGCGGGTTCTGCTTTCAATAAGCATTAAAAATATCTTATTTTGGATTATGTACAAGGTACTGTTTTATTATTATAGAGAAAAGGGAAGAATATATATTTTTTAAAACTTGGATTATTTGCATAATATGGAGTCTGCGGGAGACAGACATTCCATAATTCGGTGCTTTTTGGATAATTGGTTTCCACATAACGTATCCCAAACCTGTATTTGATCTTACCAAGATAATGCCACCATGAGTTACCAACATCAGGGATGTCATTTGGTCCGGATCCGATGCAGAGAAATGGATCAGGAAGAAGACTGTGGGACACATTTACTAAATGGTGAATTGTGTATGTTTAGCAAAAATACTCCAAAAAGACTTTTTGCTACAACGCTGCCTATTTACTTAATTGGGAAGAGGACAATACGTAAGCAAAAAACCTCAAAACTAGAGACCATTTGCGCCCTTTTGCCAGCCGAATTTTTGTTCTGGCCAACAATCGTTAATCAGTATTGGAAAGTGTTAACTTTCCAATACATTACCCTTTCCGCCAAAGTCTACTTCACCTGGTTCTACATACTGTAGCAGAACAGTAACATCAATAAATTAAAGTGTTTTAAAGTAATAAAAATATAATGTAGTGTTGCCTTACACTGGTAAAACTGCTGTTTGCATCAGAACACTACTATTGTTTATATAATTAAGCTGGTGTGTAGCAATGGGGGCAGCCATTAAAAGGAGAAGAGGCTCAAATTACACAACAGATAGCAGATAAACTCTATAGAACATAATGGTGTTATCTGTTATCCACTATTTAACCTATGCCATGTAACCGTTTTTCAATTTTCACCATTGCTACACAGCAGCTTGTTTGTATTATATTTATACGGCAGAATGCTTTACCATGCCTACAAAGCACAAAATCTACAGATTATTAGATGAAGTCCAGCACAAATCAAAATATCAACAGGACATCTCCCATTAACTTCTACATGAACTCTGCAGGTCTGAGTTGGAGTACTTTTTATTCAGATTTTTTCCCTTTAAAAGTCTGACCAGAAAAAAAGGCCAATTGAACAGTTGTTTAGCATTACCAATTCCATAAAACACTAAAGCTGGCCATAGATGCACGATCAGACTTCTCCATCTCCTGACCTGCCACTAACCATTCAGATCAAATATAGTAGTTAAAGAACAGATCGGCCAATGTTCTGCCCCTGACAGCAATCCTACGATAGCTATGTCTGACAAAGCTAGTGACAGTCTCCCACTGAAAATCGCATGATCGGCAATATACTCAGATATATTATCGGCAGCCGACAGAAATTTGCTAACCTCTCTGATCGACGGCCGATTTCTGCCAGACAAAAAATGTCAGAACTCTCGACACATGGTCCACAAATCCTCGATTTGTATGATCTGATCTTTGCGTTTATGGCCAGCTTAAGGGGCACATTTACTAAGGGTCGAATAGGCCGACTTCGACTTCAATTATTATACCATTCAAAAATTGAAGTACTGTCTCTTTAAAAAACTTTGACTTTGACACTTCGCCACCTTAAACCTGCCAAATTGCTATGTTAGCCTATGGGGACCTAATAGAACCTATAGCCAAAATTTGGCTAAGTTTTAAAAAGTCGAAGTATTGTTTTTTGAAAATCGTTTGATCATTTTTTAACTTCGCAATTCGACCCTTGATAAATGTGCCCCCAGAAGTTAATGTGAAGGTGATCGCCCCCCCTTGTGATCCAAATTAAATAACATTCCCTTATCCTGAGCATTGATAATAATCCATTTGATAGCTTTACACTAAAATAATGTGCTACTTATGCAAATTATTATTAATTTCTAATCTTGTTTATGTCTGTGCCATTTTTTTTAACAGATACTGTATCATCTTTCATCTAATTTATTGGACTGATTTTGCCTGGAAATATTTAGGGCTGCTGCCTGCAGTATTCCAGGACTGAAATCCATTGTTTTAAATAAATATATAATGGCATTTTTTACTCCTGGCCTCCATCAAAAAATTATTATTATTAAAGCTGCATCTGGACTTTTAGCCTTTGGGATTAGTATGCATCCAATGTATTCAGCTACGAAAATGTTCTGTGGGATTTCTAAGTGATTAATTAGTCAAATGTCACTTGGGAATAAAACTAGACAAACTGCCAAGGCAATTTGCTAATGAGACTTTTGCTAAAATGGACCTTCGTTTTGAGAACGTATTGGACAAATAAAAAGAATGCTACAGTATGTAAAGCTTTAACTTTTGAAATCATACAATCTCATTTGGTTAAACAATAATTTATCATGCTTAATATGAAAACCATTTTTGCATAGAAAGAACTGAATTTAGAAAAAAAAATGTGTGTGCCCTATAAAGCTGTAATGACATATGACAAAAAAACAGATTCCAAATATTACTAGTTGTTGAGTGGTATTTATCTGTAATATTTGCATAGTTCAAGTACTGTTAACTTGATACATTATAACCATACAGCACATTTTGTTCCTACACCAAAGGTTTACTTTAAATGTCACGTGAAATAGTTTCCCTTGCAGTAATCTTGTAACAAAAACAAGATGCTTAACTCACCATGCAGTCATCATTAGATATTTAAATCTAGCTAAAGGTCATCCTTTTCTCCAGAAGCAAGTTCAGTGTAAACTTCCCACGTGCATTGTATGGGTACCTTCTATACATTCACACTTTACGTGTACATTAATACTATGAAACTTTCACATTATTCATTACTTCATTAAGCTGTGTGTGTGTATATATATATATATATATTTATAGTTAATTAGAAGGAGACCTGGCTGTGTTGGGAACTTCCAGAGGAGCTGGGAGTGCCGTCTGATTCTGCATGAAGCAGAGGAAGCCTGTGACCCTGACAAAGTTATGCCAGGAGGCTGAATAAACACTACAGGAAGGATTCCTGTGAGTACAGGGGTGAGCCAACCAATACTGTTATGTTTTGACTGGTAGTCCACAAGGGGCCCAGCCTAGTTAGGGACTGCTCCAACGTTGGAAGGTAGTGCCCAGTGGGCTAGGTTTTATTTTATGATTTCTTTGTATGATATAATGGTCACCCCTGTGTCTGTGCCTAATTGACTGTTTGTTCAAAAGTGGGAAAATAAACCTGTTTTCCTTGAAGAAGCCTGTGTGTCCCTGTCTTTCTGCTCCTTCGTCCTATGCTGCCTGCCCACCATTGACTAATCCCCCTAAAAGTTTTGTGTTCAAGGCGCCAGCTTGCCACAATATATATATATATATATATATATATATATATATATATATATATATATATATATATATATATGTACAATCCAATATGGAATAATATATGAACAGAAGATCAGCACTCTCTGTAATTTAGTGAAAGTGTGTCGATTTATTTCATAAAAGTTTTATGAAATAAATCAACACAGTTTCACTAAATTACAGAGGGTGCTGATCTTCTGTTCATATATTATTCCATATTGGATTGTACACTTCTGGCGACTTACAACATAATGTAGACATGAATCAAGTGTCAAAGTGTAATGGAAACCGAAAATCCTTCCCAAGATGGCGGTCAAGATGGCGTCCAAGATGGCGGCCTCCTGGATCCTGCTGGTCGCAGCATTATGACATCAGCGTCTTTACGCCCTCGGATTGGTCGCCGGCGTCGGAACGGACGCCGGCGTCAGAATGTGCGCCGGCGTCAGGGCGCTGGCGTCAGTGCGTCGGCGTCCGCGTCATGACGCCAGTGTGTCCAAATTGGCGCCAAACCCAGGCCTTTTTAAAGCAGCTTCAGAGTCTCCTCAGTGCCGAATTATAGGTTTTCGCTTGCTGATTCCTGGGTGTGTTTCTTGTTGACTATCTTGTGTACCGACCTTGCCTGAACTCTCGTATTTGAACGTTGTCTGCCTGAACTGATTCTATTGCCTGTTTACGACTATTCTATTGCCTACTCCTTTTGTACTGCGAACTCGGACTTTGTTACCTCCTCCTTGGTCCTTACTACCTCGGGGCCCTCAGGCCTTACATTATAATTGGGCCATGGACCCTTCTGAGGAGCCTCAAGTTCCTACGGATGTCGGCAGAGCCGTTTGTGGTTTGGCTTCTCGCATGCAGACCTACTGTACGAAGCCCAACAAACCCACTTCGGCCAGGCACTAGAAGCAATCCTGGAGAAATTGTCTGCCTTGTCTCCAGTGGCTCCAGTTCGTCCGCCTGTTCCAGCTACTCCGCTCCAGATTTCCGAACCTCGCATCCCTGCCCCTCCTCTGTACAGTGGTGATCCAGAATCATGCCGTGGTTTCATCAATCAGTGTGAGATCCAGTTCACCCTGCTTCCAGGTCAGTTTGTCTCGGAGCGAGCGAAGGTGGGCTATATCATCACCCGCCTGCAAGGGAAAGCTCTGGAGTGGGCTTCTCCTCTCTAGGAGAAGGAGGATCCGGTCATTGACGATGCCAAGGCCTTCATCCGTGACCTTCGCACGGTGTTCGACGCCCCTGGTCGATCCACTTCTGCTTCTGCTCGCTTGTTCCAGTTACAGCAAGGCACTCGTACAGTTCCTGAGTATGCTATCGAATTCCGTACCCTGGTGGCTGAGACTTTGTGGAACAACGATAGCTATCATGCTGCCTTCTATAATGGTCTGGCAATGCGCATAAAGGACGATCTGGTGTCCCGTGAAATGCCTCCACGCTGGGAAGACCTCGTTGCCTTGGCAGTGAAAGTGGATACCCGGCAGAGGGAGCATCAAGTTGATCGAGAGCGGGCAAGGAAATTCCAGAGATTTCAACCAGTACTGGCTCCTCGCTTTCAGAGACCATTTCTTTCCAGTTTGGCTTCTCCTTCTCCTTCTTCTCCTGCGGCTCCTGCAATTTCTTCTCCTCCGGCTGAAGAACCGATGCAGATAGGACGGGCTCGCCTTTCCGAACAGGAGAAGCTTCGGAGAAGGGCTGCTGGTCTTTGCCTTTATTGTGGGGGCAAGGCCCACTTCGCCTATGAATGCCCTGTGAAGCCGGGAAACGCCAACACCTAGGTATGTTTGGGGAGACTTACCTGGGTGGAATTGGTCCTTCTCTCCATTCTTCTACTCTACGTTTCCTTCTTCCTGTACAGATCCGGTTTGGAACCCAAAAGATTTCTTCCCAAGCTTTCCTCGATTCTGGCGCAGCAGGGAATTTCATTGACAAAGATTTAGCTGGAAGACATTCCATTCCTCTTCAACCCTTGGCTGTTCCCCTTCGAGTTCTAGCCATTGATGATCGTCCATTATCTTCTGCTGTTATTTCACAGTCTACCCTGGAACTTTCTCTCACTGTGGGAACGATGCATCTTGAAAGACTGTCTTTTCTCTTAATTGACTGCCCTTCAACTCCCATTGTGCTTGGTCTACCCTGGCTGAGTATTCACAATCCAGTCATTGATTGGTCTTCAGCTCAGATCTCCCGCTGGAGTTCTTTTTGTCAACAGAACTGTCTGCCTGTCAAATCTCTTATCAAAGTTTCTTCTGTGACACCGAATTCTTCTTTACCTCCAGTTTACCAAGCCTTCTCTGATGTTTTCAACAAGAAGTCTGCTGAAACCTTACCTCCTCATCGTCCCTATGATTGTCCTGTTGAACTGCTTCCTGGATCCATGCCTCCTAGGGGCCGCACCTACCCGCTTTCTCCTTCCGAAACCTCTGCTATGAAGGAATACATCCAGGAGAATCTCCAAAGGGGATTCATTCGTCCATCTTCCTCTCCGGCCGGGGCTGGATTCTTCTTTGTTGAAAAGAAAGATGGCGGTTTGCGGCCCTGCATTGACTACAGGGGTTTAAACAAAATCACGGTGAAAAACCGTTACCCTCTTCCTCTCAACTCTGAATTGTTTGACCAGCTCAAGGGTGCAAGCCTCTTCACCAAATTAGATCTGCGTGGGGCCTACAATCTTATCCGGATCAGAGAAGGAGACGAATGGAAGACCGCATTCAATACCCGTGACGGGCATTATGAGTTATGCCCTTCGGCCTTTGCAATGCTCCTGCGGTCTTTCAAGAATTCGTTAATGATATCTTCCGGGATCTGTTGGGGCAATATGTGGTCGTTTATTTGGACGATATTCTTATTTTTTCCAAAAACCTCCAAGAACATCGTCATCAGGTTCAAGAAGTTATTTTCCGTCTACGAAAAAACAATCTGTTTGCCAAGTTGGAGAAATGTTCCTTTGAAGTATCATCCATTTCCTTCCTAGGATACATCATTTCCCAACAAGGCTTCAAGATGGATCCAGCCAAGGTTTCGGCAATTCAAGATTGGCCTCTTCCCACCAGTGTCAAGGCTATTCAAAGATTCATCGGCTTTGCTAACTATTATAGACAGTTCATTAAAGGTTTTTCGTCAAAGATTGCTCCAATTCTTGCTCTTCTACGTAAAGGGGGTAAACCTCAGCATTGGTCTCCTCTAGCCTTGGAAGCTTTCAAGACTCTTAAGGAATCCTTTTCGTCTGCCCCAATCCTTAGGCACCCTGAACCTCTCCAACCTTTCTTCATCGAAGTGGATGCCTCGGATATCGGAGCAGGAGCAATATTATCCCAAAGATCCTCTTCTGATGGTAAACTGCATCCGTGTGCCTTCTTTTCCAAAAAGTTTTCCTCCTCCGAAAGAAATTATGACGTAGGGAACCGTGAGTTACTGGCTGTCAAACTTGCTCTAGAAGAGTGGAGACACTTACTTGAAGGGTCATCGGTCCCTGTAACTATCTTCACCGACCACAAAAACCTAGAGTATATCCAGACCCTTAAGCGCCTCAATCCCCGACAAGCCAGATGGGCACTGTTCTTCTCACGTTTTAACTTCATCTTAACTTTTCGTCCTGGTTCAAGAAACAAGAAAGCGGATGCTCTTTCCAGAAGTTTTATCCCTGAAAATCCCATCTCTGAAGACCCAGAATCCATTGTGCCTCCTACAAAGATCATTGCCGCCCTGTTTCCTTCCCTTGCTTCTCATCTTTTGTCTATTCAATCTTCTGCTCCTATGGAAACTCCTGTAGGCGTAGCCTTTGTTCCTCCTGAGCTTCGTCATTCCATTCTGGTCCAATCTCACAGTTCGAAGCAGGCCGGACATCCTGGAATTAAAAAAAAAGACTGAACTTTTATCTCGTCTTGTCTGGTGGCCTTCTTTAAGAAAAGATGTTAGAGACGTTGTTTCTTCCTGCTCCACTTGTGCTGTATCCAAGTCAGGACATTCTCCTCCTAAAGGCCTACTGTTACCTTTGCCTGTTACATCCCGCCCTTGGACCCATTTGGCAATGGATTTCATCGTGGATCTTCCTGCTTCCTCTGGCTACACTGTCATCTGGGTGGTGATTGACAGATTTAGTAAGATGGCACACTTTATCCCTCTTCGGAAACTTCCTTCAGCCCCAGAACTTTCTTCATTATTTATTAAACATATTTTTCGTCTCCATGGTTTTCCTGCTGAGATTGTCTCTGACCGTGGGTCCCAATTTGTTTCTAAGTTTTGGAGGTCCCTTTGTAAAGCCCTTAATATTTCCCTTCAGTTTTCTTCTTCATATCATCCCCAGTCTAATGGAGCGGCAGAAAGAGTTAACCAGGCTCTTGAACAGTTTCTCCAGTGTCATGTATCCCTGTGTCAGGATGATTGGGCTGACCTCCTTCCTTGGGCCGGGTTTGCACATAATAATGCCTTGCACTCTTCTTCTGAAAGGTCTCCTTTTTTTTGTGTTTATGGTCTTAACCCCTTGGCTTTTCCTCAAGATCTACTGCTCACTAATGTTCCTGATCAAGCTGCCCACATGTCGGCCATCTGGCAGGCTACTGCTGTCAACTTGGAGAAGAGTTCTCTTGCACAGAAGAAGTTTGCTGACAAGAGAAGAGTTTCTTCCCCTCTGTATGTTCCCGGTGACAAGGTGTGGCTGTCTACTCGCAATATTCACCTCAAAGTTCCTTCACCTAAACTTGGTCCCAAGTTTATTGGTCCCTTCCCTATCACCGAGATCATCAATCCTGTGGCTATGCGGTTGCAACTTCCTCCTGAGATGCGGATCCCCAATGCCTTCCATGTTTCTTTGCTTAAACCTGCAGTTTCTTCTTCTTCTTCCTCCCCAGTTCCTGTCATTGTGGATGGGCATCAAGAGTTCGAAGTAAAGAAGATTTTGGACTCTCGGATTTCTAGAGGCACCTTGCAGTACCTCATTGAATGGAAGGGATTCAGTCCTGAAGAGTGCTCATGGGTAAGAAGCTCCGATGTCCATGCTCCTCTCTTGGTCCAAAAATTTCATCGACAATTCCCTTCCAGCCCAGGTGGTCCTGAGGCCCCCCCTAAGGAGGGGGGTACTGTAATGGAAACCGAAAATCCTTCCCAAGGTGGCGGTCAAGATGGCGTCCAAGATGGCGGCCTCCTGGATCCTGCTGGTCGCAGCATTATGACATCAGCGTCTTTACGCCCTCGGATTGGTCGCGGCGTCAGAATGTGCGCCGGCATCAGGACGCTGGCGTCAGTGCGTCGGCGTCCGCGTCATGACGCCAGTGCGTCCAAATTGGCGCCAAACCCAGGCCTTTTTAAAGCAGCTTCAGAGTCTCCTCAGTGCCCAATTATAGGTTTTCGCTTGCTGATTCCTGGGTGTGTTTCTTGTTGACTATCTTGTGTACCAACCTTGCCTGAACTCTCGTATTTGAACCTCGTCTGCCTGAACTGATTCTACTGCCTGTTTACGACTATTCTATTGCCTACTCCTTTTGTACTGTGAACTCAGACTTTGTTACCTCCTCCTTGGTCCTTACTACCTCGGGGCCCTCAGGCCTTACATAAAGTTGCTATTAAAATCATGAGTTCTATATACTGATTTTAGAGTCAAATCTCTCCTTAAACTTTTAATGCGATCCAACAAATCTTGAGGAGGGTGGACACCGAATGATCGTGCATCTAACAATGGGTTTCATGCCCTATTGTATCGGCACTTCCTCAAGGTGCACGTACTTAGGCAATTTGAGAAAATGTTAACTTGTCTCGCAAGTATATGCTATTAATGTGTTTAAGAGTGGCTTGGACAACATTTGAACAAGCATAATATCCAAAGTTATTGTGATCTTGAGTTCTACAGTTAGTTTAGTATAGGAATCTGTGTATATATAGTTTATATATGTGAATATATCAGATACAGGCACTCAACACACTTCAGATAAGTTCCTATTTTTTTTTTTTTTTTTATTAAATTTCTCTAAAACAAAAAATGTGATATTTATAAAGTGTAAAAACCACAAAAAATCTCTAATATAAAGCTTTGACAGGTAAAAGCAGTGGAGATCATAAAGAAGTAAATAAGAGCTGCGCATTTTTTTCTTTAATGCTTTTCTATTAGGATCTTTTAATACCTTTCATGGCATTTATGGTTTTAGAGAAAATGGGTTTATTTATAATTTCGAAAACCTCTAAAACTACACAAATTCAAAATTTGACTAACGGACTTCCCCAACTCAACCAAAAAAATGTTAATAACTGGATATCTGGATTTTCAAATATGCAGGAAGTATTGATTGCCACATAATCACAAAATAATACAGTATGAGCTTGTTGACAACCATTTAACAATGTATTAATAAAGAAAATCATAAGATACAACCCCCTTAAATCCATTTATACTCTATCCTTAGGTAAGCAGTCACATAAAAGAAACAACAAGCAAGGGCAGTTTTCTAAGGGCATAAAAAATTCAACAACCATAAACTCAAATTTTATAAAAAAATATTTTTCAAAACATAGTTTAGTAATGTGTGTGTATAAATAATTGTGTATAGCAATATATTCAGTGTTTGCGCTGGGGTTCATTTAGAAGGCTTGAACTTAAAGGAACAGTTCAGCGTGAAAATAAAAACTGTGTAAATAGATAGGCGGTGCAAAAGGAAACATGTTTCTAATATAGTTAGTTAGACAAAAATGTAATGTATAAAGGCTGGAATGACTGGATGTGGATGTGTAATATAATAGCTAGAACTAAGAACACTACTTCCTGCTTTTTCAGGTCTCTAACTCTGAGCTAGTCAGTGACTTGAAGGGGGGCCACATGGTACATATGTGTTCAGTGAGTCTGCAATTGATCCTCAGCATTCAGCTCAGATTCAAAAGCAACAGATATGACCCATGTGACCTCCCCTCAAGTCTCTGATTGGTTACTGCCTGGTAACCAGAGTAACCAGTCAGTGTAAACCAAGAGAGCTGAAAAGCAGGAAGTAGTGTTCTGATTATGTTAGACATCCAGTCACTCCAGCCTTTATACATTACATTTTTACCTAACTAACTATATTAGAAATATTATTTATTTAGCACAGCCTAACTATTTACCCAGTTTTTTTTCTGCACTGAACAATTCATTTAAAGCTCACTTAGTTAGCCAAATAAACGATGTAATTAGGAGCAGAGATTCCACCGGTAACTGAGTTAAAATACTGTATAGATTTGGGCAAAAAAATGAGTGACATCAGCATGAGGACAATCTGTATACACAAGTACTACCTTTCCTTCTCCTTTAACATATAAAATAAAGCATTTCTTAGAATATAATTTTTTGGCATCACTTTTTTAAAACTGTTGTTTTCTTTATAAGAAAATGTTGTGGCATCAAGATAAAATAGTTTGTTTATGAATATTGTAAGAAATGTATTTTAGTCATAAAAATGTGTTCCATTATTTGAATTTATAATCCCCACATCCCTATTCATACCACCCCCAACATACACACACTCTTGGGTTTTTAACTAATCTGTTGTAAGTATGAACATGGAATGTTTAAAGTTAAATTTACCTTAGTATATTATTACATGAAATGGGATTGTGGAACTTTGCACATGTGTTTGCAAGGATGGTCTGGTCAAATGCATCTCTACGAGGACTAGAAATTAAAGACTAGAAATTAAAAACCATATGATAAATGGGGATTACTCAGATTGATGGTGCATAGCATACAGTGTATATAACTTCAAATGAAGATCTATGAAATGCGAGACTTCCTAGCAAGACTCAAGGTTAACATTTTATGTGAAGTTGAACTGAATGTCATGTATCGTTAAAAAAAACCAAATAATGGCTTTGAATATACTAATTGTGGCATCTTTTTTTCACATAGGAAAGTACAAAGGACAATATGTCACCCTTTAGACTTGAAATGAGGCACCATAAATGGTTCTGCTGGGAAATAGTGTAATGGCAGTTCCCTAGTGCCTTTAAGAGAGACATTGGTGCCTTTATGGACAAACAAAATATCCAGGGCTTCAGTAATTTTAAATGGCTAAATTAGTCAGTGTATGCAAGTTGACATTTATATATGTGTTATTGTGTGTGTGTATTTAACCCAAATTAACTATATACCAATATTAAAATCCTCCATTTTAGATGGCAGACTCCTGCCAGTTTATTATCTCTGAACAGTACTTTTTTCTATCTTTTATATTTTCCTTCTGTAACTGGCAAATGTTTAAGTAAAGGGAGAAATTTATTAGCATTCTGCAATGTTTTGCTAGCAGTATCAAGTAATAGTTTTTATTGTTTAAATGTATTTTCCTCACATAAACAAATTATTCTGAATCTTTAAAGTTGAAGTAATCGTTTCCCCTAGCAAAGTATGGCAGAATGGCTGAGGTACTGAGGTATCAGTATATCAAGAATAGATAAGTTTGATATATGCTTAAAATGAATTCCTATATACAAATTCCTAGGCTCTACACTTGTAGTTATTTGAAAAAGGATTGTAAATTTGTACTTGAGAATGTAAGGGCCCGAAGGCGCAGTAGGAGTGCGGACCAAGGAGGAGGCAGGTAGTAGCCGAGTTTGTGGTACAGAAGGATAAGGCAAGAGAGTAGTCGAGGTTCAGGCAAAAGGTTCAGTCCAGGCAGCAAAGGGTCAATCCGAATAACAGGCAAGGTAGGTACACAAGAAATCAGTCAATAATATAACACACAGGAATCACGAAGATAAACCTATACTTGGGCGAGATCTGTAGTGTCCAGGGGGTTTAAATAGGCAGAGTTGGCGCCAAGATTTGGACGCAATAACGTCATGACACTGACGCCGGCGTCAAGACGCTGACACACGTTCTGACGCCGGCGACCGTTCCGTCGCCGGCGACCAATTGGTGGGCGAGAAGAAGCTGACGTCATCACGCTGAGACCAGCAGGATCCACATGGGGAAGGAAGGAGTCGCCATTTTGGACGCCGTCGCCGTCTTGGACGCCGTCGCCATCTTGGACGCCGTGGCCATCTTGGAGGTGAGTAACTTCTGTTTCCATTACAGAGAACATCTAAGCGTTTTTCCAATGTCTGGTATTCAATTTTTCTAGCGACATTTTCCATAGGAATGGTCCCAAGAATACTTTTGCACAAACTGCACTGAACCCTTTGTAGAGTCTTTGGAATTTTCTAATTTTAATGGGTAGCATTTTAACTTTAAAGAAACATCAGTAGAGATACTGTATTCATTATATAATTATAATTATTTTTCATAATTATTGTTTGCATTCTGTATCATGTGCAATCATGTTAAAATGGCAAGTTAAAAAACATGTAACCAAGACTTTTCTATAACATTTTTACAAAAACAAGAGCTAGGCTATGACAGCCAACTTTGAGTGGAAAACCCTTACGTTCTGCTGGGTTGTGGAAAATATTTAATGTCAAATGGGCTGAGAGTTTGCTATTCACAGCATAATTAAGCAAAATGACTACATTTATCTCATTTCAGTTAGCAATTAATAGTGATGTATTGCAGCTATTAAAAATACAGGTATGGGGTCTGAATACTTGAGAGCTAGGGTTTTCTAGATAAGGGGTATTTCTGTGGTTCAGAACACCATCCCTTAAGTTGCATGCTCTCATGAGCTTGGAATCTTATTCATGTTACTCTATACATTGGGAATATTTTGTAAATTAATAACACCAAGTTTGAAAATACACAAATTTCAAAGCATTCAAGTTCAAAAACAAAATCTAGCTTTTGTTTGTTTGTGTCCTGTTTGTGTATGAAATATCATCTGCTCCTTTTGCTTTATCAATATTCTAGTCTTGGATGCAGAGCATACAATGCATACAATGCATACAATGATTATTGTACATTTTGTAAAAATGCTGGCCCCAAACTTGCTAGCTGTACAGTTCAACAGAAATCAAAATAACATAGTAGTATCTAGAGCAGATCTGCATATGGATGTACAGGTTTTGATTTTGTGACTGGCACGACAAAAAATCCGAGTAAAACCCAAATTCCATAATTTTGTTATGAAAAGGGGAGCAAGGCATGTTCATACAGATGCAGCCACTTTGGTTTGTCTGTTTGACACAGAATAACTAAACACAGATATCCCATTTATCTCATTTAACACAGAAAACTGTGTCACAACATCCCATCTAATTAAAGCATTCACCATTGTGAACAATGGAGCTTTGGTATGCTAATGAAAAGGTTAAATGCATTAAATGAGTTAAGATGACTTAAGATAACAGAGTTTCTTCAATTACCCCTGAGTCATGACGCATTTAACTCACAAATCCAAGTGGCTTCATCTGTATGTTAAATTAGGAGGAGATGGTTGAAATTCCATACACATGGCTGTATTTAACAAAGCAGCCTGTGCTGTTTTGCATTGCTTTACAGAGAAATTCTTTTTAATCAAGCATACGAAAGTATGCATGGTCTACTTTTGAATGAACTTGTAAAGCTAAAGAAAAGCACTGAATTCCATAGAAACATGAAAAAAGTATTGCAATTTATAGTCCCCGGCAAGCAAGCAAAGGCTAAAGACCACGAGGACACCCTTTTGAAAAAATATCTTATTTTTGTTGGTATAGATCAACAAACAGGCATGCTTCATTTCTGCTAGTCCCTAAACCTTTAATGGATAATTACCATGTACTGTATGTGAAGTCGACATTGAATTCTCTGAGACTGTTTACAGTAGGGTGGTGTCTAGAGAACAGAAAGCTATTTTCTTGTTTAGAGAATGTGAATATAGGGGCACATTTACTATGGGTCGAATATCGAGGGTTAATTAACCCTCAATATTCAACCATCAAAGTAAAATCCTTCGACTTCGAATATCGAAGTCGAAGGATTTACCGCATTTTGTTTGATTGAACGATCGAAGAAAAAATCGTTCGATCGAACGAATAAATCCTTCGAAACTAACGATTCGAAGGATTTTAATCCATCGACTGAACAATTTTCCTTCGATCAGAAATTACTTAGAAAGCCTGTGGGGAAGGTCCCCATAGGCTAACATTGGTGCTCGGTAGGTTTTAGGTGGCAAAGTAGGTGGTCAAAGTTTTTTTTAAAGAGACAGTACTTCGACTATCGAATGGTCGAATAGTCTAACGATTTTTAGTTTGAATCGTGCGATTCGAAGTTGTAGTTGAAGGTCGAAGTAGCCAATTCGATGGTCGAAGTAGCCAAAAAAATACTTCGAAAAATTTGAAGTATTTTTCATTCTAATCCTTCACTCGAGCTAAGTAAATGTGCCCCCAAATGTAACTGTATGGCATGTACAAATAATGCTCAAATCCAAAACTTAGTCATTTTTCTGAAAAACTGAACTAAACCATGAGTTATTGCTGAACCTCATGTTGCAAGACATGTTCATTTAATTATAGTGCATATTTGGAAATGGACCATGTTTGGCTGTAAACAAGAATCTGATGGCAAACAACACCAGGAAGGAGTACTGCAACTTGACGTAGAGAATTGTTTCTTGTGTTTACCATGTTATATTATAATACTGCTGATAAACATGTACTTTGAATGTTTTGGCCAATATAGAAATACTGTTTTTTTAATGCATTTGGCCTCATATCTGCATTCCTGTGGTCTCAACTGTTAGAAAGACATTCAAAAACACTTAGCATATGGTGTGGCATACTTAGCATATATTAAACAGTTTTTAAGCAGCTGAAGTTACCAGGAACAGAAGATATAAAGCTCACTTGTTAAAAAAAGGGGAAATGAAACAAAGTGTACCCATGAAATTTGTATCTAACATCCATAGACAAAACTTTTTTGTGCTTCAAAAATGAAGTGCAGAATTGTGCCTCTCTCTGTACAGTATATAGCTATGCTTATTTTCATGCATGACATCAGTTGCATGGACATCAGTTTTTAAATGTAGTGCATGACAGAGAAAAAGAAGCACAGTGGGTGAGCAAGGGCACATGCCTTTGGTCATCTTACTTAAATCATATAGTGCTCCTACAAGAGAGCAGGGGAAAAAATTAGTATTGCAGGTCAAAGCCTGTGAGTTGTGGATGTATTAGTTGATACATGCACTTATCCTCCTTCAATCCAAATAACTATTGACTATTGGCTCTTTGGAATACACCTAAAAGCCCAGCTTGAAGTTAAATTGGGGTGATATTTTTGGGAAAATATATTTGCTATCCAACATTTTCTGATATCTTGCCAAATGCCTGATAAAACAATATTTTCCCATATTTGCAATTTTCTCATGGGGGCCATAAACTCAAAAAGTTCCAACACTGCCCTAAACACTCAATGGGCCATTCAAAAAACCCTCCAATGCTGCTAAGTGTTGTTAAGGCAACACTCTAGCTTACCTATAAACATTGTAATATCATTTTAAAAAAAAGCATTATAAAATGGTTATATAATGAAAATAAAACAAGACAACAGGCCTAGTAATGGACGAATCTGTCCTGTTTTGCTTTGCCGAGAAATTAGAAAACTCCAGAAAAATTTATTTGATTTTGCTTGCGACAATTTTTATACGCGTGACCCTTGTACAAATGCATTAAAGTTAATAGGCGTCTGAATAATTTTGACATGCAACAATTTTGAAAAGCGACAATTTGTTTGTCGCAATGAATCCATGCCTGGCAAATAAATTTGCCCATCACTAAACAGGGCTCATTTTGGACTGCAGCTAAATTGTAGTCATCCAAAAATGGACGCAGTTGTTGCGAGTATCGACATCATTTATTAATATTTAGTATTTGCACCTAAACCATTGTGCTGACCAAGCCAGTCGAAGTGATTTGCAAAGGCTCTTATTGATGAAAAAAATTACTCCAAATAATCACATACAGGTGTCACTGGAAACAATGCAATCCTGACTTTGAATATTCTTTCTGTACAGTTTCATGCAACTAGTCTGACCAACTGCAATTACTTGGAACTGTGGGAAAAATGCTACAATATGGGTTGAAAACATAGCGACTAGTGTCCAAAATTGCACAGTGCATGCTGCACTTGGGTTTGTAAATTAGCCCTTATATCTCTGTTCCTGTCCTTTGAGTCAAGGTTAAAGACGTAGTTACCATACCATTCCTTACAACTAGTTAACAAGAGAAATTATATCAATGTAAGGTATTAGACCTAGTGCTAAAAATCCAGTTATCACAAGTTGTAGATCTGTCATATTGGCAAATTCGAATGTGAGATTTATCACATCTCAACCATGGAAACAGTTCTAATTCGAATATTTGCCATCTAAACCCTGCTGAATACAATTAAAAGTCAATGGCAGAGGTTCAAGTTTTTTTCAGAGGAAAATTCAATTTGAGTTTCGTTTGTATTCGATTCGAATACGGAACAAATTTTTGGATCATTCTCATTCGATCGGATTTTAAACATTCACATTTTTTCATAAATAACTTCCCATTCGAATTGTGAGTACATTTAAATTTACATTTTGAATTTGAGTAAAAAAAATTCACATCAATTTGAAATTTGTCCATAAGTGTACAGGTACAGTAAAATTATCTAAATAACAAATAAAGCATTTTTGTTGCTATGCAAACAATAACATGATGACCCACTGCAACATTCTACTGTGCCATGGTTTTTAAGGTTTTGGTGTTTGGTTCAAAGTGGTCATTAATATTTTTCATGACTGGTTTTTGCTCAGGCCCTGAAATGCCTTGCATGAATGACATACATAGAAAGTGAGTGATCATTGGATTTTTCTATGAAAACATAGATTCAAGATGCAGATAAATGTACGTGTATAAACACAATGACCAAAATATAACAAATTTCTATAGTTACAGAAAGATATTGTGTATTATTTTCCCAGACCAACGTAAGAAATAAGATATAATAGAATGTGCATGATTGCTGCTGTTGAATATTTCAATTTAAGATCATTTTTCATTTTAACACATACCAGGATTTTGAATAACAGAAGGTCAGACTCCAAGGTTCAGTAGGGAATATGCAGCACACATGCCATCATTTAACCTTAAACATCTCCATATCTGCCTCTGGCTTTAAAAGAGCCATATGTCCGATCATCTTCCATCATACTCATTGAAAACTTTGTGTGTGTTTAATAAGCCTGGGAATCAGCATGGAGCAGATCTGTTGTGCGTCCATCCACAGCAGCAGGCAAGCCACGCCCCAGGACAATAGAAATTTATAGTGAATAAAGTCTGCTTGCGTACGGGATTTCTTCCACATACGTTCAGCAGATCTCGTGCAGGAGCATAAGTATCTGGCTTGTGAATTCAGCCAGGGTCGTGGGTTCAGAGCACATGAACGCTTAGCCTGTAAAGGGGCAAATGAGCCAATGGTTGAGGATAGTATGTGATTATACTCACTTACCAGAATATCAGGATCAGACGTTTCCTTAAGGGAAATGAGACTGGACCTGAAAGACTGAGCTAAGGCTGGAAGGTCAATGTCACTTGTATCCCGGACTAAGACAGTGGGGAAAGAAGCAGGTGGGCACGGAGAGTGAGAGATGGAAAATGTGACCAAATTGTGATCGGAAAGGGGGAAGGGTTCACTGTTAAAACCAGAGAGAGAGAGTTTTTTAGTAAACACTAGGTCCAGAAAGTGGCCATCCTTATGAGTAGGGGTGTTTGTCCACTGCTGGAGCTCAAAGGAGGAGGTTAGGCGGAAAAAACGAGAGGGCCAGGGTTGTGAAGCATCATCAATGTGGAAGTTGAAATCCCCAAGAATGATTGCAGTGCTGTCAGTGCAGAGGAAGAAAGAAAGCCAGGTGTCAAAGTCAGAAAGGAAGGCAGCAGAGGAGGATGCTGATGGGGGTCTGTAAATGTAAATGCTACATGCACAGAGAGAGGGTGGAAGATGTGAATGGCATGCACCTCAAAAGAGTTAAATGAGAAGGCTGGAGAAATAGGAATAGGTTTGAACCGACAGCGAGAGGAGAGAAGAATTCCGACTCCCCCACCACGTCCAATGGTTCAGGGGGTGTGAGAGAAAGAAAGACTGCCATGAGAGAGTGCAGCCTCAATGGCGGTATCATTCTGTGAGAGCCAGGTTTCTGTTAGTGCAAGAAGACTAAGTGAATTAGAGCAAAAATGATCATGGATTAATATGGATTTGTTAGTTAAAGAGCGGGTGTTAAGAAGCGCACAAGAAAAGGGAAGACAGGAAGAAGGAAGAGTCGGAATCTGAATAAGGTTAGAGAAAGTAGAGGAACGAGAAGATTTGCGCAAGTTGGCAGGAAAATGAGGTCAAATATATGTTGGTATGGAGCAGGGTCCAGGGTTTGGAGAGCTATCCCCTGTAGCTAGTAAAAGTAGGTAAAAGAGGGAAAAGATGTGGGAAGAGGATTTGAAGTGACAACATATCCGAGTCTTGTTAGTTAGGGATGTAGCGAACTGCCGTTAATGTGTTCGCGAACGCCGTTCGCGAACACCGGCAAAAAAGCGAACAGTTCGCGAACAGTTCGCGAACAGTTCGCGAACTTCGAACGCTCGATAAAATCGTTCGATCGAACGATCGAAGGATTTTATTTGTACGATCGAAGGATTTTCGTTCGAATCGAACGATCGAAGCTATTCGATCGAATGATTTTAATTCAATCGAATGCTTATAATCGTTCGAACGAATGGAAATCGTTCGATTTTAGCGATCGAATGGTCGAATGGTCGAACGAAATTTTACTTCGAATCGAACGCGAACACCAATTGGCGAACGTCGCGCGACGTTCGCGAACATTCGGCGGACGCGAACAGTCGAAGTTCGCGCGAACTAGTTCGCCGGAGAACAGTTCGCTACATCCCTATTGTTAGTAACTGGAGAACAAAGGTGTTGCAAGTAGTTGTATGGAGCTGAACATTTTTGTCCACGAATGGAACCATTTGAAAATATAACCTTGAAGAATTTTCCCTTTGTGCTATAGTTCATTATGCAGCAGTGGCCATTTCTATGTTACAACTCACATCACTCCCAGCTATAGTGAAATGATCCCAACAGTGGCCAATAAAACATTCAACCATTTCAGAGTTGTTACCTTGGAAACTGAGCTGCAGGTAAAACTATGTAAAATATATAATGAAATAGTAGAATTCTTAATGAATCGGATGAAAGTGAGTGCAGGACTGGTCAGCCCAGGGATGAGTTTTGCGTAGTTGGCATGCTTCAATATATTGAGGTACATGGATTAACAATCCCTGTTTTTTTTGTTTGTTTTTTTAAAGGGAAGAGCATTTTTAGTAGTTTGACATTACATTACAAGTAGGAACAGAGACATGCTAGTAAAGGCTTAGGAGTAAGGCCAGGTGGTTTCATGAAAAAAACAAGTGAGCCATACCATGCTGAGAGGGGCGATACGTTATATTATGTCTGGGACATCAGCAGCATGTTATTAGAGAAACAGGAGGACACTTTCATAGTTCTTTTTTAAACCACATACAGGTAGTTTTATTTTCATGTTTCTTTGTACAGTTTTAGGTGTTGGTTCTACAAGGTAGATCGAGGAGTTCACTAATTTCCTGATAAACGCTCAAATACAATTTCTACCTGTTTATATACAGTACAAAGCTTCATTCTGTCAGATCTCCATTTCCCTCTAATTTGAACTTCTGATATCTTAGCAAAGTTACTGAAAAACTTTGTACAGCTATAAAGCATGTGCTAAAAAACTAACAATGTAAAAAAGAAGCAACCTACAGATGTCTGACAGAAATTGAGATACAACATAAAGCCAGCAACTGCTCTTGTATTAACTATAGTAAATGGAAAGTTGTGCTCACCTTGAAAAAAATTTTAAACCATGAAAAAAAAATGGTATAAATTATCATCTCTTATTTTGAAAATAATGACTTATTCCACAGAGCTGTATAATAAATAGGAGTATACATTGAACATACAGATTTACATACAAAGAAACCAACAGAAGAGGTGAAGATAGCCCTTCTCAAAAGATCCTACAAAGCTTACAAAAAATTGCAAACTGTTTAGTTTTAAAAGGGATGCCATTTTTTAGAAGCTCTATGTAGGGGTCATTTACGAACAGGAATACAGTGTGCAAAGTGCAAAAACAGCTGCCATTTGCACTTTGCACAATGCTTTCCAGCTTTAAGGAATTACAGCGGGTCGCTTTACTCCTTAGGGAGCAGCGGTGGGCACTGCAACTCAAGCTGGATTTTTCTATCCAGCATGTGGTGCAGAGTGCGTCCAGACCAAGCACAAGTGATCTTGCTCCCCTTAGTGAACTTGCACTTCTGTCCTGGGTCTTTGTAAATCAGTGAGTGCAGAGTATATTTTCGTCTGTATGATTTTTGTTGTAACCTGACTAATGGTTTAAATTGTTCAGTGTCAATCACAAATTTCCACTTTGCTAAGTATTTTCTAAGCCTGCTAAACATTGCAAAGCAACACCAGATATTATTTAAATATATAGCCAATTATTACAACAGATTTCTTTTTTGCTTCCATTGAAAAAATTCCAAAAAAGAATTCTGTATGTATATTTTATACTTTCACTATGAGTACATAACCTTGACCTATTCTGATTCAGCTGATTTTTTTTCTGTTTATTAATCTGGCAAATAAAAAGCCTGAGATAAAATATTGCACTATTTGTCTTTCCAAGATAGCCAGTGAAAAATAATATCCATTTTTTATCCTAACTGTGATTGTTCACTGTGATACAATTCAGGATCAGCAGATAAGTTAATACATTTCCATAATGCTTTCCATGTTTTACTGTTTCCCCTTGTTTGTTAAGTACTTCCTGAGCAACCTGCAGCAGTATGTAATTTTATTTTAATAGGTATCATACCATGTATTTTTAGGCCAGTCAGCCAGAAAAGCATGTATAAAATTTTAGTTTGCAGGGGGCTATTGGAAAACAACATAAAGCATATTTTTTATATTGTCGATTCTTTTAATATTTGACATACTGTTTTAATTTGTATGCAACCTTAGATGATATCCTTGAGCAGAATAAACCTTGTTTTTTAATACACATGAACTTCATAGCATTTATAAATAAGTATGGTAGGCATTGAAAGAACAGTGAATCTTAGACACCTGAACTACATGTCCTAGTATTCCGAGCTAGTTGATTTGCACTGGGAACTTTGCTCACTATACTCACTTGGGACTCAAATAACCGGCACACCACAGTCCGTTTATATCTGTATTTTGAAGCTGTTCATATTCAAGAAGCTGAAAGGAAAAAGAAGCAAAAAACTAAATGCAGCTCCTTGTATTCGTATGCTGCAGCCAATTATGCAGTTCATCATCTTTTTCTTTTAACTTAAATAATTTTTGTGGTCTCACTACCTTTGGTTTATTTTTCATAATTCTATTGATTCCCATAATTCCCATTTATTCATATTGAATACTTCTGCTGCTGGGCCATTTTTTTTCCTCTCCGTAATAATAACTTTGGCAGTCTCTCCTTAACCAAAATTATTTATTTTCCAATTGCTTGTCAGCTGGGACAACCTCCTTGGAATGTGTAGTGCTACTTCCCTTACCTCCTCTCAACACTGTTAGCCTCTGTGGACCTGCAGTCTCCCCTTTCCATTCCCCCACCCAATCAATTTCATTGCAGTTTTCCATTTGGCAGCCCAAGTCAAAAATTTTATAATTCTCACACCCTTCTTCCCCAGCCGTCAGCTGAAAAAACAACCACATTGTACAACCTATTTCACATTGCTATCCTCTAAGAAATTCAACAACTTAACATTGCTAAGGCTACAAGTCACTCATTTAAATAGTTAATGGCCCCAAGGCATAATTTACATGACATATATATGTTAGAATATTACAGTTTATAGTTAAGATTAGGGGGAAAAAGAAGAAGTTTATGCAGCAAGCAGCAATATGAATGTTTCAGTAAAACAGCTGCTAAACTTTTATTTGCTGGATCCTTTGCTTTGTTATTTTTTTAATAACCCATAAAATTGTTTTTATGAACTTTGAGGAACTTGGAGATGGTACATTCTGCATTAAATGTATTATTTTTAAAAGGCCAGAACTGAAACTATTTAAAAGAGCAAAGGTCTTTTATTCTTTTTATAAAGCCAACGCACCCAAAGAATAAGTAAATTCTTCACTGAAACAGACTTTTTATATGCTTATCTTATACATAATCTTATACAATGTCTAAAGCAGGGGTTTTTATGGAAAGACGAGTGTTCATGCTATGAAAATATAGTTGAAACATTAAACCTATGGCGCTTTGCTTGTGCTAAACTACATTTACCTTTATGGAATGAATTTCACCCTTTTTTAAAATGAGGATGCGCTCAGCTTAAATGAACCAGATCTGTCCATATAACGTGTCACTGTTCCATATAAAGCGGTTCTAGCCCCCGCCAACTTTAACAAGTTTTCGCAGATGGATAAAGTATCGAAAATAGTACAGAAATGTACTGCAAAAAAGAGTCAAATTCAGTGTGAGGAAGAACAACACAAACTGATGAGAGCTATTGCTGTTGTATGGTATCTAACTGTGAAAATGTTTATTTTTGTTTTACGATACACTTACAAACACTAAAACAAATACAGCACTTAGCATAACTGCTATTTTTGAATTCCAGGCTTGGAGACAAGTTTTTGGTTGCATAAAAACCAGGTGTATTGCCAAGCAGAACTTCCTGTAGACTGCCAGTCAACATAGAGGCCTTCAAATAGCCAATCATAGCCCTTATTTGGCATCCCTAGGAAATTTTGTCATGATTGTCCTGTTCCTCAACTTTTTTAACTTACATTTGAATGTGGGTCATGAGTAAAAAAGGTCGGGGACCCCTGTTTTAGATGATGCACTTGCGTAAATTTGCACTTATGTTACCAAATGCCTGAAAGCATTTCTTGAATGACAAACCTCTGATGACTCAAGGCCCCAAGACTTAATTTCCTTAAAGGACATGGTAAAGCCTATATTTTCCTACCACGTATATAATTTGGGCACATCTCCCCCACCCAAATGTCATTATTTGTACTGCATATACCCCCTCAGTTTGCCAGTGTCATTACATTTCCCTAAAACAAATAGCAGCTTTCACCCAGGGGCCATTTTACCTCAGACAGATCGTCAGTGCATTTATATCTACAAACAGCACATATGCAATGTAATGTTCATGCAATTGAAAAATGCAGGCTTGCACAGGCAGACATTACTATGATGACAAGTCCTGCTTGGATTGAGCACTGTAATGGTTACTCAGGAGCTCAGGAGAGGGGTTAGGATTTAAAAATAGGAGAAGACAGCTAGAGCAGAGTTTCTATGGGAACCAGCAATGCCATCTATTAGCTGCTAGACTGGAGGGTGTGTTTATTAATCTGAGTTGAGAAGAACTGAGCATGCTCATGAGCCAACATCCAAAGCAAATTCCGAAGGAGGGGGCAGAGTGGGTTACAGGAAAAGAAAGAATCCTAAGGGATTAAGGGATGCAGTAGCCTTACTATTAACCTTTGAACAACCAGAATGGCAGTTATTTCGAGATTTCAAAGAGGCTGTTCACTGATTACATTTTTGCGTGGGGGGTTTACAAGTCCTTTAAAACAGTTCTAGATTTTCAGCCGCTGGTTCAGTTATTCAACCAATTCAGAAATGCAACAATTGTATTCTGCATAAAACATGAGCTTCATATGTACAAAACCTTTTATCTACCGAATATGTAATCAAAAATTGCAATCAAGATTTGATTTTGTATGCGTGTGTAAATGTGAGTGGAAAAGTAGTTGTACAGGTATGGGATCTGTTACCCAGAAAGCTCTGAATTACGGAAAGGCCATCTCCCATAGACTCTATTATAATCAAATAATCCAGAATTTTAAAATTGATTTCCTTTTTCTCTGTTGTAATAAAATAGTAGCTTGTACATGATCCAAACTAAGATATAATTACTCCTTATTGAAAGCAAAACCAGCTTACCGGGTTTATTTAATATTTACATGATTTTGTAGCAGATGTAAGGTATGAAGATCCAAATGAAACCAGTAGGATCACCTGACTATATCTGGGAATTGTGGGAGCTACAACATGGAGCTGGACAGTGCTCCTGTATAAACTATAACAAACAAGGGAAAGTTGTGCTCACCACTAATTTTTAAAATTATTAGGCGGGGATGCAATGACCACAAAATACATATAGACATATAGAGCACAACTTTCCCTTGTTTGTTATAGTTTTTACAGGAACAGTATAAAATCTAAATACATCTAAATTAGAGATTCATTGGGTGCTAAATATATGTATACTGTAGCTGGGTTCTTGAGGGGGTTCACATTTTGGACTTGATAATAATAAAAGAATGAAATCTTACTACCACCTCCCCAGACTACCAGTGTTAACTGTTAACTGTATTACAGTTGTGACAGTGCTAGTTATTCATTCAGAGGTGGATTTGGACCTGGAAAGAAATAATCATTAAACAAATAAATGCTATGGAATGAATCATTGTAGAACCAATACACCGCCCTCTATCCTTTTCATCTTATCTAAAAAAAAAACTCAAAACCCTTCTTCTGGATAGCAGAATGTGGCATAAAGTTTTCATATGTTCCCCTTTGTTAAGGGCTACTCCAAATATAATAGCCAACCCCTTAGTATGGTCCAACAATGAAATGGCTCTTGGTGAATTCCAGTGTCAGGCCTAGATTTTGCATTTATTTTATTAAAAATTTTTGTAGAATCCAAGACTTTGAAAAAAAAAGTTCTTGAGCTCAGAATTATGGGAAGGCCATCTCCTATAGACTCCGTTTTAATCAAATAATTTAAATTTTGACCCACAGGATACAATGGTAAATGACGGGTTTAACCTGTTCAAAGCTATTACAACTATCTGATAAATTAGTTTAGAATTTATAATCCAGGACAAAATCTTAATAACCATTATTGAATGTGAAAAAATAAGTATCTGCTGTGAAAAAAAACACTTTTGATAAATCTGTCCCTGCATTAAAACTGTACTTGTGCCAAATATTTATCTACAGTATCTCTATACGGGTAAAACAGAAAACATCTGCTGACTGCTGAGGCATTGGGGACAACATTCTGAGAAAAATGGGCCTAAAAGTGTTGAACTCCTCTTTGTTACTTAAGACATAAGGGAGGGGGGAAGGAACCAGACATGTGAAAAACTAACAGGGTAAAATAGTAGAAAGATAAAATGCTTCATCACAGGTCCCTTGTCTAACAAACAATGGACATTCAGAGAAATAATGACTAAACATAAGCCTTACTCATACAGCTGAATTATTATTGAACAAAAACTCTAATATGTAAAAAATGTTAATCTCTTTGCTAGCCGAACACAGTTATATACAAGCTGAAATTAGAATTTATTATGCACATCAATATCAATTGAAACACAGAAAAGAGATATGGGAAAATTCCAGGAAAGGTGTCTTGTGTGTTCTATGTGTATGCTTTTCTGGTACAGGTGTGGGAAGTGTTATGAAGAATGCTTGGGACCTGGGTCTTTCCAGATAATGGATCTTTCCACAATTTGGATCTTCATACCCTGAGTCTACTTGAAAATTATGTAACATTGAATAAACCCACTAGGCTGGTTCTGCTCCCAATAAGGATTAATTGCATCATAGTTTGGATCAAGTACAACCTACAGTTTTATTATTATAGAGAAAAGGGAATTTTTTTTTTAAAAAAAACTTAATTGGACAAAATGGAGTCTATATGAAACTTGGAGAAATTTGGAGCTTTCTGAATAATATGTTTCCAGATAACGGATCCCATACCTGTATTTCACACATCCACAGTTAGGTAAAACATATCTAAAAATACCCATATGTTGGTGCTACTGTGGAAACACAGGTACTTTACCCCATAACTCATGCCCACGCCAAACTACATTTTGGACAAATATTGAGGCCTTGATCCCTCTCTAAATTCCTTCAGAACAATGGCTGGTAAATTATATTTTAACAGCCACTCGCCTCTCAAAGACTTCTCAATGGAAAACCCCCACATGCCCCCCCCCCCCCCCCAAAGTTTGGTCTATATAGGATCATTATATACAAGGGAGAAAAATTAGAAGCCATTCACTTACGTCTTGGATTGGAATGTTTTTATGTGTTTCTTTTATTTTTTTATGACTTGCTCTTTAATACCTATGATTTATTATGGCCTGCCTTGGTATTGCCCTATCCCAGGCTAAACAACAGCACTACAATACACTCATAAATAACAATAAATCTAACCCACAACGCTTGTTTTCAATATTCAACTCACTACTTCATCCCTCTACAAATGATTCGCTAACACCTGAACATAGCCCCCATGACTTTGCTGACTTCTTTGAAAGCAAAGTTGACTCTATCCAAAAACAATTTTTCAACCCCTCAGATACCAATATTCTCATTCCCCCTAAAGCTTCTATTTCCATTTTCAACTCTTTTGATTGTATATCTGAGCCTCTAAACTTCTCCTATACTCTCCATCAACAACTTGCTCACTTGATCCTATCCCATCACTTCTGCTAAAACAGTGTGCTCCTGTCCTTCCTTACTCCAGTACTTACTCATATATTCAATTCCTCACTAAATTCTGCTACTTTCCCCTCGTTATTCAAACAGGCCAGTGTCAAGCCCATTCTGAAAAAGGCTACACTGGACCCAGCCTGTTTGTCTAACTACCATCCCGTCTCTCTCTTACCACTAGCCTCTAAACTTCTAGAATGTTGCGTCTTCTCCTGTATTACAAACTTTCTCTGCACCAATAATCTGCTATGCAGTCTGGCTTTTGACCTGCACACTCCACTGATACTGCCTTATGTAGAGTTGCAAATGATCTCCAGACTGCTAAGGCCAAACGGCATTTCTCCATTCTCATTCTCCTGGACTTATCTTCTGCTTTTGATACTGTTAACCATTCTGTTTTAATGCAAGTTCTCCATTCATTTGTTATCTGTGATCAAGCTGTATCCTGGTTCTCTTCCTACCTTTCTGACCGCTCATTCTCCGTTACTTTTGCAAACAAATCCTCTCCTCCTGTTCATCTTAATGTGGGTGTGCCTTGGGGGTTCTGCACTTTGTCTTCTGTTGTTCTCCTTGTACACTCTCTCTTTAGGAGACCTTATATCTTCATTTGGCCTTAAATATCACCTGTATGCCGATGACATTCAGATATATTTGGACACTCCCTTACTAACCTCTGACATTCAAACCCAGATAGCAGACTGCTTAGTAGCTATCTTTTCCTGGATGAACCAACGCCACCTCAAGCTCAACTTGGCCAAGACTGAGCTCATGGTCTTTCCCCCCAAGCCTTTCTCTTCCTTTCACCATTACTATTGATGACATGACTATTAACCCCGTCAGCATGCTGCTTAGGGGCCATCTTTGACCAGTCCCTCTCCATCTCTAATCATATTAATTATACTGCCAAAACCTGTCATTTCTTCCTCCGCAATATAGCCAAGATATGCCCGTTTCTTTCACAAACTACAGCCAAAACCATAATCCATGCCCTTATCCTATCCCTTTAGACTATTGCAATCTCTGGCCTTCTTGACTCCCATCTCCCTCCCCTCCAATCAATCTTAAACTCTGCTACCAGGATCCTTCTGCTCTCTCCTAAAAGGGAACCTACTCAACCCCAACTAAAATACTTAGCGTGGCTGCCTGTTAAGCAAAGAATAGCATATAAAATCCTTCTGCTAACATTCAAAGCCCTTCACTCCTCTGCTCCTCACTACATTTCTTCTCTTTCGTCTGACTGTACGTTCCTGGTCGTCTTCTCTGCTCTTCTCAGAGTCACCTTCCACATGAACTGTCAACTCTTGTCTCAAACCCTTCTATCTTGCTGCTCCTTACCTCTGGAATTCCATCCCTGAATTCCTCCATAAGGAATCCTCTCTTAATCTCTTCAAGAAAAAGAGAGCCTACCTTTTGGAGCACTAGAACATTAGCCTAGTACTGACTATGCCTTACCTTGTGCATATTTTCATCTCCAATTTCTACTTGTATGTTAGCCTACCATCCACTTAGACTTTAAGCTCTACAGGGCAGGGACACTTCCCACTATGTCTCTTACCACATAGCACTTAAGCTCTTTGTCCTATGATTCTGTATATATTTATTATGTGATTTGTCTACACCATGTATCCTTTTTTATATATTGTACTTTTATGCACTGTACAGCACTGTGGGTTCTTAACAGTGCTTTACAAATAGAGTTATACTGTACATACATACATACATACATACATACATACATACATATATACATACATACCAGATCTGACCAAGAACAAATAGTCCTGCATTACTTCTTTGTTTCACTGGGTGAAATTTGTCAAAATCTTTATGTTGGGTCTAATCATTGCTCTTTTATGATACTCTCCTTATAATTCTATGTTATTCTACAGCACAGTCCTTGAATATAAGTAAAGCTGTTCCATTTCGTGAAACCATGGGAAAGTTTGTGAAATTATTTCATTGCTGTTTGCAGTGATAAGCAAATCTGCAGTATTTCGCTTTGTTGCAGGATTTACAATCTGCCATCAAAATTTGCCAAAATTGCATTCAAGTTAATAGGAAGGTGATGGTGCATTTTTTTTTCTCTTTTCACTACTACATACATGCCCTACTTTGGTGGAGGACCTCATGTCCACTATGCTTCAACTGCTTTTTAAAGTAGGAAAAAAAGACTCTCATGCTGCCATTTATTTAAAAATATGTCTGATTTTTGACATTACCTTTGGTGGACTGGTAACAGTATCTACCTAGTAGACTTACTAACTTACTGCTTAACCAAAAAGTTCCATATACTTTATAGTTAACAAACACAGGCATGACTGATAAATCACCAACTGACAATATTTGGGTGCTTTTTATCTGGATGCTTTTTATAACCCAATAAATTTAATGAATCCTATATCAATTGTGTTTTAATTAAGAGATTATCATGCTTGTGTTAATAATCCAAATAATTTATGTACTGGCTGAGTAATTAAATGAAGAAAACCACAAACATAGCAGAACAAATTTATTTTACTATATAAAAAAAAAACCCCAATGGTGCATAATGAATAAAAACAGTACATAATAGAAAAGATATATAATTTTTAAAAAGTAGGAGGAGTAGGAGTAGCCATGTGGGAAGCCAATCAAACTGACAAAGGAGAAAAGGCACAGGACAAAAAGCAGATAACAGATAATCTCTGTAATATACAATGGGAGTCTTCAGAACTTATCTTATCTACTGTGTATCCTGTGCTTGAATGGCTGCCCCCATGGCTACACAGCAGCTTGTTCATATAAACTATAGTTGTATTTCTGAAGCAAACACCCCAATTTTACCAGTGCAGTGTAACACGACATTATATTTTGATTTCTTTAAAACGCTTTCATTTTTTGGTGTTACTTTTTCTTTAAATACATAAAACACTACAATTAAATCAGCAGTAGTGTGCACCCAAAAGGTATACCCACAGACAGAAAAAAAACAAACAAACAAACAAACATAGCCCTAGCAAGGGCACTTGGGTCTCACAGGGGAGCAGGCAAACAGAATAGGCAAAATAGAAAACTGTAATCCACAACTTACACTTGCAATGGCCTCCTGTGCACCTCTTTATATAGATAGTGGGAGGGTTTAAATTCAATAAGCGTAATAAAAGAAGAACTGGCACTCAATGCATGCGGGCAAAGCCCTGCGTGTTTATTACAATGTAACATTTCGGGGGCGGGCCCCTTCGTCAGACAGCAAATCACACCACAAAGTGAACCTTTTAAACATTGCTTATGCATAAATTAACCCACACATGTTTGGTAATTTAACCCTTGGTTGCTACAATTAGCAACTCCATTCGTGGATAAAACATCATCAGTGAAAATATCGTACAAAAAACTTCAAAAAAGTTCTAAAAAAAGTCCAAATACAGTTCCCAAGACCTTAAACAAATATTAGAAAAAAAATTAGAAAAAGTTTTCGATACAGAGCAAATCCTGTGAACAAAGTTAAATAGTATTTCAGTATAAACATTAAAAAATTCCTTTAATAAAGCTAAGACCACTAAAAACATTGTGGCATTCTGTCAAAGCTTGAAACATTATCTCGCACTTAGCATTATCGAAAAGTTTACTTTTTACCTTGCCTTTACAACAAACCTATTCAATTTTTCAATATCTGCAAAAATAGAGAGGGCAGACGAGTAGAGCAATAAAATTACGTTTAAATGAACATAAAAGTACAATATGTGATTACCATCCCCCGATAGACCAAAAGGATGTAAATGAAAGTAATAAAAAAAGAAGGGAATCGGCTTTGGCCAGACACTTTTTTGAGAAAGGTCACAGGGTGTCACAACTAAGATGGTTGATTCTTGAAAAAATTACTCCAAATAACCAGCAGGACAATAAAAAATTATTATTACAAAGGGAATGCCACTGGATCTGGGCATTGCAGACAAGGGTCCCACGTGGACTGAACGAGGAATTCAATCTAACTTGCTATCTCTGAGATCCCTTGCCACTTTCAAATATCTAAAAATTGTTAAAAATGTTAATATGTTGTTTTTCCTCTCTATTTTTGCAGATATTGAAAAATTTAATAGGTTTGTTGTAAAGGCAAGGTAAAAAGTAATCTTTTCGATAATGCTAAGTGCGAGATAATGTTTCAAGCTTTGGCAGAATGCCACAATGTTTTTAGTGGTCTTAGCTTTATTAAAGGAATTTTTTAATGTTTATACTGAAATACTATTTAACTTTGTTCACAGGATTTGCTCTGTATCGAAAACTTTTTCTACATTTTTTTCTAATATTTGTTTAAGGTCTTGGGAACTGTATTTGGACTTTTTTTAGAACTTTTTTGAAGTTTTTTGTACGATATTTTCACTGATGATGTTTTATCCAAGAATGGAGTTGCTAATTGTTGCAACCAAGGGTTAAATTACCAAACATGTGTGGGTTAATTTATGCATAAGCAATGTTTAAAAGGTTCACTTTGTGGTGTGATTTGCTGTCTGACGAAGGGGCCCGCCCCCGAAATGTTACATTGTAATAAACACGCAGGGCTTTGCCCGCATGCATTGAGCTCTGAGTGCCAGTTCTTCTTTTATTACGCTTACTACAATTGGGGTTGCCGACCCCTTCTGACTGTGCACCGGGCCAACTTATGCTGGAGAGGCCAGGGTGTGCTGGTGGGTTCTGGAATTTGGAGGGTTTAAATTCAAGCATAATAGGAAGAGGGGATGATAATACATTACATGTGATTTTTCACGCAAACCTCAGGTTATTTTTTTACTGCAAAACTGAGCATGTGGCAAATTTTTGGCAAAATTTAAAAATTCATGGTGAAACTTTACATGGCGACAACATTCGCTTATCACTACTAGTTATTATAACTAACCCATGCACTTATGTACCCACAGAAAAAATAATAAGGATGCATTTGCAATACTTTCAGCTTTGTGCTACATAAAAAAAATACCTTTTTTTTGTTCTAACATGAGTAATGCTTAGTCCAGTAGTTAGCCAGAGATGGAAATAAGACGTGTAATTAAAAAATAAATATCTCGTTAGACGTGTTTTTACAAAGGTAAACTTGTAGTTGATAAAAACTAAGGTCTAATTAATCAGCCTATTGGGTTTATTTAATATTTAATTGATTTTCTAGTAGACTGCATGAATGAAGAACTAATATTACAGAAAGATCTGTTATCCAGAAAACCACACGTCCCAAGCATTCTGGATAACAGATCCCATTCCTATATAGGTGGTTCCTATGAGTCATCGTTTTTCCCCTAATGCTCAGCAGGTTAGTATCTGTTAGAAATCTGATGGCAGTGCACTGTAGTTAGATCATATGTGTTTAAAGAAAACTATTAAAATATGCAAAGCTTATATAAAGAGATGGCAACTTGTTAAACATGTAAACAATTTACACTTAATGTTTCCAAAAGTGTTGGTGTTTATTCATTTCAGTTAATGCATTTGATAAATGTTTTTCCTGGTGACTTCCCATGTGCTACTTTATTTTGTGCTGGAGTAATTAGACGTTCCCGGTCCATGCTGGATTTTAAACAGACCCCTGTCAGCTATTTGGCTCTCTCTGTATGAATAATAGACAAAATGTGCAACGTTATAAACAAAAAGTGCAGATTAAAAAAAGAAAAAATATGTAAAATATGTAAAATTATTTTGAATACATTGAAGATAATGTAGCAAATAGAAGAAACAGCAATACATTTTCCACAGAATATAACCACGCCATATAGTTATTACTGAACTGCTTGCTGTGCCATGAAAATGCATTAGTGAATGGATAGATTTGCAGTGCAGTTTGCAGTGATCTTGCACCAATGGGTGAAAATGCAGGCAGAAGCTACATGCACAGGGTGGGGTGTGCAGGCACTATGATGTCAGAGGTGCTCCATTGCACACTGGTACATTTGTGACTGTGTACAAATTCACCCCAAATTCATAGTTTATAGTTTCCTACCTAGGCACGAATATACTTGCATTGTTGAGCAGTTTGTTGTGGCATTGGGCTGCATGCACAGTTAAATTACATAGATGCTGAAGCCTATGCATCCTTGCACTTGTGGTTTGACACATTTAAATATCTGTGTATATACATCTCATTTTTTCCACAAGCTTAAATAGAAGTTGTGGGCTTGCAAAGTGTTCTGTACTGTACCTGTTAGTTAAGACTAAGAGCATGGTACTTCTGACTGAGCTCTATTTGCTTGCTGACTTCATGGTCATCTAGTTCCTCATTCTGTAAACTGTTTGCCATCTATGATTTTTGCTGCCTGCCCAGACATGGGCATGTTTTCTGACTTGATTTCTACATCATATCTGTTGCCTCTAATGTAGGAGTTGTTTCCAGTACTATATGTCTGCCACTAATCCTGTACCCAATCTTAGGTACTGATTCTCAAATAGGAGGCACAGAAGAATCTTAACCCCCATTTCTACTGACTCATTGTCTGTAGTCCTGGTCAAAATTACAGGTGATGTAGTGGAAGTTGTGCTGATCCATTAGAGGACATGTTAAGACAGGGGTCTCCAACCTTTTTTACATATGAGCCACATTCAAATATAAACAGATTTGGGGAGCCAAACAAACATGAAAACAAGGATATGATTGGTTATTTGGTAGCCCATGTGGACTGGTAGCCTACTGAAATCTGTTTTTTATGCAACCAACTTGCCTTCAAGACTGAAATTCAAAAATAAGTACCTGCTTTGAGACCAATGGAAACAACATCCAAGGGGTTGGAGAACAGCATGTTGCTCTGAAGCCACTGTGTTGAGACATGGAAGTAGAAAGAGTGGAGGATTGGCAGGGTGGGTATATGAATTTAGCAAAAAGGGAAGTGTTTGAGGCTATATAACATGAGCAGAGAGGCGGTGTTCATGCTCACAGAGTGTATGGGGGTGTGTTCCTCTTTTCCACAAAGAGGATGCCAAGAAGTACAGATCAATGTAATACATGCAATACAGTGTTGAATATTTATTTCAAGGATGTCTAACCTGAGACTCTGCCGGGAGTGCTAAAGTACAACACCTACAATTCTTAGTGGGACAGACAGACAATTTGAGAGGATACAACAGAGTGCTCTGTACAAGTGTTCTCTCAAACATAGGCAGAAGAAGAGGGTAAAAGTAATTTTGGGAAATTAAAGAAAATATCTGTGATTATAAAATACAATATCAAGTTATTAGTTCTATTTAATAAATGTCCCTTAAGTTGTCTCTATTTTTCAAATGTATCCAATATGAGCTGGAATCCAATTACAGAATAGTTTACAATTAGTATGGCAGTATACATCTTATTTGTTGGCTTACCGGGAAGTTGCAGGTTCTTGAGGAGCTTCAAAAGTGTGTAGGTTTTGCTACTTGTTAAATCTGATAACAGCTGCATTTCTAACCATAGATAACACTTGGCAAACAATACAGAGGGGTAATAAAGCTGCCCCAAGTCTGGTTTTGGCATTAGTAAAATGTGGTAATCCTTTATCTATCTAATGCATTTTGGCCAGCTAGCCGCCTTAGGAACTACTGATCATAAGAAATTGTGGTACAAAATAAGCTTTTTCTGCTTTATTTAAAGTATTGCTGTTTACTAACATTAAAGATGGATTGTGGTGAAACTAAATTGGGGTTTATCTTATAATACATAATCCACTGAAATATTCATTAACTCCAGTAATGTCAAAATAGAATAAGTAATAAATACAAGGAAATAACTTTGTATCTGTTAGGAAAGAAACATTACAGTTCAGTTTGCAGAGAGGCCATGAACAAAGATTGAAAAAAGAAAACACAAGGACAAGCATGTAAACAGAAATCATTCATCCTGCAGTGCTTCTGGGAACCTTACCTGACCCAGCTTTATTCTTTGCTTAATAAATTGCTGTGGGAACGACTGTAATAGGTGAAAGCTGCTTATTGTTGTCATTGAGCCTTGTCAGCAAAGTTGCTTCCCTAAATACCAAGGCTTGAATCCTCACATGCCCACTTCTGGCTTCAGCACACTATTCTACTAATATGATATCAGAAAACTTTATTTATCCAAGTAGGTCAGACAACTGTGTTTGAAAGAGTATATCATTATTAGCATTTAAGGAAAAAGGACCCAGAAAGTGATTTTTTTCTTACAAGGTATCTAATCTCCACTGTATACTGGAGAATATTTGTATCTAAAAAATACACCACACCCCATGTCTGCCCACATTATACACTTGCACACATACCACAAATAATACAATAAATTTGGCAGTTAGATTAAAGGAACAGAATCATTAAAAAATGACATTTTTTTAAAGGAATGACAATGTCATTTATTGTTGTGCTGCACTGGTAAGACTGATGTGTTTGCTTTAGAAAGACTACAATAGTTCATATAAACAAGTTGCTGTGTAGCTATGGGGGCAATGATTCAAAGCTGGAATAAAGAAGAAAAGGCACAGGTTACACAGCAGATAACAGATAACAGGCTCTGTAGTATGCAATGAAATTCTAGTTTGTTTGTCTAAACTATAGTAGTGTTTCTGCAGCAAATACACCAATTTTACCAGTGCAGGGGAAAGTACATTACATTGTCATTCCTTTAAAACACTTTTCATTTTTTTGTGTTACTATTCCTTTAACACAGTCTGTTGCCCCCATAGCACCCTAACTCATCTAAAACTTTATGGACACTCAAAAGTGAAGCACATTGTATGATCTAAAGAGGTGAATGTTGGGAGACTGGAATGATGTGACTGACCCATAACTGCTGCAGACCCCTAACATAAGGGATTTAAATGCAATATGACATAATTTTATGCAGCTCACAAAAGAAACAGTCATATATTAGTTTTACATTTAATCTGACCCTTGGCATAGCATACTTCTTGAAATTTCAATCACAGGTTATCATCTGTGTTTACTAAGGGCCAGGAAAACATGAATTAATTTTGCTCAGATAGTCTCTCCATGTACGGGAAAGGACATGCTGAATGGTATGCTAAGCATACACTGACAATGCAAAAAGAATAAGCAATGTTCAGACTAGACTGACTAAATATAGCAAACACTAGGAATAAGCAAAAAAAGTGCTAAGGTGTATGAACGTTTAATTTTATGGTTAGGGAGCATAAGGCTTGTTTCAATTACTCTGCAAATTGATTGCATTTGTATTTATTTATATGAAACAAACACCCAATTTTCCTGCATTAGTAAAATAGTTTCATTGAGTAAGAAAGTCATTCACAGCAATGCGGGCAGTATGTACAGTATCTACATGATATACCAACATGAATTTGCAACTGCTCCCCGCTAGTCCTGAATTTGCTTTATATTCTCAATTCTATTCTCTTATTCTTCTTGTTACTGAATTACATAGCAGATGCAAGTTAAAATAACACACTTTTCAAGTTTATGTTTCTAAATGATCCAGATAGAGGCAAAATCTGCAACTGGCCTTAAAAAAGGGAAAATTATTTCTTGACACTAACAGGGAAATAGGACCAGCCTCTGTGAAAACTTTGTTCTAAAGATATTAATTTCAGTAACTCCTAAAAAAAAGGCACCTGACACTTTTTGGAAATTAATATGTACAACCAATATGTACAGGAAAGGACTGCTTCAAGAAAGGAATTACACAACTTTGTAGTTCTCACTGAAACCCTGTTTGCCTCTTATTCAGAATATTAGAGTCCCTTTAATTTGGGATTATCCGAGATTGAAATTTAACAACTGAAATATAACGTTATTTAAAACTGTCTTTTACATAGCAAACAAAAAAACCCAACAAGAAGAATTTCATGATACCATGTTAATTTATCCCATGTTAATTTATTTTATCTTCGATAAAGTAACAAAACGTGCATGTAGGTGGATGTTTCCGTTTTTTTAAAAAATGATTATAACTGTTTGATAGAAATTTATTTCAACCATTCAGGAGATACCTTATTTTTTCTTGTTTAGTGCACAATCGTTACATTGCCATAATTATACACTGAAGAGTACTCAAACACAGAGTAGTATCAAGAAAATGCCAGACTGTGCGCGTAAAATATGAAGGCCAAAAGGCTTCTCTGTATTTGGTTTCTATTTTATTTATAAGCTGGACTGTAGTTGGAGCCATTCAGACTATGCTGCTAGTTGCTGGAGCAGAAAGGCTCATTCAGGGCTGAAGTCATTAACTCTAGGTTGTGTTCAGCTTTAAAAGTCAATAAAAATTTAAAATGGAGTTTTATTTCAACAGCACAATCCAAAATCACTATAGCAACACTATGAAAAGCAAATATTTATGCAACAAAACTGAATAATGGATTTTGGTGTTACAATGCCCTTTGCACTGGTATGGCCAAATGCATTTTCTCAGATTAAAGAGCATTTGTAGGATCAAAATGTACTTTGTTGTTTGGAATAAATCATTTATCAATTTCCTAAATGTTAATGGATAGTTTGCTTAACAGAGAAACTAAGAAATCCAACATTTCTGTATTTATCAACTTATTGTGATTTCTTGTATATATATATATATATATATATATATATATATATATATATACATAACTTTTGACAAAATGATACAAGTAACTCTCATTAGGTGGGTGCTACTGTATTAATTAAAACTCAATTTTAAATTTTTTTTAATTTTTTAATTAGATTTGGCTGGCCTTGATTATTGTATATTCAATAATTTCTCAGTAATTGATTATAGAAAATTGTAAAGTAAATTGAGACTTTTAGATTTTAGGTTGAATAGACCACATTTTAAGCCACTATTTCAGCTTTAAGCAGTTCATCGATATGGGAATCTTTATATCTCAAAATATTTTTCAGAACCTCAGCGGTATGCTATCCAATGAGAGGAGGTGGGTTTGGGTTGGAAATGTTGAATTCACAAAATCTTACAGTAGGGCCTGTCATGATAAAACAGAAAGTTGCTACAAGCAAATCCCATTAGCATTTTAAATTCTACATTTTTTTTAATATATACTGCCTTGTAAAAGTATTCACCCCCTTGGCTTTTTACTTATTTTTTTACATTCCAACCTATAATTCAAATGTTTCTTAATCTTTTTTATGTGATGGATCTGCACAAAATAGTCTAAGATGGTGAAGTGAAATGAGAAAAATATAAAAAAAAAATTTTAATAAAAAAAAAAAAAACAGAAAATTTGCGTGTGCATATGAATTCACCCCCTTTGCCCCAAAAAAAATCCTGGTGCCACTAATTTCCTTCAAAAGTCACATAATTAGTGCAATGAAGTCCACCTGTGTGCAATCTAAGTGTCACATGATCTTTCAGTATAAACACAACTTTTCTGACATGGTACCGCAACAATGGTGCCACAACAAACCTGCCATGAGATAGCTGCCCACCAAAACTCACAGACCGGGCAAAGACGGCATTAATCAGAGAGGCAGCACAGAGACCAAAGGCAACCCTGAAGTGGTTGCAGAGTTACACAGCAGAGACTGGAGTATTTGTCCATAGTACCACAAAAAGCCGTACACTCCATATAGCTGGGCTTTATGAAAGAGTAGCCAGAAAAAATTACATAAAGTTAAAAATAAGAAGGTATGTTTTGAGTTTGCCAAAAGGCATGTGGGTGACTCCCCAAATGTATGGAGGAAGGTGCTCTGGTCAGATGAGACTAAAATTTAACTTTTCAGCCACCAAGGAAAATGCTATGTCTGGCGCAAACCCAACACATCCCATCACCCCAAGAACACCATTGCCACAGTGAAACATGGTGATGGCAGCATCATGCTTTGAGGATGTTTTTCAGCAGCAGGGATTGGGAAACTGGCCCGAGTCGAGGGAAAGATGGATAGTGCTAAATACAGGGATATTCTTGAGCAAAACCTGTATCAGCCTGCCTGTGATTTGAGACTGGGACAGAGGTTCACGTTCCAGCAGGACAATGACCCAAAGCATACTGCTAAAGCAACACTCGAGTGGTTTAAGGGGAAACATTTAAATGTGTTGGAATGGCCTATCCAAAGTCCAGACCTCAATCCAATTAAGAATCTGTGGTAAGACTTGAAGATTGCTTTTCACAAGCAAAAACCACCCAACATGAAGGAGCTGGAGCAGTTTTGCCTTGAGGAATGGGCAATAATTCCAGTTGCAAGATGTGGCAGTGCTCATAGAGACTTATAATTACAGACAAGATAAGGGAGCACCACCCATCAATTGAGAAATCCAGCAGATGGTGTGCAGGGTTAAGGAGATAAATATTTAGAAAAGGAAGAGAAGCCCAGACACCCACGGAACAAGATTAAAACTTAACTTTTACTGCTAAATGATTAAAAAAGATTGGTCCAGAAGAGCATTTAAAATCAAGTTAGACACAGGGAGGCAATGAACCCTGATCAGGTAAAGCGAGATTCACCACCCCTGGGTCAAATGCAATGCTAATATATAGAGTCATTTAGCAGTAAAAGTTAAGTTTTAATCTTGTTCCGTGGGTGTCTGGGCTCCTGGATGGGGTGGTGCAACCTCAAGAGTTAACTTTTCCTCTTTTCTCATAGAAACTTATCCAAAGTAACTTGCAGTTGTAATTGCCGCGAAAGGTGGCTCTAAAAAGTACTACTTTGGGGGGGGGGTGTACAGTTATTTTTACAGTACAGTAATTTCTGTTATTTTGTCCTGTTTGTTGTTTGATTCACAATAAAAAAAAAATCTTCAAAGTTGTAGGCATGTTCTGTAAATGAAATAGTGCAAACTCTCAAACAATCCATTTTAATTCCAGGTTGTGAAGCAACAAACCATGAAAATGCCAAGCGAGGTGAAGACTTTTGCAAGGCACAGTAAATTTTCATATACAACTATGCTGTATATTGCACACATTCTGGGGCTTTGCTTGGTTAACATGCTGAGTAAAAAACAGAATACACTATACATTGTACTGTATGTAATCATCAGAATTGTATCAGTATTTTGTGAAAACCAATGGTCACTTAAAAATTCTGTAATTACTTGCCACCCGAATATGCTGACTTAGGCCCCTTTGTATATAATTCACTAGAACATTCTTTATGTTTAACAATGGAATGTATAAGAACTTGGGGGGAAAGAAAGAAAGAAAGAAAGAAAGAAAGAAAGAAAGAAAGAAAGAAAGAAAGAAAGAAAGAAAGAAAGAAAGAAAGAAAGAAAGAAAGAAAGAAAGAAAGAAAGAAAGAAAGAAAGAAAATTTTCAGAATGATGAAAGTGTTGGGAAAACATTAACCCCCAAATGTAATAAAGGGCACTTTAATAATAATAATAAAAATAATAATAATAATAATAATAATAATCAGTGTGCCCAGGTGCAGTAACCTAAAGCAACCAATAGGATGCTTGTTTTTAAGCAAGTGACCCGTAAATTCTACCTGCTGATTGGTTGTTATGGGTTACTGCTCCTGGTCAAATGTAGTGCCTTCTATTACATAACCCCAATAGTCACATAGAGGGGCTACAAAAAGTTTTGTGTTCATTTAATAAGCTCCCCATATTCTCAAATGGAAATTGACATATGTATTAAGCTGCCCTCAGCCTTATTAAATCCAAACCCAATAATTTTTTGGCACACTTCATTACCTTTCTCATTTAACAAACTGGGATTGTCACTTCTAAACAGAGTAAAAGGGAGGTGTAACTTATTGATTACGTTACTGGACATGGTAGTGGTTGGTATGAGCAATAGTGTTTTAAAGGTTATGTTCCCAGTGTTGTAAAACCAACTTGATGGCATTGTTAAGTCTCATGTAAATATTTATAGTTAATGGTGCAGTTACCATAGTCATATTCAAGGTTTTTCAAAGGGGCAATCCAAACTATTTTTAACCTGTCGTGTCTTGTTTTATAACTCAGTCTACAATTTGTACTCTTGTTTATTTATAGGCATGTTTGATAGCTCGTCCTCGTCACTAACAGGAAACATTAAATCTAACAAGTGTGATTATCTGGTAAATGCTGTCAAATTGCCTTAACGCCATACAAGATAACTTTAGCCTAGTTTTACACATAAAGTAGCTCAATATGGAATGATTATATTGTAATTATTTTCACTAGATCCACCAGTACAGTATAGGGAGATTAATGCTGGCCAAGTATCATCCAATTCCTTATACCAGTTGCAGGGCAAAACACAGAATTCTAAAGCGTAATTAACCGAAAGCTCAGAAGCTTAACCTGTTTGTTGCTATGATTACCTTTGAAGACTGCAACAAATAAACAATCTACAGCACACAAATGGTTAAACAAATTATTTATCCTGTTAAAGGAAAACTATACCCCCAAAATGAATACTTAAGCAACAGATCGTTTATATCAAATTAAGTGGCATATTACAGAATCTTACCAAACTGGAATATATATTTAAGAAAATATTGCCCGTTTACATCTCTTGCCATAAACCACCATTTTGTGATGGTTTCTTTGCTCCCTCAGAGGTCACCTGACCAGATATACTTAAGCTCTAACTGTAAAAGGAAGAAGTGTGGAAGCCAGACAGAACTTTGTTTGTTAATTGGCTCATGTAACCGAACATGTATGGTTTGTTTGTGTGCAATGTGAATCATAGGATCCCAGGGGGTGGCCCTTATGTTTTTAAAATAGCAATTTTCTATTTAGGATTACCCAATGGTAATATTATTATGGAAATTGTTTATTTACTGTACCTGAAGCGGGGTTTTTACATATGAGCTGTTTTATGCAATATATTTCCATAGTGACCTACATTGCTTGGCTGCACAGTTTTCCATGCTATTGTATAGGTCTTGTTTATTGATTCAGAGAGTGATTGTATCTGGGCAAATGGCCTTCTGCACCAAATTAAAAATCCATTGCATAGTGCCCTCCTGCTTACCATAAGCCAGCACTGTAATTAATGTCTGGGTGCATTCTTGAAGATGGCTACATGCTTTGGTGCATTTAGAAAAAGCAGACCCCACATTTGCAGGAGGGGCCCAGACCCCAGGGTCTGCTTCCTTTACATCTAGTCTCCTTCCTGAAAATGTGTGCTTCCCCGGTAAACAGGGAAGCACACAAACAGTCTTCAGTAGACAGTTGGGTCTTCTTAAATTGATAACTATAGCAAATGTTTTGCCCCTGGGAATGCCATACTCTAGGCAACACTCACAGCTCACTTGAGACCAGTGTTGGACTGGGATGCCAGAGGGCCACCACAAAACCTAAACCATGGGCCACCAGAAAACCTTAGACCATGGGCCCACCAGAAAACCTTGGACTGTGGGCCCGCTTTCCAAATTATTATTCCTCCTCACCTCACTCAACCTCTTTATTCTCCTTGTTTTTATATGTACCGACTGTGAGGTTTGGGGGATCACAGCGGGGTTTTCCACCAGACTCCAGATTGAAGGTAAACAGTCTGTTTATTTTTCTCAACTCAAGTTAAGCTTTCAGCAGTAAGCAGTGGTACAGAAAACAAAACAGCTTCACTTCAGCAGTATATAAGTCCAAAATAAGAATAGCTTACTTGCCAAACATATAACATCCAGTCTTTAGAGAGACAGCATTCTCTGTTCAACTCAGCAGTGAGTTACCACACGTGAAAAAACTTCCACCCCTCTCATCTGCTGCTCACCTCCATTAAACACCCCTTGGATGTCCAGCCCACCTCTGGCTGGTTAACCCCATGGTGTCTCTTAAAGAGGTAGTTTTAAAACCAAAAGAAAGGGGATATATACCGGTCATCTACAATATATCCCCCTCAGCTTCTAAACTACTATATTCTTCCTTTAAGCCTCTTTTTCCCCTATAAAGAAATAGGGACTGACCATGAAATAGGTTAGAAGTAAGAGGGCCCAGTAAATTTTCCTGGTATCCCTGTGGGGCAGTCCAACATTGCTTGAAACAATGGACAGATGTGTGACTTTCAAGTAGAATGTTATCTAAATTATGATAATAGGTCCCTATTAGACTATTCATACAAGCATCCTTTATAATTGCACTGGTGATTAGACATTGTGAGAGGCAGTACACAAGTAATCAATCAATTTGAGCCTCATGGCATATCAGCCCCCCTCCCCCCGGCATCCAACAGGCTCTTCTCCCTTTGCAGGTAAGATTCACTTGGTTGTTACTAGATCAAGCTGCAAAACATCTGGCAGGGTCACATGAGGCAGTACATTTTTATCTATTGCCAGAATTGACATATTTAAAAACAGATATTTGTGCATCTAAGCTGAAATGAATGTAAACAGACCTAGGATGCTTTATGTTTATGCAGTGACATATATAGTGACATATTTTTTAAACACGCTAGTTTACAAAAACAGACTACACCGATTTTAATCCGAAAAAAAAATTTGGAAAATGTCTTGCCCTTTTATTTCCCTTACTAATTTTCTCACCTAAAAACAGCTGAGGAAAACATCTGCCTTTCTATGGTGTCTTTATATTTTCTTCCCATCGATTCATGGGACAACAATTTCTTTGACACAAAGGGAACTGCACAGATGAGAGTACTCCAAACCAGAATTACGTAAGCAGAGGTTTCCATTAAACAATTACTGAATTTACTCCACATATTACACAAATCACATATTATCCAAACATTTCAATTGTTAATTGGCATAGTAATGCTGTATAACTAAGTTCCTAAATTGAATATATGTATGTGTTTGTGTGTGGGGGTGAACATATGGAGGGTAGGTTCAAATGTTTACTCAGAATCCACTGGGCTATTTTCATTTACTGTATGCTATTTACAAAATATTTACAGATATTTAGCCGTGTCGTTCCTTGTGGCTGATATCATATTGGATTCAGTGGATTTCTCTTTGCTCTATAGAATATTACAATGTGAAAGTTATAATACAATACAAATAAATACTGGAAAGAAAAAAATATTTATTTTTCTCTATAGAATATTACAATGTGAAAGTTATAATACAATACAAATAAATACTGGAAAGAAAAAAATATTTATTTTGATAACAAACGGAATTCTTCTACTATTGTGAGCATTTCCATTTTACAGGATATGCTTAATTCTTGAAGATTTACATAAAGGGCATTAGGCAGAAGCATACTGTATACAGTCCCAACCTGTAGAGACACAAAAGAACTGTGTAGCATAGGAAGCGTGAGGAAGTGTGAGGGCTTCAGATCTTCTGTAGGATCACATTGCTTTCTAATAAACCTTGAAGAACTTAAAAAAAAGACAAATGGGAGTATGTATAAAGCAGGAGATGTGTCACACAAAAAAAGCTACAAACTCTCCCTATATATTTGTTACAATTGCTACAACTTGCATTTGTGTGTGGATTTTTTCCCATTCTTCAATATCTTTGTCAATGGTGCTTTAACAAAGTCAAGTCATGGCCCACCAACATTACATTTTTTACATTTTTGATGTCTGCATTTGGTCCATTACATATGATCACTTCTGGCAAAGAGGTGTGAAGTAGATACTGCTTTGACTTGCTCCAAATTTTACTGAACTCCTCAAAGTTGAAGACACAAATTAAAAATGATTTCTCGTTAATTAATTACCCGTACCTTAGTAAAAAAAAAAAATGGTTAAAGTTTTGTACAGACCACTACAGAAACTGATTGGATTTGTTTGTTTTTTTTAACCTTTCAATATTTTATGTTTCTTTTTATATTTTTAATCAACTTATAAATTAAAAAATCATGTATGTTAATTAATGACTGCTCCTGAATTGGTTCCTCTAGCAAATTCATTCTATAATGCTGCTGACTAGGCTACTCCAGACCAAGTCACAACTTCTTGGCCCATTTATATGGCCCTCCCAATAGCCTGCCCAACCAATATCTGACCAATAATCAGCCAGATATATAACAGACAGGTTCAAAACCCAAATCACACAAGAACCACATTGGCTTGTTAATGCAGTCATCTCCCACCATTTCATCCTAGGCATCAATTATGATCTGATCATTGGCCAGATGATCAGATCATCCACCCAGGAGGCAGATGATCAGATCATCCCAATCTAAACTAGAATGTTGGTAGACAAATAAGATTAAGGTCTGCTCCTTTGGTGACCATTTGACCAAGAGTGTGGCCTGTTTAAGAATCAATTTGCACTAAATAAAGTTAACCCCCCACACACAAACTATCGGAAAACTACTTAATTTGCCTATTTTAAGTAGACAGCTATTTGCTGATTGCTTGCTAAGGCTGACTTCACCTGCACAAATATAACCAGTAATTGACCCACAGAAAGTGTATATGTATGTCTATATGCATTTTTTCCCATCAGCTTGAGCTAATGATTGACCTTTTGTTTGACCTGATAATATTACAATATGCACAAAACAAGCAGGTTTCTTCAATCTGCAAAACTATTAGTAATGTACTGTAAATACTGTGAAATTATTTTTCATAAAGCACTAAAATAGTATATTTTAAAAGTGAATTTAAAAAATAAACATAGGTCTTCCTAATGCAAACATTATTACGGGGGTACTTTACTGTACTTTACTGATGTTGATGCTTTCTTACAGTAATATTTTACTATGGTTTTTAATTGCAGTGATTTGGACTCCCTGACTCCAGAACCCAGTAAAGCCCTTCCCTTACCTGTGCATGGTGCAAATGCAATCATTTCAATAAGCATTGGTCTCTCTGCCTATCCACCCATCCACCCATCCAAGCATGTATTCTTCTTGCACCACTACCAAAATAGTTTACATGAACAGTATAGTTGGCTTGTATAGTGGTGGGTCTATTTCCAGTATCAGTAAAAATCGTCAGGCCTGTATTGTGGAAAATACAAGTGTCCTCTGCACTCAACCCATTATCAATATATTTAAGACAGCGACATTTGTGCATACTGCTACTGAAAAATGCCTTACCCTTTAAACAAAACAGGGATTGTTTGTCCATATATTGCAATATATTTAAGCTGGCCAACTACGTCAAAGTCATCCCATATCTGGCCAGTCCTATGCTCAATTTTATCTGATTCATTAAGAATTATATTGCTTCATTATGCATTTTACAAAGGGACTAGGTTTTACCTGCAACTTACTTGCTGCTTTCAAAGTAAACCCCCATACTTGGCTGCCCTTTTATTAGACACCAGTGGGATCACCTGACTATAGCTGGGAAGGGTGGGAGCTACAACATGGAGCTGGTCACTGCTCCTGTATAACTATAACAAACAAGGGAAAGTTGTGCTCACCACTATTTTTTAAAACCATTAGGCGGGGGTGCAATGAGGCTGTGACCACAAAATACATATAGTCAAATACAAGAGTCCTCTGCACTCAACCCATTATCATCCCACTGGTGTCTAATAAAAGGGCAGCCAAGTATGGGGGTTTACTTTGAAAGCAGCAAGTAAGTTGCAGGTAAAACCTAGTCCCTTTGTAAAATGCATAATGAAGCAATAGAATTCTTAATGAATCAGATAAAATTGAGCATAGGACTGGCCAGATATGGGATGACTTTGACGTAGTTGGCCAGCTTAAATATATTGCAATATATGGACAAACAATCCCTGTTTTGTTTAAAGGGTAAGGCATTTTTCATTAGCAGTATGCACAAATGTCGCTGTCTTAAATATATTGATAATGGGTTGAGTGCAGAGGACTCTTGTATTTGACTATATGTATTTTGTGGTCACAGCCTCATTGCACCCCCGCCTAATGGTTTTAAAAAATAGTGGTGAGCACAACTTTCCCTTGTTTGTTATACAGGAGCAGTGACCAGCTCCATGTTGTAGCTCCCACCCTTCCCAGCTATAGTCAGGTGATCCCACTGGTGTCTAATAAAAGGGCAGCCAAGTATGGGGGTTTACTTTGAAAGCAGCAAGTAAGTTGCAGGTAAAACCTAGTCCCTTTGTAAAATGCATAATGAAGCAATAGAATGCTTAATGAATCAGATAAAATTGAGCATAGGACTGGCCAGATATGGGATGACTTTGACGTAGTTGGCCAGCTTAAATATATTGCAATATATGGACAAACAATCCCTGTTTTGTTTAAAGGGTAAGGCATTTTTCATTAGCAGTATGCACAAATGTCGCTGTCTTAAATATAATGATAATGGGTTGAGTGCAGAGGACTCTTGTATTTGACTATATGTATTTTGTGGTCACAGCCTCATTGCACCCCCGCCTAATGGTTTTAAAAAATAGTGGTGAGCACAACTTTCCCTTGTCTGTATTGTGGAAAGGCCACAAAGGCCCGGGCCTAAAGTGTTATGGGAGTGGCATGCTGCCCAACCACACCCACATTGGTTCGGATTGACTGGGGATTCTCAGGAGATACAATAGTTCTTAAAATTTCCTGTGCACCAATCCCCAGTACTCCGACCTGGTGCTGAAAATTTGCATAAATGCACAAAGGAAGGGGAGGGGGGCGAGGAACAGCAGCAACCTAGGGGAGCCAGCTATGTAAATCTGGCCCTGAAAATGGTTCCTGGTAAATGAGCTTATTCTCAAGTATATTTTTTAATGTCTGGCAAATTGCCAGAGTTACTTTATACTTGCTGGTTTGTAACTAGGCAATTACAAAGCTTGCTACACCATCATGAATGCTAAGAACCTAGATGAGACAACATGAGGAATCCATGCCTCCACAAGTGTTACATTTCTGTGTTTTTATATTACAGTTTCATTGCTAAATGCCCTGTAATTGAAGAAACAGTCATGAAAAAATAAATCAAAGTATCCTACTAGATGCTCAATGGAAAACACAACAACCATTGCTATAATAGGATCTAAACTAAAACATATTCTTATAGTATTACTCAAACAGTCAGACTCAGATGTTTTATATAATGATGTGTAAATCCTATCCTAAGGCTGCACTAGCATATTAGAAACATTTTGCCATTTTTTGCCCATAAATAAAGAAATAAAAAAAACTGTCCTAATAAAATAAAAGTTACTCTTGCTCCTTGCCAGATGTGTACGGCAGCAGTGAGCTCTGTCTCTTGTTTCTCTTTACTGGGCACAGGAAGTGTGAAACTTGCTCCACACAATTTTAAGAATACCCTATATAATTAATACATACTGTGAGCTGTTTGCATTAACACTTGCTCATAAAAAACAAAACAAAAAGAAATATCACTTGCTCATTTGTGTAATGTATTTAACAATGCTAAAACACCATTACTTCAGTGAAACACACACCATTCTACATTATGCTGGTATGATATAAAGATATGTAAAAACCATAGAATGGAATGGTTTTGCTGAAGCTCTGTATTTACTAAGCACTAGTAAAACAGACTAATTTAATCTGTTAATTATGAAAAGATAGTTAATGGCTTGTTAAAACAGAATGTATTAACATGATTCCTGCAAACTCAGAAATAATTAATTCTTATTGGAAGCAAAATCCGCATATTGGGCTTATTTACTGTTAACATAATTTTCTAGTAGACTTAAGGTATAAAGATCCAAATTACAGAAAGATCTGTTATCCAGAAAACTCCAGGTCCCAAGCATTCTGGATAACAGGTCCCATACCTTTACCTTTTTATTTACTTGATGGTAAATAAACCATATGAATCCATAATGGAGGCAAAACTATCCTGTTGGCATTATTTAATATTTACATGATTTTTAGCATACATATGGTATGAAAATCCCAATTACACAAACATCTCTAATTCAGAAAACCCCAGGTTCAAAGCATTCTGGATAACAGATCCTAGATGATTTTTCAAATTCACATTTAAGGGCACATTTCATATTTTGAATTGGTGACTCCATCAGCAGAACTGAGCACTATAATCTGCCTGAATCTTTGCTCCTAATGCAAAATGCATTCATGCAAACAGTATCTATTTAGCGTGGAAAGTAAATGTTAGAATACTAAAGCTTTATTATTTCAATCTTTAATGTTTAACCGAAAGCTAAGACTTTTTTTGGTCACCCTTGTGGCCAAAATAAGGGGATGGGCATTGTGTACTTTAAATGAGAATATTGCTCCCCTGTCTAAAAGAAATTAAAAAATGTTCAGTGCAGTAGCCATTGGAAGCTATTTTTATACCTTACAATTTCTTCCTCTATTTTTCCTGAATACTTATACCATTGCAACATTATAGAGGAAATTATCTTTACTCCAGCCAAAACTCCATTTCTCACAATGCCTTGATGTTCGAGGCGAGGAAAGAGAATAAAATAAGTGCACAAGGCCTGGAGTCTGGGTTGATTTCTGATACATCGTCTGCAGTCCGTCTAATTGAGAAGACAATAGCAAAGGACTGGCGCCACTTTCAATTGTAATTTAATGTACAAATATCTTTAAAAGCATTGAAAATGTGTCTATGAAGATTTTCACCGTGTTAATACCCTTAAAGAATGACTACACCCTAAAAATGAAGATGGCTAGAAATTCCATATTTTATATATTGAACTTATTGAACCAGACTAAAGGTTCAGCATGTCTATAGTAGTTTCAGTTCAGGTAATGTTTCTTGTACCTTGTTAGCCCGTTGAAAAAGTTATAGTGTAGAACTTTTGATATGAAGCATAACAAAAGTGGTGTAAAGGTGATACATTTATTGGCTAACTAAGATGATTACCGCAAGCTTTCAGAACATTGCAGTTCCTTCTTCAAAGAAGGAACTACAATGTTCAGAAAGCTTGCTGTGATTATCATCTTAGTTAGCCAATAAAGGTATCTCCTTTACACCACTTTTGTTATGCTTCATATCAAAAGTTCTACCCTATAACCATGTCTATACTAGTAATGATCCAGGCTTTCAAAGTTGTCACAGGAGTTTCCCATCTTGGATTTTGTTAGGAGTGTCTGATACGCACATGCTCTAATATTGTGACATTTATATTATATATATTCCATATATCTTGTATCTGCCCCTAAGCTCAGTAAGTGACACCAGCACAGAACATGTGCAGTGAATCATCAGAAAAGAAGATGGGGAGCTACTGGGGCATCTTGGATGAAAAGATCTTCCTTGCTAAAGGGCTGTGGTTGCCTTGGGCTGGTACAGAAGCCCAAAACATAATGTACAACATTTCAACTCTACTTCTTTAGTTAAGCTTTAGTTTTAAAAGAACATACATATGGAAACTGATAATTCACCAAATGAGGACATGGTAAATTAATTTCACCACACGTCTGAAAATTGGAATTTTGTCAGCACTGTAAACATATCAATATCATTGGGAACTAAAAAGCACTATAGCAAGCACTATTTAGTCCTCGATGACTGCTTTTGCACAAGGAAACTGATCTTGTAAACATAATGTACAGAAAACCGGAAAGAGGGAGACACACCCATTAAAAAGTATGAGCAAGAAGGTTAGAAAGTAATCCAAAAATAATTTGCTTGAGCACTTTTGTGGAACAGCATGCTCTCTTTCCATATGACAACTGAGCAGCCTGATAAATGAAATTAAACTCAGATTGCACAAAGAAAACTCTAATGAGAACATGCATTTGAATGGAAGACAATTCCATAGTATCCAACAGTTGCCCATGTGCTGCTTTGAGTTCTAGACATTTTAACTACCAGCTCTAATTTAATTGTCAAGCAAAAATGTGTTGGTGACTCTCAGGAACTAACCCTCTTCAGCAGGTGCACAGTTTAATAGTAATTTGCTTTCCAAGCTTGATGCTTGGGAGATTCTACAGCACCTTCAACCCACAAACTTGTGACCTTTGATCTTTTGCCATTTGCAGTTGGGTTTTTTTTTCAATTATTTTATTTGTCTATTTTGATCCTCTGCAGGATCTGTTCTCGTTTCATTTTAGATCATTTAGTTGGCTAGCAGTGGTTTTTAATAGGAGTGCTATGGTCATCAATCTAGTAAGAAAACTGGCTGAAGGAACATTGTAGCAGACAGCTTGTTACAGTCTGACGCCAAGTTTTATTCAATTTCCCTAAAAAGTTCTATTATAGTCCTGCATACAGAACTACAGGTTAGAAATTAGAATCTTTGGGTCTAGGGAGTAGCTGCACTCTTAACCCTGCATCCATAAAAATCCAGCATGAGGTGCAGAGCTGATGGGGGCAAGACCTGCTATAGGGCAGGCATTAAGAACATGATTCCTTTGCAATCTGTGCCCTCTATTGTTCAATAACATGAATATCTGAAGGACACAGTAGTTAGGGGCAGAATAGAAGACACATGCATGATTCCCTAATCTGGCCCTTATTTATTTGTGATTTTACTCAGTTCCTTGTGTACTGCAGATCATTGTGGATGACTGGGCTTTACAGTGAACTTAAGAACCATGCCCAGACTTCCTGCTTGACGCCTGAGGTGATGGAAGCACAGAGGTAGAGCTCCTGCTTACCAGGGTCGAGAGTCGGCACATAGAAGCTGTTCTCTTCATTTGAAATTTGTTCGTGTTGGTTCCCGGAGTGAGGAGAGCCAGAGGAGCAGAGAGGAAGCAAGTTTTTGGTGATTTGGCTTTGTATGACTGCTGAGGTGTTCCTGATGTACTGAGCTCTTTAGTTACCTCAGATTCTGCCATTGCATTTGTCAAGCCCACGCTGTTTTCGAGATTCACCTGTGAACTTGCGGTTCTCTTAACCGGGGGGCTCTGCTGCATACTGGTTATATACTACATTATTTTGAGTCAGTTGTGGCAAGTTCTAAGCAAGATATTTGTAACAAAATGGTGGCCTCTGATTTCCTGCTGGGACACTGAGTTATCAGCTAACTTAGTCAGAGCTGCTTGCTGAGTCTTATTTTGTGTCACATTGTTTCAATTTTAGTGACAGGAATTTGTCACAAAAAATAAGTTATCTCTTTGCTGACTAAGACTAAACATTGTTAGTGATTGCTGTCATTACTGATACTTTTGTTACACCTTTATTGTATACTGTGTTGCAAATGCTTGAGGAGGATTGTAACCATAGCAACAAATCAATGGTCACTTCTTTGTGAAAGGAAAACAGAGACAAAGAATAAAACAAGGAGGAAAAATTGACTTGTAATAAAAGCTTTATTAATATTGGGATTGTTGCTCAGGTTTTCTAATATATGAAAAAGTATTCTCCTTCCTTCACAATGTCTTCTAAAGCTAATGGCAAAACATATGAGAAGGCTAACAAGAATAATGTAAAGATACAGGATAGGGATACAAATAGTATTTTCTTATCTCACAACTCTGCTCCTACAAGAACATCTTTATCTAACGACTACTCTCTTATTGCTGCAGAAGTAGCCAGACTCATTAATCCAGTTATAGAGTCAACAATTAGTAAGGCCATTGACAAACTGCAGATCAAAATTACTAGCATCTCTGAAAAGCTCTCTACACATGACAAAAGATTTGTCGAGATCGAGGATGTGGTTTCTCAACTCCAAGATGATATGATTGATTCTTCATCCAGGTTGGACTCTTTAGAGAAACAAAATCAAGAGCTTAAGTTGAAAGTGGATGACCTGGAAAATAGAACTCGGAGAAACAATCTCAGATTCATAAACATACCTGAATCTTTCCAGAATGATTCCTTAAGCATGTTAATTTCCAAAACAATTCCCATCAAACTGGGTCTTCCTCAGGATTATGAGAGACTTCATAGGATTGGTCCACCTAAAGATCTCCAACCCATGAGACCAAGAGCAGTAATTTTCAAATACCTGGACTACTCAGATAAAAATAGATTATTTCAAGCCTACAAAAAATTGAATACACTTGATGTTGAAGGAAATAAAATTTTGATATTTCAAGACTACTCATTGCTTCTGTCTCAAAAACGAAAGGAATTTTCCAAAACTTGCCAATCACTGGCTAATCTTCATATCAATTTTGCCTTAATGTATCCTGCTAAACTTAAGATTTTTCTGCCTTCTGGAGCCAGGGTTTTTAGTGATCCTGGAGAGGCGCACACTTTTGTTTCACATATGGAAAAGAAGAATAGTGAAAATCTTGCTTTGGTAACACTAACTCAAAATGTGTCTCTCCCCCAAAGGATCAAAGATGGAAGAGATACGATATGCCTCGACAGTCTAGATTTTCTAAGGACTCAAAACCTTCTCAAGTTCAGACCAAATCTAGGTCTAGGTCGAGATCTCCACTTCCTCCTAGAACAGGCAGTCTTCAACATTCCAGTGAAGAAGATATGATCCCTGATACTTGACTCTAAAAGGGAATAAACTTTTTCTTCAATATGACCCTGTAGTGGGTGTTATACTGTATTCTCTGTTTAACTCGTCTCATAGAGAGAGAGTTGTTAGTTTTCCATCCTTAGGGAAAAAAGGAAGTGTCCTATTACTTAGTATACCAAATTTGTTATTCGTTTCTATAAGTCACTATCTTTCAATTTTACATGTTATTACTGATCAGTATTGTTTGCTCTGTTTTGTTTATACCAGTGGATGTAACTATATATATATTATTTTACTTAAATCAGCTCAAGCTCATCTTTTTTTTTTTTTTTTTTTTTAAACTTCACTTTATTTGTCACGGTATATCTCCATATAAAATAAAGGCACATATCGTACAGTACAGTCGTATTGTCACATCAAAAAAAAAAATGTCGTGAGATACATTATTATCACATGTACAATCAGCGCCTGAAAATACAGTAGAACTAACAACCAGGTCAACTAGGTCATTCAGAGCAATCAGGTCACCAGGTATGTCCATTTATAACATATTATGGTCAAATCAGCTGAAAATAACTCAGCCCTCTAGAGTCATGAGGTAGCCCGTGGGGCCAGATGTCGGAAAGATTGCCAGACAGACCATATTTTTTCGAACTTCAAGTAATTGTGTTCGTTTCTGGCTGCCATCAACTCCATATTGGCCCTGTAATCAACCGCCACCAAAACTTGTTGAAAATCTAGCAGACCAGCAGTTTTCCAGTTCTTAGCAATCAAAAGTGTCGTTGCATTAAAAATATGGAACAAAAACTTTTTCTGGAATTTATTGAGTGCATCCGGCAGGTTTAGCAATAAGGCAGCATCTGGTGTGTGTGGGACTCCAAACTACAGAGTAATATTTATCAGGGTGAAAACGTCATTCCATAGGTCTACTACCAGAGGACAGGACCACCACAAGTGCACTAATGTCCTATGGTGCCCACATCCTCTCCAACACAAAGGAGAGTACCCCTCCGACATTTTATTTAACTTTACTGGTGTAAGGTGCCATCTATAAAGCAGTTTTTTTATAAGCCTCAATATGGTTGGTACACTTAGTAGCACCAACGAGGGTCAGCTGAATTTCCTGCCATCGGTCAGGGGAAAGCACTATATTGAGCTCTTGTTCCCATTTAACGATATGGGGATGCTTATGATCTGGTGGCAGGGTAAGTAGAAACTTGTAGCAGTCCGAAAGAACTCCTCTAGCCTGACCCCCAATTTTACATAGATGCTCAACCCTGGACCTCTGACGCAAGGTTTTATAAGATGATGAGGTTCTGCTCAGAAAATGCGTGAGTCTAAGATAATTGTAACGGTCCTTCTGACACAGTTGGTATTTGGTCTGAAGTTCTGCAAATTGTCGGTAGACATTAATCAGGTACAAATCAGAAATTGTTTGTATGCCTTTTTGTACCCATGCTTGCAAATCTAGATCCTGCACCAAAAATTTCACATTCAGTAAAGACATATTCGGTGAAGGAAATTTCCCCAGACCTCTGTTAGTGTGTAGGGAATCCCACTGAAGAATAATGAACCTGGTGGAGGGCAATAAGTATATGTTCTTAGGTCTGTACTTAACAGGCAACCATAATAAATGGGAAACGGGTAAGGTAGATAGGGTACCATTCTCAATGTCCAGCCACCTTTTATTCCCAGGGGGGCTATGCATTCTCACTGCAGTTTCTAAGAGGGAAGCCCTATAATATTGCAGCAGGTTGGGTAACCCTACGCCGCCATTGCTCGAGGGTTGTTGCAAGACTTTGGGTAAAACATTCATTTTAGTAGCTATAATCCTACCCACCCAAGATGTGTAAAGGGTCTTCCATCTCTGATAATCAGCCAGTAACGTTTGTTGTAAAGGGACAAAATTCAACTTAAAAAAGTGGTCAGGGACTTTGGGGAGTTTTATACCCAAATAGGTAAGGGAGTGAGGCTTCCAGTCAAAGAGAAAGTTACCATGTAGGCATGTTAATTGTCGGTCAGGGATGTTAATTGCCAGCGCCCGTGTTTTGCTTGAGTTAATTTTATACCAAGATACTTTGTAAAAGGCATCTAATTCCTGTAGTAAGTTAGGGATAGCTATGTGTGAGTTGGACAGTGATAAAATTATATCGTCAGCGAAGAGGCTTATTACCTGAGGGCCTATGTTAGTGGGGATGCCGGAGATATCCTGATTTAACCGAATTTTGCATGCCAGGGGTTCCACAAGCAGCGCAAAAATGAAAGGGGAAATGGGGCACCCCTGTCTAGTGCCATTGCTGATAGGGAAAGCGTCAGACAGGATCCCAGATGCGCAGACTCTGGCAGTAGGGGAGGTGTACAACACTGAAATAGCTTTAAGAAATGTAGGGCCGAAGTTGAACATGCGCAATGTGGCATCCATATAGCCCCAATGAATCCTGTCAAACGCCTTCTCCGCATCTAAAGATAACAGGACCGATGGTATATTATTTTGCTTGATAATGTATAACAGGTTATGGAGTTTCCTAGTATTATCTGCTGCTTGGCGTCCCTGTATAAAGCCCACCTGATCTGCATGAATGAGGGAGGGTAATATGTTGTTAAGTCGCAGTGCTAGTATCTTGGAGTAGAGTTTTAAATCGGAGTTGAGCAGCGAAATATGTCTATAATTTTGGCAGAAATCCGGCGACTTGCCAGGTTTGGGTATCGTTGAAATGTGAGCCAGTAAGAATTCAGGGTTAATTCGTCCTTTATCAATTATATTTTTAAAGAGATTCAGTAAATGAGGGGCGAGTAGATCTTTGTATGCCCTATAATAGGCGTTCGTAAAGCCATCTGGCCCCGGTGCCTTCCCAATTTTCAGGATCTTAATTGCGTGGAAAACTTCTGAGATGGTAATTGGGGCATTAAGTTCCTCTTTTTGTTCTAACGTGGGCTGCGGCAAATTACAAGAATTTAAGTAACTGTCTATGCAATCTTGTGATGGTTGTACTTCTGCTAAGTTTGTGGATAAGTTATAGAGGGAGGTATAATACTGTGCAAAATGGTCAGCTATACCTTTGGGGTCAGTGATTTTGACATTGTGGTCCATTATATGGCCTATTCTGGACTGGGCTTGCTTGACTTTAAGTTGGGTAGCTAGGAGTCTAGATGCCTTGTTACTGTTGGTATAATAAAATTGCTTGAGTAATTTCAATCTATATTCAGTTTTATACAGTAGTAGATTACTGAGTTCCCTTTTATGGTTTTGGATTTCGGAGTAGAGTGCAGCTGTGGGGTTGGAATGATAAGCAATAGTCGCTGACTGTATTTTCTGTTCTAAATCATTTCTCTTAATATCCCTTTGTTTACGTAACCTAGCTGATATCGCAATTAGGTCTCCCCTAAGAGTGGCTTTGTGCACTAACCATAAAGATTGAGGATCTATTTCCGCTGACTGATTGAATTGGAAATACTCCTTAATCTTCGATTCCACCTGTTGTCGTGTATCTGGATTTTGTAAAATAGTATCGTTAAATCTCCAGGGTGTGAAGCGGGAGTTTTGCCTTGAAGCATCGAGATGGATGCCAATTGGTGCGTGATCAGACCAGGACTGGATGCCTATCCAAGCCTTGGAGACCAGGGCCGAAGTCTGTCGGTCCGTAAATATCACATAGATTCTTGAGGACATGGCGTGTCTGGGGGAATAGTACGTGTACTCTTTATCTAATGGGTGCTGAGCCCTCCACACATCAACAAGTGCTAAGCTATGAAACAATCCCCGTATTTTAGCAGCTATCCTGAGCTGGTATGGCGCAACTCGTGTATGCGGTTTAAAAGTATCCTGGATAGGGTCTACGACTATGTTAATATCCCCTGCCACAATGCATCTCCCTGCCTTATGTTCCAACAAGCTTGTGAGCGTTTTCGAAAGAAACTGTAATTGGTTGTCATTGGGAGCATACAGGTTAATAAGAGTGTAAATCTGATTGTTTAAAGAGCAAATAAGCATAAGATATCTACCCAGGGGGTCAGCAAATAGCTGAAGCTGTTGGAAGGCCAGCTTGGAACTCAATAAAATAGAGACTCCTTTCGTTTTTGAAGTGGAGTATGCATGAAAATTGTGTGGGTATTTCTTGTTGTAAAAATTAGGATGATTGGACCGTTTAAAGTGAGTCTCTTGATAAAATATCACATCTGCTTTAGCTTTATAAGCTTCAGTCAAAGCCAAATTTCGTTTCTGTGGGGTATTTAGGCCCCTGGCATTAAGCGAGTAAAACTTAACCATCGGATTGATCAGCTATTTGCTGAGCCCCATAAAGACACATAAGCATAAATTTGACGTGGAGAATGAACATTCGGACAGTGACCTGGTGACCATGTAACTTAAATAGTAAATGAAAGCAAACAGTGCTGAACTGCAGCAAAACAAGGTAGGAGGAAAAGTAACAATAGGTATGCAAGATGGTTACCAATGTCGGACAGGAAAAGGGGTGACATAGTTACCATCCTGTAGCACAGAAAAAGGTGAAATCTTGGCTGTGCCGAAATCTCGTCTGCAGGCGATCAGCGTGTAGACTAATGGGGGGGGGGGGAGAAGAGAAGAAAAAAAAAGGAGAAGAGAAAGAAAAAGGGGAAAAAATTAACACTCCGTTTCTCGAGCCATTGCTTGGAAAAAGGAAAGACATCCGCCTTATATGAAGGTAAAGTAATAATATCCTTTACAGTACTGTAATCAGGCTGTGTGCCATTCTGTAGACAGCTTCTTAGTGGAGGATGCTTGTGAGGACATGTTCTTGGGAGACGGCTGTCTAGTCGGGCCTAGATTCCAGCGCTGCGTAGCTTTAATGGCGTCCTCCGGCGTGGAGAGAGTGATCGGCGATCCATTCTTGAGGACAATAACCTTCACCGGAAAACCCCAACGATAAGGGACTTTGTTTTCCCTGAGTATAGTAGTCGCTTCAGCAAACGCCTTTCTTTTCATCAAAGTGGCTTGCGATAAGTCCGCATAAACTTGGAGATCTGAATACTTGGCCGGCCAGTTATCTCTTTTACGTGCCGCCTGTAAGAGTTTTTCTTTGACCTTGAAAAAATGAAGCTTAGTGAGCACATCTCTGGGGCCGCCTCCGGAGCCGACCTAGGTTTAGGGACCCTGTGGATCCTGTCGATAGTAAGCTCTATGGCAGGTGTATTTGGCAATATCGCCTCCATCAAGCCCATAAGATAAGCTTCCAAGTCCTGCGACAAAACAGATTCTGGAATACCTCGGAGTTTTAGGTTATTCCTCCGTGATTTGTCCTCTAGGTCGGCTACCTTGGTAGAGAGATGATCCACTTCTTTCCACGAACTCACTTGCGTGTCAGCCAGGTCATTGTGGGCTTCGGTGTACTCCGCCATTTTGTTTTCCATGTGCGCAGTGCGTTCCCCCAAGTCCTGTATTTCTTTCCGTATGTCCTTGGAAAGTTGTTTAATATCGGCTTGCAGTGTTTTCTGAAGGTCGATCAGCATAGACTTAATTTCGTCAGCTGGAGTGCCATCTTCAGATCGAGTCAACACGCCGTCACCGTCCTCGAGTAGATTATCAGGAATGGTGTCATGCTGTGCCTGCGCGGCCTGTGACTGCGAGGAAAAGTACGCCGTGACTTGTTGCGGCGCTTTCTTGGGGTTCAGCTTGGGCGCCATGGTCCGGGCTAAGAGCTGCGGTATAACAATGCAGGTTATTGCGGAGTCTTCGCTGTGATGTAGTGTTTAGGCGGCTCGAGTACACGGAGCTACTGTTTCAAGCGTCCATCTTGTGCGGCGGTTAACTCCGCCCCCAGCTCAAGCTCATCTTTCAGGTTGATGTCTTCATCTAGATCACATTCTTTGTCCTTTGTTTCCTGGAATGTTAATGGGTTGAATCACTTTTTAAAGACTATACTCAGAAATTTAAAAAACACCAAATATGACATAGCATTCTTACAAGAAACCCATCTTAATGGTCCAGAGAATGCCTGGTTGAAAAAAGATTGGGTTGGCGAACTTGCCTTTTCCCCTGCTATTAATAAAAAATGTGGAGTGGCTATTTTATTCCATCGTAAATTGAATGTTGCTATTACAAAGTCGGTTGAGGATGAGCTTGGCAGATTTATTTACACTGAAGTACTCATTAATGATGTTGTATGGCATTTATGTTCTGTATATGCTCCAAATAGTAATGTCTGATTATTTTATTTGGCTCACAAAACACATTTCTCTGCTTCCTGCTAATAATTTAATTCTCGCAGGGGATTTGAATGAGTCATTTCTTAGTTCTTTAGACAGATCTGATTGGAAATTGAATAATCCTTGTAAGAAGTCTATGCTCCTACATAATTTTTGCAGAGATACTAACCTTAATGATGTTTGGAGACTTTTTCACCCTGCTGAAAAAGATTTCACCTTTTTCTCATCTGCTCATCATGTAGGTACACAAATAGATTATTTTCTAATTTCTAATAACCTGATTAATAGAACTAGTGAAACAAATATAGGGAATATTAATATCTCAGACCATGCCCTACTTTCATTGGTGGTTTCCACTTCACCTGCTCCCAGAAATTTTGTCTCTTGGTCTTTTCCAGATTCGCTTAAGGATAATCCAGACTTCATAAAGTTGCTACATAGTAGATGGCATTTGTTTTTCAAGGAAAACAAAATACACTTGAAAGACCCTTCCTTATTTTGGGAAACTTGGAAGGTAGTGGCTAGAGGGGAAATATCCTCTTTTAAATCTCATTTCTTTAAAAAAGTTCACAAAAATTTTCTTGAATTGAGTAAAAGACAAAGTGTCTCTTATATTAGATTTAAACAACATCCTTCATTTGAAAATGCTCAAAAATATAAGAATATTTTGGATGAACTTAAAATTTTTTGCAGGCTAGGCTCAATAACCTGAGTAATAAAGCAAATAACCTACTCTTTAATCTTACTAAGGCTGAAAATAGACAGGCTAAACTTATTAAGATTAAATCTAGTATAGGTCAATCTAAAAACAACTGGACTTGCTGAGTAATCAATGAAGACGTTTCACTACTCATCCGAGCAGCTTCTTCAGTTCAACTGACTGGTGTGGGAAGTTCTCGGCATATAAACTCTTCCACTAATCCATTTACAGTGGCACATTGTAACTCTTCAAAGAGGTGACATCTGAAGAAACTCACAGAGGTGTTGATTCTGTGTAGTTGTGATAGGATTATCCAATGTGTCATGCAACTCCTAGATACAGGTGTTACTTGTGAGAGTTGCATGAATGGATGTGTGAAGTGTTCTGAATCCGCCGGGGTACAGATGTTAGAACAGCATTGTATGTAGCAGACAGGTGGTGTCGAAGGCCCCCACCTCTGTTCAGATATGGTCTCTCCACCTTGACATGAATCGCCTCTTTCACGCCTCATTCAAACCAGCGGTCTTCTTTATCCAAGATTTGGACCTTGCTGTCTTCAAAGGAGTGTCCCTTGTCTTTTAAGTGTAGAAAGACAGCTGAGTTTTGCCCTGTAGAGTTCTCCCTCCTGTGCTGAGCCATTCGCTTGGAGAGCAGTTGTTTTGTCTCCCCGATGTATAGATCTGTGCACTCCTCGCTACACTGGACTCCGTATACCACATTGCTTTGTTTTTCTTTTGGTGTTTGATCCTTTGGGTGTACCAGTTTTTGTCTCAGTGTGTTGCTAGGTTTGAAAAACACAGGGACATGGTGTTTGTTGAAAATCCTCCTGAGTTTCTCTGACACTCCAGCTACATATGGGATGACTATGTTTCGCCTACTATGTGTCTCCGGGCGGTTATTTCTATTGGTGTTCCTGTTGGGCTTGGTTGCTGCTGTTTTGACAAAGGCCCAGTCTGGGTAGCCACACGCTTTCAAAGCTCCTCTGAGATGTTTTTGCTCTTTGTCTTTGGACTCTGTATCAGTTGCCACACATTCCGCCCAGTGGTGCAGGGTTCGAATGACACCCAGTTTGTGTTCCAGTGGATGGTGGGAATCAAACAACAGATATTGATCCGTATGAGTGGGTTTCCTGTATACTTCCGTCTTCAAGCTACCCCCCTCTTGGATACATATCAAACAGTCCAAAAAAGCAAGTTTGTTCTCATGGACATCTTCCCTTGTGAACTTGATGTTATTGTCCACTGAGTTAATGTGTTCTGTGAAGGCCGCCACTTCATTGGATCTGATTTTAACCCAAGTATCATCCACATACCTGAACCAGTGAGTCGGTGTAGTTCCCTGGAAAGTAAGTAAGGCCCTCCTTTCCACTTCCTCCATGTACAAGTTTGCTACAATGGGAGAGACTGGAGAACCCATTGCACAGCCATGTTTCTGTCTATAAAAAAGGTTCTTGTACTTGAAGTATGTGGTGTTAAGGCACAAATCTAGCAACAAACAAACTTGGTTGGGACTGAGCTTCGTTCTGCTGCTGAGGGTGTTATCATGTTGCAGTCGATTTCTTACAGTCTCAATTGCCTCTGTAGTAGGTATACATGTGAACAAAGAAGTGACATCATATGATACCATTGTTTCTTCTGCCTCTAGTGTAACGCCGTGAATCTTGGTTACAAACTCTTTGAAATTCTGGATATGATGCACTGTATTGCCTACCAACGGGGCTAAGATGTTAGCCAGGAATTTTGCAATGCTGTATGTCACTGAATTTATGCTGCTGACAATGGGTCTTAGTGGGGCTCCTTCCTTGTGTATCTTGGGGAGTCCGTATAAGCATGGTGTTGCTTCCCTGGGATACAGACGGTGGTATAAAATTCGATCAATGGCTTTCTCCTTTTCAAGTTGTTGTAGGCAACCGATCACCTTTTTCTTGTAACCACTGGTTGGGTCTTTCCCTAAGGGTTCATATGTATTGCTATCACTGAGCAGAGTGGTTATCTTGCAGTCATAGTCAGTTGTGTTGAGCACAACTGTGCATCTCCCTTTATCTGCTGGCAGGATAGTGATGTTCGGGTCCTTACTCAGAGAGCTGAGTGCTCTCCTCTCTTCTGTAGTAAGGTTAGAGGGAGGTGTTCTGGCACTTGACAAAGCAGCTGACACTTTTAGCCGGAGTTGTTCTGCTTCTTCATTTTTCAAGTTATTATTTTTGATAGCAGACTCTGTGGCTGTGATGAGTTCAACTACTGGTATGTGTTGTGGTGTCACTGCATAGTTTAACCCCTTGGCTAACACATCCTTTTCAGGCTGGGTTAGTACCCTATCTGATAAGTTCCTAACCCAAGTGTCTTTGGTGTTCTTTGGTGTCTCATCTTTCTGCCTCCAGGTTAGTTCTTCAGTCCTTTTCCAACTGCTGCTTTGTGACAGTAATGTGGTGAATTTGCTTATTTGTCGCTCCTTACTCTTAATGTGTTGGGCAATCTGTGCATGCTCAACGAACCTAACCACCCTTTCCAAAGTTCCATCAGGCAGTTCTTTTGCCAGACTCCATTTTAGATGTTCTACTTTCTGCTTAAGGGCATCAATGGTAAAGTTGATCTGTCTGACTCGTTCATTTAGTAGATGTTTTTGGGCTTTTTGTAAAATCTTGTTGGCTCTGTGACTTTTTTTCTGTGGAACCCAGGCGCAGGCTACAAGGGGTGAGACCCTGATGTCGGCATCTGAGATTAAAGCGTAGATGGTTTCGATAGTCTGCCACTTTTCTTGCTGTTCTTTCATATTCCCGAACCAGTTTTAGAGTATTCTCTCCAAAATGAATGGCAATATGACTATGAAGATGAGTAGTGAAACGTCTTCATTGATTACTCAGCAAGTCCAGTTGTTTTTAGATTGACCTATACTAGATATACTATGACCTGGATGAATGAAAATCTTCATAGTCATATCTTATTAAGATTAAAGATATTCATAACCAGCTAACAAATGATCCCAATAAAATTGTAGACACTATTATTAAGAATCTGAAAACAGCAAAGGCAGGTGGCCCTGATGGCCTTACTCCATCTTTTTACAAAATTATGAAGGATAAAATATCACCTTTTCTGACAAACTTATTTAATGATGTACTATTTTTTGGAAAAAGTTTACCTTCTAGTGAAATTTCAAATCTTAGAGTTATCCCGAAAAAAGACAAAGATCCATCCCTTCCTTCCTCCTATAGACCTATTTCCCTATTAAACCAAGATATCAAGATACTATCTAAGGTCCTTGTTGATAGGCTTTCTTTAATTCTTCCCTCTATAATCTCCGAGGCCCAAAATGGTTTTATTAAGAATAGATCAGGAGGTAAAAATATTAGAGCTCTGATTCATATTTTATATTACGCCAAAAAACACAAAATTCCTAGCTCTATTCTTGGTATTGATGCTGAAAAAGCGTTTGATAATATTACCTGGGAAAATCTATTTTTTTGCCTTAAAAAATTCAGTATCACAGGCCCCTTCTTCCAATACATCAAATATCTTTACAAAAATTCCAGAAATCAAGTACTTTTGGGGGGAGCTAGGTCGTCACCTTTTGAAATATTAAAAGGGACGAGACAGGGCTGTCCTTTGTCGCCCCTTTTATTTAATATTGCATTAGAACCTTTAATTTGTTTCCTTGAACAATCCAAGTTAATTAAAGGAATTACTATTAATAATAGACATCTTAAGGTATTATCCTTTGCTGATGATTTATTATTAATTTTAAGAAATCCTGAGTCTTCACTAATGGTTGTTTTTGATTTATTTCAAGACTTTCAGTCTTTTTCTGGTTACAAAATTAACGCTGAGAAATCGGAAATAATGAATATATATGGTTCGTTTTCCAATCCACTACTTAAGAAATTCCAACTTAAAAACCTAAAGAATCAAATTAAATACTTAGGATTAATAATTCCTTCAGATCTCAATAATTTATATTCTTTGAATATTACCCCATGGTCTTTTCCATGTGTGAAAAATGGGCCAATTCTCCCCTTAATATTAAAGGACGCACACTTTTTTTTAAATCCTTGATATTTCCCAAGCTAGTATATACATTAATTAATCTCCCTTTGCTTATAAAGCACTGCGATATTAAGAAACTTGACTCGGCTTTAACTAAATTTATTTGGAATGGTAAAAAGGCAAAAATTGCCCTCTATAAATTGAGAGCTCCAGTTAAACTTGGAGGATTAAACCTTCCTGATTTCAGAGCTTTTAATTTATCAGCCCTCACCAGATATCTTATTGAGTGGATCTCTCAAGGCAACAAATTTACAAACCCCGATATTGATATATTATATGTTTTGCATAGTAAATGGAGCAATGTTCCTTATGATTTTAAGAGGAATCCTATCTATCGTGACTCTATTTTTGTGTGGAAACATTTATTCTCTCGTCATGGGTATAGCTATACAGTAACCCCTTACATGCCAGCCAAACTCTTACTCAAACCTTCCGATTATCAAAAGTCAGATACTTTTATATTTTCAGTTAAGAGAAAGTCACTGGTTCTGGTAAAAGATATATTTGATCCGCTTAAGAAAACCTTAATGCCCTGGTCAAATCTCAAAGAACAATACAAGCTTCGGGATTCTGATAGATATTATTATTTAGTGTGTCAATGTGGTCTTTCTCTGCTACATACTAATAACAACCTGGTTTTAGCTGAGCACAAGCTTGCAGACTATTTGGCAGAGTTTTTGGAATTCCCTGGTTTGACCTCTATTAGCTCTCTTTCTAAAAAATTTTGGAATAATTATAGTTCAGATTCACACCCATTATCGAAACCTTCCTCTAAATGGTCTGAATTTTTACATTGTCAAATACCTCCCTGAGATTTGGTCAAATCGATTAGGGATTATAATGAATTAATTTTAGCAGAGAATTGGAGGATACAACATTTTAAGCTTGCCCATCTAGGCTATGGGAAACTGGTTTTAAAAAATTCCTCTAATAGCCCTATATCATATTGCCCTAAATGTGATGAAATGAATGTATCACTTTTCCATTATCTATGGTCCTGTCCAAAGATTGTCCTATATTGGAGGGAAATCTTTGGTTTTTTGAATTATCATTTGAAGATACAGATTAAATTGTCTCCGTGCTTTGTTTTTTTGCATCTGGATAATATGGTATGTTCTTCAGTTCCTAACACAAATTTTATTTCCCATGAAGATACATTTTTGACAGTTTTTTTCCTAGCTGCTTCCAAGAAAGCTTTATTTAATTCTTGGTTACTTAAAGAACCCCCCTCGTTAGCAGATGCTATTTCTTTTATGAACCAGCTTAGTTGGCAAGAAGCCTTATTATCCAAAACCAAAGGGAATAATTCCATAGACTCTTTTAAACTGATTTGGTCTCCTTATCTTGAAGCTTGTAATTCTAATTCAGGTAAACAAATAGGACGGTTTCTTCATTTGTAAGTTACGCGTTCAGACACTCCAGTCAACGAATGGACATTTTTCTTTCTTTCAATGTGTTGACTTCCACTGGCTTAGTTAATTTTCGTTATTTTCAATTTATTGTTGTCAGTCTCTTAAAATTGTATTCCGTTTTCAATCTCACTATGCCATCATATTGAATACATGTCTTTCTTCATCTGCATAATATTTGCTGTCATAATGTTATTACTTGTTTAATATGAAAATCAAATAAAACATTTTCAAAATAAATAAGAACTATGCCCATCACTCCAGGAGTAGAACCAGCTACATATACTCAGGCTCAGCTCAATGCTATCAATATGTGTCACATTTCTGTGAAACAGTCATATATAATGAAGCTTTGCAGCAATGTTTTACTTAAAGAGTGATTTTCAATATAATAAACATTCATTAAACTGTAGTTGATGTTTAAACTGTTTCAAACATAGTTCATATTTTGTCATACAGTTCATATATTTAAGTATTTCTTTGTGTGTTCCTCAACCTATATATTTAGGCTGTGACCGCAACCAACACACTCTTTCTGTGAGCCACTGACCAATTGCACCTGTTCTAACTGGCTAATCCCAGCAACAGTTAATCTGTAATGGACTTTAAATTTAGCAGATTTAACATCTTTAACAAAGATTTAGATCAGTTACTACTAGTTACAAACTATTAGTAAAACAAAAAAACACTAAATTAACTTTCCATGCAAGAGAATACATTCAAAGTATGTAGTTAGTTCTATCTGATTTACTTGAAAAAATCATTTAATATATTTTGTTGATGAGAATGGTACATTGGACTAGAAAGCAAATATTCATTTTTTACTTTCAGAAATGTATATGGTATAAAAATGCCTTTATTACTATGGAATGCAGGCAAGTACTGATACTTATAAAAATTAAAGCAGCTGTTATATACACAGTACTCTTTGGAAAAGCCTAATTTTGAATCAAGTCCCTTCCCTAGATTACACTGATTCCCTGGGAGATTTCTAAGCCATCTGTGTTCTTCCTTATTAAATGCACAGACATTTCTATAACACACTTAATATTCCCTCATAACCTGACATAAAAGTTGGGTCTTACAGGTGTACACAGTGGAAGAAATTCTTGATCATCTGCAAAACACACACACAAAAAAGTATTAAAAGGCTAAAAAAAGTATAATAAAATTGATTGTATGGCTTTCCTGGACTCAAATGTTCTATTGTCTCTGGGCTTCCTAAAACTGTATCATACTTTGTATAAAGCCATCCAGAAATTACCTCATCACAGACTTATGTACCTGTTAATATTTTACTTATTTCATAATTAATATTGAGACCAGCTGTTCATTAAAAATCAGAAGAAGCAATTTCAGTTATGAGAGCTGCATACAATATCGAATGACCAGTTATGATTCACTGTAACAGAACTTTCTGGATGAGTTTGTTGATATGAATCTGTTGAGGAGTTACTCTGAGAATCCTTGTAGTCCTAAAGTATCTCGGATTCTTCTAACAACGTGAACTTTTTATAAATTCTTACTTAAAGCCACAAAATATTTTCATAATTTGTAAATAAAAAATACAAACAAAATCCACCTCTTCTTTAATGGAAATGCCTTGGGAAAATAATAATAATAATATATACTGTGTATTATATTGTCCAGTGAGTTTGGAAAGCTCAAATATTCAAGCTCTGCTGCAACGAGCTATAAAATCAACCTATAAAAAAATATTTTTACTGTGCAATTCCTTGCTTAATTCATTCTTTCCACCTCCACCAAAAGACTATAGTGGGGCAAGATTTAATTAGAACAGTACTCTGGACCTTGAGGGATATGACACATTTTACAACAGCAAAAGAAGGAAAGTTAGCACTTACGGAAAAACTATTTTACAGTATTATTAGTATTATTTTCTAAATGATCTTTAAAAAAATGTGTGTTTCGTTTATACTATGATCATTAGAGAATAATTATTTAAAGTGTGATGTGCCTCTGGAGGAGAATAAACAAAGAAAATCGGAATTCTGCAATATAGATGGAAGAATATAAACTAAGTGAAAAGTGACAAGTCAATGTAGCAATCTAATATGATCTATATATGGCACGGACATCAAATTATGGTATTAAAATCCATAAATTTAGATAATATGACTTATTTACATCCACAGATACAGTGGGCAACTTGCAATTTCCCCTGCAGTGAGTTTCAACTAAAATTGCTTTCATTAATGATACTTGCATTCAAAGTGCACTGTTCGCTTCCATTTTGTTGCACTCAGGTGTGATCAGTCCTTCCTGTCTTCCATTCCAAAATGATCACTACTGGCATGCTAACACAATATATAAGAGCTTAGGGGTAAAACATGCTCAAAATACCCATTGCACTAGGTGTGTTTATATGATTCCCAACGAGGGTTGTATACCTATTGGAGTATAGACTTTGTACAAAGTTATATGTTAGAATAAAGAATCACAAAGTAACAAGAAAGTCTGGAGAGTCTTTGCAAGTATGTAGTTTTTATTGTCGCACTACATGTTTCGGACCCATCTGGTCCTTCCTCTGGTGCATGTTATGGTACATGCACCAGAGGAAGGACCAGATGGGTCCGAAACATGTAGTGCGACAATAAAAACTACATACTTGCAAAGACTCTCCAGACTTTCTTGTTACTTTATGTTACTGAGGTGGAGATGGCTACTCCATTGGTCTGTGGAAGAGTCTGATTTACTAAAGCTAACGGTGGATCACTGAGGAATAAATTTCCAGTTTTCATTGTACGAATAAAGAATCACCACTGATTTGTTACACATGTAACAATCTATGGGTATACATTGAGTGCGTTGCCTCCATGGCGCACCTTGCCATCATAACGGGATAAACGAAACAATGATGGATTGGTTAAAAGCTTGAAATTTTATTCTGATTCTTCCACCTATGATCATGGGCAGAAGCACTGAAAAGTATCTATAGGAGTTGCAGTTTTGCCTCCTGCAATCCAAATATGTGGGTAGGACTAGATTAAGAGAACACGTTTGGCTAGAGGAAACAATAATTTAGATTCCCTAGTGTCACATTAGGGGCATATTTATCAAGAGTCGAATTTCTAATTTGAAAAACTTCGAAATTCAAATTCAAAAAGACCAACCAAAATTAAGTCAAAGTTTTTCTTTTTGGCCGAATAGGTCCGTTTTCAATCAAATAGGTCCGTAGGTCGAATTTGATTCAAAGTTTTTCCCCAAAGAACTTTGATTTTTAAAAGTCCACCAATTGACTCCAAATAGGTTCTAGGAGGTCCCCCATGGGCTAAAACAGCAATTCGGCAGGTTTTAGATGGCGAATGGTTGAGGTCGAAAGAGACAGTACATGATAAATTTTGAATTTTCACATTTTTTTCAAATTAAAATTCAATTTGGACTATTCCCTAGTCAAGGTACACAAATATAGCTCGAATTTAGAATTTTTTTAATTAGAAAATTCACCTCGACCCTTGATAAATCTGCCCCCAGGTATCCCAAAACCCAGAAAACAAGTCAGAAAGCAGGCAATGGTCGGTTCTGGCAGCAAACAGGAATGGTCAAGGACAAGCAAGGGTCAAGAAACATTAAATCAGAGAAGAAGCGCACCCAGGAACGTTGGGCAATGTAAAAAGGGACTGGGTGCCTTTAAATATTTGAACTTGAATATTTGAAGAGTGATGGCATCACGTGGCATGACATTATAAAAGGATGCACATAGGAAGATCCAGTCAGAATCAGCCAGGCCGCAAGGTATTATTATACCAGTAGGGAAACATTTCTTTAATTGTTCTGGTAAAGGCACTAAAGACTTGTGTCACGTAAACGTGTGACGTATGACCAACTAGCACACGCAGGGAAATACCACACCTTTAAGAGGGGTTTACACAGGAGTTTATTTCAGATATACAGCAAGCAGTAGATCAGGAACACGGCATTAGCATGTGAACTCCCCCAAGTCCAAAACACTCCTGGTCCGAAACAAAGAGCCTCCCTTGGAGCAATCCACTCCAAGATGCACACGCCCTCCAGGCAAATACAAATACAAAGTCAGGGAGTTCCTTTGGGCAATTTCAAAGGAGTAAGGAGCAAAGTGCCTTTGGGTAAATCCACAGAATAACCATACCTCAAGGGGATCCAGGTATAAACAGTCCTCTGGGAGGTAGGGAGATCCAAACTGTTGGAGGGAGTCTTCCTGCCTCAGCTAGGATAAACTCCAAGGAACCACAGAGGAGGGTGACCTGCCGCAGCCAGGTTACACCCCAGATGAACAACAACAACTCTCTAGCCCTCCCCTCTGGTATTTCTGGCCTTTTCCCCACCCCCTAGGGTTGATTGGATGGGAGGCCAGCCCTGCTTCTGGTTAACCCCACCCAAGCAGGACTGATTGGCAGGGGCCCTGCTGCATCATTAGGGGAGGGGGAAATACCTTGGAGGGGTTTGTCCAGCTCTTCTGGGGGGGCAATCCTGGGAGCTCCTTTGTTTACAGCTTTTTGGCGGGAAAGTAGAACAAAGAAGAAACACCATCTTGGATTAGATGTGTACTAGTCAGTTAGTTATGGATAAAATGGGACCAGTAGAAGGGGATTTTGGTCACACTCAGTATTTGTCACAACTTGAGTTTCTAAATTACTGAACATGTTACTGTATGGCTACAAAAAGGTGATCTTACTCACCCATTAAATGCCCATGAAGCATTTTGATTCTTTACTTTTAAAATTCCATTTTCCAGATGGTTTAAACATGAAATGAGATATTACCATAGGCGGAGGGTCATTTTGTTTGAAGAGGCTAAATTCGACCATATACTTGGTTACTTAAAGGGAACCAGTCACCCCGAATTTGTTTTACCCCACCAGAGGGGTGGGCTAATAGAGTTTGCACGGTTGGGTTAAACAGCAACAGTAAATATATTGTGTATTGGAGACAGTGGGTCCTAGCACATTATACACAGTGGGAGACAGTCTGTCCTGGCACATTATACTCAGTGGGAGACAGTGGGTCCTGGCACATTATATTCAGTGGGAGACAGTGGGTCCTGGCGCATTAAACTCATTGGGAGACAGTGGGTTCTGGCGCATTATACTCAGTGGGAGACAGTGAGTCCTGGAACATTATACTCAGTGGGAGACAGTGGGTTCTGGCACATTAAACTCAGTGGGAGACAGTGGGTCCTGGCACATTAAAATCAGTGGGAGACAGTGGGTCCTGGCACATTATATTCAGTGGGAGACAATGGGTCCTGGCACATTACACTCAGTGGGAGACAGTAGGTTCTGGCACATTAAACTCAGTGGGAGACAGTGGGTCCTGGCACATTAAACTCAGTGGGAGACAGTGGGTCCTGGCACAAAAGCCCTAAACTTCCATGCATTGCCCCCTCCCCTCTCCCTCCCCAAAATGTGCTTTAGTGTAAAAAATTCTGATTCTTAAATGCAGAGAAGTGCAGCGGTGCTCCCAGTCCATGAGAGTAAACAAAGTATCTTTTTTTTATGGAGGCTCAACTTATCTCTTTTTCAAATAAGTGCCATGTCTGATGAGTTTATGGGTACATGTTGCTAGGCTATTTGCTTACTTTTAAGAGTATAAATGTGAGCTACCACATTGTATTACTTAATATTACTGAAATGTTATATAGGGACTGCAAAAGTCTTCATAGTAACAGAAGTGGGACTATTGCTATCTTTCCCCTTGCCATGTTTCATTTGAACTTTAATGGAATTATATGAATCTATCCAACTAGTTAATCAATTCAGTATGCCTTCTCTACAATTTTTATTCTCCAAGCCACCAGCATGTATTATCCCAGACCAGTCAAAAAAATAACTAATCAGGGATATGTTATTGGATATTTTTTTCCAATAAATACATGACCAAATATAATATTTTTTGTTTCATTTATTTAACTAGATTTTTTTAATCTTTAAGGACTTGTTTGAAAATCAGATGATGTTTTATGCCACATTCATATAAAAATATAGAAATCTTTAAAGGGTTCACAAACTTTCAAGCACCACTTTATATTTGTTAATATTAAAAATGTTAGATAATATGTGAGGTAATATGTAGACATCATTTAGTCAGTATGTATGTTATTGCAACAGGGCTTCTAAAAGAAGAAAAAATAAAATAAAATAAATAAAAATTCAAATCCAAAAAAATTTAAACTAATGATAATAAAGTAAAATATGATATAAGCAAATCCTCCCTTAACAAGGTTAATTCCTACTACTAGACTAACTGTGGAGAATTGACTTTGGAAAGTTATACAGATTATGAACGACGGGATAAGCCTTTTACAAACATTACTTTGCAGGTGGCTTCCTTGGAATGGAAATTAAAAGCAAATCTATCCTCATCAAATGGAAAGGAATATATCAATAAAAACATCCAAAGATATAAAAATGATCTTAAATATATATTATTTTCTCAAATTACAACTTTAAAATAATCTACCCAAACCAGATTATCTACAACAATTGTGGCACAGTGTTGTCTTTTTAACAATGTCTGGTTGCCCATATTCCAAATATATTTATAGGTATGAACTGGGTGCAGAACAGTTGGCCTCCATCATGGCAACTTCGGTCTTCCTAAAAAATTTCACTTTTTTCTATACCACTTACCTGCTGGCACAGGACACAGAGCCACTATCAGTAATCTTCCCAGGAAGCCCCAGTTATTAGCCCCTGGATTAGGACAGTCTATCGAATATAGATGGGCTGCAGATAACCGTTTAATTGCTTGGTTTTGGTTATCCTGACAGGTATCCTGTGTCAATCCCCCAATAGAGTCAATCAAAAGAAATCCAAGTGCAGGACAAATCCACAGCAGTTTGCTTTGACTGCAAAATTTTTTATTGGGAATGTGAAGAACACCACATGTTTCGGGCTAGGCCCTTTATCAAGTGTATAATGGCCCTAGCCCAAAACATGTTGTGTTCTTCACATTCCCAATAAAAGATTTTGCAGTCAAAGCAAACTATTGTGGATTTGTCCTGCACTTGGATTTCTTTTGATTAGCCCCTGGATTAGCTGGGCTCCTTGGGCCTTTCAAAAAGTAAAATAAGGCCTCAATGCATAGTCACAGTCCTGATTCACCTAACACTGCTCCGTTTTACCCAAACCCAGGCCCGGATTTGCGGCAAGGCCGCATAGGCCCAGGCCTAGGGCGGCAAAAAAATAGGGGCGGCATGCCGCCCAGCCGCATTATGTGGACGCGTGCGTCCCCATTCAATTACAGCAGCTGTGCCAGCGTTTTTTCGCCGGCGCGCTGGGAAGGGGAGGTGAGGTGGGCGCTAGGACCGCGCGGCCGCCTGGTCGGACTGCGCGGCCTAGGGGCGCCCCTCATTGAAATCCGGCACTGCCCAAACCTCTCCCACAATCTGCCCAAAAACCACCCACTAGCCACTACCCTCAAGCTCCCCCTTTACATATTTTAGGGTCTCTTCTGCCATGGGACTGCTGAGTGGAGTACCCGTTGTAACCACTGATTGCAGTCCTGCCTGAGTTAATACACAGTGGTATGGGAAGCTGCTGCAGGCAATTCCAAGGAACAGTAACACCAAAAAATCAAATTAATGAAAATATCCTGTAGTGTTGCCCTGCACTGGTAAAACTGACCTGTTTGCTTCAGAAACACTGCTATAGTTCATATAAACAAACTGCTGTGTAGCAATGGCGGAAATTGAAAAAAGGCTATATGGCAGAGGTTAAATAGGGGATAACAGATAATACCATTATGTTCTACAGAGCGTATCTGCTGTGTAACCCGAGCCTTTTCTCCTTTAAATGACTGCCCCCATTGCTACACAGCAGCTTATTTCTATAAACAATAGTAGTGTTTCTGAAGCAAAGACAGCAGTTTTACCAATGCAGGGCATTGATTGACTGCATTATATTTGTATTACTTTAAAACGCTTTCATTTTTTGATGTTACTGTTCCTTTATAGGGGTTACTTAAGCTTGCCAATAGCTGGACAGTTGAACATTTTCTATGTAATTTAGCCCTTTGTAACTTGGATTCCTGAAACTGTATAATCTACCTCTGCATCTTCTACCTCTCGTCCACTTGCCAGTTATTTAGACTTGCTTTTCTTCTTAAACCTTGGACAGAATTAGATTTAGATGATTTCTTCAATTGATAATTCATTACATTTTTGCTTAAACAATTTATTTTTCTATTCGAACAATGAGAAAAAATGTTGCACTTTTTCATTACCAAATTCCCCCAAAACAGCTCAATCAACACAAAAAAATCAAAAATTTAAAAAAGTTTTGATGTGGAACAAGGGGGAAAATAGGCATTTGAGTAGCTGAAGTAAAATTTGTCTGAAAGCTGGGAAGATACACTAGATGCTCCATGATTTATTTTGATTTCTGGACTTTTTTCAAATAAGGATTTTTTTAATTAGATGGTATATCTGAAAGAAGTTAGCAAATAATAATAATAATCTCACAGTTTGGATAATAAAGGTCCTTTAGAAAGTGAATTCCATGCAGGACAGGACTATGTTACATACCTCACAAGCACTTAATAATTACATTTTAACTACATTTTTAAATATCGTGATAGAGCTAATACATTTAACAAAGAGCAGTAGTAACCCCACACTATCGGATTGTGTAAAGCACTTTAATTAATAAACTACAAATTGATTAAATTAATTCATAAATTAATTGGTGGTTTTATCGATAAATTAATTGGTTGCTAAGCTAGTATTGAATCGATTACACTAAGCACGAAGCACTTTTCACTGATTGATGCACTTTAAGGGTACTGTATAATTTTAAATTAATTTTAGAATAAAAGAATCCGATAGTGTGTAGTGATGGGCGAATTTGCGCCGTTTCGGTTCGCCAGAAAATTAGCGAATTTCGCGCAAAATTTTTTGAATACCGGCGGCCGTTTTTGGCAAATTTTTTCGGGCGAATTTTCGCGGGCGTTTTCGCGAATTCGCGCCTGCTGAATAAATTCGCCCATCACTAATAGTGTGGGGTTACTACTGTCTGCTCTTTGTTATTTGTCGTTTAGTAAATACACCTCTACACAAATCAACTAATTGCAAGTTATAATAAACTGTGGGAATAACCTTTTGATCTTGAGAGCTAATACATTTATCAACCATTTTAATTCTTTCTTACTCTGGAAAAATACTTTTTTCCAGGTGTTTAGTGTTAATGATAATTCAGAGCTTTCTGTATAATGGGTTTCCGGATATCGGAACATTTTCTCTTTATGATTACCCAATGGCACACACAATTAAAAAAAATATATTTCATAAACATGGTTTATTTAGATAAAGCAGGGTTTTACATAATAACTTTTATGCAATACATTGAGTTTTATGGAAAATATGTTTATAGAGACTTACATTGTTCTGGGATATAGTTTTCCTTAAACTAGGTCTTGGACAGAACTGCAACTACAGTATATTGGCTATAGGTTATACTGCATTTTGCTATATATAATTAATAATATTAAAGCATAACCTGCTACATTCTGTTAGCACAGGAAAAACACTTTTACTGGGGCACCCTGTACTATTTATTCTAGACAGTTCTAGACATTTACTATACACATTATTTTATCCAAGCTAAATTCATGAAGATGGACAGAAGAATGCAGCAGATCATACTTTCAAAAAAGGTGACACATTTGCTGCACCTATATCTCAACACAGATAAAGGCCAGACAGCACATACCTGCAGCATTAGCCCAGATAACATTCACTAACAGCAAATGAAACAAACAGGGTAGAAAAAAATGGCTCTGAACACAAGTCTTTAATATGATTTCCAAATTGTCAGGTTGCAGGATGAACTTATGATCATGAAACCAAGCGGATCTGACGCATAACTCTATTGCTGTGGGACCAAGTTACTTCAAATTAGGTCTCTGCTCATAAGCCAAGGGTTAGAAAATTTCCTATTACTGGATATTTTGTTCCCAATACTGACATTAGTGAAAACTGAGACTTTTTCCTTAAAAGCAGTGCCAAAGTACTCCTCCTTCTGTTACTTGTCCAAATAAAAATCTTGTAACTCAAGTCCTTTTGAAGAAAAAAAAATATTATAACTGCCAATAAATGACCAACCTATATACTGGAACGAAATTATTAAATGCAATGCTCTAAATTCAAATATTGCTGATCTCCTTAAAATTATATTTAGCACAACATAGAAAGTGATATGCTAAAACATTTTGCAAATTGTCCCTTTTTGTATTAGTTGAACAATTTGCCTTTCAATTCTTTCTCTCTGAAGCATACATTTTAATATGGAGTCTGTTTGTCAAGGTAAAAGCATATTAATCCTGGAGCTGGATATTTATGAATAAAAAGCCAGACAGGGAGTAGTACTTTGCATGTGCTGACCTGGTAAAAGTATATGTGGCTCCCATAAGAAACCATTAGGACCAACAGGCCAAATAGCTGCCTATAAAAAAACATTCTAGGACCACCAGGATCTTTACAAAAAGGGGCTCCAGCCAGCGCCACCCTGCCTCTTTCCATTTACTTTAAGGACAATACTTTTCCAGTCACCATATATTTGTTAACCATTTTATATTTTCACATTTTCATGAATATATTTTCTTGTCTCATGCTGTATGTGATGGGGGAAAGCAACAAAAACCATCCAAACACAACTAATAAGCACAAGAATTGTGCACATATTGAAAACTGAGCTTTGTAGATGTGGGTTGCCGGCTTCAAAAACAGCAATTATTCTACCTTGTCATGTTACAGTTCTCTTCTATCATGCCTAATCTACTTCCATGTTTTCGGAAGGCACGGGATAATAAAGCCAAATGGTACAATTACCACAAAGTTTCAAGTAATACTCCAAAAAATTAAGTTATGTTTACAATGTGTGTTTTATGTAGGAGACTGCTCATAACTAAAAGTGAAAACAGATTGAAATTAGGAATGCAAAACAACAGAAAACAAATGACTCCCCCAAGGTTAAAAGTGAATTCTCTGTTGTTACGTACCTTCTTTACTTGCCTGCAAAATAATAATCTGTTTGACATTAGCAGTCATTGCAGGAGCAAAACTTGCTTACAGTATGTAAGAATGGTGAGAACCTTTGTTGTGGTTTATGAATACTTTGGTCGGGTGGGAGTTAAATTACTAAATTCAAATTATGTTTGCAACAATGAACATAACACTGAAGCTATCTTGTAGAATGAAAACTTGTATACTAGACAACAGATTTCTTAAAGTTTGAGAAGTAGTTTTTATTGCATAGGCATTAAAGATGCACATAAGTGAACAAATCTCACATTAAATCACTTATATTTTAGCAAATCACTCCTTTTCGGCAAAAAAACTTTCATTTACCTGTGCTTTAACTTTTTGTATGTTACAGAATGTCCCATTCAGCTTCATTTATTTGCTGCTTTCTGCATCTTTCCAGCTTTTAAATGGGTTTCAGTCCCCCCGCAACCAAAATAAGTATTGTTCTGTGAGGCTACAATCGTTATTATTTCATACTTATCTTTTTATGGCTACTATGGTTAATTGGACCCTAAAAACAAGATGGGGTCCAAATGGGCACAGTCATTGTACAAATTGATGCCATTCCTTACACTTTCCTAAAGTTCCTCTTGGTGCCACTGCACACATCCAGCCCTGCTTCAAATTGTGGGCAATGTGCCTAGTGACACGAGAGGCACCCTGGAGCTAACAAGGCTTCCAAGCTGCTAGTAATTCCAGGGGTTTCCTCCATTGGTGCAGTGGATTTGCATCTAAAGAATCATGCACAGACATAATTTTGTGCCCTAAAGATGGAAATGCTGTAATCCAGATTTGTGTCTGATTCATCAAAATACCTCTGTCATTGCATGTGTTTTGACTGCAATTGTACCATAGGCAAATCCCTCTTATGTCCACAATTGCACTGGAATTATTGGAAAAATGCAGCATTTTGGGTAAAAAAACATATCAAATGGCAGTGTAAATAGCACTTTGCACACTATACCTGTGTCCGTAAATGAGCCTTTTATTGTAGGTAGCATATTCTCAGCATCAGGTCTGTTCCCTCATGTATCAGAAGCAACAGAAACTCCCCTGCAGCTTTCAGGGATTAGGTAGAGGGCGCTGTGGAGATATTTGAGTCCTTTAGGCAGGGACGGGCTATGCCCATGCAACACAAAGTGAAATGCAGGAACAAGGTGATGAGGGTGTATTCTGTCAGAGTGGAACAGGTGCAGAGCGGAACAGGATGGAGAGGGCAAAGATCAGGACTGGACAGGAAGAAGAGGGCAATGAGTCAGGACAGGAGCAGACTGGGTAGGAGTGGGATGGAGCAGGTGTAGAACAGGAAAAGGCTGGATGAGACAGGACGGTGCAGGCATAGATAGGAACAGGGCGGTGTGGGCGTAGAATCAGATTAGACTGGGTATAGTGGAGCAGAAGGAAGCAAAAGCAGAGCAAGATGCAAAGCGAGACAAGGAGAGATATAAGACAGGGTACAAGTCAGAACTGGACAGGAAGCAGGAACCTGCATGGCAAGGTCAGGTCAAGGCAGAATAAGGTTAAGGCAAGGGTTAAAGATGGACTAGAGCATAACCACAGGGGGAGGGGAAGGCAAGGCAGGATCAGAACAAGGCAAGGTAAGGAGGAAAGGTTCAAGGTAAGGCAGGACAAGGCAAGGCAAGACAAGGAAAGGAGGCTAGAGCTGGAACCCTTAGTTAGGGGCAATGCTCAGGTAAGGAGTGGGAGGAGGATTGACCTTAAATAGGGCAAAGTCAGCCCTGATTGGCTGACTGCAAACCAATTAGGCTGCTGCTGGGCTGGGGCTGCAAAGGTCAGGTAACAGCAGGCTGCAGTGAGCTTGATAAAAGACTCATGGCAGTCTGAAACATTGCTGGTTTTCTGGGTCAGTGTCCATGTCCTAATAAAGGCATTTTAACCGAAGAATTCATGACTGGTGCAGTCTGTGAGTATACTGATTGAAGAGAACAGTGTAAAGTGTATGACTTGCTCCAGATTGAAGCCAATTCCTGGAGCGTGCTGACTAAACTACTTGCTGAACTGCATATATAAACATATACACACAGAAAGAAGAACCAATTTTAATTGAAGTGACAAATGTAATAAACTACAGGATGCAAGCACTTGTGTGTTTTTTTTTCTTTTTGAGAAGGCCTACAAAGTAGAACTATTGAGCCATACAGAAGACTAAAAATGTAATCCTTTGCAATTTACTATTTTCCCTAAATGAGAATACTTTGTGCATGTTAAGTGTCTCAAGTGTCGGCCAACTGTAACAGATAAATTTAGAACAAATAAGATATTTTTAACCCAAATTGCAGAACCTAGAAAATACAATGAAAACTGTGATTTGTTCAAATGGACAAGTGCTTTCTCAGTGGGAATATAGAGGTGGAAACACAAATTGGTAGCCAGGAAAAAGATGTGAAAATCAAGTTTTATCATTTTCGAGCTCTGTTGTTTTATTGTTGTACAACAGCCAAACACTCTAGCCATTATCCTACTCTATGTTAAATAGCTACCATTAAGCTTCATTTAAGGATGAGTGTAAACAGGACATAGTGGAAGTTTCTTTCTGAGTAACTAATACGGCTTTGGGATAACATGAAAACATATGGCAAACAAAGGCAAGAGACGTTATCACTTCACTGACAATATACCGTATGCTGGCGTCTTTTCACTTTGTTTCATATGGTTTGATTATTCAGGTGTTTGGTTGTTACCAACAACTAAAATGTGGATCAACGTATAAGGGAGAAAATAAAATCTCAGCTGAACATGAGATGGTGGAACCAGCACTGTACATTAGTCATAAAGCTTCTCTATGCCACTGATCTCTATGCCCTCATTTTTTCTATATATCTATTAATATTTTAAATGCCTGTTTAGTGTAAATTATTATACTTTGCAGCTTCTCCCTGATCCAATGTAATTGTTTAAATATTTTCCATAAAGGAGAAAGGTATACTCACTGTGGGGGGGGGGGGGGGGGGTGCTGTTAAACCTTTTCCCAAGATTTTAATGAAGGATGTCTGGGAGAAGAAAGAAGATGGAGACAAAGCTGCCAGCATTTCATAGCAGCTAAATTTCCCTGTCTGTCACCAATCCTGATGAAATTAAATGAAAAACATCAGTGACACCCGCCATGAATCCAGCTTTCCTTGTCCTTTAAATTTTAAAGGCCCATAGTACCTTGTCAGAAACTAGAAAAAAATGCTCATTATAGTGTTGGCACCAAAAGCTACACTACATTTAAAAGGTCTCAGAAAATGAGCTAGGTACTATTAATATTTGCTGAACCCCTTCCTACCCTTGCTGCTCTCTGTACATTGCAATAGATGGACATCTCTTCAACAATATAACTCTACACTACACAAGAGTGGCGTTGATTTAAGATGAGTTCTCTTCCATACTACCCTTCCCATTGTCATCTCTTCCGACCTTGGGGTATATTTATCAAAGAGTTAAGTTAGAGATCACCACAGTCCACTAGTTTTCCGCCACTCTCCAACACTTTTGAAAATCCCATAGAAACTTCACTCTTTGATAAATATGCCTCCAAGTTGCACTGAATTTTCCTTGAATTCTGTGCTAGTGTGGAAATTTGTGGTGCACTTAATATAATGCTATCAAGTTCATATCTTATCTTCATCCCATAAAACACACAAATGCATATTGGTAGCAAGGGTTTATGAGGCCTCTGTGGATATTTGGAGCATAGGTGGGAAGAGTGTTTATAGTTGAAGAAGAAAATTCAAATGATGTTTTTAGTATCACTCATGTTGCAGTTATGGGTTACATTTTTTTTAGCCCACTTCAATAGCTATACATTCATTGGGAATGCTAATGCATGCTGCTAAGGAAGAGGTAACTTTAACTGATAGATTATTTTATATGTAAGCTAGAATTTCCAATCAAAAAGGGTCTGGCCAATCAACTTTGATGGTTCATTTCTGTTTAATGGGTGGGTTTTTTATAAACTAAAACTATAACTAACTATACTGATATGGGAATATCTGTCACCTTAAATAAAGTACTGGAAGTAAATTTTGACGTTAAGACAGGGCACTCCAGATATTAAGAGTATCTTTAGATAATTAGATAGAAGGTTTTATTCTGTGCATGGCAACCATATCAAATCTAGATTTATAATTTTCCTTATGGATTTGCTTAATGGAAATATTAGGGTCTGAAAGTACACTTATTTTATTGTACTTTATTAATGTACTTTGATTTAATGTTATTGTGAAAATAATACTGGTTAGCTCTGTAATTTTAGGGTCACTACTGTGTTTTAAATCCATTTCTATAAATCAAAAAATTGCATTTCCTTTGTGCATTACCTTTGTGCACATGGGCAGCCAAACAGGGCCACATTTTTCTGTAGAAGAAACACAAGTATTTTTATTTGATCCATGTGCAGTTATCATAGAATATTACCTATCTAGAAGGTGGCAAATGCAACACTGCTTCTAGGAAGAAGTATTCTGGGAGACTCTATTTCTAATAGACTTAAGAAAGTTTCCCTTCAAGCTATAGACGTCTTTAGATTATGAAGTGTTTGTGTACCGCTCAAAAAAAAAAAGATACAGCTATGAAAGTGCAAAAATGTAGAATATGTCATATTTATAATAATTTTTTTAAAATATTTGACTCTTTTCAATCTACCACATGGACCTGTTTAAGTACATTTTGTTCAGCAAAGTTAAACAGAAGCATTCCAGGTCTGCTTCTATTTATTCCACTGCCTTAAGATCATGTGAGTGCTTCACTTGTCTACTAGTGTTTGGACAGTATTAAAAGCAAATGAAAGGATACTTGCCTTTTTCCCTATCCACTCCATTTTCAATAGAACATACTAGATTGGACCACATAATTGTGAAGCCCATATTGCTGACAGCTGCCTGAAATAAAGACTGGCCATTTTAGATGCCACCTTTAAATAGCGAGTCGAAACCATATGTAAACCATTAAATGCATTTCTACATGTTTTTGAAGTTGAAAATGATAATCCTCACTTATTCTGTTAATAGAATTTTGGCATGCCCTGGAATACTTGTTTTTCTTAAAGAAATACTATACTCAAAGTCTAAATTTCTTAGCTACGACTGGTTGTGTGTTTTTGTTTACAGTGCCTATGGCGTTGTAATCTGTGTTTGGTAAACTTCCTATTTTATATTGTATATATGCAGAATCACAGCCAGTCTCATAGGAGACATTCCTCTGGGACTGGCTGAAATCCAAATAGATTTGATTGGGGGATGATTTCAAGACTTATAACATGTCTGCATGCTAGTTATTGAAGCAGGTACAAAGATGGCTCATGTGATGTCTGAGGTGCATTTCTTTTGTTTGTGTTTTTGTATTTTTCCTCACAGTCACAGGCAATAGCAACCCATCATCCTACTCAGAGGTGGTACAGGTATAGAACCCGTTATCCAGAATTTATGAGACCTGGAGTTTTCTGGATAATGGATCGTTCCATAATTCTGATCTTCATACCTTAAGTCTACTAGAAAATGACTATGACAATTTTCATTAATCCAGGTAATGCTATATCTAATATAAGTAATTAAAAAAAAAATATTAAAAAAAAATATTTTAATGATTAAACCAATCAAGCACAAAGTATCATTTTATTATTACAGAGAAAAAGGAATTCATTGAAAAAAATTGAATCTATGGGGGACAACCTTTCCCGTAATTCATACCTTTTTGGATAACAGTTTCCAGATAACAGATCCCATACCTGTAAGTTATATTAAAATATAGAATCCAAAATACAGGCATCATCAAGTCCAACACACTTTGCCTCCTATACAAAAAAAAAGTGGCAGAAACAGCAAATGTAGTTAGTTATAATCAGGGCCGGATTTACATAGTGGGCGCCCCTAGGCCCGCTACCGTTCGTCGCCCCTGTCCCTCCAGGGAGACAGGAGCAATGGGGATTGGTGCACAGGAAATTTAAAAAAATATTGTATCTCAAGTGCATCCCCAGTATTTTTGAACGAATGTGGGTGTGATTGGGCCTTTCCACAAATCCGGGCCTGGTTATAATGCATAAAGTTTATATCAAAAAAGATATATGTCCCAAGGCCTCTTAGAGTAAAAATAAAAATAATTTATTGAAATTCACATTTAAAAAGTATTCAGTACATACCACCCCACATATCCCACCTAGGGATATATTTTTACTTTTTAAATGTGAATTTCAATAAATTATTTTTATTTTTACTCTAAGAGGCCTTGGGACATATATCTTTTTTGATATAAACTTTTTGGATTTTGACTGCCTTGGAACTGGGGCTGGTCCCTTTGGCCATGCTGAATAGCTATATGGACTCCCGATCTTTCAATAGATAATTGGTTATAATGCATACCTTGACGGAACAACTACTTTTGTTTTAATCCAATAAACTTACTTTTGAATGTCCCGTGTGTGCTATGTTTCTTAAAGGAGAAGGAAGTCCTGTTATACTTGGGGGTGCCAAAAGTTAGGCACCCCAAGTGATTGCATTTACGTACCTGAAACCCCAGGCAGGTGCACCTACTGTATCAGGAGAAAACTGCACCGGCCTGAGATTCTTCTTGAGAGCACCACAGTTCAATCGTCTTTCGGCTTCTTTTTTTTCTAGTATTTTTTTTTATCTAAAAGCTGGCCATTTCTACTGCATATATATCTGCCCCGGGAAATTTGCAGAAAGAAGAAGCCGTAAGATGATTGATCCATGATGCTCTCTGGAATAATCCCGGGCCAGTGCAGTTTTCTCCTGATTCTCCAGGTTTTTAGGTAAGTAAATGTGATCACTTTGGGGTGCCTAACTTTTGGCACCCCAAGTAAAATGGACTTTCCTTGTCCCTTTTCCTTTAAGTTCTGCGCAATAGGTATGTACTTACATATGCACTTCATGCAAATTATCAGGTCAGAAATTCGAAGTTTTTCTTCTTTGATACATCGCTCACTCCACTTAAAATAAGATGGGGGTGTAATGTAGAACAGTAGAACCCTTTTTATTGGGACCCCTTAATTATAACTCCCATTATGAAGTTATACAAGGTGCCCACCCTTTAGAATATATGACAATTAATATTTAAGTGGTCCAAAATATTTCCAGTGCTTTCCATGAATAAAGTCAAAGGGGGGTCCACAAAGCATTACATGTTGGTACCCAATATGAAGTTATGAGGCTTAGCGAGTGATAGCTATAAAATCATACGTTCTCTATATGCACACACACAGAAAGAGAGAGATGTCACAGCATAAACCACAATTACAGAAAACCCTATGGTTCACAAAATTGTGATATCCACCAGGCTCCAGACTATTATAAATTTAGGGCAATGGTGGTAGTGTTGCTTTAAGACAGTATCACTGGGATCAATAGTAACCCATATCTAGGCAGAAAACTGTTGCATCTAATTTCTTATTGTCCTGTCCTCGCTACGTATTACCCTGGGGCAGTGTGTAGTTCGACATGCAGCTAAACCTTCCCACAATTCAATAAAGAGACTAAGCTTGGAGTCTGTAGATTTTACTGAATAGGCAAGTGGAATAAGAGGTGAAACTGTAATACAAACAGCAGAAAAGATAATAAGTACGCTTGCAATGAACTATATAAAAACATGCAAATGAACATATAACTGCAGCATAAAATATATATACTGGCATAAATGTCTCTGTAGCAATGTCTCTGGGGGTTCTGGCAGCTGTGGAGGTGTTTTGGTGTAACTATTTGCTTACCAGCGATTCTATCATAAGGGAGATGCAGAACTGTGTGCTTCTTCCAGCAGCATGGTCTGTAAAATGGAGTCCTGGCTCCCACAAGGCATTGCTCTAGGTCACATGGTGAGCGTACGGTAGCCTGATTAGTCCAAATTCTGCGATAAGCCTTATGGAGGTGAAAAATGGATATAGGAAGTGACGTTGTACACTTACAACAAGTGTCCAGAGGAGGGAGCTCCGAGCAAATGAATAGGAAAATCCCAAATATGGTAAAAGCGTATGCTGGAGACATGACACTCCCCGTCTGGCATCCATGGATGGCACCATTATTCCTCAGGAGACAATAATAAAGTTAGATCTGTTACTGGTCTGAAGAACAATTTTGTTTCTCCTTGTTTGGAGGTTTTGACCTCAACTTTGCGGACTCTCCCATCTTCACTTGGGAATGTTTTGGGGACCAGACCTAAGGGCCATTCGTTTCTCTGCGATTGACAGTCTTTCACGAGAACAACATCACCAAGTCTGAGATTGGGTTTGATAGTTTGCCACTTGTTTCGTGGATGTAAAGTAGAGATATACTGTTTTCTCCATCTGTCCCAGAAGGAGTTTGCGAGACACTGTACTTGTCTCCACTGTCGCTTGTACAAGTCTTTGGTGGTAAACTCTCCAGAGGGAACACTAATTGTCTCAGTCTTTTGAGTAAGCAGAGTGGCCGGTGTAAGCAAGAAAGGATCTTCTGGGTCATTTGAGACAGAAGTAAGAGGTCTGGCATTTATAATAGCTGAAACTTCAGCCATGAATGTAATCAGAGACTCATGGGTGAGCCTTGCAGTTCCCACTTGTAAGAATATGGAATTGAGGATCCTTCGGGCTATGCCGATCATTCTTTCCCAAGCTCCTCCCATATGAGAAGAGTGAGGTGGGTTGAATGTCCAGATGCAATCCTGATCGGTTAGGTATCTTTCAACATCTTTAACATTGACGTTTGAAGGAATTTGTAACTCCTTGGTTGCTCCAACAAAGTTAGTACCTCTGTCAGAACGAATATGCTTCACGGGACCTCGTATTGCAATGAAGCGTCTCAGAGCGTTTATGAAGCTTGAAGTGTCCATTGACTCAATGACTTCTATATGGACAGCTCGGATGGTCATACAAGTGAATATGACTGCCCAACGTTTGCTGTTGGCATGACTTCCTCTCGTGTGACGTGTGGAAACAGACCAAGGGCCAAACACATCTAATCCAACATTGGTAAAAGGTGGGTCTAAGCTGAGTCTGTCAGCTGGAAGATTGGCCATCTTTTGTGTTTGCAGCTTCCCACGGAGTTTACGACAAAGAATGCAATTGAAAATGATACTGTTAACACATCTTTTTGCTCCAATTATCCACAATCCAGCCGTTCGCACGGCTCCCTCTGTAAATAGACGACCCTGATGTTTGACTTGATCGTGGTAGTGGCACACAAGCAAACCTGCAATGTGGTGGTGACCAGGGATGATTAGAGGATGTTTCTCTTCAAAAATTTCATGTTTTTGAGGCGACCACCTACCCTCAATAGGCCAGTCTGGTCAAGGAATGGGTCCAGCTTCCTTAGAGTGCTATCTTTGGGAACAAGCTTGTTTCCTCTGATACAGTCGATCTCTTTGGAAAAGGTCTCTTGTTGTACAGTGCGGATGATGACATGTTTTGCTTTCTGAAATTCTGCCGCTGTGTAGACCTTCTGGCAGTGATGCCATCCTTTGCAGGTACTTACATTTGTAGATGTAGTATGTTTAAAGGAGTGAGCTATGTGGGTTAAGCAAGTGACAGCTCGGATGAGTGATTTCCAGGTTGAGAATCTGTTAAATCTGTTGGACTTAAGTTGGTTGTCAGTGGTCGTTGTATGACATGTAGACACTTGTGGACGAATTTCACCATCTGAGTTGGCATCTACTAGTTCAAATGTCTCGCTTTCAGGATTAGTTTGCCCTGTGTTGTACAAGAATGTTGGTCCTGTGAGCCAAGACGTGTCTTTAAGATGACTTGCGGCAACAGCTCTGGTTGCATGATCTGCAGGGTTGCAGTCCGTGGGTACATAGTTCCACTGTCCTGGATGAGTGGATCGTCTGATTCTGAGCACCCTGTTGCTGACAAAAACATAAAATCTTCTGGTTTCGTTATAGACGTAGCCTAGTACTACTTTGCTGTCTGTGTAGAACACAGTCTCTTTGAGTTCTATGCCTGTCTCTTTTGTGATGAGCTCTGCTAGCTCTACGGCTAGGACTGCAGCACAGAGTTCTAGTCTGGGTATAGTGTGTTCTGGGATTGGCGCCAGTTTTGCCTTGCCCATAACAAACCCAATGTGACATTGTCCATATATATCCACAGTTTTAAGGTATGCTACGGCAGCTATGGCCTTAACCGAAGCATCAGAGAACACACAAAGTCTTTGGCTTTGTACCTCTGTAGAAGGTACCGGGGCATATGGACGTGTAACATAAAGGTTGTCGAGAGCCTTTAAGGAACTTCTCCATTCTCTCCACGAATTACCTTTGTCAGGAGCCAGTGGGGTGTCCCAATCAGATGTTTCCAGGGTTAAGTCTCTTAAAAGTGCTTTACCTTGTATGGTGACGGGAGCAGCAAATCCTAGGGGATCATACAGGCTATTTATTGTGGACAGAACACCTCTGCGAGTGAAGGGTTTTTCTTCTCTGTTTACTTGAAAGGCAAAGGTATCAGATTTTAAGTCCCACAGAAGCCCTAGGCTCCGTTGCACAGGTAAAGAATCAGCTCCCAAGTCTAAGTCTCTTAGATCGTTTGAATGGTCTTGGGAAGGGAAGGCTTCCATCACTGCTTTGCTATTAGAAGCTATTTTGTGGAGCCTGAGGTTGGAGCAGGCAAGTGCTTCTTGTGCTCTTTTGAGAAGGCTGACTGCGGCTTCACTTGAGGGTGAGGACTTTAAGCAGTCATCTACGTAGAAGTCTCTTTCTACCAATTGTGCAACGTCTGACCCGTACCTTACCTCACATTCCTGAGCAGAGCGCCTGAGCCCGTAAATTGCGACTGCAGGTGAAGGACTGTTGCCGAAGATGTGCACCCTCATGCGGTACTCTGTGATGTCTTTAGAAGGATCGTTATCTCTGAACCAAAGGAATCTCAGGAAATTTCTGTCTTTCTCTCTGACAAGAAAACAATGAAACATTTGTTGAATGTCAGCAATAAAGGCAATAGAGTCTTTGCGGAAACGAAGGAGAACTCCCAAAAGTTTGTTATTGAGGTCGGGGCCTGTGAGGAGAACATCGTTTAGGGAGACACCTTTGAATTTGGCACTGGAATCAAAGACCACTCTAATCTGTCCTGGTTTCTTTGGGTGGTACACCCCAAATATTGGTAGGTACCAGCATTCCTCTGAGTCTTTGAGGGTGGGTGCTATCTCTGCATGGTTATTCTCAAATGTTTTTGCCATGAAAGAAAAGAAGTGATCTCTCATCTCTGGTTTTCTATGAAAGTTGCGTTTGAGAGAAGAGAAACGTCTAAGGGCTTCCTCTCTGTTATTAGGTAAGCGTTGTCTCTGAGGCCTAAAGGGTAGAGGGGCGACCCAACTGTTTGAATTGTTTTTAACTAGTTCTTGTTCCATTAGTTTTAGAAAGAGTTTATCTTCAATAGACATCGCTAATTGGTTATCCTCTCTTGTTCTCTGGAACACTGTGCATCCTAAATGATCCTGATCACTGTCATGGGTGAAACTATCATCAGAAAGGTGGAGGGGTGTGTGTCCCAGGCTGGTGCTGTAAGGTTTTTCCTTTATTAGGAACTGGTTTTGGCATGGTGGGAAAATGGAGGGGCGTCCATTTTCTAATGTATTTGTGAGCATGTTGTTTACACAGGCTGGTTTGTGTACACTTCCAAGGCAAGCGTCTCCGATTATGACCCATCCAAGGTCTAGCTTCTGGGCGTAAGGTGCATTGTGAGGGCCGTTTATCTGGTCCCTTGCTTTGTGGACTTGCAGGATATCCCTTCCAAAGAGAAGCATTATCTGCGCCTTAGGGTCGAGTTCGGGGATTAAGTGCATTATGCGCTTCAGGTGTACATGATGCTTAGCTATGTCTGGTGTAGGGATTTCGGATCTATTATCTGGGATCTGGATGCATTCTATTATAGTTGGTAAGGGTAGGCATACCTTTCCGTCTATGGACTCTACTTGATATCCAGATGCCCTTCTTCCTGCTGTCTCAACAACTCCTGAGCATGTCTTTAGAGAGTAAGGAGTGTTTGGGCCCTTGATTTTAAATGCATCAAAGAAGGCTGGGCAGGCTAAAGATCTGTTGCTCTGGTCATCCAGGATTGCATAGAGCTTAATGCTTTTATCTGTTTGGCCTGTCGGGTATACTCTGACCAGGCAAATTTTGGAGCAGGATCTGCCTCCTACGGCACCATTGCAGATTTCTGTGCATTGGGAAGTGATTTCTTGTGTGTTTGTGACAGTGCTATCTTCCTCGCCGCCATGCTTGCTGGCGCTCTTGGTATAAGATACAGTCCATGGGGCTGACCCAGGGTGTAAAGCTGTGTTGTGATGTGTGCTGTCACATTCTATGCATTTTACACTGACCTTACAGTCCTTGGCGAGATGAGATGTTGATGAACAGCACCTGTAGCAGATGTTGTTTTCCTTGAGGAAAGCTTTGCGGTCCTCCATGGACTTCTCTCTGAAGGCTCTGCATTTCAGAAGATGGTGAGGCTTCTGATGTAGAGGACACTGCTTACCAGGGTCTTTATTCCTTGTCTCCTCATGAGAAGGTTCTGCCAATCTGTGAAAGGAATCTAAAGAGGAAGCATTAGTTTTGTGTACTGTTACTGCTGCTTTGCGAGTATTAGGTACTGAAGGGGTGGTATGTGGCAAAGTGAAATCAAAGCTGGGGTCATTTCTCATCTTGGCTTGTTGGTATACAAAGTCCATGAATACAGTGAAAGGAGGAAATGGAACATTGTGCATTTCTTTGAATTTTGACCCGTGTGCCATCCACCGCTCTTGTAAGTTATAGGGCAATTTTTGTACTATGGGGTTAACACCTCTGGCTGTGTCTAGGAATGCAAGCCCCTGTAAGTCTCCTTCTGCTTTGGCTACTTGTAGTTCCATTAACAAGTCGCTTAATTCCCTAAGTTTTTGGTAACTTTTATTGGTTATTTTAGGGAAGTCTTCAATTCTCTTGAAGAGTGCATTTTCTACAACCTCTGCTGAGCCATAGCACTCATTAAGTCTGTGCCAGATCATTCTGAGACCAGTCTCTGGGTGGTTTATGTTAATGACTCTGATCCTTTTGGCATGCTCTGCAGACTCAGTTCCTAGGTATTTGATAAGGAGGTCGATTTCCTCACTGTATGAAAGGTCTAAATCTCTGATAGTGTTCCGAAAGGAGGATCGCCAGGCTCTGAAGCCTTCTGGGCGGTCGTTAAACTTTACAAGTCCTTTTGTGACTAGCTCACGTCTTGCAAAGAACTTGGCAAAGTCCATTGTTACCTGGTTACTGCCAGGATAAGAGGGTGGCTGAGTGTAATAGTGAGAAGGTGTTGTATAGTCATACCTGTCTGGAGGTTCTCTTTTAGGCTGGACTGTGACATACTGTTGTGACACAGCTGAAGAGGTAGGTGCAAGGTTAACCCTAGGCTTGGGTACCTGGCTGAAGTGGGTGTTGTAGGCAGGATCACTTCGCTCGACGTGGTCTCTCTGATGCAATTGCAGCTTGCTGATGGCCTTTGGAGGTGTATGGCATCCTTGGCTTGGTTCAGGAGCAGCATGCTGGCCTGGTTGCTGTACTGAAAGAGAATCTGTGTCTTGTTTGGAGTGCTGGTAGACATACTCTCTAGTGCGTTGTAGTGGGTCATGGGGTTCAGTCTCAAGATTAGGTACCTCACTGTGTCCTTCGCTGCTAGGGTACACAATCATCTCTAGAGCTTTTGCTTCTGCCAAAGTCGCTGCAGCTTCTCTCTCTCTGGCCAGCTTTTCTAGGGTTGCCTCTAAGCGAACACTTTCCAGCTTTGCCTCTACTGCTAGGCGTGCATTTTCTGCTTCTAAGCGTGCACTTTCTGTTTCCCTTTCTGCTTCTAAGCGTGCACTCTCTGCTTTCAAGCGGGCACTCTCTGATTCCCTTTCTGCTTCTAAGCGTGCACTCTCTGCTCTCCTTTCTGTTTCTAAGCGTGCACTCTCTGCTTTCAAGCGGGCACTCTCTGATTCCCTTTCTGCTTCCAAGAGTGCACCCTTTGTTTTGCCTCCATTTCCCTCTCTGCGAAGGCAGCACGGGCCTTTGCTGCTTCTGCTTTTGCGCGGGCAATGGCGGCAGCATTAGTAACGGATGAGCGTTGAGAGGAGCCTGAGACCTGGGATCTGGTCACTAATGAGGATGTCTTTTTCTGTGACATTATGGGACTCTGGATAGGCCTTTGTAGAGGCTTTTCTGTGCTGTAATGACTTAATAGCAGTGTCTGTATCAGGATCACTGTAATATACTGTTGTCTGAGCTTGCAGCGTAGCTAGTTTAATCACTTGTGTGTCAGCTGCTGTTTTACTGCGCATGCAGTGAGTTATAGTTCAATCCCACCTTTGTGGTAGCGCTGTTTCACTGTTCTGTCCTCGCTACGTATTACCCTGGGGCAGTGTGTAGTTCGACATGCAGCTAAACCTTCCCACAATTCAATAAAGAGACTAAGCTTGGAGTCTGTAGATTTTACTGAATAGGCAAGTGGAATAAGGTGAAACTGTAATACAAACAGCAGAAAAGATAATAAGTACGCTTGCAATGAACTATATAAAAACATGCAAATGAACATATAACTGCAGCATAAAATATATATACTGGCATAAATGTCTCTGTAGCAATGTCTCTGGGGGTTCTGGCAGCTGTGGAGGTGTTTTGGTGTAACTATTTGCTTACCAGCGATTCTATCATAAGGGAGATGCAGAACTGTGTGCTTCTTCCAGCAGCATGGTCTGTAAAATGGAGTCCTGGCTCCCACAAGGCATTGCTCTAGGTCACATGGTGAGCGTACGGTAGCCTGATTAGTCCAAATTCTGCGATAAGCCTTATGGAGGTGAAAAATGGATATAGGAAGTGATGTTGTACACTTACAACAAGTGTCCAGAGGAGGGAGCTCCGAGCAAATGAATAGGAAAATCCCAAATATGGTAAAAGCGTATGCTGGAGACATGACACTTATCTTTGGTCTATTGCGGCACCGTTTTGTCCATATTTCCTACTTCCACTGGCACCAGAATCTGAATAACAATTTTTCCTTCTAATAAATTACTACTTTACCTACTAATAAATTAGTCTTAAAAAAGTTTGTGTGGGTACAGCATAAAAGGCATTCTCTTGGCTAAAAAAATCAGAAATAGTACTTATCTACTTGTAATGTACAAGCTGATAAATGGACAAAATAAATAAAGTGCTAATGTTAATGTAAAGATTATGTTAATATACTGAAATGCTTTGCATATCAAACACATTATATAGCACTATATAAATCCAAGGGAAAGAATCAAACTGCAACTCTAGTTTCTCCATTATTTATATATATTTTTTGGCAATGATGCCAAAAACAGAATAGAAACATTTAATGCCTTTGTAAATAACTTTCTATGTCAGTTTTCAAATGTTAATGGGTATTTTCATTGAAGCGACCTACTCCTTTTAGGGCCAGAATCTAGCAGGCAGTATATATTTCAATCATTCATGCATAAACTTCCAACCAAAAGTGCACCAATCCAGGCTATATACACATTGAGACTGTGAAACAGCACATTATGCAGAACATATTTAAATGGCTATGTTTTGTTCAGTAGCTCTAAATCCTAGTGAAAGATTAATATCTCTTAGCTGTGGTGTTGGAAGAGGTTACTGTTAGCTTTTCCATTTCTTTTGAAGAACCAAGATTTAGTGGCTGACATATTTAATAGTATATATGCCAAAGAAAAAGTATAAATGAACCGAATAACATTAAGGTGGCTGTCTCACAGGAAATTTTGGTATATTGTAGATGCTTTTATTTTGTAAAAAAATGGCCACATTGCCAAGGTTCAAATGAAGCCCATGTGACACGAAAAATGGGTAACCAATGATAATATTGTTTTAAGCATACTAAATGTGTTAAACTGTGAGGCAGGGTTTCAACTGAACAGCCAGGATTGGGTTGGCAGGATCCTGAGAAAAAACAGTGGGTCCTGGCCTTTTTGGGCCCACTATCCCAGACCCGCTCCCTGTGGATGCTTCCAATGCTCCCCCCCCCAAAATTACAGACACCAGGAAGCAGGAAGAAGGTATAAGGTGTGCCACTGTGTAGGTAGGGAGGGTAGACAGACACCAAGGGGCAAATTCAATAAGCGCCGAAGCGCCTAACGCTATCGTGAATTCGCTAGCATTGGGCATTTTCGTTACTTCGCAAATTCACTAACGGACGCTGTCGTAACTTCGCTAGTGTTACTTCGCAGCCTTACGCCTGGCGAAACAGACGTAACTAACTATACAGTGGGCACATGTGTAGGGCAAAATAAAAATTTTATTTGATGTTTTGAAGGTTTCCCAGGCTTGTGTAGTGCTGCTACGAATACTTCCATTGAAATTTGAATTTGGCGCCGTATGCAAATTAACCATCACTAGCGTAACTTCGCTTTGCTTAGCAAATCAACGCTAGCACAACTTCCCAACCTTACGCAACCCCTGAGCGCAACTTCGGACATTAGTGAATTTGCGGAGCGCTGGCGAAAATACGCCTGGCGAAGTGCTGCGAAGTGCTGCGAAGTGTTGCGAAGTACCGTGAAGCGCCAGCACAACTACGATTCTTAGTGAATGTCCCACAAAGATCTTTGGTTTTGCAAGTGAGATCTCAATGCTTATTTAAATGCATGTCTCATCAGGTTTGCCAGTTATATGCTTTAACAAGCCTGCTTTGTTGCTGTTTCCCAATTAAAACCTTTAAAATGACCATTTTGCAGGATGGAAAGAACTTTATCAAAGATAAATCCAATGTTCCTTCAGAAAGCACAGCTGCACCTGAAATTTCAAGAGCATTAATTAACCCTCGATATTCGACTGGGAATGAAAATCCTTCGACTTCGAAAATCGAAGTCGAAGGATTTTGGGCAAATACTGCGATCGAAGGAATAATCGTTCGAACGATTCGAAAGGGTTTTAATCCAACGATCAAAGGATTATCCTTCGACCAAAAAAACTTAGCCAAGCCTATGGGGAACTTCTCCATAGGCTAACATTGGGTTCGGTAGCTTTTAGGTGGCGAACTAGGGGGTCGAAGTTTTTTCTTAAAGAGACAGTACTTTGATCATCGAATGGTCGAATTGTCGAATGATTTTTAGTTTGAATCCTTCGATTCGAAGTCGAAGTTGTAGTCGAAGGTCAAAGAAGCCCATTCGATGGTCGAAGTAGCCAAAAAAACACTTCGAAATTCAAAGTTTTTTTTCTTCTATTCCTTCACTCGAAGTTAATGAATTGGCCCCATAGAGTGGTTAGCAGTCATTCGTCAAGAGCTACATACAGAGCAACATTTATGAAATGTAATTGCTGAATATATATATATATATATATATATATATATATATATATATATATATATATTTTTTTTTTTTTTATTTTATTTTAAAAGAGATTTCAGTTTGCTTTTAAGGACAAATACTAAATACTAAAATATGAAATGTATCTTCTGCAGATGAAAAGCCAGCTATGAGTCATTATACACTGAAAATAAATCCCACCATAAAAGTCAGTGAATGTAGTGAATTTTGATACAAAGTATTAACTTTTTAGGAAATTGAAATATAAAGGCTCTAAATGCCCTCTACTCTAAAAATAAAAATAATTGAGACCTCCATCTTTGAAGCTCAGACACAGTTCAAAAAATATTTTAAAGCAAATGAAAGAATCCAACTATTATATTGAGATCTGGGATGAATAAAAAAAATAACAAGAAGTTCACAAAATGCAGATTTCCGCTCAGATTCACATAGAAAAAAATAATTTATTTTAAAAGGAAACCATGAAATATCTGGCAGTAGTAATATTACTAAATGACCATCTTTAGACAGAATGTACACTTGAATCCAGGGAGTAAAAAGAAAGGAACATTAATCTCAGTCAAAACTGTGGAATTATATTTGATTTACAGCATTTGTTTTTGTAAGCTTTCCGATGTATAGCAGCCCCGGGCTATTAAACTTCCTCATTTATTTAACCATTCTCTGTTGTACTGTGATCTCCCACACTAACATAGGATGGAGATGGCTAAAAAAAATAGTGGAGGTGACTGGCAGCCAGATCAATGTTTTCAATGTTCTTTTAGAGTGTAGTGGGTGCCCTAAAGCTTTATTATGCTTTTTGTAATCAGCCATATCATGTCAGCAAACTAATAGGAGTCTAGAATTTAAAAAGTCAAAAACAAAAAGTGCTTAACACAGAAACATACCATTTATTATTCAGAGCTGTTGTGTTTTGGTAGCCGAGGATGAGTAAAGTATAACAGTGCTTTTGTAACGTTCACATCGGGAAACTGCTGCAACGGGAGTTAAATTCACACTTGGTAGTGCGTGTGGTGGAAGCCCAGGGAAAAAGCCACAAATACTTGAAGCAGGCATGGTGAATAAACAGGATTTAATGGAACTGAAGCAAACCAGGAACAGGTGAAAAATAAAGTCTTTACCAGGCAGGCAATGAAAAGCTGGAAGCAAAACACAGGAACAAGATTCAGGAACTTGGAACTTGGAATATCCAGGAACAAAACCAAACACATTCAATGACTCAGCAAGGCTCAGGGCGTGGTTTATAAAGGGCAATGGATTAGGCAATAGGAGACACATGAGGGTAAACGAGGTGGGTGGAAAACATACTGGAAACAGACAAAATACAGGATCACAATAACAAGATCAGGACCAAGAGCCTCCAGTGGCTCACTTGGTAAGTGCACAGACTGTGCACAGACTGTGCACTGAAAGTCCAGCAACCCCAGTCCCAAGTGTTCAAATCCCAGATGGTCCTTACAGCTTTATTAGCAGGTTCATGCAGCCATTACACTTCAACAATAGCTTCACTCTAACACCCCAAGCTGTATAGAAAGTACTGTGCATGCACAGCACAACTCATGTGCACAGTGACACCTACAGGCCATTTGTATAAACACCACATATTCCCCCTATAGTAGGAAATCATATGGGGCGAATGCAATTAACAACAACAATGCATCTTAAAGGAATAATATACATTCATCACATAGTCCTTGGTCCATGCAAGTAGTTTTCTGATTCTCTCAGCAAGCCTTATAGGTTCACTTTCTTCAGGCCTATTGCAGTTGACATCAGGAGTAGGACATCAAATGTAGCTTCTCCAAAGTTATATCTAGCAGGAGCAAGACGACTTGCATTCCATATGCGTCCATCAGACAGTTCATCTGTGTATGGTCCTTTCTGGCGTCTCACTTTAAGTGGTGTAGTAAATTTAGATTGTCCTTGTTTCAATATTCCTGTTTTCTTAATTCTGACTAAAGATCCAGGCTGATGTTTTCTGTCAGTATAAGCCTTGTATTTAGCTTGTTGACATTTGACAATGTCAGCAGTAGATGATTTTGTAAGCACAGTATTTTGTGGAAGTTTGATGTCTGCAACATGTAACTGCACATCTGTCTGACATGTAATAATTCAGCTGGGGATGATTGGGTTGTTGCATGGGGCGTTGCTCTCTAGTTATGTAGGAACTTTATTGTAAATACTTTACAAGGTTTCCCAGTAAGATTTGCTGTCAGTAGTGCTTCTTTCAGACTTCTGTTGAATCGCTTTTCTCCATTTGCTTGTAGGTAATACACTGAAGATTTCCTATGCACAATATTCCTCTCTCTCAGAAAGAATTCAAACTCAGACGAGACAAACTGTGGTCTGTTGTCTGATATTAACTCCTTTGGATTACCTTCTCTGCTGAAGACTGTAGACAGAAATGTTATTACTGTAGCTGATGTTATATGAGAAACAAATGCAATTTCAGGTCATTTACTGTAATAGTCGATCAAGGTTATAGCAAATCTGCAGTCTATAGGAGCATCTGTAAAAGGACCCACAATATCAATAGCAAGTGTTTCCCATGCTGAATCAGGGAACGGTACTGGCTGAAGTGGTGGTGTATGTGTGATTTGCTGTTTTGTCATAATTCAGACAAGTAACACAAGAATGAATGGCAGTTACCACATCAGCATCCATTGCTGGCCACCAGTATAGTTCTCGTAGTCTTTGTTTTGTACATACATTTCCTTGATGACTCTGATATGCAAGTTGCATGAGCTTTTCTCGCAAGGTCTCTGGTACCAGTAAGCGGTGAGCTCCACGGATGACATAGCCAGCTAAGGACAGTAATGTCTAATCCTGTAGTAAGCACAATATTGGGAATGGAGCTCATAGTTAGAGAACTGTGCACTCAGTTTACTATAGCGCTACAAATGTATTGGAAAGTTGCTTAGAATTTCTTTTATTAGGATATTTATGTTGGTATTGACTTGCTCTTTAATTAGCTATCAAAGTTTCTACACAATTTTACTAATTGCTTCACAGTTGTTTCTTACTGTTTTTACACCAGCCACTTTGTATGTAGTTTTATGAAGATATCAGGGATGTAGAGAAATACAGGCCACTGCTGTATTAGTAGGCATTAAGGTGCATTTACCACTAGAGCGATGTGGATTGTACCATACAGAGTCAAACAAATGTACTTACAGAAACATTTACTTATATCTGCAATCTTTATTTGCAGCAGATGAAATCAGCAGTTAAAGAAGTTAAAGGTGGTTTACCTTTAAGTTAACTTTTACTGTGTTATAGAATGGCCAAGTCTAAGCAACGTTTCAATTGGTTATCACTATTTATTATTTATATTTTATTTAATTATTTGCCTTTTTTTCTTTTTTTTTCTTTCAAATGCGGATCACTAACCCCTTCTAAAAATGAATGATCTGTAAAGCTACAAATATATTGTTATTGCTACTTTTTATTATTTATCTATTTAGGCCCTCCCTTATTCATTTTCCAGTTTCTTACTCAAATGAATCTATAGCTGCAAGGGTAATTTGGACCATAGCATTTAGATTACTTACATGTGGTTGGTATGCAATTACCCTCGTGGTGGCCTCCCGCCGACTGGACTCTGCTCCATACACAATGACAACGTCCAAAGTGATAATAGATAGACGGGAGCCTTTAACAACCACGGGTAGTGTTTGAATAAAAAAAGTCTTTATTGCCAAGCATCTTTAAAAACACAAACAGGTATCTTCATGGAGCTCTTTAACTAAACCATGATATGTCTAGTCACCTTTCGCGTTTCGCGCCTTTCTTTGGCACTTCATCAGCCTTCAAGTTAGGCTGTTGAAGCCACGGCAACCGAGACACCATTTCTGACCAAACAATAATAGCTTGAGGTAAATTGAAATGTAAAACCTCTAAATCTCTTTTAATCTGCCTAGAAAGATCCCATATTTTCGTTTTACCTATGTCATTCCCTCCCAAATGAATGATCACAATGTCAGGTGTTCCCTACTTATGTAACATTAATGAAAATTAAGGAAAACAAATTAAGTCCATGACTTCTGATCAATGTTCGTCTCTTGGCCCAATATACTGTATGAAAGAATGGCCAATTATCCAAACCAGATACTTCTTGTCCCCTGGAATAAATCAACCAACATTATCAATTAAATTAGGCCTAATGTACGATCTGTATCTTTTTGAATCCCATCGTCCTAGCCTTCTGATAAAACCCTCGCCAAAACCTAATAATGAAGCTTGGGTTGCAGCTCCAATACGGAAAGAGTGCGACTTGTACAGGTATGCCGTAGGCTCCATGTTCAAATTTTTTTTTTTTAAGCAGCACTTAAGAACATGTTCTAATTGAAATCTAGTAACTGGTAAACCATCAGAATGAATGAAAAAAGAACCATTTACATTAGGTCTAATGGCGAGGAAGCTCTCATAGGCTTTGACCGGGCATAGATTTAAACGTTCAAATGATCCTATCCACAGCAGTGTTCCAGTGCCTAACTGGTCAGTTTTGGATTTTTTAATTAAAACTCTTAATTTATTATCTATCAGTTGCACATCGTTTATATGTATACCAACTTTAATTTTGAAGCACTAACAGCTTCACTTACTCTTAATGCTGCAAAAAACATCAAGAGGAAGAGTAACTTAAACAAAGTAGCTTCGTAATCAGATAAGCAAACTGACTCCGATACAAGTAACAATTTGCGTAACAGATCCAAAATAATTGGCTTTCTTTTATCAGCTACAAATTTTTCTTTATGCCAACCTTTTAGAAATTGTTTAACAACTGCTGCTTTTCTGACATCAACTTGACCAAACAGTCTCAAAAAGAAAGAAATGCCAGCCAGTTGTTTTTTAAAATAAGCAACCGAATGTTGAGCATCAACATGCTCCAACATTAGCAAAATTAAATGATCTAAATCCCCATTGACTCCTTCCCTGTTTGCTTTATAATTTAACCAATTTTGCCAAGTGTTCAGATAATCCTTCCAAGTTTTCTTTGAAAGCGATTGAGAAATAAACTCTTCTAATTTGTTGCTATTAAATTCCACAGAAAACTCGGGCAGTCGAAACTGTCTGGATCGATGTCTCCCGCTAGCTGACTGAAAAGAGTAAGCTGAAAACGAGACAAAGCATCTGCCATTGAGTTCTGACACCCCGGAACATGTTTTGCTTTTATCCATATGTTATGCTTGAATGCTCTAAAAACAATCTGTCTTAATATATTTACCACTGGCGGAGATTTTGATGATAAAGTATTGATTACTTGAACTACCCCCATATAATCCTTTTATTAACAAGTAGATGACCCCAAATTTCTAAGCCCACCAATACTGGGAATAGTTCAAGTAAAAGCAAATTTTTAATTAAATCTGTTTAACTCCAATTTATGGGCCAAGCCTCACAACACCAATGTCGTTTAAATATTACGCCAAAACCCGTTGATGCTGCAGCGTCTGAATAAAGGTGTAGTGCAGAGTTTTTGACGAAATCATCCTGCCAGCAGGTTCTACCATTGAAATGCATTAGAAACTGCTGCCAAATGATTAAATCCTCCTTAACCTCGTTAGGGATACGAATATGCCAGTTAGGGTTACACATACCAACTGTAAGTTGTATGAGCCTCCGATTAAAAACCCTACCGATCGGGATTATCCTTGTTGCAAAATTTAAATGTCCTACTAATGATTGAATATGCTTTAGAGTCAGCTTCTTGGCTGTTAGAGCAGCCGAAAGCAAACTTCTTAATTTTTGAAGTTTTGCATCAGGTAGTCTAAATTCCATTTTGACAGAATCAATTTCGATCCCTAAAAACTATAAAGTAGTAGATGGTTTAAATGTTTTATCCATGGCTATAGGTATCCCAATTTTTTTATCTAATAACAAAAATGTGTTTAACAGAATGTTGCAAGTGTCTGTACCGGTTGGATCGATAAATAAAAAGTCATCCAAATAATGTAAGATAAATTCAGAACCAGTTTCAAATTCAACTGTCCATTCTAAAAAATTAGAAAATAATTCAGAATAATTGCAAGAAACAGCACAGCCCATAGGCAAACATTTGTCATAATAATAACCACCATCAAAATGGAAACCTAAAAGAAAATAACAATCGGGATGAATCGGAAGTAATCTGAAAGCAGACTGAATATCACTTTTTGCTAACTGTGCTCCAGCACCACAAAGTCTGAGTAAGCTAACTGCTTTATCAAAAGACGCATATTCCACTGAACATAGCTCTGGAGAAATACTGTCATTAACCGATAAACCATTAGGGAACGACAAATGATGAATTAGTCTAAAAGAGCCAGTTTCTTTTTTAGGTACTACTCCTAAAGGAGAAATTCTCATATTAAACAATGGGATATCTTCAAAAGGTCCAGCAATTCTACTGTAAGATAATTCTTTAAATAATTTTTCTCTGACGATTTCAGGATATTTTTTAGCTGATTTTAAATTATACACTACAACTGGAGACTATTTTATGTTATCAGTCGGGATAATAAAACCTTCACTAAAACCCGATTCAAGTATTGATGCTTTCTGTTGGTTTGGATAAACCTTTAAGTAGGGTAACATTGCGGACAGTATCACTGGTGTTATCACTTTTTGGTGCTGTTCTCTCTGATTGGATTTTCCTGCTTGAGTAAATCTCTTTGCACAACGAAAGGCAGGGTGTGCCGCCGCGCAAATAGAGCATTCATGTTTATAACGGCAACTACTTTGCCATTTGCAAAAATTTTCATTAAAGGACCAACAAGCATTCCTACTTGCAACATTATTAGTCTGATTCTGCAGGGGCTGAGGATTTTAAAAATTCCTTGGCCGAGGGCAACAGTGAAAGTAGGTCTACATAATCACCCTTAAAGTTTTTTTAAAAACTGCCCCTGATAAATGTAAACCAAGCGGAGTAGCCTGACATACAAATACATCCTTATAGCTATTCTCGTGAATTCCTGTGCTTGTTTGCGTATTCGCCGCACCAGGAGAGTTAGAGTTAATTAAAGTTTTAAATATATTACCTAGTTCCTGTAGCAGTCTTGAACCTTGCTCAGCGCTTGCCTGTGGCTGTGGATCTTGTTGGATGCCGACCTGAGCTGGGAGGGAGGAACAGAGGCTGCCCCAGCCACTGGAGGGTAGCTGGAAGTGTTTGGCATCGCTAAAGTAGCAAGCCCAGCTCTTTGAGCCCCAAAGCCACTTGCATCAGCGCTCTGGAGCTCCATGGCAGCCTCCGATGCCATCCCAAACTCGACCTCCGCCAGCGATGTAGTCTGCGGTGGTGACGACGCCGGCCATCTGGGGACATTGCTAGAAGACTCCGCTGAAGTGCTTGGCCTGTCTTGGCTTGTCCCAGGATCCGAGCGGAGAAGAATCAGCGGAGTGTGGGACCTCGTCTGACCTTCTGGAGTGGAGCGGAGTCGACCCTGAAGATCCGTGACCGTAGAGGGAACAGCCTTGCATGATGTAGCTGGGGTGCGGAGATTCTTCCGTGGAGCGGCGGCCGAGAGCTTCTTCCTATGCGCCAGAAGACTCTTGAATGCGGCTTTCTTAACCGGAGCTTTTTTTTTCCCTCTTTTCGTAGGCGACGATCCGGTTGGCTGATTGCAGGACCCAGAAGTGTCTTCTGATTGGCAGGCGGAGTTCTCGTCGGAATCACCTTGAAGCTCCTGGCGACAACCCATGATGACGCGCTTGATGTCTTCCAGACCCGCCTTCTCCTGAAGCCATCGAAGGACGTCCTCGGCGGTGAACGACGGAGGTCCCGATGTGGATGAAGCGGCAAATCTGGACAGCATGTTGACGATGCTCCTCCTTCACCGATCTTCGCGACTGACAGGTAAGCTAGCCGCGAACTGGCTTTTATACCCCTTCCTTTAGGACACGTGATTGCTAACCGCCAATAACCTTTCTTTTCTCCTCAGCTGTCGCCCGGGACCTTCAATCAAGCCAGGGACTTCGCTAACTGCAATTTCTACCTCAGGTAAGCATATAAACTTAACCTTTTTTCTTTTACAGCAACCTTCCCATGCCTGCTATAAGTGTTAGGCACACTTAAGCTTACATACTTTTCTTTTTCTACAATCATTATAAGTGCAGCATTATATTTCTCAGCCATTTGTAAAAACTTCCATTTATGAACCTGTAGTGTTTAACAGCAGCTCTTTTAGGAAAGGTTTGTTCATGTTTATTACTACGCAGCACTGGGGACATTAGAGGGCGCCCTCTCTAGCAGGTCAGATACTTTGCCTTAGCCATGTGGAGCAGAGCTGGCCACTTCTCATCTTGTTTGTATATGGCAATAAGCTTTGTTCTTATTGGTTCAGGAATGTGACTGACAGTGTTGCTTCACAGAATGGTTATTTTATCTGTTTTATGGAAAGACTGAATCCTGTGCTATAAAATCTTGCTTTCTATTGCAGAAATCTATTTTGTCATTCAAATCTAGCTTGGCATGCACTAGTTAGTTTCACTATTATATATTATGTCCAACTTTGTTTTTACATAATTCATTCTGTAAGTAACTTTGCACATACTGTTAGGGGCCGATTCACTAAATTCGGGTGAAGGGTTAGAATAAAAAAAACTTCGAATTTCGAAGTATTTTTGGGCTACTTCGACCATCAAATGGGCTACTTCGACCTTCGACTACGACCTTCGACTTCGAATCGAACGATTCGAACTAAAAATCGTTCGACTATTCGACCATTCGATAGTCGAAGTACTGTCCCTTTAAAAAAAACTTCGACCCCCTACTTCGGCAGATAAAACCTACCGAAGTCAATGTTAGCCTATGGGGAAGGTCCCCATAGGCTTGCCTGTGATTTTTTTGATCGAAGGATTTTCCTTCGATCGTTGGATTAAAATCCTTCGAATCGTTCGATTCAAAGGATTTAATCGTTCGATCGAACGAAAAATCCTTCGATCGATCGATCGCAGGATTTGCGCTAAATCGTTCGACTTCGATATTCGAAGTCGTACGATTTTATTTCACAGTCGAATATCGAGGGTTAATTAACCCTCGATATTCGACCCATAGTGAATCGGCCTCCCCGTGTGTCCATTACATAGAGGTTATATATTTGTGCAACAGATTGCTTGTTAAACTGTACAGAATTGAGTTTGTGATATAATGACATCCTTTTGTGCACTAACCAGATTTTGTTTTCATTCTTTAATAGAAATAAGTCTTTATACATTTTTTTCTCTGTGTATGGTCACAAATTCTTATATAACATGAGAGACATTCATTCTGTGTATTAGGGATAGTTTTGTATACAGAGTGTATTTGGGACAAACGGCACCCCATAATGCTGTGTTTATTTTATGTGGCCATAGTTTTCTTGCAGAAATACACATGGACACAGTATGCATTAAAATAAGTTTTGGCAATGAAACCACTTCTTGAATTCTCATACTAAGCATTATTTAATATGTTTGGAAAAATCTAAAGTTATTTATAAGTTATTTATAAAGGCTCATCTGTTGAATTACACTATATCCTACTGGCAGACCTTGAAAAGTACTAGAAGCTATTTGCCAGCCACACTCCTACTGTACTGTAACCAACTTTTGTATTGTGCACTTTTTATAGAAAATAATTCCTTCTGCCCAGCTCTGCAATGCATTATTAGTTGGCACTTTTAGAATGGCATGCATATGTTACATTTTTACTTAAAAAATACTTAGCATTTTGCAATGTTTTTGTAAGTGCTAGGAACGTTAAGTTCTGCCAATTTTTGCCTCCCAGCCTATTAGCATAAATGAAAGGTTTATTTCAGAATTAGAAATGCCTGATAAATTACTTTACAGGCTAAGTAATGAGGGTGCTGTCAGCAAGTAAGAATTGTTTCCAAAATCCCCTTGGCACAAGTGAATGTCTGTCCCCTAAAGTTCACATAAATGGTATCTCATGCCCTTGTTAATTATTTGTCGCAATAAGGTGCTCCCATTAGAATTTCAGTGAATTTCAACATTGATGCTGGTGCCTAAAGAACAAATTTTTCACATGTTTGAGCGAAGCCTTTAAGTTGGTATTTTAGACACACTAAAAGTTATGTGCCACAAAAAAAGATGTGAATGATCTATAATTATACTTCCTCTGTGCTGTTTACCTTTTTACCCGAGTTTCTAAATCTGCAACTGCAGTTTTACAAAAAAGTTGCTTAAAACTGTTTTTAATGCATCTGAACAGGGTCATTTAATAATAAGGGTCCCTGTTGACACAGATCAAATGTGTAAGGTAATGTATCATTGAATGTTTCTACAATACCCTCCCATGGGTTCCATGAAGGAGTAGAACGAATCAAACATTACAATGAAAAGCTGCTGAAAAAAAACCCACTGCATATACTAATAGGTATAACCACCATGACAGGGTCAGCTCATGGAGTCTTCGGTATGGTAGTCGTCCTTCTGTAGCCTAAACTTTACTGCCACCACAGTTAGGGCACTTAAACATTTTTTTGGTGGGGGGGGCCTGGACTGATCAAGTAACACCACTGCTTATACAAGTTTTTGACAAATTTTGAGACCATTTCTTTAGAATGTCTGAGGAGAATACGTGTACCTAATAGTACTATACAGAAATGTTTCTAATTTATATCAGTTCAGAAGTCTTTTGTTCCAACCATGCATTCACACACATACACACTAATGGTCACTTACAATGCCCAAATTTGCAAAACAGTGAAAATCCCCAAAACGCATTGAAGTCAGTGGTGGGTTTTTTTTTTTGCACAACTTTTTACAAACCAAGTGTAACCACCCACCCACCTGTCCACTACCTGCCCCTAATTTGTATGTCACTTAGATGTTTAAGTTAGAGAGCATCAGGACAAGCAGCATTAATTAGGTTCTTGATGACGTAAGGCAGGTGGCAAGAACAGGGCTGAACTGTATTTCCTGATGCTGTTCTCTGTACCAAGAGCCAGATTTTTTATCTGGCTCTGGGTGCAGAAAGAAGCAATCTCTTCACCACGTAGTGCTTTTTCACTTACTTCCATGGAACCAAAAATGGCCCCTACTACATTCACTTTGTTTAGAAGCCCATTGCTGGTATATTTTTTCCTCATTATAAATAAGCAGTTTGTGAACACAATCTATTTATAAGATTGCTAATTGCATTAGTGGCCAAAACACAAAAAGTAGATCAGACCTAACAAAAAAAGGTATGCATTAAATAGGACTGTCTGCAATACTGGGAAAAAAGATGCCCCTAAATTGTCTATGAAGATTCTCATTTATCAAGGTCATGATATACAGCATCTACTAGAATTAAGTCAAAGGCAACCGGACATTTAGAGTTTTTCTTGAAAACATTTCGCCACTCATCCAAATGGCTTTTTCAGTTCAACTGCAGTGGTAGGGAATTTCACAACAATTCACACTTCCAATCATGTACACCTGCCACAATGAAAATCATGGTACCATTGTGACTGGATCTCACTTTCACACATCTGGACTGCTGGGGCACCCGTGGGCCGAAGCATTGGTAGGCCCTCTAATTATATTGGTTGCTCAGTACATCCTGTGCCAGAGCCAGACACTGCGTGAGTACCAGTGGGTAGGGATGGGCGAATAAATTCGGCATGGTTAAATTCACGGCGAATTTCTGCGTTTCGCCGCGAGCAAATTTTTCGCGAAATTGCGGCAAAAATTCGCCTCGCGACTCGTTTCGCGTCGAAATTTTCGTCGCGCGACGAGCCGCGACGCCGCTAATGCGCGTCAAAACAAAAAGACGCGCGACAAACTAAACATCACCCACAGCAGCCAATAAGATGTGCGCCATCCCTGAGCCAACCCACTGGCTATATAAGGAGCTGCAGAGGCGGCCATTACTCGTGGCGTTTCTGGTAGAGGTAGAGAGAGCAGGATAGTGAGAGATTTGTGTGTGATTTAGCTAGTGGAGTTTGTGTAGAGAGCTTTTTTTTTTTCTGAGTCAGTGCAAGTGGAGGTTGTGGATTTCAGTTTACTGTTTTCCCTCTTCTGCTTGCCTGCTCACCACCCAATAGCCCTTTTTAGGGCTAACTGTTTTTGTCTTTGTCTGTGCTGGTGTGTGTACTCCTTGTGGGTGCACACTCCTACTGAGGGGATTTAGTTGAGGGTTTTATTTTTTTCTCCTTTCCTTCCCCGAAATATCCAAACCCCCCCCTTATATATATATATTTTTTTAAGTTTAGTTGCCCAATATGACGGGCCGTGGGAGAGGGGGGATGGGTGGTGGTGGTGGGAAGAAGGGTGGGTTAGGGATGGGTGGTGGTGGGAAGAAGGGTGGGATAGGGAAGGGTGGCCGAGGAAGAGGCCGTGGTGCTGGCCGTGGGCATCCAACCCCACAACAGCCATGTGCCATGCCCAGTCTGGGCACTGTAAATCAGTCGCAGCACAAGCTGCCATCAAAGCAGCTGCCATCACAGCAGCAGCTGCAACAACAACAGCAGCAGCTGCAACAGCAGCAGCTGCAACAACAACAGCAGCAGCAGCTGCAACAACAGCAGCAGCAGCCGCAACAACAGCAGCAGCAAATGCCACAGCAGCAGGTGGCTGTGGGTCGCAGCAGCGGGGCAACTGGTCCATGTAGGACTGTGCCCGATTTTTTTGCCACTGCTTCGCGACCCATACGGTCGCAGCAGGCAGAGGCAGTGGTAGACTGGCTGACCCAGGCTACCTCATCTGCAGCAGGCACCAGTGAGCGGCAGGAGGTGGCATCACCTGCTAGCTCAGTGTGGGATGACACCCCATCCCTCTTATTTGATCCTGAGGTGGACTTGGGCCCAGACACCCTGGATCTTTTTGATGATCAGGCAGGAATGGGGGGGGCATTCATGTCTGATGAAGAGGAGGAGGTGGTCATGTCACAGCCCACATCAATAGGGGATATTGGGCAGGGTCCCCTTATGGCAGGGCAGCAAGTTGCTGGTGTGGGGTCAGACACCAGCATGCTGGATGTGGGTATTGATGCCATGTATGAGGCAGGGTCTGGTCTGGGGGAGGACGATGACAGGGACAGACCCTGGGAGCCGGCTCCAGAGGATAACAGCAGCAGTTCAGGGGGGAACTGTTTGTTGTTGATGAGGATGAAGAGCCGGCTCCACCGACCACTGCTAGGGGGGGCAGGCAACAGGGCAGCACTGCGCCTAGGTCCAAAGCCTATGTGCGTACGGGTGGGGACCATCCTCAACCCTCCACAGCAGGCAAGACAGTGGCCCGCACTTCAGCAGTGTGGGCTTTTTTCACGTGCCAGGCAGAGAACCAGGCAATAGCAGTGTGCCAGCTCTGCCGGCAGAAGGTTCGAAGGGGGCAGGCAGGGTCACATATGGGAACATCAGCTTTAAGTTCCCATATAAAACGTCATCACAGGATGACGTGGGAGCAGCACCAAAGTGGCAGGGCACCGGGTGGCAGTGGTGCTTCCTGTCCACCTCCTCCCATTCCTCAGGGAAGAGGTGCTAGCTCCCCAGACCCTGCAGCAGGTGAAGAGGATTCTGGGGCTCACAGTCGGAGGCAGCCACTGTGTAGCTCAGCCTCTTCTGCAGCCTCCTCCTCCTCAATGCGGCCCCTGTCCCGCCAGGTTTCCCTCCCCCAGTTCCTCAGCCGCAAGACGCCTCTCTCCCCCAGCCACCCCCAAGTGCAGAGGCTTAATGGCTGCCTGGCAAAGCTTCTGGCAGTGCAGCTGCTGCCCTATCAGCTAGTCGAAGCAGCCCCCTTCCGACAGCTGATGGCTTGCGCTGCCCCTAACTGGCGGATCCCCAGCCGCCATTATTTTGCCAGGAAGGCTGTCCCTGCCATCCACCAGCATGTGGTTGAGAATGTGTCCCTGTCGCTGGATCATGCTGTTGGCGGCAGGGTGCACTGCACCACTGACACGTGGACCAGCAGGCATGGGCAGGGGAGGTACATAACCTACACTGCGCACTGGGTCACCCTCATGAGTGCTGGGGAGGGTGCAAGCCGGGGCGCTCCCCTCAGGCTACAGGTGCCTCCCCGTGGGGTACAGGGCAAACCCCACATGTCCACTTCCTCCTCCTCCTCCACTATGGATGAGCCACCCCTGAAGCGTCCCCGCAGCTACGCTTCAGTGCAGCACAGGCGATGTCAGGCTGTGCTGCAACTCCTCTCCCTGGGCGAGAGGAGTCATACTGCACCTGAGCTCATGGCTGCCTTCCAGACTCAGGTGCAGCGGTGGTTCACTCCCTGCCAGCTCCAAGCAGGTAATATTGTTTGCGACAACGGTCGCAACCTGCTGGCCGCCATCCGCCTAGGGCACCTGACCCACATGCCTTGCTTTGCACATGTCCTCAACCTTGTGGTGCAGCGCTTCCTCAAGAGCTACCAAGGGTTGGGTGACATGCTGGAGAAGGTATGTAGGGTATGTGCCCATTTTCGCAGGTCCCCCACCGCCAGCGCGTCTTTGGCACGGATGCAGCGGCAGCATAGTCTGCCACCCCACCGGCTCATCTGTGACCTGCCGACGCGCTGGAATTCCACCCTGCACATGGTGGAGCGCCTCGTAGAGCAGCGCTGGGCGGTCAGCAATTACCTGCTGGAGCACAGTGCCAGGGGTACTCAGGGGGCGGATTTGGGGTACTTTAGTGCAGAGCAGTGGCAGCAAATGAGGCAGCTCTGCCAAGTACTTGCCCCCTTTGAGCAGACGACACGCTTTGTTAGCAGGGACAATGCGTGTCTTAGCGATGTCATACCCCTGGTGTTCCTCCTCAAGCGCACGTTGGATGGGCTGCTAGAGGAGGGTGACGTGCCTGAGGAGGAGGAGGAGGAGAGTAGGCCCCGTAGGCAGGCAGAGGGGGCTGAGGAGGAGATGGTGCCTGATGAGGAGGATGAGGGAGAGGAGGACTGGGTGCCTGTGCAGCATGGGGAGCAGGGCACATGCCACCCAACCACCCCAGCTATTGTCCGCGGCTGGGAGGGTACAGAGCAGGGGCAGGTCGAGCCAGATGACCTGCTGCATCTGGAGGGCAGTCAAGAAGAGGTTGGTCGGGGGCACCTCTTTTACATGGCTGCCCATATGCAGACTTGCCTCCGAAGCGATCCCCGGGTCTGCTCTATCAAAGACCGGGAGGATTATTGGGTGGCTACTTTGCTTGACCCACGGTACAAGGGAAAGGTGGGGGAGTTCCTTGTACCCAGCCAGAGAGAGAGGAGGATGGGTCAATTGAGGAAGGCTCTGTGCTCAAAATTAGTGGAGGCCTTCCCCCAGTCTGACACTTCTCAGGCCTCCACTACTCCACACACCCAGCAGAGACAGGGGCCTAGCAGCAGCAGCAGCAAGGGCGGAGATCTCATGGGTGTGTGGAAGAGCTTTTTCGAGCCTCAACGGCCAGCAGCAGGCCCAGTCAGCACCCAAAGCCACCACCAGCAGCGGGTGGAGCATATGGTGGCTGACTACATGGGGTCAGTCAGCGTGCAGGATGCCATTCGCCCTGACGATGACCCCATGCATTATTGGGTCTCGAGGCTCGACCAGTGGCCAGAACTGGCACAGTACGCTCTGGAGGTGCTGGCTTGCCCCCCTGCCAGTGTCCTGTCAGAGCGTGTCTTCAGTGCCGCAGGTGGGGTGGTCACTGAGAAGCGGACACGGCTATCCACTGGCAGCGTGGATAAGCTGACATTCATTAAAATGAATGAGGCATGGATAAGCGGGGATATCCAAGTGCCCATTGCAGACAGCAGAGACTAGCCTCCTCTCCTCCTTCTCCTCCACAGATTTATCCTCCTCTCTCCATTGCTGCCCATACTCTCCTCCTCAGTAGTATTGCCCATTCCCCATCTGTCTGCACCTGCTGCCCTTGCTGCTGCTGCTGCTGCTGTAGCCTGCTACTAGCCCTAGTAGTACTGCTGCTGTGCTGCATTGTCGGCAATTTTTTTATGGTGGGGGCCTATCAAAGCTCCTACTGCTATCGTAGATACTACTGCTGCATTGTCGGCAAATTATATTAGTAGTTGAGGCCTAACATGGCCTCTAAATATGTTTCTTCGAATACTGCCACATTGTTGGCTAATTTCTTCTGGTTGAGGCCTAACATGGCTTCTAAATATGTTGCTTATAATTTTGCCGCTAAGTTGGCTAATTTCTTCTGGTTGAAGCCTAACATGGCTTCTAAAAATGTTTCTTCGAATACTGCCACATTGTTGGCTAATTTCTTCTGGTTGAGGCCTAACATGGCTTCTAAATATGTTGCTTATAATTTTGCCGCTAAGTTGACTAAATTCTTCTGGTTGAGGCCTAACATGGCTTCTAAAAATGTTTTCTCAAATACTGCCACAATGTTGGCTAATTTCTTCTGGTTGAGGCCTAACATGGCTTCTAAATATGTTGCTTATAATTTTGCCGCTAAGTTGGCTAATTTCTTCTGGTTGAGGCCTAACATGGCTTCTAAAAATGTTTTCTCAAATACTGCCACAATGTTGGCTAATTTCTTCTGGTTGAGGCCTAACATGGCTTCTAAATATGTTGCTTATAATTTTGCCGCTAAGTTGGCTAATTTCTTCTGGTTGAGGCCTAACATGGCTTCTAAAAATGTTTTCTCAAATACTGCCACAATGTTGGCTAATTTCTTCTCGTTGAGGCCTAACATGGCTTCTAAATATGTTGCTTATAATTTTGCCGCTAAGTTGGCTAATTTCTTCTGGTTGAGGCCTAACATGGCTTCTAAAAATGTTTTCTCAAATACTGCCACAATGTTGGCTAATTTCTTCTGGTTGAGGCCTAACATGGCTTCTAAATATGTTGCTTATAATTTTGCCGCTAAGTTGGCTAATTTCTTCTGGTTGAGGCCTAACATGGCTTCTAAAAATGTTTCTTCGAATACTGCCACATTGTTGGCTAATTTCTTCTGGTTGAGGCCTAACATGGCTTCTAAATATGTTGCTTATAATTTTGCCGCTAAGTTGGCTAATTTCTTCTGGGGGTTGAGGCCTAACATGGCTTCTAAATATTTTTCTTACAATTTTGCGGCTAATGTCTTCTGTTTGGGGCCTGCCTCATTTAATTCTTCTGGCTCTAATATTGAGTTGATTAAAAGTTACAAGTTACAAAATGACTGTTGCTGCCACTGCTGTTGCTATTAATGCCTCGTTATTTGGCAAAAGTCTTCTCTGTTTGGGGCCTGCCTCATTGAATTCTTCTGGCTCTAATATAGAGTTGATTAAAAGTCGCAACATGACTGTTGCTGACGCTGCTGTTGCTGCTAATGCCTCGTTATTTGGCAAAAGTCTTCTCTGTTTGAGGCCTGCCTCATTTAATTCTTCTGGCTCTAATATAGAGTTGATTAAAAGTTACAACATGACTGTTGTTGCCGCTGCTGTTGCTACTACTGCCTCATTATTTGGCAAACGTCTTCTGTTTGGGGCCTGCCTCATTTAATTCTTCTGGCTCTAATATAGAGTTGATTGAAAGTTACAACATGACTGTTGTTGCCGCTGCTGTTGCTACTACTGCCTCATTATTTGGCAAACGTCTTCTGTTTGGGGCCTGCCTCATTTAATTCTCCTGGCTCTAATATAGCGTTGATTGAAAGTTACAACATGACTGTTGTTGCCGCTGCTGTTGCTACTACTGCCTCATTATTTGGCAAACGTCTTCTGTTTGGGGCCTGCCTCATTTAATTCTTCTGGCTCTAATATAGAGTTGATTGAAAGTTACAACATGACTGTTGTTGCTGCTGCTGTTGCTACTAATGCCTCATTATTTGGCAAACGTCTTCTGTTTGGGGCCTGCCTCATTTAATTCTTCTGGCTCTAATATAGAGTTGATTGAAAGTTACATCATGACTGTTGTTGCTGCTGCTGTTGCTACTAATGCCTCATTATTTGGCAAACGTCTTCTGTTTGGGGCCTGCCTCATTTAATTCTTCTGGCTCTAATATAGAGTTGATTGAAAGTTACAGCATGACTGTTGTTGCTGCTGCTGTTGCTACTAATGCCTCATTATTTGGCAAACGTCTTCTGTTTGGGGCCTGCCTCATTTAATTCTTCTGGCTCTAATATAGAGTTGATTGAAAGTTACAACATGACTGCCGCTGCTGATGCTACTAATGCCTCATTATTTGGCAAAACTCTGGTGGGTGTCTATCAAGGCTCCTACTGCTGTGGCTGACACTACTGCTGCATTGTCGGCAATTTTTTTTGTAGTTGAGGCCTATCATGGCTTCTAAAAATGTTTCTTCGAATACTGCCATATTGTTGGCTGATTTCTTCTGGGGGTCGAGGCCTATCATGGCCTCTAAAAATGTTTCTTCGAATACTGCCACATTGTTGGCTAATTTCTTCTGGTGGTTGAGGCCTAACATGGCTTCTAAAAATGATTTTTCGAATACTGCCATATTGTTGGCTAAATTTTTTCTGGTGGTTGAGGCCTATCATGGCTTCTAAAAATGTTTCTTCGAATACTGCCACATTGTTTGGCTAATTTCTTCTGGGGGTTGAGGCCTAACATGGTTTCTAAATAGGTTGCTTGTAATTTTGCCGCTAAGTTGGCTAATTTCTTCTGGGGGTTGAGGCCTATCATGGCTTCTAAAAATGTTTCTTCGAATACTGCCACATTGTTGGCTAATTTCTTCTGGGGGTTGAGGCCTATCATGGCTTCTAAAAATGTTTCTTCGAATGCTGCCACATTGTTTGGCTAATTTCTTCTGGGGGTTGAGGCCTATCATGGCTTCTAAAAATGTTTCTTCGAATACTGCCATATTGTTGGCTAAATTTTTCTGGGGGTTGAGGCCTATCATGGCTTCTAAATAGGTTGCTTGTAATTTTGCCGCTAAGTTGGCTAATGTCTTCTGGTGGTTGAGGCCTATCATGGCTTCTAAAAATGTTTCTTCGAATACTGCCATATTGTTGGCTAATTTCTTCTGGGGGTTGAGGCCTATCATGGCTTCTAAAAATGTTTCTTCTGCCACATTGTTTGGCTAATTTCTTCTGGGGGTTGAGGCCTAACATGGTTTCTAAATAGGTTGCTTGTAATTTTGCCGCTAAGTTGGCTACTGTCTTCTGGTGGTTGAGGCCTATCATGGCTTCTAAAAATATTTCTTCAAATACTGCCATATTGTTGGCTAATTTCTTCTGGGGGTTGAGGCCTATCATGGCTTCTAAAAATGTTTCTTCGAATACTGCCACATTGTTTGGCTAATTTCTTCTGGGGGTTGAGGCCTAACATGGTTTCTAAATAGGTTGCTTGTAATTTTGCCGCTAAGTTGGCTACTGTCTTCTGGTGGTTGAGGCCTATCATGGCTTCTAAAAATATTTCCTTGAATACTGCCATATTGTTGGCTAATTTCTTCTGGGGGTTGAGGCCTATCATGGCTTCTAAAAATGTTTCTTCGAATACTGCCACATTGTTTGGCTAATTTCTTCTGGGGGTTGAGGCCTATCATGGCTTCTAAAAATGTTTCTTCGAATACTGCCATATTGTTGGCTAATTTCTTCTGGGGGTCGAGGCCTATCATGGCCTCTAAAAATGTTTCTTCGAATACTGCCACATTGTTGGCTAATTTCTTCTGGGGGTTGAGGCCTAACATGGTTTCTAAATAGGTTGCTTGTAATTTTGCCGCTAAGTTGGCTAATGTCTTCTGGTGGTTGAGGCCTATCATGGCTTCTAAAAATGTTTCTTCGAATACTGCCATATTGTTGGCTAATTTCTTCTGGGGGTTGAGGCCTATCATGGCTTCTAAAAATGTTTCTTCGAATGCTGCCACATTGTTTGGCTAATTTCTTCTGGGGGTTGAGGCCTATCATGGCTTCTAAAAATGTTTCTTCGAATACTGCCATATTGTTGGCTAAATTTTTTCTGGTGGTTGAGGCCTATCATGGCTTCTAAAAATGTTTCTTCGAATACTGCCACATTGTTTGGCTAATTTCTTCTGGGGGTTGAGGCCTAACATGGTTTCTAAATAGGTTGCTTGTAATTTTGCCGCTAAGTTGGCTAATTTCTTCTGGGGGTTGAGGCCTATCATGGCTTCTAAAAATGTTTCTTCGAATACTGCCACATTGTTGGCTAATTTCTTCTGGGGGTTGAGGCCTATCATGGCTTCTAAAAATGTTTCTTCGAATGCTGCCACATTGTTTGGCTAATTTCTTCTGGGGGTTGAGGCCTATCATGGCTTCTAAAAATGTTTCTTCGAATACTGCCATATTGTTGGCTAAATTTTTCTGGGGGTTGAGGCCTATCATGGCTTCTAAATAGGTTGCTTGTAATTTTGCCGCTAAGTTGGCTAATGTCTTCTGGTGGTTGAGGCCTATCATGGCTTCTAAAAATGTTTCTTCGAATACTGCCATATTGTTGGCTAATTTCTTCTGGGGGTTGAGGCCTATCATGGCTTCTAAAAATGTTTCTTCGAATACTGCCACATTGTTTGGCTAATTTCTTCTGGGGGTTGAGGCCTAACATGGTTTCTAAATAGGTTGCTTGTAATTTTGCCGCTAAGTTGGCTACTGTCTTCTGGTGGTTGAGGCCTATCATGGCTTCTAAAAATATTTCTTCGAATACTGCCATATTGTTGGCTGATTTCTTCTGGGGGTCGAGGCCTATCATGGCCTCTAAAAATGTTTCTTCGAATACTGCCATATTGTTGGCTAATTTCTTCTGGGGGTTGAGGCCTATTATGGCTTCTAAAAATGTTTCTTCGAATACTGCCACATTGTTTGGCTAATTTCTTCTGGGGGTTGAGGCCTATCATGGCTTCTAAAAATATTTCTTCGAATACTGCCATATTGTTGGCTAATTTCTTCTGGGGGTTGAGGCCTATCATGGCTTCTAAAAATGTTTCTTCGAATACTGCCACATTGTTGGCTAATTTCGTCTGGTGGTTGAGGCCTAACATGGCTTCTAAAAATGTTTTTTCGAATACTGCCATATTGTTGGCTAATTTTTTCTGGGGGTTGAGGCCTATCATGGCTTCTAAATAGGTTGCTTGTAATTTTGCCGCTAAGTTGGCTACTTTCTTCTGGTGGTTGAGGCCTATCATGGCTTATAAAAATGTTTCTTCGAATACAGCCCCATTGTTTGGCTAATTTCTTCTGGGGGTTGAGGCCTGCCTCATTTAATTCTTCTGGCTCTAATACAATTGATTACAACAATGCTTGCTGCTTGGTTGTCAAATGTATTCACACTATTATTACCCCTGAAACGACTGCGGCCAAAAGTCCTTTGCCTCAGTCATTATTCTTTCTTTTGAAATGATAGGAGTGCTCTAAAAAATGTATACAGGGAGGGCATGTGTGTGTAGCAGTAACTGAGTGGAACATAGGTGTGAATTGCTCTTCCCATTGATTCCAAAGCAAAACATGACATATATACATTCATCACTGTGTACAAAAGTAAGGGAAATGTTTTAATGGTAGTCCCAAAGCCATGTCTGGTCTGGGAGTCAAAATAGGCCCTTGCATTCAAATTACACAGAGGCCCAAACAGGCCCCAAACATCAGCCCAGTAAATTTGACTGGAAACCAACCAACCTGGCAACCCTGGGTGACACAAACATAGCCATAAACTCTACTTAAATTCATGCTGTAAGTAATAATTTAGATTGAATTTGTCCTCTATGAATGCTTTTGTCCTTGAGTTAAATAAACGAGACAACACAGTTTGCTTAATGGAAAAAGGAATTTCATTCCTAGATGATGTCCATCTTACATCCCACTTTCAGCTGCATCTGCTATTTTGCAACTTTCAACTTCACAAGCAGTCTTGTCCCAGTTTGCTGTCCATAACCTTCAAAGAGAACACACGCCATCCTTTGTTTCCAAACACTTTACACAACGTATTCATAGATCCAGTGCAAAGCCCTTAAAGGGGTGGTTCACCTTTAAGGTAACTTTTAGTATGCAATAGTATGGCAAATTCTAAGCAACTTTTAATTTGGTTTTACTTATTTGCCTTTTTCTTCTAAGTTCAGACTCTTTGCAGCTTTAAAATGTGGGTCAATGAGTTTACCCCAACTAAAAAGCAAATACTATGTCAGGCTACAAATGTATTGTTAGTCATTGCTACTTTTTTACATTTAGGCCTCTCCTATTCATATTCCAGTCTCTTATTTAAATCAATGTATGATTGCTAGGGGAATAATGTTACTTCTAATAGTGCCTAATTGCCAAATATAGTGTGACTTAATATCATAATTTATTTTAAAAAATCAATGTATTTGAGTGTTACAGTAGTCAATTTATCAATTTCGTCGCCGTCGCGACGAGGTTCGTCGCCGCGCGACGAGGTTCGTCGCGCGCCATATCAAAACTGTGTTTGCGCATGCGCGCGCGTGCGTCATGTGACGCGCGTCGTGTGCGCGCACGCGTCATGTGACGCGTGTCATGCGCGCGTCAAAAATGGGCGTCGCCACTATAAATAGCCCCGCCCATGCTTACATTTTTAGGAGTGCAGTTTGAAAATGGCAGGACCTGGCATGATGAACAGGGAACAGCTAAGGTACTTTGTCAGGTACCTGCACCAGGAGGGATACGACAATATCCCTCCTGGAGTGAGAGGAATCCAGGCGCTCCGGAGGAGCATAATGGAACGGCTGAGGCGCAGGCTGCGGAGGGAGTACCGCCTGCGCTTAAGTCTGAGGGAGCTCCAGAGGATCTGGAGCGATCTCAAAAGACGCCACAGCGCATTTGTTGATGAGCTGCGCGTGGAGGTGGAAGGTAGAGTTATTTAAAAAGAAAACATCTTGATTTGCTATTTTACAGCAAAAATGTATTTAAGTGAATACTGTAATTAGGATTGTAACAGTTGACTTTGACTGACTGACATAATTGCAGACAAGTTGGATAACAAGTAAATGAGCTGTCAAATGGAGATTATTTAAACAGATTATAATAGATTTATTTAAATGCAATACATGATATACATGAGTTTCCCTTCTTAACTACAATAAAGCCACTTGATTCCTATTTATTTTGGTATTTTGAAGCAAATGTGTATTTGTTTAGGCCTGTGACAAGGCTAATAAGAATTTTACTTCACATAAAGGTAGATTTATTTAAACATAATAAATAGGTTTCCCTTCTTAACTACAATAAAGCCACTTGATCAGGCTCGGATCTGTGGAAAGGTCACCAAGGCCCGGGCCTAGGGCTGGAAGATTTTAGGGAGGCGGCATGCTGCCCAACCACACCCATATTGGTTCAGAAAAACTGGGGATGCACAGGAGATACAATAGTTTCCCATGCAGCAATCCCCATTGCTCCTGTCCAGATGATAAAAATTTGCCCGAATAAAGGGGAGGGGACAGGGGCGACGAATGGCATTGGGCCTAGGGGTGCCTACTATGTAAATCTTGCCCTGCACTTGATTCCTATTTATTTTGGTATTTTGGAGCAAATGTGTATTTGTTTAGGCCTGTGACAAGGCTAATAAGAATTTTACTTCACATAAAGGTAGATTTATTTAAACGGAAAAAATAGGTTTCCCTTCTTAACTACAATAAAGTTAATTTTCCTGTAGTTACAACATTACACCTTATCCTGTATAATGTATACTGTACAAATGCAATTGCTGTGTTACTCAAACTGAAATTTATTCATTGCCAGCTGAATGGATCCAAGATGATCCTGATGATGATGGGGAAGTACCACCACCACCACCACCTGACCAGGCAGCACCGCCTGCACCTGATGAGGCAGCACCGCATCCACCTGATGAGGCAGCACCGCCTCCACCACCTGTCCAGGCGGCACCACCACCTCACCAGGCGGCACCACCACCTCACCAGGCGGCACCACCAGTGGACGACCAGGGGCTCAGTGTAGGCACTCAGACAGAGCATGCCTACTACGACCAGACTGAGCTCCTGGTCACCCTAGTCCACCAAGTAAATGCCATGCGGCAGGAGCTGGGAGAGGTTAGGGACATTGTTGACAACCTGCAGAGGGTAGTTGCTCCTCCTCCTCCTCCTCCACTTTAATTTATTTATTGTTTCTTGCAGCACCAGTTGTGCTATATGTTGTAAATTAAAAAAAATTTTTATATCTCTATATTTTGAGTTCATTTTTCATTTGACTAAACTAATACTCACATGGTACTTGGAATTGTTTGGATTCTAATAACACAACGATGACTATTCTTAATCGGAGTCATTAAAATTACATTACATAGTATTTCAGAATCATTACAATTACATGATGTAAATATAAGGTTCATTCACATAAACATATGGTTTATTCATTTTTATCTGAGATACAAAGCATCCAGATACTATCTGTTCAGATTTATTAGTTGTACTTGTGTTAGTAATCTACTATTAGATATATGAAGTACAGATGGTACTTTTTGGTTAAACAGAGATATAGAGTAGTAGTAGATACCATTACCAGTTGACCAGAGGTAATGTGAAAAAATCCACAAACGTTAAAAGTTTAAGAAACTTGCAAAATGGGAGCCATTTTTTCAAGATAGGAGTCCTCTAACAATGCAGGGCATGTGTGTAGCAGTATACTAAGTGAAACACGCATGTGTATTGGTCTTCCCATGGAGTCCAATCCAATTCAGCACATTCAGACACAAAGCAAAAGATACCATGTTCATTTATCATCACAGACTACAAAGCTTGAAACTAAGGGGAAAATTTTTATTTGTAGGCCCAAAGATGAAAAAAGGTTATACAAACAAAACACCCATAGAAGATGGGCTTCATCAAATTGCACTGTGCGTCAAAAATAACGTCGCGCGTTAAAACACATACTTGCGTCCGCGACAAAATATTTTGACGCGGGACAAAATCGGGCCGTGCGACTCGTTTCGCGAATTTTTCGCCGTTTCGCGAATTTCGCTGGAAATTCGCGAATTATTCGGCGAAGCGAAACGCGACAGATTCACCCATCACTACCAGTGGGCCCACTGACTCCCTGCCCACCTGCCCACTTGACAGCAAGCCTGTCCACCCTGCACTACAACAGCCTGGCAAGTGGCAGTCCTGCGATAGTGGAGGGGACCCGGACATGACAGCTGGCTCTTGTGGCTTGGTTCCTCTTCTTGACGCGACTGGCCTAAAGAAGGGCCCAAGGCCCATAGAACACAGTACGTGCGCATGCACACGCACACAGGCAGAGCGGCACAGCAGGGAGCAGTGGCGGGGGCCTTGAGACTTCAACCCCGAAGGCCCTCCTGCCCCCCAGTCCGACCCTGCACATCTGTAAGTTTTAGCCAACACCTTACTGAAGTTCAATGGAACCATTGTGATTGGATGTCTGTGACTTTACTACCGTCAAGTCCCGAATCGGCAAGGACTGAAGCAGCAAAGACTCTAAGCACTGAAGCCCTAAAGTCACGGAGCCAAAGCTGAAGCCCTGAAGCTGTGAAAAGACCTGAAGCCACAAAAGGAGCCGAAGAAAACCAAAGAATCTGCCATCGCTGAGGACAAGGAAGAAGAACCTAAGGTGAGTTTGACTGATCACTAATATTTTCATTTATTAAACCCCTGGCTACCAATATATCATTTTAATAGGCTGCTGGCCACCAATGTTTTTTAAAATATTCTATGGGGCTCCTGACCGCCAATGTTTTTTTTAACTTGTAAGGAGGGGGACCTGGCCACCAGTGCTTTTATTTATATATTCTATTCTTCATTTGGAGTGGACTTTTGTCTTTTTTTGGACTTTTGTCTTTTTTTAACTCGATTTAACAATGTAACTATGTCCACAATACATCCATACACTATGGTTCATTTTAGAAGCCAGTTAAAGTTCCTGTAGGTTATTGGAGTTCAGGAGTACCCACAGAAAACCCACTCACTCTCCTTGCTCCTGTTAATCATCTTGGCACTGCCTAAGTATTATATCAAATATATATTGACTAGTTTGACATGACATGTTACAATTCAGTTGATTTGCATCATACAAATTGCCACATTCATCTGACACCAAAATTACTGTTATCTGCTTGTAGTCATCTATCCATTCTATTCCCTGTACAAATAGCGTGACAAAAAAATGTTGAACATTCCAGCTGCAAGAATCCCAGATTGCTGCCCAGCAGATAAACAGATAGAAAAACAGATACTGTAGTTGTGTGTACTGCTGAAGCAGATGGCAATTATATTCATAGTTTTTACCTAGTTAAAATGACTCCTTGTAACTTTATATTTAAACCATTCAGGTATAATTCTGGCCTTTTAGTTTGGCATCCACTTAAAGGAAAATCTCCTCCATATGATTTGTATAAGATAAATTAATTCAATATTTATGGGATGAGAGCCCATTTAGGGTGAAATGAAAAGTCATAACTGGGCTGTTAATACAAACACGCAACAGGAAATCTGAGATGAGAATACTATCTTCTATTTGTCTTGTTGCAGGCTTTAAGTGAAACATGATTTTGATTTTGTGTTGCATGAAGATCCTATTTAATTATATGGTGGAAGAAGCTGTGTGATCTCTCTACTCAATTGAGAATTCAAAAAGCCATGTCGTCCACTGACAGGGCAACTTACACACATGTAAGCCAATAACCTTAACTAAAGTAATACTAGACTTTTATTTTTCTGATTTGTATTTCTCTAATGGAAATATTAAGAGGTATGTCAATGTACATACAATTATGCTTCATTTGCCTTTTCCCCTTGCTTTGGTTGAACTCAGCTTACTGTTTTTGCCTTGTCTAAAATCTTTTATATTAAAGGCTATTACCACTATTAAAACACTTTTAATTACTATTTCTATTTACTGTTTATTTATAGAGCACTGGTATATTTATGCATCAATAACATCATCGTGGAGCATGCCATCTAATGTTCCTATCATATTTATACAACATATCAGACTAATATTCCTCATTAGATCATTAACTTGCCTATAGGGGTCATGGGGTCAGGGCACAAGAGGAGCAAGTGCACAGCTAGCTCTTTCCTTTTTTTTGCTCTTTGCACACTACATGGTTTAGGGTGGGAGGAAAGTACTCAGTGGAATCCCACGCAAGCATAGGGAGAACATATAAACTTATTGCACATTGTAGCCACCTAGCTTTAAGATGTTGGAAAGTAACAGAATTTTTTTTTCTAAGTAGCTATATATACAAATGACAGTTATGGCTAATGTCTAAAGATGGCCATACACTTCAAGATCTGCTCCATTGGCAAGGTCACAAAGGTCTCCTATATGCCCACCTAAGGTGGATAATGTCTGGTTTTAATTTGAATATCGGCTCTAGGGATTAGATTACAACAGCAGGTATATGAGCAGTTGGAGTAAGGACCATATCAACTAGCCAATGCAGTCCCCAATCTGATGAGACAAATAAAATTGATCATCTGATTGTCCCGTTAGAGGTCACTATACTTGGGCACATAAACTGCCAAATAGTTCTAAAGGTGGCCATACACACAGAGATGTTTTGTATGGTGAGGTTGCCAAGCGAGCAGATCTCTCCCTGTCATGCCCACCTTGAAGTGAGAAATATTGGGCTGATCGGATTGTGGGCCCTAGGGTCCAATGATCAGATCACAACACTGAAAATACTGGATTTTTAAACCTGACAAGTTTTCGGGCAGATATCGATCAGGGAAGCCTGTGAGAGGGCCCTATACACTGGCCAATAAGCTACCAACTTGGTCTGTTTGGCCTGTGTATGGCCACCTTAAATGGACAGAATCGGCAGATTAAATCTGCCCATGTATGGCATGTAATGGCATGGCAAATTATATTGTTCAATCATCATGCTAATTAGAAAGGGAGGCCTATTCCTCAACAGTCTCATTTTAGAAGTTTTAGATGTTTTTTTTTTCTAAAACTCCTAATCCCATGGAATTTATTAAATGATCCGAATGTAAAAATCATGAATGAAAAAAGCTCCAAGCAATTAAAAAAAACAAATATCTCTAAAACCTCTGAAAATTTGTGTTTTTTGTTGGACAATTCCTAGTGAAAAAAAAATCAAGAAACTTCTAAAAGCCCACATTGAATACAAAAGGTTCAATAGGATCAGCGCAACTCCCACTGACTTCTATAGGACCACGACAGCTTTACCTGGTGAATTTTTATATTAGAGTTTTTTGTGGTTTTTATACTTAATTAGTCTTTATATATGTTTTGAGTTTTGAAGGATTATAGAAAAAACACAAGTTTCAAGATTCATGAAAAAAAGAAATTTGAATGTTAGTAAATAAGCCCCTTAAAGTGCCCATTTATATTTTTCCAGCATACACAAAGTAAAATTTAACAAACAGTGATAAAATAGAGTTACCATCTTGCTTGTTCTGATGTCTTGCTCTGTTCACCACGAGTTATACTCATACAGTACATGTCCAGAGATACCATCATAGGATGTAATGGTTTAGAACAGGGATCCCCAACCTTTTGAACCCGTGAGCAACATTCAGATGTTAAAGGAGTTGGAGAGCAACACTAGCATGTAAAATGTTCTTGGGGTGCCAAATAAGGGCTGTGATTGGCCATTTAGTAGCCCCTATGTGGATTATCAACCTACATTGAGGCTCTGTTTGGCAGTGCACCTGGTTTTTATACAACCAAAACTTGCCTCCAAGCCTGGAATTGAAAAATAAGCATCTGCTTTGAGGCCACTGGGAGCAACATCCAAGGGGGTTGGAGAGCAACATGTTGCTCACGAGCTACTGGTTGGGGATCACTGGTTTAGAAGAATAGGCCTGGAATAGCAAGCCATGATAGGTAACATGGAACACCACTTTCCCTAGTGAGTGATCAAACAAGAGGAGGGTTGTTCAATAATCAATATAAATGCTCTGTTATATAGTGCTGAGATACAGTATCACCCCTCCCCCCCCAACATGCCCTGGTTCTATTTCCAGCTACTGTGAACAATCTAGAATGTAAGGGCAACACACAAGTTTGGAACAACAGCACCAAAAGACTTTGCAGACCCACTAACAGAGTAGGAAACAGTCACAAGAATAAGAAGTCCTACTGAGTTAATATGTCAAATCAGTATGCATCTTGCCAAGTCAGGTATAGATTCTTACTAAACACTAATCTTGAAAGGCTACCCCACTACAGTATATTTTGTTTATGACAAATATGTATTTATGGGAATGCTAATAGACCCAATAAAATGACTAGTTATAGGGTCTGTGCTTGTTTTGCAGCCAGTAAAATAGTAAATGCCTAGCCCCAGTGATATATATTCGTAAATAACCCCCTTGGTATATGATACAGGTTTGGTGGGTTTGAGTTTACAATGCAGCATTTTTTTTTCCTATAATACCATATTGGGATGTAATTGTGAGTGATGTGTCAAAACCTGTGTACCTGCTACGAAAGGATATACAATTGCTGCTATAAATGCATGATGTCACTTCCAGCACTCTGTGTCAATGTGACATGGTACAAGTTTGCTGCATCAATTGATGCAGGTCACTGTGGGAACATTGGAACTACCACTACCTTTGGAGGTGGCAGAAGCTCCAGGGCTCCCCTGCATCAGGCCCAGGCTGGCTATAAGATACCATAGACATCTCTAGTAGAAGTAAATCTAAAGAGTTTGAACTTGATGAATAATCACTGAAGACATTCCACTACTCTTCAAACAGCTTCTTCAGTTCAAATGACTGCCATATACAGTCACTATTTATTGGGCTGGTGTGGGGCTGTTTGGACCTCTTAATACTTAAATTGCTGGGGCCTATTTTAAATCCCAGTCCACACCTGCCCTGCATCACTAGGCACTCATAAAGGGTAGGATATAGGATGCAGCACTTTACGGAAGTGCAAGAATTGGTGACACAATCTTTAATGAGTTGAATTTTACATGACCCTGACTACATTTTCAGAAGAAAAATTACCCCTTTTGCCTGTCTTTATGTCTCTAAGTCTGTGTATTTTTTTGTACACTATATAATTTTTAACAATAAGAATAGAAACCGAAAAGAATATATCATTCTTGTGCTGTACTATGTCTGAAGATCATTTTAGCACAGAAGAAGAAAATTTTTTGCACAACTGTTGTCCAAATATCGATAAAACATTAAGAATACTGAAAATTGCTGTGTTTCCATTCATTTGAAGTCCTGAGAGTTGTGGGAAGATACTATTAGAATTGTTTATTTTAACAATGATGCTTAAAAAAGCATCTAATGTCGATTAGCCTTGGTTTCCAGCAGTGGCTGTAGTGGGTTATGTCTAGGGATGTAGCGAACTGTTCGCCGGCGAACTAGTTCGCGCGAACTTCGACTGTTCGCGTCCGCCGCAAGTTCGCAAACGCCGCGCGACGTTCGCCAATAGGCGTTCGCGTCAAAATCGTTCGATCGTTCGACCATTCGACCGCTAAAATCGAAGGATTTTCGTTCGAATCGAACGATCGAAGCATTCGATCGAATGAAATCATTCGATCGAATGTCTTCGATCGTTCGATTCGAACGAAAATCCTTCGATCGAACGATTTCAATCCTTCGATCGTTCGAATCGAACGATTTTCGGATGTTCGAAGTTCGCGAACAGTTCGCGAACTGTTCGCAAATTTTGCCGGTGTTCGCGAACGGCGTTCGCGAACACATTGCGGCGGTTCGCTACATCCCTAGTTATGTCGTTACAACTATTGCATTTGGTCATAGAATTTGTCACACAGAAAGAAAATGTTAAAGATACACCATTCATTTCACCTGGGAACAGGACAACTTGAAAATCAAAGAAACAATAACGATAGATATGATACATGCAAAATGTTGATACATACATCATTGCTCATTAGATCTCTTCACAAATGAATGCTAAAAAAAACCCAAAAACTTTAAAGTGTTTTTTTTTGATTATTCAACCATCTGCAAATTGAAAAGAGATACTTTGTGCGAAATTAATGAACCCTTCAGTAGAATACTGATCCATTTGTCACATTTGTTATTGTATTGAAAGTAGGGTAGCACAGTAAAAGCATATGGTTTTTCCCCAACAATACATACTAGAGAAATATTTTTATTTTGTTGGTCAAATGTAGTCTGCTCAATTTTAAACTGTTAAGAATATAAAACAGTAGCCAGAAATAACATTTGATACTTTGTTAAATACTGCAGATTTGTTAAATTTTTCCCTCATTTTACCATTTATTTTGAGGTCCCGCAATATATGTGCATAATTCATTTCCCTAATTTTACATTTTCCCAGATTTCACTTAATTTTTTTCTGGTCACCTTAAAAATGTAAAATGGGGGTTCTTCTGTAGCTTAATATGCATCTAGCAAATGGGCATTTATTTATTTATAAAATGCTCTCAATACAATATGTATGAAATTTTTATGATCATATCAAAGGATAAACTCTCATTTTCACTATGGCAACTGTGGAGAGCTCTAGTTAATTCACTAACCTATGTTAAATATGCCCAATAATCCCTCTTTATTTGTCATTTTTGTCTGATGTGTGGGACCATTAATTTTCCAGATAAAGCAACTTTCTGTTACATGGTGAAGGAACCCTTTTAATGAGTGTGACTATAGCAGACCCTATCATGCCAGTGGTGGCCAAGAATATGAAGAATCTAGTGGAAATCTACTTGACGTTTCAATATATACATATTTATATTTTGTAAAACAGTTTATTTAGCTGTAGTGCCCACTAACTTCTGGCTAAGTTGCAGGCTTCAGAGCCATACTCCACATACTGGAGGAAGAGTGATTTAGAACAAGATAAAAACCCTCAGTCTTCAAGGAAACTGGCAGCAAGCAGTGGTTAGCATTAGAGATGGAACCCTAGATTTGAATGTTTTTCCCATGGATTTCCTCCCAAACTTCCAAATCATAGGATAGGAATCTTAGATTGCAAGCTCCACTGGGGGAGGGAATCATGTTAATGAAGAATAATCTTTGTAATGCACTGCAGGGAATGCCAGTGTTATATATTGTAAATCAGTGATCCCCAACCAGTGGCTCACGAGCAACATGTTTCTAACCAACCCCTTGGATGTTGCTCCCAGTGGCCTTAAAGCACATGCTTATTTTTGAACTCCTGGCTTGGAGGTAAGTTTGGTTGCATAAAAACCAGGTGGACTTCCTAACAAAGCCTCCTGTAAACTGACAATCCACATGACATAGGGACTAACAAATAGCCAGTCACAGTCCTTATTTGGCATGCCCAGGAAATGTTCATGTTGGTGTTGCTTCCCAACTTTTTTTACAATTGGATGTGGCTCATAGGTAAAATATATTGGGGACCCCTGCTTTAAATAAATGAAAATAAGATTAAGATATATATATATATATATATATATATCCTTGAAAAAGACCGAAACGTCGGGCACAGATACTATGTAACAATAAATAATTGAACTTTTAAAATAGGGAATGCTGGTCTGTGAATAATTGGTAGATATATATATATATATATATATATATATATATATATCAAACAAAAAAGTCCAGACCCATATATATATATACAGGTATATATACAGGTATATATATATATATATATATATATATATATATATATATATATATATATATATATATATATATGTTATAAAAGTCATCACAATTTTGATACACTGATATATCCAGCAGAAGTACGCAAGTATATGGCAAGCAATAAGTGCTACATTAGGACAACATATTAATTGGTGTTTAGAGCCACTTTTTATAGGTATTATATACTGGTGCCATGAAGTGCCATTGGTGTACACTATCAATGATATTTTAAGCACAATATACTGTGAGAGAAATAGATAATGACATTATCATCATATTATACAATGAGAGAACTGTGTATCTCAAGAATAATATACAGTGAGAAGCATGGTGTAATGGCAACCCAAGTATATTATGCAGTGGGATCTAGCAATGAGTGTTGACAATCCAACTACATTATTTGCATTGAGAGGCAGTGGTACTTGCATTCTAAACACATTGCATGCAGTGAAAGGTAGCAGGTAATGCACTGTATACATAAAGGGGCAGATTCACTTAGGGTCGAATTTCGAAGTTAAAAATACTTCGAAATTCGACCCTCGAATTGAAATCCTTCGACTTCGAATATCGAAGTCGAAGGATTTAGCGCTAATCCTGCGATCGAACGATCGAAGGATTTTTCGTTCGATCGAACGATTAAATCCTTCGAATCGAACGATTCGAAGGATTTTAATCAAACGATCGAAGGAAAATCCTTCGATCAAAAAAAGGTTAGCAAGCCTATGGGGACCTTCCCCATAGGCTAACATTGACTTCGGTAGGTTTTATCTGCCGAAGTAGGGGGTCGAAGTTTTTTTTAAAGGGCAAGTACTTCGACTATCGAATGGTCGAATAGTCGAACGATTTTTACTTCGAATCGTTCGATTTCGTTCGACTTCGATCGAATTCGAACGAATTTAACCAATTCGATGGTCGAAGTACCCAAAAAAAACTTCGAAATTCGAAGTTTTTTTCATTCGAACCCTTCACTCGAGCTGAGTGAATCGGCCCCTAAGAGTAGTGGATACTAACACCTCAAAGTGCCTTTCCCAAAAAATGGTGGCATAAATGTAAAAGCTTGAAACCTGGAATATATTAATGAATTTGCACCAGGTACATATAAAACCTGTTTTGTCTTATGTAATGATAGCCAAGATCAAAATAGACATGAACACTACTGAACTCTGCTCTGTTAAACAAGTAGCATCTGCAACATTGTCTTAGGAGTCAGTAATGCAGAGAAAATGCTACAGCAACATGATTGGTAGACCTCATTGATGTTTAGGAACATGACATCTGGTTTATTTCAAGCCTACTTGAGCTTAAATTAAACTGAACATTTGTGCTTGAGTTTCCTTTAAGAACAGTTGGTACAGTAAAAGTGATATGTTTGGACCTTAAACCTTTCCCTGTTAAATTTCACAGTTAAATTCATTGTTGTAACCCTAAAACCCTCTGAATAGACCACACCTTCAAGAATCTTTCAATATTTTACTATGATAAAATTATGCTGGAGGTCATTTAATGTTGTCTAGTAATAACAGGATGGAACTTACCTGCATGATAATTGGCTTTCTGGAATACAGTTAGTATGACAGCTTCTGGTAGCCATCTAGCCATTTACATCTGGTAGCCATTTACAGATGTCTAAGGAGGGATGATAAAGTTACAGGGCTTGGAGTGGGAAGCTCTTAGGAAGAGTGAGGCCTGCATTGGTGACCAAAGAAAAAGAAGTAAGTAGAAGTGGCTCCTATGTACAAGCTGCAGGAGTAAAAGTTGTATAGATCAATCATAAGAGCTAAGGCATTGTAATTGGGCCCTGGCCCTGTTGTTACCAACCAACACAGGGACTTTAAGAAGACAGAACTACTTGACAGAGTGACCAAGAGAGATCTTCCAAAAGTTCTGGGAATTAAGAGCAGAATTTGCTTTATATTTTGATACTCTGGTATGGATATATTGCCAAGTTATTTAAAACATGTAATTCATTAATTTTAATTGATGTTGAAGAATCACTGTCATTTTGCACTTGAGTCAGTAACTGAATACTGGTATATATTAATGTTTACTGAAAATGAATATTCAAGGGTATTTATAAGGCATCATGCAGCTTTCTGATGTAAATGGAGAGTTAATGGAATGGCATATAAAGGCAAAATAGAACCTCTGTCAGAAGGAATAAATTCATACCATTATTTTATCCTTATATAATGAAGTAGATATTACCTGCCACCCACCAACTGAGCCACACATGAATAGGCTCCATGCAAAGATCAAAACAATACAGCAGCAGAGAGCAGATGGATTTGGTTATTTTAGCATTTCAAAATAAGACAATAGAAGTCTAACCATGTGATGTTAAATACAGTGTTTAACTTTTTTTATGGAAAAGTATATTTTCTAGTTGCTGATTATCTGAAATTTTTGAGAGATGTTTAGTTCTAAAATGTAATGGTTACAGCCTAGAATTTTTATGTGGGTATGCTGTGATTTCTGGCTAATAACAATAAAATGTATGTGATGAAACAGCCACAAAAATAAATAATCAGCATTCATCATAAATGAATTGCAGAATTGCAAAGTTATTTTATTTTAAACATGCTTAGGATTTTGTATCTCCCAGACATTCCCGGGTGATTGTGCAGTTGTAGTTTAGTTTCAGTCTAAAATGTGTCTAGGTGCACTTTATTTGGTCATGTATAGAATTACCTTATTCCCATATGTAATTAATGCACACAGTAGAGTCCTGCACGGGTCCTGTGGTGCAGGCCTCTATCTGACTGGACCCACTCACCAACAACCTGACCCACACCCACCACCCAGCTATGTCACCTACCAATACATACTATATACAACTGTTTTTATATAGGAGTGTTTTTTGTATAGTATACCCTCTAAAATTGCTAAGTATTTGCTAGATAAGGTATATTTTAAACATTTAGTATAAAATAATGGAAGCAGAGAGAATTCTAAATGCTGCAAAAGAATGTAATTGGAGAACAGAGGGAGCGAAATATATTGAAGATCACGTGTCTCCATAGCAAAGAGCAGTAAACCCAAGGAGGTGTTGCCGAGGTGATGCGTAAAAAGACAGCATAAAGGAAGTGGACATGCGCAGTAGAAACTAAGCCTCTGAAGAAGTCGCAAGACGAAATGCGTAAGGCAGGTGATGTCACTGGAAGGGGCCCCGCATCACACATGAGGAAAGGACGCTACAAGCCGACCTAATACCTTCACAAGAAACTTTGACCCTTGGGACTTTTTGTGCAGACGTTCAATACAGGGGGAGCTTCCAGGAGGACGATGCATAGATATGCTTTTTAAATAACCATTGCCATATGAGTGCATTTTAATCTTTTGTTTTAAAAAATAAAGAGGTAATTTTACACTATTTGCTGCTGCATGTCATTCAGCAGCGTATACCAGGAAAAGTACTTCATGATGTTTTACATGCAAGTTTATATTTTGCGTTTGTGAGTACCCACCTAAACAAGCCTTTTTAAGGAAAGTTTTTTAACTCTTTGGTGGTGGTTAATACCGAATGAGGGTAACACTTATAAGGTGGAGATACATGTTTTCATTGTACACAAGCGGTGGCAACATCGTAAAACAATATTACCCTATATTTTGTTCTGTCTGTCTCCTGTGCCTTTGGCGCTGGCTTTCAGTCTAGTGATTGAATACCTACTACCCTTATCCATAAGGGGTTCATCTACCTTCTAACCTGGGGAAATCAAAAGTGATTTCACTGTGGACAATGTGACGTCACTCCGCAGGCAGTTCAACCAGGTAAGGGGAAGTAATTGCACTATCATCAGGGGTAGGTTAGAGGGTTTACAGCCGCACTTTAGGCAAGCACACAGACAGGGTACCTACAGACCGCCCACATGGTCAGAAAATCTGGGGCTTTCTACCCAAAACCCAATCATTTTGTGGTTATTATGAGGGTACCACCACAATGCTGTCAAATCTATTCATTGATTGTTATAGGTGATTAGACCTGTGGCAAACTTTACATCTTTTATTAAATAATCATATAAGTCATGGCAAATAGTGTCCCTTTTTGCAGCTGAAAAATTAACAAAACTGCAGACTTGCAAAGCTATGATATTTAGCTGAAATCCATTGGAGTCAAAGGGAAGCTAAAATTACATTGCAGTTAATGCACATTTGTCAGCCATTGTGCATGGAGTGCCAGATTTAATGCAGGATTCCTGTTCTCTCCAACCGACACATGGCAGACAGCAACAAAATGCACATGTTGGATATTTGCTGATCCTCCCTGTGTGTACTCTGTACAATGTAGGATTGTATAGCGCTGCATATCCTTATATAAATAATATAATTAAGATACTTTGAATTAGATTTTTGGTGACTATTCACTATTTTGTATATAACTATGCATTCTTACAGTTAAAGCATTTAAGATAAGTACTTAAAGTACTTTGAAAGATGTAAACATTTTCCCGTTAATAGTCCATGCTAAACTTTGCTGCAAATTTAACCCTTTCCCTGCCAGCCGTTTTGTCCTAGATGCGAACATCTACTGCCAAGCAGTTTTTAGATATTTTGCACTCTTTCACTTTAAGGGCCTTTCCTGGGGTGGTCTTTTAGTTAACCCAGGAAAACAATATATTGTTTTTTTCAGGACAACCTGAACTTTCACAATATGCAAGAATTTTGGTGTAATTCTACTTCTCTAAAAAAATATTGGATTCTAAGTGTCAAAAAAAATGAAAAAAATCATGTTGCATGAAGAACAATCACATATATCAGAAACATCATTCATTTTATGTACGAGAACACAGCCGATTTAGAAAGGTCTATGTCTCCTGAACACGACAATACCAAATATATATAGTTTTATGGAGATTTCTCACTTGTATAGCTCAAAATCTACAAGCAGTACACAACCAAATTTCCAAAGCAACACTCCGCAAACGGCATACTTTTGATTTCAAGGCCAAACATTCCACTAACAGTAGGTTTACCCTAGAAAACTACCCATTACTAGAAAGAACAGATTCTGGTGAATCAAAAATGGGTAGAAATATCTTTGTACTCCAAACCACCAAGTTGCAATTGTTTCCTAAAGTTATAATGTTTTATAGAAATTGGTGAATTTTTTGAAAAATGACCTCAAAGCTTCCACTCTACAACAACATATCTCCCACACATCATTAGATATCAATGTAAAACACCCCAAATATAAAATCCTGGGTCCACTGAACAGTTTGATGCCCAATATGAATAGATGTACCCAAGCACGTGGCATAGGAGGCCCCAAAAGGAAGACCACCCGTTTGTTCTGTCATTTCAGATACTGCAAAATCAACACATTTACACCTTTTTGGGGGGCGGCAAAGGTAGAAAAAAGTACGTTCACCCCAGAAAAACATATATTTTCGGAAAGTACACATTCCCCTGAATCCAAATTGGGTATGCATGTCTTTCTACACCAAAGTACCAAGCGGCAAACCATTCCTAAATTTGGTGATTTTGGCGACATTTCCAGAAATCACCTAAAAATTTCTACCCTGCAGCATCGTATTACCCACATACTTTTAGGTATCAAGAGAAATCACCCCAAATATGAAAGCCTAGGGTCCTCTGAACAGTTTGATGCCCAATATGTATAGGTGTACCCAAGCAAGTGGCATATAGGGGCCTGAAAAGGAAGACCCCCATATGGTCTGTCATTTCAGATACTTCAAAATCAACACATTTACATCGTTTTGAGGGGGGCAAGTGTAGAAAAAAGTAAGTTCATCCCAGAAAACCATATATTTTCGGAAAGTACACATTGCCACGAATCTAAATTGGGTATGCATGTCTTTCTACGCCAAATTACCAAGCCGCAAATCATTCCTAAATTTGGTGATTTAGGTGACATTTCCAAAAATCACCTCAAAATATCTACCCTGCAGCATCGTATTACCCACATACTTTTAGGTATCAAGACAAATCACCCCAAATATGAAAGCCTAGGGTCCTCTGAACAGTTTGATGCCCGATATGTATAGGTGTACCCAAGCATGTGGCATATAGGGGCCCTAAAAGTAAGACCCCCATATAGTCTGTCATTTCAGGTACTGCAAAATCAACACATTTACATCGTTTTGGGGGGGGCAAAAGTAGAAAACAGTAAGTTCACCCCAGAAAACCATATATTTTCGGAAAGTACACATTCCAATGAATCCAAATTGGGTATGCATGTCTTTCTACGCCATATTACCAAGCCGCAAATCATTCCTAAATTTGGTGATTTAGGTGACATTTCCAAAAATCACCTCAAAATATCTACCCTGCAGCACAGTATTACCCACATACTTTTAGGTATCAAGACAAATCACCCCAAATATGAAAGCCTAGGGTCCTCTGAACAGTTTGATGCCCAATATGTATAGGTGTACCCAAGCATGTGGCATATAGGGGCCCTAAAAGTAAGACCCCCATATAGTCTGACATTTCAGGTACTGCAAAATCAACACATTTACATTGTTTTGGGGGGCAAAAGTAGAAAACAGTAAGTTCACCCCAGGAAACCATATATTTTCGGAAAGTACACATTCCAACGAATCCAAATTGGGTATGCATGTCTTTCTACGCCAAAGTACCAAGCCGCAAATCATTCCTAAATTTGGTGATTTAGGTGACATTTCCAAAAATCACCTCAAAATATCTAACCTGCAGCATCGTATTACCCACATACTTTTAGGTATCAAGACAAATCACCCCAAATATGAAAGCCTAGGGTCCTCTGAACAGTTTGATGCCCAATATGTATAGGTGTACCCAAGCATGTGGCATATAGGGGCCCTAAAAGGAAGACCCCCATATAGTCTGACATTTCAGGTACTGCAAAATCAACACATTTACATTGTTTTGGGGGGGCAAAAGTAGAAAACAGTAAGTTCACCCCAGAAAACCATATATTTTCGGAAAGTACACATTCCCACGAATTCAAATTGGGTATGCATGTCTTTCTACGCCAAAGTACCAAGCCGCAAATCATTCCTAAATTTGGTGATTTTGGTGACATTTCCAAAAATCACCTCAAAATATCTACCCTGCAGCACCGTATTACCCACATACTTTTAGGTATCAAGAGAAATCACCCCAAATATGAAAGCCTACGGTCCTCTGAACAGTTTGATGCCCGATATGTATAGGTGTACCCAAGCACGTGGCATACAGGGGCCCCAAAAGGAAGACCCCCATATAGTCTGTCATTTCAGGTACTGCAAAATCAACACATTTACATCGTTTTGGGGGGGGGGCAAAAGTAGAAAACAGTAAGTTCACCCCAGAAAACCATATATTTTCGGAAAGTACACATTCCAACGAATCCAAATTGGGTATGCATGTCTTTCTACGCCAAAGTACCAAGCCGCAAATCATTCCTAAATTTGGTGATTTAGGTGATATTTCCAAAAATCACATCAAAATATCTACCCTGCAGCATCGTATTACCCACATACTTTTAGGTATCAAGACAAATCACCCCAAATATGAAAGCCTAGGGTCCTCTGAACAGTTTGATGCCCAATATGTATAGTTGTACCCAAGCATGTGGCATATAGGGGCCCTAAAAGGAAGACCCCCATATAGTCTGACATTTCAGGTACTGCAAAATCAACACATTTACATTGTTTTGGGGGGGCAAAAGTAGAAAACAGTAAGTTCACCCCAGAAAACCATATATTTTCGGAAAGTACACATTCCCACGAATTCAAATTGGGTATGCATGTCTTTCTATGCCAAAGTACCAAGCCGCAAATCATTCCTAAATTTGGTGATTTAGGTGACATTTCCAAAAATCACCTCAAAATATCTACCCTGCAGCATCGTATTACCCACATACTTTTAGGTATCAAGACAAATCACCCCAAATATGAAAGCCTAGGGTCCTCTGAACAGTTTGATGCCCGATATGTATAGGTGTACCCAAGCACGTGGCATACAGGGGCCCCAAAAAGAAGACCCCCATATAGTCTGTCAATTCAGGTACTGCAAAATCAACACATTTACATCGTTTTGTGGGGGGCAAAAGTAGAAAACAGTAAGTTCACCCCAGAAAACCATATATTTTCGGAAAGTACACATTCCAACGAATCCAAATTGGGTATGCATGTCTTTCTACGCCAAAGTACAAAGCGGCAAATCATTCCTAAATTTGGTGATTTAGGTGACATTTCCAAAAAATCACCTCAAAATATCTACCCTGCAGCATCGTATTACCCACATACTTTTAGGTATCAAGACAAATCACCCCAAATATGAAAGCCTAGGGTCCTCTGAACAGTTTGATGCCCAATATGTATAGGTGTACCCAAGCATGTGGCATATAGGGGCCCTAAAAGGAAGACCCCCATATAGTCTGTCATTTCAGGTACTGCAAAATCAACACATTTACATCATTTTGGGGGGGGCAAAAGTAGGAAACAGTAAGTTCACCCCAGAAAACTATATATTTTCGGAAAGTACACATTCCAATGAATCCAAATTGGGTATGCATGTCTTTCTACGCCAAAGTACCAAGCCGCAAATCATTCCTAAATTTGGTGATTTTGGTGGCATTTCCAAAAATCACCTCAAAATATCTACCCTGCAGCATCGTATTACCCACATACTTTTAGGTATCCAGAGAAATCACCCCAAATATGAAAGCCTAGGGTCCTCTGAACAGTTTGATGCCCGATATGTATAGGTGTACCCAAGCACGTGGCATATAGGGGCCCTAAAATGAAGACCCCCCCCTTGTATGTTCTGTCATTTCAGGTACTGCAAAATCAACACATTTACATCATTTTGGGGGGGGCAAATGTAGAAAAAAGTAAGTTCACCCCAGAAAACCATATATTTTCGGAAAGTACACATTCCCCCGAATCTAAATTGGGTATGCATGTCTTTCTACTTCAAAGTACCAAGCCGCAAACCATTCCTAAATTTGGTGATTTTGGGGACATATCCAAAAATGACTTCAAAATTTCGACCCTGCAGCATCGTATTACCCACATACTTTTAGGTATCAAGACAAATCACCCCAAATATGAAAGCCTGGGGTCCTCTGAACAGTTTTATGCCCAATATGTATAGGTGTACCCAAGCACGTGGCGTATAGGGGCCCCAAAACGAAGACCCTCATATGGTCTGTCATTTCAGGTACTGCAAAATCAACACATTTACATTGTTTTGAGGGGGGCAAATGTAGAAAAAAGTAAGTTCACTCCAGAAAACCATATATTTTCGGAAAGTACACATTCCCACGAATCCAAATTGGGTATGCATGTCTTTCTACGCCAAAGTACCAAGCCGCAAACCATTCCTAAATTTGGTGATTTTGGGGACATTTCCAAAAATGACTTCAAAATTTCGACCCTGCAGCATCGTATTACCCATATACTTTTAGGTATCAAGACAAATCACCCCAAATATGAAAGCCTGGGGTCCTCTGAACAGTTTGATGCCCAATATGTATAGGTGTACCCAAGCACGTGGCGTATAGGGGCCCCAAAACGAAGACCCTCATATGGTCTGTCATTTCAGGTACTGCAAAATCAACACATTTACATTGTTTTGAGGGGGGCAAACGTAGAAAAAAGTAAGTTCACCCCAGAAAACCATATATTTTCGGAAAGTACACATTCCCACGGATCCAAATTGGGTATGCATGTCTTTCTACGCCAAAGTACCAAGCCGCAAACCATTCCTAAATTTGGTGATTTTGGGAACATTTCCAAAAATGACTTCAAAATTTCGACCCTGCAGCATTGTATTACCCACATACTTTTAGGTATCAAGACAAATCACCCCAAATATGAAAGCCTGGGGTCCTCTGAACAGTTTGATGCCCAATATGTATAGGTGTACCCAAGCGCGTGGCGTATAGGGACCCCAAAACGAAGACCCCCATATGGTCTGTCATTTCAGGTACTGCAAAATCAACACATTTACATTGTTTTGAGGGGGGCAAATGTAGAAAAAAGTAAGTTCACCCCAGAAAACCATATATTTTCGGAAAGTACACATTCCCACGAATCTAAATTGAGTATGCATGTCTTTGTACTCCAAAGTACCAAGCCGGAAACCATTCCCAAATTTGGTGATTTTGGTGACATTTCCAAAAGTCACCTCAAAATTTCTAACCTGCAGCATTGTATTACCCACATACTATTAGGTATCAAGAGAAATCACCCCAAATATGAAAGCCTAGGGTCCTCTGAACAGTTTGATGCCCAATATGTATAGTGTACCCAAGCACGTGGCATATAGGACCCCCAAAAGGAAGACCCCCATATGGTCTGTCATTTTAGGTACTGCAAAATCAACACATAAACATAGTTTTGGGGGGGAGCAAAGGTAGAAAAATGCACATTCACCCCAGAAAACCATATATTTTCGGAAAGTACACATTCCCACGAATCCAAATTGGGTATGCATGTCTTTGTACTCCAAAGTACCAAGTCGCAAGCCTTTCCTAAATTTGGCGATAAAAGCAACAGTTTTTACATTTTTGAAATTGCCTAAAAATATTGCAATTGGCCGCATTTATTTCACCCAATTTTTTGCATACAATTGTAAAACACCATAAATATTGATGCCAAGGGTCTACTGAACAGTTTGATGCCCAATATGCATTGATATACCAAGGCAGCTGGCATATGCGGACCCCAAATGAAGTATAGTGCATATGATTTACTCCGCTGCCGATTCGCCTTCTGTGAACATAGACCATTGACTTCATATTATGTGCCTCAAGACCCTCCTAACAACAAAAACCCCCGAAAACCATATGTTTTTGGAAAGTACACATTCTGACGAATCCACCAAAGATAAAGACGTCTTTCTACACCAAACTACCAAACTGCAAAGCTTTTCTAAACGTAGAGGTTTTTACAACATTTCTGAAAATCGCCTAAAATTGTTGCAGTTTGCCGCATTTATCACACACAATGTTTTACGTATAAAGAGAAATCACCCTAAATATGGACGTCAGAGGTCTACTGAATAGTTTGATGCCCAATATGCAAAGATTTACCAAAGTATGTGGCGTGTACGGACCCCAAATGAAAAACATGCATATGAATTTTCACGCTGGCCAACTAAGCTGCAGAAAAGAGAGCCCCAACTGTGCGTTATGTGCCGTATGACCCACAAAATGTAAAAAGACCCCCAGAAAACTATACATTTTTGGAAAGCATATATTCTGGCGAATCAAACTAAGTAAAATAAATCTTTCTATACCAAAGCACCAAACAGCAAAACAATACTAAAGATTCAAAAGGAACAATAATGCATGGATAAAATTGCAATAAAACCACAAAAATAGCGTAAATCAATGAAATAACAAAATAATTGATCCGACAGCGTAATTAGTGGCCGAAATCGATTATCCAATAGTCACGCTGTCAAAATAACATGTTTTTAGGCAAAACAAACAGTACAATGAATAAGTAAAAAAAAAAAAAAAACCTGTTTGTGAGTTTTTGTGTATACATATTTGTGCACTAATAAAAGTTGTCTAAGTGTGCAAATACATGTAATTAACTGTAAATAAGTGTACAAAATTGACCAAGTGTGCTAAAATAAAAAAATAAAAAATAAAAAATACAAATTTTTACTAAAATGTTTGTGTAAGTGTATAAATGTACTGTAGGTATGTGTAAATGCAGGTAAGTGGGTAAAAAAACGTGCACTTACCGTTTTTGTAGCAGGAGGATCGCTGGAACAGATGGAGGCAGCCAGAACAGCGTGTCTGCAGAGTTACTGCGCAGCAGGAAGTGTGTGGGCGGCTGTTCAGGAAGGAAGAGGTGAGTAATGCGCAGCAGCGCTATTTGCAGCGCATTTGCGTCTTTGAAGTCGGATCTGCGACAATCGTGTCGCAGATCCGACTCGACAGCCCCCCAGCCTTGTTGCCCAGGGGGCTGTTAACCCTTCTGACACTCTGCGGAGGCGGCAAAAGCCGCCGATGCAGAGTGTAGGGCTCAGCTGCAGGAGAACGTACATAGTACGTTCTTGGCAGCCTGAGCCCTGAACCGCCAGCACGTACGCCGTACGTGCTTGGCGGTTAAAGGGTTAAAGAGGGTATGGTCTGAGTTTACAGCACCTTCTGTGTACCAAGTTAGAACATAAATGCACGTGTGGAACTGTTACCATTTGTGTGATATGTACAAAGAAAGCACTTGAAAATGGTAAACCAACAAACCATCAAAGCATTTTTATTTGAACTTGTAAACCAACGAATCCACTATCAGGACACTGCAATAATAGGCTTGTTTTGCACAGTACAATTTCTGTCCATGAATATACAGTATATAAGACTCTTAGAGTTTTTTTATTATATATATAATATTGGTTGCCTTGTCTCCCACCAGTCACCGAATATGGTATGATAATTATAGTTATTAAATAATATCTGTCTGTATGGCCACCTGAACCCCTTCACAAAGCAAAGATGGGTTTATTTAATAAAAGGCAATGTTAGTCAAGGCTATATCTAATCCAATCACAAACCAGAGCTGGAGTTTCAGGTATATAAACCATGTTTGTAACTGACGCTAATAATTATTTCCAGTCAGAACTTTAAAGGCAGGTGATAAAACTGACTATTGACAAGCATCAATCTGATAAAGCATTGGACTGACTGATGTTAATGTAAGGATGTGCAAATGTAGACACCCTTACACATTACTGACAGGCACATCCTTAGTAATATGGACACCTAAGTGGGTCCTTATGGGGACCTTGTGCTTATGTAACCCCTGTAGTTCTCACAGTGTACAGTAGCATAAAGGTCTTGGGAACCATGAGGTCTGGGTCCATTGCTTTAGCCCAACCAAGCAGGCTGGAAGGGAATGGGTATATGTCGATCGACCCTAGGCGCATTGGCCCTACTAATTAGATAGCATACTCTTTTATAGATCACTCTAGGGGGCAAATTCACTAAGATTCGTAGTTGCGCCAGGCGCAACTTCGCCGCACTTCGCCAGGCGTAGTTTCGCCAGCGCTCCGCAAATTCACTAAAATCCGAAGTTGTGCACAGGGGTAGCGTAAGGTTGCGAAGTTGCGCTAGAGTTGATTTGCTAAGTGAAGCGAAGTTACGCTAGCGAAGGTTAATTTGCATAAGGCACCAAATTCAAATTTCAATGGAGGAATACGTAGAATCACTACAAATGCCTGAGAAACCTTCAAAACATCAAATAATTTTTTTTTTTTGCCCTACACATGTGCCCACTGTATAGTTAAGTTGCCATGAGTTAGGAAATGTAGGGGGGAAGGAAGGGAGCCCCAAAAAAATTTTAGATCTTTTTCAGCCTATCACCCATAATATAGAAAACACGCCAGCGTTTTTTGGGACTTAGAAAAATTTGAACTTTTTTGGAAGCAATGCCTGGTCTGAGGTGGTGAAGGAAGTCTAGCGTAAAAGGTAGTGTTCAGTACACTGCACGCGTTAGTGAATTTGCGTAGTTACGTCCGTAGCAAAAATTCGCCAGGCGTAAGGGTGCGAAGTAACACTAGCGAATCTACGCCAGCGTTCGTTAGTGAATTTGCAAAGTAACGAAAATGCCCAACGCTAGTGAATTGACGCTAGCGTTCGGCGCTTCGGCTCTTAGTGAATTTGCCCCTAGGAGTCATAGAGCGGTTGTTTAGTTGAGCAGCTCAAGGCTCCACCAAGAATATTAATGGGATTAAGATCCCAGGGTATTACTGACCTGGAGTAGGGCCTAAAGTGTTGAGACTAGGGATGATAGGAATTCCCCTAGACTGCCACTGAAAGAGATCCTGAAAACTGGGCAATACCCCTCACAAGCTGCCACACTCTCTGCTGTATATTCCCTGGCCTGCAGGGATTCAGCCTATACTGATTCTGTGAGTATATGCTACCTTTATGCTGTCTGATTGTTCTAAACTCGATTGTGGATATATGCTATGTGCTAAGTTAAATAAAGACAATTCATTGTTTAAGCATTAAAGAACTACTGGCGCCCATCATTGTGCTATTGCACATGGTTATAGTTGTACTACACCCTGCCTCCACCCCACTGCTAGGGCTTACCCCTGGGAGAGAGTGCCTTATATGTGGTATAACCACACACTGATAGTAGCTTAAACTGACTACAGTAAAGTCAGTTTAGTATAGAGCTACATTAACATAATTATGTAAGTGGTCAAAAGCTTAAGTAATCTATTGCAATTAGACCAGTGTTTAATTATGTGATAGAAATCTAAACCAGTGTTTACTCTACTGTATGTGAAAAGAAATCACTTCACAAGATCTCTATCAAACGAATGAATAGCAAATATCCTTAGCAGGGCTTTGGAACCATGACAAATAAAGAGTACAATGGCTCCCTTCTAAGTTATAAGTGACTGAAATACCTTGTGTAAAAAGGAAACTGAGTATTTGCCTATTTGTTTTAGATATGTAGATATATATACTATATATATATATATATATATATATATATATATATATATATTCAATTCCTGAAGATGGCTCAAGTGAGAAAGTTGATACATTGAACAAAAACTGGTATTGATTTTGAGACAAAGCCCTGTAAGTGCGTTTTTTTTTTTTTTTTTGCTGAGAATATCTTATAATTTATAACCAGCACACAGGTATTGTCTACATTGGTTTTCTGTGTGCACTAAACTGGACTTTGGCAACAATTTTCTATAAATCATTAAAATATATCCAAAAGGGCCATGGTCAACAATTATGCCTTATCTTTCTTTTATCAATCAATAGGGATGTAGCGAATTGTTCACCGGCGAACTAGTTTGCGCGAACTTCGACTGTTCGCGTCCGCCGAATGTTCGCGAACGTCGCGCGACGTTCGCCAATTTGAGTTTGCGTTCGATTCGAATAAAAATCGTTCGACCATTCGATCATTCGATTCCTTCGACCGCTAAAATCGAACGATTTACATTCGTTCGAACGATTGTAAGCATTCGATCGAATGAAAAGCATTCGATCGAATGGCTTCGATCGTTCGATTCGAACGAAAATCCTTCGATCGAACGATTAAAATCCTTCGATCGTTTGAATCGAACGATTTTGCGGGTGTTCGAAGTTCGCGAACTGTTCGCATTTTTGCCGGTGTTCGCGAACACCAAAACGGCAGTTCGCTACATCCCTATCAATCAATCAATCAAGGAGGGATGTGAATTCTGTCTTCTACTATTCATACTTTCAATGAAAGGCATCTTCTCACCACACTCCTCCAAAAGTAGGATATTTTAAATAGAAGCCCATGCAGGGTCTTACTATAAGCAGACAATTTTCTTGTAGTTCTTGAAGTTCTGCACAATTCCATGCAGTCAGATGCCCTAAAAGCAGGTCCGGATTTCAGTGCCGGATCATTGGGAATTACAGGAGTTTACAGGATTACAGGTGCTGCTCCTTAGAATGCAGCTGGATGGCATGCTGCCCTTAAAATCTTGCCATCCTATGCCCAGGCCTTCATGGCTTTACCACAAATCCGGGCATGCCTAAAACTTCCATTCATTAAAGGTATTTAAATCGATATGCACTCCCTGTACTTACATATAGTTGCACATGTTGCTGCTTCTCTTGGCTCCTGTTCTGACGCTGGGGAACTCAGGATTGGGTTGCTACTGCCACCTCTGAACTATTGGAAATGCACAATAATAGGTCGCCAGTAGTTCTTGCGACTTTTTTTCTCAAATAGTGAAAAAACTAAAACTCGACATTTGATAAATCAGCCCCTCACATACAGTCCATCACTCAGCAGTTCAAATAGGTGAAAGTGATTTGCTGAGTGATGCATTAAAATGAAGTTGCAACATGTTTGAGTTTTTCCAATGTAATTTTTTTTGTAAGTATGCTGGAAATAGATGAATACGTGTTCAAGTTAATTTGAACTATTTTCACAATTTGAAAAGCTCAAAAATTCAAATGTTGGTAAATCTGCCTCCCCAAGCAGCATTTGTATGCATTTATGTATCTCTTTCCATGTCTGTAAAGACCAGATTTTGGAATACCATTTTAGAGTTGCTTACTATTATTTATACTATTTTTCTATCAAATACATAGTACACAGTATGTGATAATAACTCATGTTCACATACAGAAATTAATCATACATCCTGAAGAGTTTTATGAAGTAGCTTCTCATTTTCTTTCTTTGAGATGATGTTTAACATTTGCAAATAAGCCTTTCCAACTCAAGCCTTAAATCCAATTCTTTGGTGGTATTTAGGATTCCTCATTGTTTGTAATTGAGAATTTATTGCATGTTTTACCTGTACAGTGTAACATAACTTGTAGTTTTTCTTGACATTTCCTTGGACAGTTCTTTCAACTCCCTCATCTTGCACTTGTCCCATAAGGGGTATACTCTTTCTAAAACATAGATTAAGTAATGTGTGCAGCATGATTGCATGTTCCCATTGGACCGAAAAGCTTTTCTACCTGCATAAAAACTTGATAGCCAAATCCCAAATTGCCAATAAGTTTCAGATGTGTTTGTGTGTCTGCACATGTGTAAGAGACTGCATATGTATGCAAACATTATATATACATTGTGTGTGGGTGGGGGATGCATGTGTGTTTGTGTGTGTAGACAGAGACAAAGAGGGTAAAATGTCCCTTGTGTTACATGTCATTGTAGATTCTTGTCACCAGAAACAAATATATTACAATAACATCTTAATCCCTTTAACTGTCCAAAGGGTTATATTGCATTTAACTCAGGGATATGAAATACACCTATTTTCTTTTTCAGTGTTAAAGATATTTTATGTGTTTCCCGCAATATAAACACATATGGCTGCCACGATGTTTGACCAATGTAAAGAAACAGGATACCTAAGAAACAATAAAACTGATCTCAACAAGGTCTCATAAAAGCCTAATAAATACTATTTCTTTCAATTCAGTATTTTAAGTAAATTCTCTCCATGCCTCCGGCTCCGCTACACAGCTGCCATTTTCATAAGAAGCTTTTTCATCGTCCTGGTACTATTTAATGAAGTATAGGATCAAAAAAAGGAGGCAAACTATGGGTATCTATCAGTGCTCTTTCGGGGCCCAGGCTTTCTTCTGCAAATCCTCCAAAGCTTTGACTCCGCTTATGTGACCAGATAGATGGGTAGGCAAAAAGAAACTGAGATCCAATGGACAGACAGCATTTGCCAATCTGCATCCAGACCAAGGGTCAAAATCAGCTGGACAAGAGTGACAACTTGATGCAGCAGATAAAGGCTTTGCAAGTACTGCAAAAATTCAGAATTGATCTTGGGCATGTCAAATAATAAAAAAATAATAATTCACTTTGTAAAGGAAATTTAAAGCCTACATTTCCTACCATGTATGCAAGTAGGGCATATCTTCCCCACCAAAGCTACATCACTTGCACTGCATATACCCTCCATTTGCCAGAGCCATCACATTTTCCTGAAACAAATAAAGAGACAGGTCTAAACGATGGCCTAAAAAAGTTGTCAGTGATTGGCAGGTGTTTGCCCGAGGTAATTCTTCAATTTTGTCTTCAGCATTTGATATCATGGACTGTATTTACATTCTCTTGCTCTTTACTATAATGGAATTCAAGGTGCTGCATTATTCTGCCAGGGCCAATATAATATTGCATAGGATTTCCTGCCCCTTCATCCGTGTTATAATCACTGTATTAATGTGGGCAAGAACTGTTACGAAAGCTGTTATTTTTTCACAAAATGATTAAGCCAACATCCTACTTAGTGACGACCCTGTCATCCCCTTTCACTCTCAATATTAAACATGGCATTAATACAAAATATATGCATGTCTTATCATTTACAAAGCGTTCTGTTCTTTTGTCCTACCTAACATGTTATCTCTAATTGATGTGACATTCCTTGCACACAGTGGCCTTTTCTCTGCGCCTAACAAAATACCTAGTTTTTCATGGCTAAAATGAGACATCCATCTGTGTGTTATAAGATGCTTCTAGTTACAGTATTCAAACTAGTTTCAGGTTAGAAACAAGAAACACCATACCAGGAACATATATCTTCCCTGCTGTACGATGATAAGGCCATTGTTTATAACCAATATATATTTTTTTTTTAAATATCAGAAACAAACAAAATACAGGCAAGTAATATCTATTTTTTGCTAGAATTACAAATATTAACACACAAAAAATGGATCAATGTCCTGGATGCAACCACCATTAGTGGTCATTCACTTAGCACCTGCATCTGGAACACAAGGTGCAGAGCACAGTGCTGGTGGAAGCAGAATGGGGAATGCCTATGTGCTTCCTAATCCCAATCTTCTCAGTGAATACACTGCTGCTGAATGCAGGACTAGCTGCAAAGGGCTAGTTCTGGAGCACAAGGACCTGCGCCTATAGCTGCACACAACAAATGCTTCACTATAGATGCTTTAGGCTCTACACATACAATCAATGCTCTGAGCTTCCCTAGTTGGTACAACAGCAAGGTTCGGAAACCTCTACCTTGGGAGTTGAGGAAGATAACTAATTTAAATGAAAATTTTAATTTTAACTTTATAAAATATACTTCAGGCATAAATAATTTTTTGTTAAGATTTCAGTTTTATTCTAGAAATCTGCAGTTTCATGAATACATCTCAAGAGAGATATGCTATGCTAAAGAAAACTCTGCTATTAATGTTCAGAGCATAATTGCTTGCAATACATTACCAATAGGAAAAATATCCAAATACAAAATAAACGCAAACTGTTGCTTTGGTGATTTTATCTATTTGAAATATAATTCTTGTCTTGCACATTAAATTGTATATTCAGCAAGCTTCCAGTTATAGATTAGGTATTTCCCCTAGTGCATATACCTCAAAAGGGAAATAGCTATGTATAACAGGAACAAGAAATATTTTCTTTACAATTATTTTGAAATAACCACAGTGGATCTACATTACACTGACATGTGAGATACTGTATCTATATGAAATACATCTCTACAGTATGTACGGTATATTTGACTCATTCTGCTACACATAACCAGCTTTTAAACCAGCAGGAAACGTTTTGTGTCCAAAGAAAATTGTTGCTTTAAACGAGAACTAAAGGCTAAAAATGTTGTAAATTATGTTTTGGGCTTATGTACCAGCCCAAGGCAAACATGGCCCTTTAGCAGGGAAGATCTGTGCCTCTGAAGTAGCTCCCCATCTTCTTTTCTGCTGATTCTCTGCATGTGCTCTGTGCTGTTTTCAGTTAATGAACTTAAGGACCAACACACAAGATACTAAATATATATCATATAAATGTTATAATATTAGGCTAATTAGTAAATAATTCAGACTATTGGCACATAGCAGCTCAAAAACCAGCACAATTAGCATCAGAATTTAATAATCAGTCTTGTAACATCAATTTACAGTATATGACAGACAAATCTAATTTTCTGCTTGTAAATCTGCAACAACCCGTAAGCTAGCTTCTCAACTGCTACTTAGAGCCCATTGAGCATGTGAGTGTTGCAGACACTTTCCAAGATGGTGACCCCCTGTGACAAGTTTGAAGTCCTGGATCATTGCTGCTATTGAGATACTGAAACTTTAGGCTGGTGCAATAAGTTCAGTATACAGTATAAAAAATTGCATTTTTAGCCATATTAATTTTAGGGTTTAGTTCTCTTTTAAAACAACATGACTTTTTGAGCCTAACACTGTATATCTGAGAAAGGTGTTCCGGTAACACTGAAATGCCACAATAAGTTTCACATATATTTATGTCTAGTTTTCTTCAGTACTTCTACTTTACTGGATGCAAGTAGTGATGGGCGAATTTATTCGCCAGGTGCGAATTCGCGGCAAATTTTCGCCGGCGTCTAAAAAAAATTTAAAAAAAACTGACGCCGGCATCAAAAAAACGGGTGCCGGCGTCAAAAACGAGACGCCGGTGACGGCGCAAATTCTCCCAACACTAGATGCAAGCATTCTGTTATAACTATATTTAAATATTATATGGTTTCTCTGAGAGGACATATGTTATATGACCAAAAATATGTGGACATTTCCTTTTCCAATATCCCATTTTAAAACCAAAGCTATAAATATGAAGTTGTTTTTGCATTCTCTTCTATAATATTTGTACTCTTTTGGGAAGGCTTTCTACTAGACGTTGGAACATTGTTGCTGGTATTGGCTTTTATTCAATGACAAAAACTATATTGAGGTTGGGCCCTGATGACCTGCCTTGCAACCAGGGTTCAAAGTAATCCTAAAAGTGTCAAGTTGAGTTTAGAACAGGGTTCTGTAAATGACGGTTTTGGTTCTTTCACTTCTACTTCAGCAAACCAATTCTCTGCATCGGGACATCATTATCCTAAAATATTAAAGGTCCTTGCTACACTCTTGCCACAAAGTAGGAATTTCAAGAATGGCATGGTACACTAAAGCTTTAAGGTTTGTCATCAATACAATCAAGGGCCATAGCTTGAACCATGAAGTACAGTCAGTCCACATCTCATTTTATATAAAACAAAAACTTTTAGCAGACTCAAAGTATAGTAAGTAGTAAGTCATATACAAATCCAAAATTACGGAAAGATTACTTCTCAAGAAAGACCCAGGTCCCATTTATTCTGGATAATAGATTTCATACCTGTACATGTTTTTTGACCATGCCCTAGGAGAGCTAATTCAAATTTCATATGTGATTAAGAAGGGATGCTGTGAATCATACTGTATATTGAATTGAGACAGATACAGAGACAGATATTTAAATGTGAGATTAAGGTCCAACGTAGAAAAATTCACTCTCTTTCTATTCATTCCTATGGGATTTTTAGAATTGTATTTATCAAATGGTGAACTCAAATTTTCACCTATTTATAAGTATAATTCTAAAAATCCCCTCTGTGGTGAGCTCTAATCTTACATTTTGATAAATCTGCCCCTTTGCATCTGTCTCAATTCGATATACAGTATGATTCAGATCATCATGCCTCCATGCAATAAAGTAGAACTTCAATTATATACCGATGCATATAGGAATTTTAAAAAAGCCTCTACCTACCACACTAGGTAGTTCCTCCTCCCTGCTTGATTTCTTCTTCTTGATCTCTGGTCTTCTTGGGTCCTCTTCCCTCCCTTCTGCAATTTCTGGCTCTCTTGAGGCATGCGCAGTTTCAATGATCTGGAAGACTGTGACAATACAGCTCTCACTTACATAAGAAGACAAAGATCTGGAAGGTTGTTACATTTCAGGTAGTGCAGTGCTGAATCAGGAATCAGAGATGTAGTCGAGGTCATAGACCAAGGTCACAACCGACAGTAACAGGCAGCGACCTAGCAAAGGTCAGGGACAGGCAAGGTCAGAGAACAGACAAGACAGACTTGAAACACACCCATTAACTATCAAAAATATACCTACATTGAATGATGTGAATTTTGTGGGACATGGTGACTTTAAAGGAGAACTAAACTCTAAAAATTAATATGGCTAAAAATGCCATGTTTTATCCAGGACTTCAAACTCGTCACAGGGGATCACCCTTTTAAAAAGTGTCTGCAATACTCACATGCTCAGGGGGCTTTGAACAGTAGTTGAAGCTAAGATTAGGGGTTGTCGCAGATTATGAAGCAGAAAATTAGGTTAACCTGTAACATAAACAAATTGGATTATTTTATTCACATGCTAGTTGCACTGGTTTCTGTGCTGCTGTGTAGTAATTATCTGTAATAATTACTAATCAGCCTTTTATTGTGACATTTCTATTCTATGTGTACTGTATAGGGATGTTGCGGACTGTTCGCCCACAAACTAGTTCGCGCGAACATCGACCGTTCGCGTCCGCCGAATGTTCGCGAACGTTGCGCAACGTTCGCCAATTTGGGTTCACCTTAGCTGGCGCTTATTTTTTACCTCTCACCCCAGACCAGCAGATACATGGCAGCCAATCAGGAAGCTCTCCCTCCTGGACCACCCCCACACCCCCTGGACCACTCCCCTTCCATATATAAACTGAAGCCCTGTAGCGTTTTTTCATTCTGCCTGTGTGTGCTTGGAAGAGCTAGTGTAGGGAGAGAGCTGTTTAGTGATTTGAGGGACAGTTGATAGTAACTTTGCTGGCTAGTAATCTACTTGATACTGCTCTGTATTGTAGGGACAGAACTCTGCAGGGATTTGAGGGACAGTGAGTTTAGGTTCGTTAGCTTTGCTGACTAGTAGTAATCTACCTTCTACTGCAGTGCTCTGTATGTAGCTGCTGTGGGCACTGCGTCTGATCTCATCTTCTGAGTGCTGACTGCTGTAATAACCCAATAGTCCTTGTAAGGACTAGGGATGTCGCGGACTGTTCGCCGGCGAACTTGTTCGCGCGAACATCGGCTGTTCGCGTCCGCCGCAAGTTCGCGAACGTCGCGCGACGTTCGCCATTTTGGGTTCGCCTTACCTGGCGCTTTTTTTTGACCTCTCACCCCAGACCAGCAGATACATGGCAGCCAATCAGGAAGCTCTCCCTCCTGGACCACCCCCACACCCCCTGGACCACTCCCCTTCCATATATAAACTGAAGCCCTGCAGCGTTTTTTCATTCTGCCTGTGTGTGCTTGCAAGAGCTAGTGTAGGGAGAGAGCTGTTACTGATTTCACTGATTTCTTTGAGGGACAGTTGATAGTAAGTTTGCTGGCTAGTAATCTACTTGATACTGCTCTGTATTGGAGGGACAGAAGTCTGCAGGGATTTGAGGGACATTTTAGGGTAGCTTTGCTGGCTAGTAATCTACCTTCTACTGCAGTGCTCTGTATGTAGCTGCCTGCTGTGGGCACTGATCTCTTCTGATCTCATCTGCTGACTGCTGTAATAACCCAATAGTCCTTGTAAGGACTGCTTTTATTTTCTTTTTTGTTTTTTTACTTTGCTAGTTGCTACTATAAGCCCAGTGCTATTAGTCTAGCAGTGTTGGGGAGTGGGACTGGTGTGCTACTGTGCTGCTCCTAGTAGTTCAGCAGCACCAACCCGAGAAAAATATTTTTTTTAATATACATATATTTTTTTTTTCTTTTACTTATCTTACTGTTCTTTAACGTGTACAGTGCTGTTGCTGTTCTTCATAGTAGTGCACCAATAGTAGTGCACTTGTAGGCATTATTTGCTCAGTGTGTCCTTCATTTTCAAACAACAACCATCTAGCTGTGTGAGCTTGTTCACATTCTGTCTAAATATCAATAATAATACCGTCTCTAGAAACACCACCCGAGTGACGTTTTTCAGGCAGCAATAATATATTCCGTATCCACTGCTGTAGTAGTGTATACGTTAACCTTGTAGGCATTATTTGCTCAGTGTGTCCTTCATTTTCAAACAACAACCATCTAGCTGTGTGAGCTTGTTCACATTCTGTCTAAATATCAATAATAATACCGTCTCTAGAAACACCACCCGAGTGACGTTTTTCAGGCAGCAATAATATATTCCGTATCCACTGCTGTAGTAGTGTATACGTTAACCTTGTAGGCATTATTTGCTCAGTGTGTCCTTCATTTTCAAACAACAACCATCTAGCTGTGTGAGCTTGTTCACATTCTGTCTAAATATCAATAATAATACCGTCTCTAGAAACACCACCCGAGTGACGTTTTTCAGGCAGCAATAATATATTCCGTATCCACTGCTGTAGTAGTGTATACGTTAACCTTGTAGGCATTATTTGCTCAGTGTGTCCTTCATTTTCAAACAACAACCATCTAGCTGTGTGAGCTTGTTCACATTCTGTCTAAATATCAATAATAATACCGTCTCTAGAAACACCACCCGAGTGACGTTTTTCAGGCAGCAATAATATATTCCGTATCCACTGCTGTAGTAGTGTATACGTTAACCTTGTAGGCATTATTTGCTCAGTGTGTTCTTCATTTTCAAACAACAACCATCTAGCTGTGTGAGCTTGTTCACATTCTGTCTAAATATCAATAATAATACCGTCTCTAGAAACACCACCCGAGTGACGTTTTTCAGGCAGCAATAATATATTCCGTATCCACTGCTGTAGTAGTGTATACGTTAACCTTGTAGGCATTATTTGCTCAGTGTGTCCTTCATTTTCAAACAACAACCATCTAGCTGTGTGAGCTTGTTCACATTCTGTCTAAATATCAATAATAATACCGTCTCTAGAAACACCACCCGAGTGACGTTTTTCAGGCAGCAATAATATATTCCGTATCCACTGCTGTAGTAGTGTATACGTTAACCTTGTAGGCATTATTTGCTCAGTGTGTTCTTCATTTTCAAACAACAACCATCTAGCTGTGTGAGCTTGTTCACATTCTGTCTAAATATCAATAATAATACCGTCTCTAGAAACACCACCCGAGTGACGTTTTTCAGGCAGCAATAATATATTCCGTATCCACTGCTGTAGTAGTGTATACGTTAACCTTGTAGGCATTATTTGCTCAGTGTGTCCTTCATTTTCAAACAACAACCATCTAGCTGTGTGAGCTTGTTCACATTCTGTCTAAATATCAATAATAATACCGTCTCTAGAAACACCACCCGAGTGACGTTTTTCAGGCAGCAATAATATATTCCGTATCCACTGCTGTAGTAGTGTATACGTTAACCTTGTAGGCATTATTTGCTCAGTGTGTTCTTCATTTTCAAACAACAACCATCTAGCTGTGTGAGCTTGTTCACATTCTGTCTAAATATCAATAATAATACCGTCTCTAGAAACACCACCCGAGTGACGTTTTTCAGGCAGCAATAATATATTCCGTATCCACTGCTGTAGTAGTGTATACGTTAACCTTGTAGGCATTATTTGCTCAGTGTGTTCTTCATTTTCAAACAACAACCATCTAGCTGTGTGAGCTTGTTCACATTCTGTCTAAATATCAATAATAATACCGTCTCTAGAAACACCACCCGAGTGACGTTTTTCAGGCAGCAATAATATATTCCGTATCCACTGCTGTAGTAGTGTATACGTTGACCTTGTAGGCATTATTTGCTCAGTGTGTTCTTCATTTTCAAACAACAACCATCTAGCTGTGTGAGCTTGTTCACATTCTGTCTAAATATCAATAATAATACCGTCTCTAGAAACACCACCCGAGTGACGTTTTTAAGGCAGCAATAATATATTCCGTATCCACTGCTGTAGTAGTGTATACGTTGACCTTGTAGGCCTTGTTTGCCCAGTGTGTTCTTCATTTTCAAACAACAACCATCTAGCTGTATGAGCTTGTTCACATTCTGTCTAAATATCAATAATAATACCGTCTCTAGAAACACCACCCGAGTGACGTTTTTCAGGCAGCAATAATATATTCCGTATCCACTGCTGTAGTAGTGTATACGTTAACCTTGTAGGCATTATTTGCTCAGTGTGTTCTTCATTTTCAAACAACAACCATCTAGCTGTGTGAGCTTGTTCACATTCTGTCCAAATATCAATAATAGTACCGTCTCTAGAAACACCACCCGAGTGACGTTTTTCAGGCAGCAATAATATATTCCGTATCCACTGCTGTAGTAGTGTATACGTTGACCTTGTAGGCCTTGTTTGCCCAGTGTGTTCTTCTTCTTCATTTTCAAACCACTGCCACTTAGCTGTGTGAGCTTGTTCACATTCTGTCTAAATATCAATAATAATACCGTCTCTAGAAACACCACCTGAGTTGTTGTTGTTGTTGTTTTAAAAATAATGCCAGGCAAAGGCAGGCCGCCACGCAGAGGCACTAGGGGCCGTGCTGCTATGCTATCCTGTGGCCCTAGGAAATTGCCCAGTTTTAAAAAGGCAATGACCCTGAACTCCCAAAATGCTGAAGAGGTAGTTGACTGGCTTACACAGCACACCCCATCCTCTACCGTTTCTAACTTTACCACAACATCCTCATCCTCCACTGCTATGGGCACCCCACGTAACACTTCCTCCACCACCGGCGCCCCTTCTTCACTGGAGTCAGAGGAGTTATTTTCACATGAGTTTCTTGAACTGAGTGATGCGCAACCATTATTGGCAGAAGAAGATGAAGGAGATGAGGACGTTACACCAGATTTAATTCTGGCAGAGAACACAACAGAGATGGACATAATGAGTGATGACGAGGAGGTCCCCGCTGCTGCTTCCTTCTGTGAGCTGGTAGAAGAAATTGATGCATCTGAGGAGAATGAGGATGAGGAGATTGATGTTTTATGGGTGCCCAGTAGAAGAGAGCAAGAGGAGGATAGTTCAGATGGAGAGACGGAGAGTCAGAGAGGCAGGAGGAGAATAAGACTTAGAAGAAGCAGGGAGGACAGCTCGCAGGGAACAGTAGGGCAACAACATGTATCGGCACCTGTGGTCAGCCGGCCAACGCACCCGCCATTGCCGCCAACGCCGCCGACTTCTACTGTTACCGCCAGATTGCCAGCCTCAAAAAGGTCAGCAGTGTGGGATTTTTTTAATGTGTGTGCCTCTGACAAAAGCGTTGTCATTTGCAATGAGTGCAGTCAGAAACTGAGTCTTGGGAAGCCCAACAGCCACATAGGTACAACTTCTATGCGAAGGCACATGAACGGCAAGCACAAAGCACTTTGGGAGCAACACCTCAAAGGCAACAGGCAAACTAAAAGCCACCCTCCTTCTGGTCCAGCATCTTACTGCTCTACCTCTGCTGTCCTTCACCCGTCTGAACCACCCTCCACTCCGCCTTCCACCTTGACCACCAGTTCCCATTCCCAGTCATCTGCCCCCAGCCAAGTTTCTGTGAGGGCCATGTTTGAGCGTAAGAAGCCAATGTCTGCGAGGCACCCCCTTGCCCGGCGTCTGACAGCTGGCTTGTCCGCACTCTTAGCCCGCCAGCTTTTACCATACCAGCTGGTGGACTCTGAGGCCTTCTGCAAATTTGTAGCAATTGGGACACCGCAGTGGAAGGTACCCAGCCGCAATTTTTTTTCAAAAAAGGGAATACCACACCTGTACCACCATGTGCAGAGCCAAGTCACCGCATCTCTGTCACTTAGTGTTGGGCCAAAGGTCCATATGACTACTGACGCATGGTCCTCCAAGCATGGTCAGGGCAGGTATGTCACCTACACTGCCCACTGGGTGAACTTGGTAATGGCTGGGAAGCAGGGAATGTGTAGCTCAACAACGACAGTGGAGTTGGTGTCACCGCCATGGATTGCACGCGGTTCTGCCACCACCTCTACTCCTCCTTCGCTCTCTACCTCGTCTTCTTCCTCTTCTTCGTCCTCTGCTGCTGGGTCCTCCTCCTCCACACCTGTGCACCCCCAGCTCCCCCTAGGCTATTCGACGTGCCAGGTAAGCCGTTGTCATGCTGTCTTGGGGATGACGTGCCTGGAAAGCAAAAACCATACCGGATCTGTACTCCTGTCATCTCTGCAGTCACAGGCCGATCGGTGGCTGACCCCACACCAACTGAAGATCGGAAAAGTGGTGTGTGACAATGGAAGCAATCTGTTGGCAGCACTGAGACTGGGCAATTTAACACATGTGCCCTGCATGGCACATGTTCTGAATTTAATAGTACAACGTTTTGTCTCAAAGTACCCAGGATTCCAGGACGTTCTCAGGCAGTCCAGGAAGGTGTCGGCCCATTTCAGACGGTCCTACACAGCCATGGCACGCCTTGCTGACATTCAGCAGCGGTACAACATGCCAGTCAGGCGTTTGATTTGCGACAGCCAGACTCGCTGGAATTCAACGCTCCTCATGTTGGAACGTCTGCTGCAACAACAAAGAGCCGTCAACGAATACCTGTTTGAACTGGGTGGTAGGACTGGATCTGCAGAGCCGGGGATTTTTTTACCCCGTTACTGGGTGCTTATGCGCGATGCCTGCAGGCTCATGCGGCCTTTTGAAGAGGTTACAAATATGGTCAGTCGCACCGAAGGCACCATCAGCGACCTAATACCCTTTGCTTTCTTCCTGGAGCGTGCCGTGCGACGAGTGACAGATGAGGCTGTAGACCAGCGTGACGAGGAGCAGGAAGCGCACGATTTCTGGTCGGAATCACCAGAACGAACCCAGGCACCTGCTGCAACGCAGGGAGAGGTGTCAGAAGTGGAGTCAGAGGAGGAAGGTGGCTTTGTGGAGGAGGAGGACCAACAGGAGCAGGCTTCCCAGGGGGCTAGTGGTGACCTTTTGGGGACCCCTGGTCTTGTACGTGGCTGGGGGGAGGAGACCGTGGATGATGCAGTCCTTGATAACGAGGAAGCGGAGATGGATACCTCTGCATCCAACCTTGTGAGAATGGGGTCTTTCATGCTGTCATGCCTGTTGAAGGACCCCCGTATCAAGAGGCTTAAGGAGAAGGACCTGTACTGGGTCGCGACTCTACTAGACCCTCGGTACAAGCATAAAGTGGCAGAAATGTTACCAACATACCACAAGTCTGAAAGGATGCTGCATTTAGAAACCAGCCTGCAAAACATGTTGTACAATGCTTTTAAGGGTGATGTCACTTCAGGAACTCATCAACATTCCAGGGGCAGAGGTGCCAGTAATCCTGCCACGAGCGCACCTGCAAGGACAAAGCACTTTGGCCACTCTGTAACGTCAGACATGCAAATGTTTTTCAGTCCAAGGCAGCGGCAGAACCGTTCGGGATCCACCCTCAAAGAACGCCTCGACCAGCAGGTAGCGGACTACCTGGCATTAACTGCAGATATCGACACTCTGAGGAGCGATGAACCCCTGGACTACTGGGTGCGCAGGCTTGATCTGTGGCCAGAGCTGTCACAATTTGCCATGAACCTCTTGTCTTGCCCCGCCTCAAGTGTCCTCTCAGAAAGGACCTTCAGTGCAGCAGGAGGGATTGTAACTGAGAAGAGAACTCGCCTAGGTCACAAAAGTGTGGATTACCTGACCTTTATTAAAATGAATGAGGGGTGGATCTCGGAGGGTTACTGCACGCCGGAAGACTTGAGCTGAGTTTCTGATTCTGACTCCCCATGCAGCTGTCCTTCTCTGCACGCCTCATGACTCCACATACAGCTGTCCTTTAGCGTCCTCCTCCCTCCACCACCGTTACAAACTAGGGTGCAAACCCTACTGGTTTAATTTGAATCCAGGTAAATCCTGAGTTTTTCTGGCCTCTGTGCTTCAGTGGCTGTGACAAAAAAATTGAATATTTTCAGCATTTATATGGCATATTTTTTCTGGCCTCTGTGCTTCAGTGGCTGCGACCAAAAAAAACAGAATATTTTCAGCATTTATATGGCATATTTTTTCTGGCCTCTGTGCTTCAGTGGCTGTGACAAAAAAATGAATATTTTCAGCATTTATATGGCATATTTTTTCTGGCCTCTGTGCTTCAGTGGCTGCGACCAAAAAAAACAGAATATTTTCAGCATTTATATGGCATATTTTTTATGGCCTCTGTGCTTCAGTGGCTGTGACAAAAAAATGAATATTTTCAGCATTTATATGGCATATTTTTTCTGGCCTCTGTGCTTCAGTGGCTGCGACCAAAAAAAAACAGAATATTTTCAGCATTTATATGGCATATTTTTTATGGCCTCTGTGCTTCAGTGGCTGTGACAAAAAAATGAATATTTTCAGCATTTATATGGCATATTTTTTATGGCCTCTGTGCTTCAGTGGCTGCGACCAAAAAAAACAGAATATTTTCAGCATTTATATGGCATATTTTTTATGGCCTCTGTGCTTCAGTGTCTGCGACAAAAAAAATTTATATTGTTAGCATTTATATGGCATATTTTTCCTGGCCTCTGTGCTGCAGTGGCTGCGACCAAAAAAAATTAATATTGTTTGCATTTATGTGGCATATTTTTTATGGCCTCTGTGCTGCAGTGGCTGCGACAAAAAAAAATTAATATTGTTTGCATTTATATGGCATATTTTTTCTGGCCTCTGTGCTGCAATGGCTGCGACAAAAAAAAATTAATATTGTTTGCATTTATATGGCATATTTTTTCTGGCCTCTGTGCTGCAATGGCTGCGACAAAAAAAAATTAATATTGTTTGCATTTATATGGCATATTTTTTCTGGCCTCTGTGCTGCAGTGGCTGCGACAAAAAAAAATTAATATTTTCAGCATTTATATGGCATATTTTTTCTGGCCTCTGTGCTTCAGTGGCTGCGACAAAAAAAAAGATAATTTTTCAGGAAAGTACACATGCCTAATTTTTCAGGGTTCTGCAACAGTGGCAAAATCGCATCTTTTATGGTCACCGCAGGTGATCAATAAAGTAGACCAAAACTGGGCCCACACTGCAGAATCAGTGTTTTTTGGTTCACTTCACTGTACATTGAATTACCTCTGCCTGACCGTGCACGTGCGCACAAGCACGGTGACTGCTAAACACACCACTACAGAAATATTGCCACCAACAGGACGAACATCCTGGAGGTGACAAGCTCAACTAGTAATTAAAAACTATTATTTGCTCACTTGACGGTATCATTCATTAAAGCTCTTTGCGTCTTTTTGCGTTGCAGTTAGCACCGCGTTTCGTCTTTGCGTGTGAACAGGCTGTAACCTTTACATGACTTGATTGGCATGTAGACGCCGGACGTTTTAAAGCATTTTATTACACAGGTTTAGAAATGTAGTGTGATTTCTGCCCTTTACAGCACAAAACGCAGCGCTGTGTCAACAATGGATTTTTTAGAAACATTTTTGCCCTTGATCCCCCTCTGGCATGGCACTGTCCAGGTCGTTGCACCCTTTAAACAACTTTAAAATCATTTTTCTGGCCAGAAATGTCTTTTCTAGCTTTTAAAATTCGCCTTCCCATTGAAGTCTATGGGGTTCGCGACGTTCGCGAACCGTTCGCATTTTTGACGCAAGTTCGCTAATATGTTCGCGAACTTTTTTTCCGACGTTCGCTACATCCCTAGTAAGGACTGCTTTTATTTTCTTTTTTGTTTTTTTTTACTTTGCTACTGTAAGAGCCCAGTGCTATTAGTCTAGCTGTGTTGGGGAGTGGGACTGGTGTGCTGCTCCTCCTACTAGTTCACCACTACCAGCACCAACCAGAGTCAAAATTGTTACAAAGTATCTTATTTGCACCTGTTAGCTGTTCTGAGCTCTCTGCCAAAAGCCAATTAAGTTAGAAACTGTTTTTTTTTCTGGCTGTTCAGTGCAGAGAAAAGAGGGACTTTCCAGTACAAAAGAGGGACAGGGGGTTGAGTGGTCAAAAGAGGGACAGTTGGGAGGTATGCAAGTGCCACCTAGCTGTGTGAGCTTTTTCACATTCTGTCTAAATAACAATAATAATTCCGTGTCCGTAGACATCACCTGAGTGATGTTTTTACAGCAGCAATAATATATTCCGTATCCACTACTGTATACGTTGCCCTTGCAGGCATTGTTTGCCCAGTCTTTAACCAAGTGCCACCTAGCTGTGTGAGCTTTTTCACATTCCGTGTCCAGAAACATCACCTGACTGTGACGTAGTGTGATTTCTGCCCTTTACAGCACAAAACGCAGCGCTGTGTCAACAATGTATTTTTCAGATACATTTTTGCCCTTGATCCCCCTCTGGCATGCCACTGTCCAGGTCGTTGCACCCTTTAAACAACTTTAAAATAATTTTTCTGGCCAGAAATGTCTTTTCTAGCTTTTAAAATTTGCCTTCCCATTGAAGTCTATGGGGTTCGCGACGTTCGCGAACCGTTCGCGAACATTTTTTCCGACGTTCGCTACATCCCTAGTACTGTATACTTTTAGTAGGTCCCTAAGGTCAGTAAGTAACAGCAGCACAGTGCATATGCAGTGAATCAGCAGAAAAGAAGATGGGGAGCTACTGGGACATCTTTGGAGGCACAGATCTTCCCTACTAAAGGGCTTTGGTTGCCTTGAGCTGTTACAGAATCCCAACACATAATGAATCCCAACACATTTCTAGCCTACTTCTTTAGTTAAGCTTTAATAATCTCGTGCCTCCCAGGTATCATCAAAGCCTACTTGTCTGAATCATTATCACTGTGAAATCAGTCAAGGATATTTCAAGTAGCAGTAAAACAGTAATGTTAACAAGACATTAAAATAAAGGGAAATTGACTTGCTGTGACCATATAGGTACCTACAGAATCTCTACCTTAAAGCAAGACAGAACCTCTGTTGTTGGGTGCCAAAAAACCTGTTTATTTTGACAATATTCCTTTAACCCTCTAGCTGCTGATAAATCAGCTAAGAACTGCATTATACTTTCTCTTGCAAAGTGCAGTTGTCATAACATGCGATACAATCAATAAAACATATACCATCCAGCTCTTGTGTCAGTGAGGTAGACTCTATTTCACTAGCAGTTAAATGGTTAAAACACAAAGTTACAGTTAAAATTCCACACCATCCATTGGAAAAAAGCCAAGTAACAGTGTGTGCAATTGGCATCTAGCTAGAGGCATGTGACCTGTTATCCAGAAAGCTTGGGACCTGGGATTTTACTGATAAGTAATATTTTTATAATTTGGATCTCCAAACTAAAGTCTACTAAAATAACTTTTAAACATGAATGAGACTGAATAGGATTGTTTTGCCTCCAATATGGATTATTTACATCTTAGTCAGGATTAAGTACAAGGTACTGTTGTATAATTACACATAAAATATTTCTTTAATTGAATTATTTAATTAAAATTGGGGTCTATAGAAGATGGCCTTCCCATAATTCAGATCTTCCTTTAAAACAGATTTAAGATCTTTATCCAAGCTTCAAGCCTAGAGAACAACACTTAAAGGGATACTGTCATGGGAAAAAACATTTTTCAAAATGAATCAGTTAATAGTGCTGCTCCAGCAGAATTCTGCACTGAAATCCATTTCTCAAAAGAGCAAACAGATTTTTGTATATTCAATTTTGAAATCTGACATTTTGTCAATTTCCCAGCTGCCCCAAGTCATGTGACTTGTGCTCTGATAAACTTCAATCACTCTTTACTACTGTACTGCAAGTTGGAGTGATATCATCCCCTCCCTTTTCCCCCTCCAGCAGCCAAACAAAAGAACAATGGGAAGGTAACCAGATAGCAGCTCCCTAACACAAGATAACAGCTGCCTGGTAGATCTAAGAACCCATGTCTCACTGAGACACATTCAGTTACATTGAGAAGGAAAAACAGCAGCCTGCCAGAAAGCATTTCTCTTCTAAAGTGCAGGCACAAGTCACATGACCAGGGGCAGCTGGGAAATTGACAAAATGTCTAGCCCCATGTCAGATTTCAAAATTGAATATAAAAAATCTGTGTGCTCTTTTGAGAAATGGATTTCAGTGCAGAATTCTGCTGGAGCAGCACTATTAACTGATTTACTTTGAAAAAAATGTTTTTTCCTATGACAGTATCCCTTTAAGCCCAACAGCACCATAAGTCCAAACTGAAGGCAGCAAAATAGGAATGGGGTCCCACAATTTCTGTCACTGACACATAAACTTGACTACTCGCAGATCTAGAGGCGTTTTATGTGAGTTCTGTCTAACAGAAGTGAAATAAAGGTGTTGGGGCACATGCCATGGACTATTGTTGTTGTTTGCTGCAATAGTGGGACAGTAGAAACGTGATTGCAATGTTTGCAAATTCTCACATAAAGGAGCTAATGAACTTCCAGTGCCTGGTAGAATCATGCAGAATCATTTAGCTTCTATGCTATTTGGAAATTTGACATCTGTGATGTGACATACACCAATAGCAAAGCAAACACAGATATTGTTCTACTTGCACAACTAAAGCAAAGGTCAATAAACAGAGAACGATTATGAAAAGAAAACTTGTTTAACAGTACTAACAGTGATAGTTCTTAGGCTTAAGATACATGCACATAATCTATTTATCAGGGAAACACACCTGGAAATCCATCACAACATGATGCACAAAACTGTTATCTGTGAACTTCACGAAAAATGACCTCTGACAAAAGGGGAAATGAATGAAGAGTAGGACAGCTTTAAACTATTGCAGTATTACAACCAATAATACATCTGCTTTCATTAATCTACAAGCCCAAGACAGATAACATCTAAGTGATGATTGGTTACTATGGGTTATTGCACTGTTGCTGGGTGTTTATAGGAAACCAGCAGTATGAGTATTTTTCAGTTTGGGAAAAAATAGCAAATGTGCAGCATACATGCCTGGAAGCAATATTAATTTATTTGTTAGATTTATATACAATTAGAGACCTGTAATTTGATTGTTAGCACATAGCACAGAAATGTGAAATCTCACCTGGTAAGCATGTATAAAGGTATTATTGTATAATACATATAAATCGCAAAACGGCTGAGCGACTACTTTTCTTTAGGTTCCTTTCTCTCTTTTTTCTTCTTTTTTCTTCTCTTATATATTGTTTTGATATATATAAAGCATTTAATACTATTAACAGGTATCTGCAATCAATATGTTCTTCACATACCTTTAACAGCAAGGTATGAAGAGTATCCAGATATAACTGATTTTCTGATTTCCGGTAATGAATAAATGATACAGATTACTGAGAGATATATTGAATATGGGGTTTATTTGCATTAAAATGTATAAATACGAATTTTCATATAACATTGGAAACCATATACCTTATTGTATGACATTGGATTTTGGAAATGCTAGCATTATGTAATATATGTTACACATTATATATGTCAGCTGTTACAAAACCCTACTGATAATACCTCTGCCTTCGCTATGTGATTGTATATTTGCAGATTTCTTTCAATAAAAACAGAATATACAAAAAAGAAATGTGAAATCTGGTCATTTTAAAATGAAAAAATTGAAAAAGAACTTCACTAAACCAAACAAGGGACTTAAAGTAACAAACACAAACAAAGAATGGCTGTACAGGTGAGCACTTTGGTTAGCACTTCTAATTTGAACATTAGCCGTGAGCTATTATTCTCTGTAAATAATGTTTCGGTTTGATATACAGACAGCTCTAATTATGGGAAGGCCATCTCCCAATGTGTCCATTTTAAGCAAATAATTTAAATGTTTCTTTTCCTTTTTCTCTACATAGTAACATAGTAAGTTAGGTTGAAAAAAGACACGTCCATCAAATTCAACTTTTTAACTTTTTTTAACCTGCCTAACTGCCAGTTGATCTAGAGGCTGATCTGATGCCTCTCCAATTTTCCTTAGGGGGGCTCCAAACTGGCAATTGGACTAGTGCCTGGATCAACTTGTAGTATGAGCTATCTTCCATAACCCTGTATTCCCTCACTTGCTAAAAAGACATCCAACCCCTTTTTAAAACTATCTATTAACTATCTATCAGCCTGTACAACTGATTCAGGGAGAGAATTCCACATCTTCACAGCTCTCACGGTAAATAACCCCTTCCAAATATTTAGGCGGAACCTCTTTTCTGCGAATCGGAATGGGTGACCTTGTGTCAGCTGGAAAGATCTACTGGTAAATAAAGCATTATAGAGATTATTATATGATCCCCTTATATATTTATACATAGTTATCATATCACCACTTAAGCTGCTATTCTCCAGCGTGAACATCCCCAATTTGGCCAGTCTTCCCTCATAGCTAAGATTTCCCATACCTTTTACCAGCTTAGTTGCCCTTCTCTGTACCCTCTTTAATACAATAATGTCCTGTTTGAGAGATGTAGACCAAAACTGTATGGTATATTCTAGATGGGGCCTTACTAGTGCTCTATAAAGTGGAAGAATGCCGGCTTCCTGCCGTGAATCAATGCCCCTTTTAATACAGCTCAAGACCTTATTTGCCTTGATGCTACTGGCATTGCTTGCTACAGCCAAGTTTATAATCTACAAGGACTCCAAGGTCCTTTTCCATAATGGATATGCCTAGTGCAGTCCCATTAAGGGTATACCGTATATACTCGTGTATACGCCGACCCGTGTATAAGCCGAGGTACCTAATTTACCTAAGAAAACAGGAAAAATTTATTGACTCGTGTATAAGCCTAGGGGCCCCATGTCAGATTTCAAAATGTGGATTCTGACACCGCTGTGAAATTACTGTTCTGCCGTCCTCAGGAGATAATATTCATTTTTCTTCCCAAATGACTTATCTTCCAGTGATATGGCTACGCCTAACCCAGTCCGTTTAGGAACTCCGGCTGTCACGTGCTCCCAGGGTAGAACAACCAGACATTTGGACTGTTGTAGAGAACTTAAAGTTCAGGGGCTGCTGCCCTGAAAATATGAGGTTTTGAATATCTGGTCCGGGCACTGAACAGACGAAATTTAAAAATAGATTATTCTTTTAATAAGCATTTGAGCTCGGCTACTCATGCATGTGCTGGGTAGGTAAAAGAAAAAAGGTACCGTACCGACTGTCACGATCGCCGCCCGGAGCAGGTCCAGTGACAGTCAGTCACAGACAGTCCTGATGCGCTATGGGAGAGGGAGGTGTGTGGAGGGATTGGCTACGGTATGTGCAGGGATTTAGCTGACCCGCGTATAAGCCGAGGTCGAGTTTTTCAGCACATTTTGGGTGCTGAAAAACTCGGCTTATACGTGAGTATATACGGTAAGTGGCTTTGATATTTTTACACCCCTGGTGCATTACTTTACATTTATCAACATTGAATCTCAGTTGCCACTTAGCTACCCAGATTGCCAGTTTGTCAAGATCCTGTTCCAAGGATGCCACATCCTGGATGGAATATTTTGGGCTGCATAGATTTGTGTCATCTGCAAACACTGATATAGCCTATGCCTATGCACTTCATTTTCTTTCTTTGCATTCCGGATTGCTGATTTACACCATTTATTATAGTGTTTATATTCATTAAATGCAGCTTCTGTCTCAACAGACTTGTAGTTTTTATATGCCATTCTCTTTTTACTTCTATTTTAAGCCACATAGGATGATTCTTAAAGCTTCTACATTTGCTCCTTAAGGGAATAAATTGAGAACAGTAATAATTTTTTCTTTATAGATGAAACTTTTTATTATTTTCTCAACATAAAACAAATATAAAAAAAAAACCATGCCATATCTATTCAATGGTATTAGGAACAATTTCCATGACAAGTATTTAAGCATTTAACATTGACTTGACATCCCGGTACTTTGGCTGATACTTTATTGTCTCTAAAGCAGAAGCAATTACTCATTGAGACCCAAAAATTATGGCTACATTGTCATAGACTTCGGTTCTCTTGGGTATGTATATCAACTTTTCCACAATTCGAAAGTTATATAAGAGAACCACAACCTCCCAGCTCTGCCTCTCACCACGAACTCCATATTTTATCAAATTTCTTTTGTGAGCCTCTAGCCAGCAAGGTGAGCTTAATGAGTGGCAGATTTTGATTTACTAGTGTAATCCAGGTTTGTACTGTAGGGGGTTTAGGGCCCATCCACATCATAGAAATTATTTTCCTGGCATAATATAAGAGGGTAGTGATGGGCGTATTTATTCGCCAGGTGCAAATTCGCGGAGAATTTGCGCGATTCGCCGCCAGCGAATAAATTTGCAAAACGCCCACAAATAAATTCGCAAAACGGCCACGAAAATTTGTCCGAAAAAATTTGCCGGAGGCAAAAAAAATTTTCACCGGTGTAGAATAAAACAAACACCGACGTCAAGAACGGGCGCCAGCATCAAAAACGAGACGACCAATGCGTTTTGCAAATTTTTCGCCGTTTTGCAAATTTCATGCAAAATTCTCAAGTTTTCCGGTGAAGCGAAACGGCTCAAATTCACCCATCACTATAAGAGGGTTCTATATCTAGTTCTGGCATGGCTGGTAGTTTTTACATCATCTATAATTCCCAATATACACACCTGTGGTGTAAGTATCTGTGGGAAATCCAATTTGTCATCTAGGAGTTTGAGAACCTAAGTCCAGAATTTGGCTACTGGGGGACAGCTCCAGGCCATATGTAGAAAGTCTGCCCCCTCTGCCCCGCACCTATGACATTTTGCCTCTGGATTGCGCCCCATGGATCTGAGTCATGTAGGGGTGAGGTAGAATTGTTGTAACCATTTAAATTTAATCAACTTGTCTCTTACAGAGTATAAGTAGTAGTAACTATTGTCTGTTGCTTCATCCCATTCCTCCTCAGTAAAGTTTGGGATGCAAGCTTACCAATTACAGTATGCTGTTTTAAAAGGTGAGGGGATTGTTTGTATTAGAGTTTTATACAGTGTTGACGTTGGTTTAGTTAGTGATGCAGACCAGAGTAGAGTTTGTATATCCAGTCTACCTGAAATACCTGCCTGAGTTGGAAATATCTAAACTGGGATAAATTGGGTTCAGCGAGTTTTTCTTTAAAGAATTCATAAGATCCAAATGTGGTTCCATCTAGGACATCTTGCAAACGTCTAATTCCTTTTTTAGGCCAGTATAGAAAATCAGAGAACTTCTGAAAATGGGTAAGGCAGGAGTTCGCCCACAGGGGTGTGTTCGGGGTTAGGACTGGAGAGTGTTGGGGATAAGCTTGAGTGCCAGAGTCCATGCCTTTCTTGGAGTAGCCATAACTGCTGGTAGGTTCTTATAATCTGCTGGTGCTCTATACGGAAGATGCCTGAGTCCTTCCAGTGATCCCACAGCCAGTGCATGGAGATTTGTGTTTGGGTTGGAAGGGTCTGGGTCAAACCACCATTTAACATAGTGCAGTTCCAATTCAGAGTTACGAAAGGAAACCAGCGCTCATCCAGCACGAGGTATAGACAAAAGGGGCAAGAAAATGATTCTCATATAGTGTAGTATTTTTACATAAATATATTACACCCCTTTGTGGAATTAAAGTACTTCTAAAAAGGTGCCTTCTCCAAATTATGCTATTTGCCGTGTTTAAAATTCACACAATGAAGTGAATCTTATGTGAGGGTACTCACGAACGTTTAAACGAAGTTTAGGCGTTTAGAAAGATAATTAAACGGTCATCTCCTCAATTCGCTTCCGCCCTTGAGGAAGTCAGTAGACGAAACGCGTCGGGCAGTGACGTCATCCACGAGCGCACTGGGATACACGAGGCGGCCGAGACGCCGGCTAAAACATCTATATCGGCTGCCTAAGTGACTCCAACAGACGGCGAACTGGTGACTTTGTTTTAATGCGAAAATTTTAACAGTAACATTGTGAGTGTGATTTTAATGTTATTTTTGGGATTAAAAAAGTGACGATTTTACACTATGTCAGCGCATTGTTTTTAAGCCACAGAGTCTGGAGAGAATTGAGGAGATGACCGTTTAATTATCTTTCTAAACGCCTAAACTTCGTTTAAACGTTCGTGAGTACCCTCACATAAGATTCACTTCATTGTGTGAATTTTAAACATGGCAAATAGCATAATTTGGAGAAGGCACCTTTTTAGAAGTACTTTAATCCCACAAAGGTGTGTAATATATTTATGTAAAAATACTACACTATATGAGAATAATTTTCTTGCCCCTTTGTTTGTCTATACCTCGTGCTGGATGAGCGCTGGTTTCCTTTTGTAACTCTGAATTGGATTCCTGTACAAGTCTGAGGGAGAACAGACCTCTTTGGAAACCGGCAGAGGGAGCAAACCACCAAGACCTTTGATATCCTTTATTGTGCTAAACATAGTGCAGTTGACTGGCTAGGTAATATAGATATAAATCTGGTAATCCCAGACCCCCTTCTTTAGTGGTGGGGACTAATTTACGCCAGGCCAATCGGGGGGGGGTTCCCCCCCCATATGAAGTGCGACAGGACTTGATTGACAGTTTTAAAGAAACTTTTAGGGATATGAATAGGTGAGTTATGGAATATGTATAGAAATCGTGGGAGATATACCATTTTGAATATATTGATTTCCCCCCAAAAAGTTAATGGAAGTTTGGACCACACAGGAAGTGTAGTATTGAGGGCTGAAAGCACTGGATCAAGGTAACGCAATATAAAGGTATGTAGGTTAGGGTGGATATTGATCCCTAGGTATTTAAAGCTTCCTACTGACAATAGGGGAATGTTCTGTGGTAGCTCAGGAAGAGGTGTAGGGTCTATTTGCAATAACGCAGATTTATCCCAATTAATTTGGAGTCCGGAAAGTTTTCCAAATTGTGTTATAATTGTGGCTAGTGTGTTAAGTGATGGGCCCGCATCTGCTAAGTATACTAATAGATCATCTGCATATAAAGAGATTCTCTCCTCTACTGGACCCAGGTGCCAACCCTCAATTGAGGGAGTCTGAAGTATCATGATTGCAAGGAGCTCAATGGCTAGTGCGAACAGCAGAGGTGAGAGGGGGCATCCCTGTCTTGTACCCCTCGCCAATGAGAAGGGTTTAGATGTTGTGCCGTTTGCTTTGACTCGTGCTGTAGGGGCCGAGTACAACATTTGAATCCAGTGTACAAAATTGGGTCCAAAGCCGAATTTAGAGAGTACTGCCCATAGATACTTCCACTCCACTGAGTCAAAGGCTTTGGCTGAGTCGAGTGAAAGCACCACTCTGGTGCCTGCATTGTCATGTATCTTTTGTAAATTAAAAAATAGTCTCCTTAAGTTAATATTTGTTGTCTTGCCAGCCATAAAACCAGTTTGGTCCGGGTGAATTAGGTCTGGCATGACCTGAACCAACCTGCTGGCTAGAATCTTGGCCAATATCTTTGCATCAGTGTTGAGCAAAGATATTGGCCTGTAGGAGCTACAAGCTTGTGGGTTTTTTTTTGAGTTTTTAATATTAGGACAATAATGGCCTCTAAGAATGAGGGTGGTAATGTAAGATTTTGAGTTGCCATTGAGAGAGTATATAGCAAGTGAGGTGCTAGTACCTCAGATAAATTCTTATATAGATCTGGCGGTATCTCATCAGGACCTGTGGTTTTACCAGGAGCCAGGGCATTGATAGCCTGTTGCAGTTCTTGATTAGTAATAGGGGAATCATGTATGTCTTTCTGGTCTGAAGTCAGTATGGGGGTAATGACTTCACTGAGGTGGTGTTGTAGCTCCATTTTGGTGTAGGTGTTTTGGGAGGCATATAACTCTTTAAAATAGTCTGCGAAAGTGTCTGCAATATCTTGTGGGGTAGATCATAGTATATAGTATATAAGCCAGAGTCCTACTACGTCTGTCTCCAGTTTCAAAGGTACGCTGATAAGAGTATAACTGTGCTTTACGGGTAAGGAGGGTCTGTTCTCTAGCTAGGGAGTGATGGGAGTCTACTAGTTTGCTGTAGCTTAGTGGGGAGGGGTTAGCTGTGTAGGCTGATTCAGCTTCCTCTAAGTCTTTCTCAGTCTCCTCCACTTGTGCCTTGGCTTCCGCCCTGGCATGACAGGAGAAGGCTTTGTGTCTAGGGTTTTTCCATCTCCATACATCTGTAAGACCCAATGTATTAGCCCATGTCATTAGTTTGTTCCCAGTGGGATAAGGAGGGTTAAGTTTGTCCATCTGCAGATCCATTAGAGCATTAAAATCACCCATATAAAAAGTAGGAGCGGTGGGAAGATCTGCTAATTTCTTGTCAATAATGTTAAGTACGTTCATATTAAACGGGGGTGGTGGAATATATAGATTGACTATAATTAGAGGAGAATTGGCAATTGTACAATGGAGAATAATAAATCTACCATAGAAGTCGGTCTTAAGTGTTGATAGCTTGAAGTGTACTGATCTCCTTACTATAATCGACACTCCTCTGGTATATGTAGAGTAAGTGGAGTAGTAGGCATATCCCACCCAGTGCCTTTTTAAGGCTAGAACCTTTTGTCCGGTCAAGTGGGTTTCCTGTAATAATAGCAGGGATGGAGGGTGTCTCTTAAATAATTAAACATCTGTGCTCTCTTAAATTTATCATTTAGTCCCTGAATATTCCAGGAAAGTAACGTTATGTCAGCCATGAGTTGGTATAAAGTAGGGGATATTACCGGATGATTTAAGTTTGTAGTATTGGAGGGACAGATGGCTAACTATAGCTACTATTGAGTTGGCGCAGTTGTGTAGACATGCAGTATCAACCAATATTGCACTAACATATGCCATGCTAACATAGACATACAAGTAACATAACATTAACCCCAAACCCTCCCTACCCGCCCTCCCAACTTGAGCAGGTCTTGTACCCTGTAACATATTCTGCAAAAGCAGGTTAAATTGGGGGAACATGCAACCAAACATTCTTTATGTGTGCATTATACCAACCATTATAGTATGATTGTGCTACCTGAGTTTATGCAATTAGTCCTATATTGATATAGGGCGATTCCTTCAATATCCAACAATGGGCTCCTCATCAAACTGTAGGGGCTCACAAATAAGAGCCTATAAAGCCCCCTTTATTAGGATGTATAGGTAACTAAGTTCCTCTGTTTCAAAGTTCCTGTGCAGGCTTGGAGAGTCATTAAATATTGAGCCTGGGCTAATTAAAGATATTCCACAAGGGTTGGAAAGTAAGGTAGGTTGATGTGTGATTTATAAAGTTACCTTAATGAGGACCATCTTGGGTTGTTTGCCGAGAATCAGTGGATTTCTGAACAAGTTTAACTATATCCGTTGAAGGTTGTTGGCTGAGCCCTCGGGAATCGTCCTCATCTCTGCAACAATGTTGTCTCCTATTGGGGACTATTCGGAGGGGTTCTCCTGTTTCCTGGTGGGGAATGTCTTATTCCTTTGCGTGTCAGTCAGTCTTCTGCTTCTGCTGGAGTATTGAGGAATAGTACCCGATCTCCATCCTGGATTTGTAGCTTCGCTGGGTAAAGCATGCTGTATGGAATTTTAGCGTCTCTCAGGATCCTCTTTACTGCTGTAAAGGTGGCTCTCTGCTTTTGAATTATAGGTGAAAAATCAGGTTAGAGGGTTACTATTGCTCCATTATAGAGTATGGGCCCTTTTAGTCTGGTGCTTTCAGTGCAGCATCTCTGTCTTTATAGTGTAGTAGTTTTAGAAGAAATGGCCGCGGTGGGGCAACCGGCGGAAGGGCTCTGGTAGGGATCCGATGAGCTCTCTCTATTGCAAAGAGTGGGGAAAAGGTATCTGTACCCAGAGTGTCCTTTAGCCAATTCTCAATGAAAGCTTCTGGATGTTGCCCCTCTACCCGTTCTGGAAGGCCAATAATACGTACATTGTTTCTGCGTAGTTTGTTCTCAAGGTCATCAGTTTTGTCCAACGCTTGCTTGAGCTGAGATTTAATATCCCGGATATCTTGTTGCATAGGCGGGATTAAATCTTTCACATCTGATACTCTAGTCTCCACTGCAGTAGTGCATTCACGAATATTATGTAAGTCGTGACGCAGCAGAGATAAGTCAACTTCAATTGCCTCCAGCTGCACTGTCGTGGTGGTACGACTTTCCATTATAGCCCCCAGGAACTCGCTCATGGTTGGCTCTGCGGCCTCCCGAGTCACCTGTGAAGGAGGGGGGGATGGTGGTGGAGAGGGATCTGGTTCCTCCTCTGGAAGAGGTGGCTGAGGCTGAGAGTGGGCAAACCGCTCCAGTCGAGCTGCTGCCTCTGTCTTTTTTGGGAGTGTTTCCCCATATTGAGTTTTGATTAGCACTGATGATTTTATATACTGTTCGTTGCTATTTGTAGTAAGCGAGGATGGACAGGTAGCAATGTGCTGGGTAAAGTATTGGTTGGCACACACAAACTTCTAGCGTATAAATCACATGTGTGTTATTCACGCACCGTCTTATATATTCAGTTGTTTAACATGAGTCCCAGCTGTGACAGAGTGTACTTCTATCAGTAATTAGAGTTGTTAGCTTTATACAGGGAGTGAGCCCATTTATCCTGCTTCAACTTTAGTTCCTGGTACGCCCTTTCAGCTGTCTTTTATCTTGTTTTAGTAAGCTGTATTATCACAAGACAGTATATTGCTATACGTAATGGGCATAAGTCAGATGCAGGGGGTGTTTGTGTACTTCACACAATAGTTGTGGGTAATCCCTTGGGGTGCACCCAGCCTGGGTGCTGCTGTGTATGAAGTCCCAAGTCCTCTTATGGGGGAGGTGCAGACAGCCTGTGTGTAATGCAGGCAGATGGATCTACAGCTTACAGCAGCATGTTGTTCCACAAGCAAGCCATGTGTCAGGTGAATAGGCAGGCAAATAGATAGCGACGCTCCCGGGGACCCACACTCACTCATCCCGTGTGTGGTAGGACCAGCGCTGCCCCACAAGGACTCAGCGGGTTCTGGCTCCCCTGCGTCCGTGGCTGGGCTATGAGCAGGCACCAGAGGTCGTGGCTTCCGTCTCCACAGTAGGCCGCAATCTAGTCTCGCCAGCAGAGACAGGCAGAGACGCAGCTCCTGCAGCGTTAGCCTGCCACAGATTCCCTAATTTAGGGATTGTGTGTCTGCTGGAAAGGGGGTGATGGTCCAGTTTTGGTTTGGCCCCGGGAGCGCTGCAAAAACGCGCCCGTTCCGTTGCGTGGTTGGCCACGCCCCCAGAACAGTAAGAATTTAATATAATTTTAAATGACAACCATTTCTATTCTGTGTTTTTAGCTGAAAACTTAATGCCCCAATCAAAGCTCTGAAGGGCAGCCCTCAAGTCACTAAAATTAGCTTTTCTGACATTCATGGTTTTTGTTGCCCCAGTGTATCTGTAGTATCTGTACTAATAAAACCTTGATGGTATCTAGGATTCATTAATTCATATTGCTGGCAAAACAATCCTATTGGATTTATTCAATGTTTAAATGGTTTTTCTTAGCAGGCTTAAGCAGTAAAATAGCTAGGCATAGACGGGCCCAGGTGCTGGCCGTGTAGCTGGGCCTGCCCCACCCCCCTACAGAATTGATTTTCTAGGTGGCTACAAAGGCTCGCAAATCACCCGACAGGCCTCCAGGGGGTGCAGGCCCAGGTACAATCACACCTCCTGCTCCTCTAGTAGTTCTGTCACTGAGCTTAAGGGCAGATTGGTGCTTACATTAGAAAAATTCACCCCAGGTTCAGAGCATTCTGAATAATAGATCCCATACCTTTGTCTGAATCTGGGGCTTAGAATAATGCACTTTACAGCAGAAGAGATAAAGTGACTAAACAAAGAAACTAATCAGACTCTATTAAAGCATGTGTCTGTCACCTGCATAGCTGGAATGTTATCACCTTGATACAGAGTGCTGATTTCACAGAACTACTTTGCAGGTTGTTACGCCACAGAGTTCAGAGCTATTTTCTCTGATGACCTTTCAGTCTAATGCCTTGTGTGTCAGAAAGGCACCTACTCTCACTACTTTTAAGACACAATTCAGTCAACACATCTTTTTTTAAATGTATTTCTAATGGGATTAAAAGTAAAATATCCCTCTTGTCTGGTATTTAAAATCATAATCACATCTTAAAGTAAAGAAATTTATGAGCGAGCATATCTATTCATAGCCTATTTATTATTATATATGGAACACATTGGACATATTTTGCTTTCATACAGGTGGGAGCTGAAATAGTGCAATTATTGAATAAGGAAGGCATTATTTAAACAGAGGCATTTTTTAATAAAGATAAAATACGCACATTGTTAGCTGAGGCTTGAAACATGCATAGTTACTACTTTACCATTGTCGAAAGGAATAACAACATTGACAATAACTACAGCCTGGAAATAAGGACAATTTCCCTTTGGAAAGTGGTTTCTTATTGCATTTTATTCTGATCCTACAGCATTTTATGGGGTTTAACCTTTTCACTGCCAGCCAATTTGGCCAAGTTGATACTTTTATTGCCAGGCCATTTTTGAACATTTTGTGCTCTTTCACTTTAGGGGCCTTTCCTGGGGGGGTCTTTTAGTTTACCCAGGAAAACAAGATATTGTTTTTTTCAGGACAACCTAAGATTTCAGAATATGCTAGAATTTTGTTGTAATTCCACTTCTGTAAAAAGATATGGGCTTCTAAGTGTATAAAAAAACAAAAAAAAACCAGGTTTGCATGATACAAACGCAAATATCAGAATCATAATTTATTTTATGTACGAGAACACAGCAGATTTGGAAAGTTCTGTGTCTCCTGAATGCGCCAATACCAAATATATATCGTTTTATGGAGATTTCTCACTTCTATAGATCAAAATCTAGAAGCAGCAAACAACCAAATTTCCACAGCACTGCTCCACAAAACTGCATACATCTGATTTCAAGGCCAAACATTCCACTAACAGTAGGTTTACCCTAAAAAATTGCACATTATTGGAAAGAACAGATTCTAACGAGTTCAAAATGGGTAAATATATATTTGTACTCAAAACTACCAAGTTGCAATTCTTTCCTAAAATTAGCAGTTTTATAAAAATTTGTTACATTTTTGAAAAATGGCCTCAAAGTGTCCAGTCTACAGCATCGTATCTCCAACATATCAATAGATACCAATATAAAACCACCTAAACATGAAAGCCCGGGTTCGATGCCCAATATGCATAGGTACACCTAAGTATGTGGCGTATAGGGGCCCCTGAACAAAGACACCCCATACAAGTAATCAGTTCTGTAATTCCAGATACTGCAGAAGCCACAAAAAAGAAAGCTCTCTGTTTGATTTCAAATTAAGCAGAGAAATCCCTGTCTAAGGCAGGATTTTTTGTTCTCATTTGGTGTGTGAATGTATTAGCTACTTGGTGTGTGAATTTTGGGAAGTTTTGAGTTGATTTACTTTATTTAAAATCGATTTTTATTTTGACCCAGAAGGTGAGTGATTGCTAGCCCAGTTCCCTTCACTTCCTGTGGGCTACAAACTCACTGACAGATCCCCTACCCCTCCCCCACACCTGGGTGTCAGTTTCACTTGTTTTTTGTATTTAGTTTCAGCTGAAATTTATCACTATTTGCACAGATTGTGTGTGTGCTTTTATTTTTATCCCTGTTTTGTAAGGAGAGAAAGCTAAAGGGAGAAGGATTTAAGAAAATTAAAAAATTTTCTAGTAGCAGTGCAACTCCCAGGCACCTGCTCTCATTAACCCTCTCCCTGCTAAAGCTTCTCATTGTTGCATTTACTTTTGCTGATTAATAGAATTAAGCTTACTTTTTTGTGGATTGTTTTGTAAAATAATGGGAGGGAGTAAAAAACAAAATTATAAAAAAATACCTCAGGCTCCTAAAGGAAAAGGAGCTGAAAAACCTGGTTGTAGCTATGCTAAAAAACACCAGTCACAGCCTTTGTCTAAAAGCTCCACTGCTTCTGTTTCTGCTGCTGCAGCCAATGTGACCACTGCTAAAAGTTTTGCACAGGCAGTGGCTACTGGCAACAACCCAAGCCAAGTCACTGCTGGGGTAGAGCAGCTTACAAGGAAGCATGGGGTTAGATGTCTAATGACAGGAGCTCATGGCATAGAGGCTTACATAAAAGCTGCAGCTGAAGTGGTGAGCCCCTCTGTAATAGTGGCAGCAAGTAAAATGTATGGGAAAGCCATAATATTTGCCCGTACACTAACTGCAGTGCATACTCTAGTGCAGAGAGGCATCACAGTAGGGGGTAGTTATATCCCTGTAGAACCCCTAGAAGGATTAGGCATAAAGATAGTCCTATCTAATGTGCCCCCCTTCCTGCAAGACCATTTATTGCTACCCCACCTGCAAGCCCTCGGTGAAATAAAGTCAACTATTTCTAAACTTCCCTTGGGTTGCAAGGAGAGCAGATTGAGACATATCCTCTCATTTAAAAGGCAGGTGCAATTACTTTTGCCTCGGGGTCAAGATACTATTGAGGGGTCCTTTGGTGTTCCATTTGAGGGGGTGCTGTATAAAATTTTTTACTGCACAGAAGAAGTGAGGTGCTTCCTTTGCAAGAACCTGGGACACACTCGCCAGAGTTGCCCCAAAGGGCATATTAACACCACAGTCCCTGTTCCTGCCCCCAGTACCTCTAATGCAACATCATACCCTGCTACAGCTATTGCTGCAGGCTCCTCAAAGGAGAAATCCCCTTCAGTAAAGAACCTTAAGGTGGTTGTTACACAACCCACCTCTGAAACCTCCAAACCTCCTCCTTCTTCACTCAAGTTATCTAAGGATGCAGCCTACATTTCAAATTCAGCAAAAGAGAAGGGGGGGAGGAATGTCAATGCATCCCCCAGTGCTGCAGTTGTTTTTGCCAAAAACCAACTTAACCCTGTTATGAGAAATCCTAAGGGTGTGGGGGTGCCGGTGGTTGTAACACCTGTCATTTCCTCTTCAAATGACAAGAAAAAGAAGAGGAAATTTAAATCCAACAGGCTGATACCTGAGGAATGGGTTTCAGTGGTCAATGATGGAGCACCCCCATCCAAGGGCAAAAAGGGCAGCAAAACATCTGCTCCTCATGTGGTGATATTGTCTGGTCCAACTGTTGGATGCAATCAACTGGTGCCAGACCATGCACCTATAGACTCAGTTGGGGAAGAGGAGATAAATGGTCTGGAGAAATTTGAACAGGGGATTATGGGTTTCCCCACAGAGTCAGGGGTGCTGCAGCTGTCTCCAACAGGGGATCTTCCCCTGGAGTATAAAGGGACAGCTAATGAAACTCCTGCAGAGTGGGCCGTAAGTGTTCCTGAGGTGCTGAGCTTTGGGAACAACAACCAGCCTCAGTGTTTAGTGCCTCAGGGTATTTCACTCCAAGAAATGGAGAACATTGGGACAACCCCCATACAGGATCCTGCAGACAATGCTGTGAGGGAGGATAATGAGGCTAGAGTTGTAGATATGGAGGATAGCCAGACAGACTCTGTAAGGTCTACTGTGCATGTTAAGATCTCTCCTCCATTCTCTTTCACTGATCCCAATGTTATTGCCATTCAGGAGGCACAGGAGGCAGTGGAAAGGGCAGAGGTTGCCCATCGAGCCTCTAAAGCTCCTGTTGTTAAGGAGCCAATTCCATCTGCTACCCCTGAGCCAAACACCTCCAGTGGTGTTCCAAGCAAAATCCAAGTATTATCTGAGCCGTTGCAGGGTCTCCAGATAGCAGGTGCTTCTGATCCTTCTCCTGCAACTTCTTGTGTAGATATTATCAAAGCTCCAGTGGAGAGGGGGAATTATCAATCCCTTAGCCAAGAAGAGTTCATGGATGAGGGGGACATTGAAGAGGAGGTTGACACAGTTGTGACAAATCCTTCTACCCCAATCATCCCAGCTGAGGAACTCAAGATGTTTCTTGAGAGCACCCTTGGTGTTAAATTGGAGAAGAAGCTACATATGGCTCTAGAGAAGTGGCATGATTTGACATTGGTGATCAGTTCTGTGAGACAATACATCAAGGTCATAAAAGAGGCCAAAAACTATGGAACGGCAGAATATCTCCGTAGTGTTAAGTTCCACAAAAACTGTTTGTCTCACCAGGCCTCGGTGAGGGCTAAAGCATTTACTAACACACAATAATGGCTCTAAGTATAAGCACTCTTAATACAAATGGCTGTCGGGAGCCTTTTAGAATGTTTCAGGTACTCTCCTTTCTACGCCAAGGAGGGTACTCTGTGAGTTTCCTTCAAGAGACCCATATCACTCAGGAGCTTGAAGCGACCTGGCATCTGGAATGGAAGGGCAAAGTCTTTTTTAATCACCTCACATGGACGTCATGTGGGGTGGTGACCTTGTTCTCAGAATCCTTCCAGCCAGAGGTACTGAGTGTTAATTCTGTCATCCCAGGCCGTTTGTTACATCTCCGGGTCCGGGAGTCTAGTGGAACATACAATCTGATAAACTTGTATGCCCCAACTACTGGACCAGAGAGAAAGAATTTTTTTGAAAGTTTATCAGCCTATATGGAGACAATTGACTCAGATGAAGCCGTGATTATAGGGGGTGATTTTAATTACACCCTTGAGGCTAGGGACCGAAATGTTCCCCAGAAAAGGGATTCATCTGAGTCAGCTTTGCGGGAACTCATTGCCTGTTTCTCCTTGGTAGACATCTGGAGAGAACAACATCCAGAAACCGATGCTTTCACCTATGTTAGGGTGAGGGATGGCCGTGTGTCTCAGTCCCGGATTGATAGGCTTTATATATCAAGCCATATTATGTCACGAGTTCGGTCCAGTAATATTAGCTTGGCACCTTTCTCGGACCACAATTGTGCTTCTTTGATAGTGGCAGTTGCACCATCTCTGCCCAAAGCAGCCTATTGGCACTTTAATAACAGCTTATTAAAGGATTAAGGGTTTGCAAAGGCAGTCCGGGAAATGTGGACAGACTGGAAGGGTTATCAGGATGAATTTGCCACACTGAGTCAATGGTGGGATGTAGGCAAGGTTCACCTAAAGCTCTTGTGTCAAGAATATACAAAATGTTTGAGCAGACAGAAAAACGCAGAGATTGAGGCTCTGAATAGGGAGGTGCTTGATCTTGAGCAAAGGCTGTCAGGGTCTGAAGACCAAGCCATGCAGTATGAATATGTAGAAAAGAAAGAGACTCTGCGTAACATGGAACAGCGACAGGCTCGTGGTGCTTATGTGCGAAGCCGCATGCAGTTACTCTGTGATATGGATCGTGGCTCACGATTCTTCTATGCTCTGGAGAAGAAGAAGGGGAATCGAAAACAAATAACATGCCTTCTTGCGGAGGATGGCACCCCCCTTGAAGATCCGGAGGCTATCCGGGACAGAGCCCGGTCCTTCTATCAGAACCTTTTTTCTCCTGATCCCATCTCTCCAGATGCCTGCAGGGAGCTATGGAATGGGCTTCCAGTGGTTAGCGGGGGGAGAAGAGAGAGGTTGGAAAAACCAATCACTCTGAATGAACTCTCTCAAGCACTCCACTTAATGCCCCATAATAAATCTCCAGGGCTAGATGGATTGACTGTAGAGTTCTTCCAGTTCTTCTGGGATACTCTGGGACATGATTTCCATAGGGTTCTAAATGAGGCCCTCAAGACCGGTGAGATGCCACTTTCGTGTCGTCGAGCAGTGTTATCATTGCTACCTAAGAAGGGGGATCTCTGCCTTATTAAGAATTGGCGACCGGTCTCATTGCTCAGCACAGACTATAAAATTGTAGCCAAAGCTATATCACTCAGGCTCAAGTCTGTGCTGGCAGAGGTGGTTCATCCTGACCAGTCCTATACAGTCCCCGGCCGGACAATTTTTGACAATGTCTTTCTGGTTCGGGATTACTACATTTTGCCCGGAAGGCTGGTCTATCTCTCGCTTTTCTCTCCCTGGATCAAGAGAAGGCATTTGACAGAGTAGATCACCAATATCTTTTAGGCACTCTGCAAGCCTATAGCTTTGGCCCACAGTTTGTGAGCTATCTGAAAACACTGTACACCTCTGCAGAGTGTCTAGTTAAAATCAACTGGTCTCTGACTGCACCTCTGGCCTTCAAACGAGGAGTTCGACAAGGATGTCCTTTGTCGGGACAGCTGTATGCACTGGCCATTGAGCCCTTCCTGTGTCTACTAAGGAAGAGGCTTACAGGACTGGTGCTCAGGGAACCTGACATGAGGGTAGTTCTTTCAGCATATGCTGACGATGTCATCCTTGTGGCCCAGGACCTAGTTGATCTTGAGCGAGCACAAGAATGCCAAGAGGTTTACGCTGCTGCCTCATCAGCTCGGATCAACTGGACCAAGAGTTCAGGCCTTCTGGAAGGTCCTTTACATGTAGATTCTTTGCCTTCTGCTTTTCGCGACATCTCGTGGGAGACTAAAGTCATCAAATATTTAGGTGTCTATCTGTCAGCTGAAGAGCGTCCTGTTCCACAGAATTTCATTGAACTTGAGGAGCATGTTCTTACCCGCCTGGGAAAGTGGAAGGGTCTTGCTAAAATGCTTTCTATGAGGGGGAGGGCTTTGGTGATTAACCAGCTGGTGGCCTCTCAACTCTGGTATAGGCTGACATGTCTTAGCCCAACCCAAGAATTCATTGCTAAAATCCAGAGAAGATTGCTGGACTTTCTCTGGATGGGAAAGCACTGGGTCTCTGCAGGTGTTTCAAGCCTACCCTTGAGAGAGGGAGGTCAGGGAGTTGTATGCATACGCTCTCAAGTACATACTTTCCGTCTCCAACAGATACAGACATACTTGTATGCAGATCCTTCTCCACTGTGGTGTACCCTAGCATCCAGCTTTTATCATCAGGTACGCAACATGGGGTATGACCGGCAATTGTTTGTCATCGAACCTGAAGGATTCTTAAGAAGCCTCTCACCATTGCCGGCTTACTACCAAGAGACTCTAAAGACCTGGAGCATGGTAACTGTGCAAAGGCAAGGAGGCATTCAGGGGGAGGACATTCTAACTGAGCCCCTACTTTGCAATCCATCTTTAAAGACTAGAATGTTGGAGTCCACCAGCATCCGCCACCGCCTTTGCAGGGCTCAGCTAACCAGAGTTGGGGATTTCCTGGATTTCGAGAGGTCAGATTGGGTGGAAGCTCGGGCAGTTATGCCACGCATGGGGTACCTTACCACTAGAGTTCCACATCGTCTGCTCCAGGAGATCAAGAATAACCTCTCTCCTGAATCTCACACATTTATTGATGGGGTTTTACGTGGTGGAGAACCACATCCACCTTGGAACTCTCCACCTCCAGCCATAAAAATAGCACCCAAGACCCGTCAATCCCCTGACACACCTCCTTCTCCCAACTTGAGCCAGTTGGAGAATTTTACTTCAACGTGCTTTTATGACATGACAAGAAAGCTATTGTACTCCCTCATGCTCCACACTGTACACTTTCTTGCTCTTGTCTCCCGCTATGATACCATCTGGAGGCGGGTGTTTAATGAGGGTGAGAAACCCCAGTGGCGAGCCCTTTATTCCAGCCTGGTGCCCAGACCCACTGGAGACTTGAGTTGGAGAGTGCTCCATGGTGCTTTGAGCACAGGAGAGTACCTGGTCCATTTTACAGACTCCACAGCTGCTTGCCCATTCTGTGGCAAAAGGGAGTCTGTGTTTCATGCTTATTTTTCATGTGCCAGACTGCAACCTCTTTTGGCTCTTTTGAGGAAACTTCACCTGCAGTTCTGGTTACATTTTTCCCCTCACGTTTTTATTTTTGGACGCCCAGTATCCCGGGACAATCGAGAGAAAGACCTTCTCTTCAACTTGCTCCTAGCTTTAGCCAAACTAGCCATTCATAAGTCTAGAATGCAATGTTTGGAGGGTGGGAATCCTCTACCGGTAGAGGCTTTGTTCCGGGTGCTGGTGCGTTCCCGCATCCGAGCAGAGTACACCCAGGCTGTGTTTACTGGCCGGTTGAGTGAATTTGCTGACCAGTGGGCAATAGATGGGTTGCTTTGCTCAGTATCCCCAGATTTGGTTTCTGTTCAGACAACTCTCACACTTCATATTTAAGTGCACTTTAATTTAAGTGACAGATCTATTATATTCATCATCAACATCTCCTTTGAGGTGCAATTCATTTTGGTGAGCAATCACTCACCTGTAATTTGAATAATATTCCAGATACTGCAAAATAAGCACATTTACAGCATTTTTCAAGGGGCAAAAGTACAAAAATGTTTGTTCACCCCAGAAAACTATACATTTTTGGAAAGTACGCATTCTAACGAATCTAAAATGGGTATGCATGTCTTTCTACTCCGAAGTACCAAGCCGCAAAGCTTTCCGACATTTGGTAATTTTTATGACATTTCCGAAAATCGCCTAAATACTCCAACTCTGAAGCATTGTATCTCCCACATATCAATACATACCAGGATAAAACACACTAAATCCGAAAACTCAGGGGCCGCTGAACAGTTTCATGCCCAATATGCATAGGTACGCCTAAGTATGTGGCGTATAGGGGCCCCTGAACAAAGACACCCCATATGAGTTATCAGTTCTGTAATTCCAAATACTGCAAAATAAGCACATTTACAGCATTTTTCAAGGGGCAAAAGTACAAAAATGTTTGTTCACCCCAGAAAACTATACATTTTTGGAAAGTACGCATTCTAACGAATCTAAAATGGGTATGCACATCTTTCTACTCCGAAGTACCAAGCCGCAAAGCTTTCCTAAATTTGGAAATTTTTATGACATTTCCAAAAATCACCTCAATACTCCAACTCTGAAGCATCATATCTCCTACATATCAATACATACCAAGATAAAACACTCTAAACATGAAAGCCCGGGGGCCGCTGAACAGTTTGATGCCCAATATGCATAGGTACACCTAAGTATGTGGCGTATAGGGGCCCCTGAACAAAGACACCCCATTACAAGTAATCAGTTCTGTAATTCCAGATACTGCAAAATTAGCACATTTACAGCATTTTTCAAGGGGCAAAAGTACAAAAATGTTTGTTCACCCCAGAAAACTATACATTTTTGGAAAGTACGCATTCTAACGAATCTAAAATGGGTATGCACATCTTTCTACTCCGAAGTACCAAGCCGCAAAGCTTTCCGACATTTGGCAATTTTTATGACATTTCCGAAAATCGCCTAAATACTCCAACTCTGAAGCATTGTATCTCCCACATATCAATACATACCAGGATAAAACACACTAAATCCGAAAACTCAGGGGCCGCTGAACAGTTTGATGCCCAATATGCATAGGTGCACCTAAGTATGTGGCGTATAGGGGCCCCTGAACAAAGACACCCCATATGAGTTATCAGTTCTGTAATTCCAAATACTGCAAAATAAGCACATTTACAGCATTTTTCAAGGGGCAAAAGTACAAAAATGCATGTTCACCCCAGAAGACCATATCTTTTTGGAAAGTACACATTCTGACGAATCTAAAATGGGTATGCACGTCTTTCTATGCCAAAGTACCAAGCCGCAAAGCTTTCCTACATTTGGAAATTTTTTTGACATTTCCGAAAATCACCTCAATACTCCAACTCTGTAGCATCGTATCTCCCACATATCATCACATACCAAGATAAAACACCCTAAATATGAAAGCCTGGGATCCGCTGAATAGCTTGATGCCCAGCATGCATAGGTACACCTAAGTATGTGGCGTATAGGGACCCCAGAATGAAGACACCCCAAACGAGTTCTGTTCTGTAATGCCAAATACTGGAAAATCAACACATTTACAGCATTTTTCAAGGGGCAAAAGTAAAAAAAATGTATGTTCACCCCAGAAAACCATATATTTTTGGAAAGTACACATTCCCGTGAATCTAAGATGGGTATGCATGTCTTTCTACTCCAAAGTACCAAGCCGCAAATTTGGCAATTTTTTTGACATTTCTGAAAATCACCTCAATACTCCAAATCTGAAGCATCGTATCTCCTACATATCAATACATACCAAAATAAAACACCCTAAATCTGAAAGCGCAGGGTCCGCTGAACATTTTGATGCCCAATATGCATAGGTACACCTAAGTATGTGGTGTATAGTGCCCCCAGGATGAAGACAGTTCTGTAATTCTAGATACTGTAAAATCAGCACATTTACAGCATTTTTTCTATGGGCAAAAGTACAAAAATGTATGTTCACCCAGAAAACCATATATTTTTGGAAAGTACACATTCTGACGAATCTAAAATGGGTATGCATGTCTTTCTACTCCAAAATACCAAGCCGCAAAACTTTCCTAAATTTGGAAATTTTTATGACATTTCCGAAAATCACCTCAATACTCCAAATCTGAAGCATCGTATCGCACACATAACATTACATACCAAGATAAAACACACTAAATCTGAAAGACCGGGGTCCACTGAACAGTTTGATGCCCAATATGCATAGGTACACCTAAGTATGTGGCGTATAGGGGCCCCAGAACGAAGACACCCCATATCAGTTCTATAATTCCAGATACTGCAAAATCAGCACATTTATAGCATTTTTCAAGGGGTAAAAGTACAGAAATGTATGTTCACCCCAGAAAACCATATATTTTTGGAAAGTACACATTCTGACGAATCCAAAATAGGTAATTGTGTCTTTCTACTCAAAACTACCATAATGCAAAGCAATGCTAAAGGTAGCGGTTTTTATGATATTTCTGAAAATTGTCTAAAAATATTGCAATTGGCAGCGTTTATCTCACCTAATTTCATACATAAAATTGTAAAACACCCTAAATATTGACGCCAAGGGTCTACTGAACAGTTTGATGCCCAATATGCATAGATATTCCAAAGTATCTGGCATGTGAGGACCCCAAAGAAAATTAGTGTATTTGAATTTTCTCTGCGTTTTTTTCGCTTTCTGTGAAAATAGACCAATGACTGTGTATTGCGCCACAAGACCCCCTAACAGCACAAATACCCCCAAAACCATATATTTTTGGAAAGTACACATTCTGCCGAATCCAAAATAGGTAATTATGTCTTTCTACGCCAAACTACCATACTGCAAAGCAATGCTAAAGGAAACGATTTTTGACATTTCTGAAAATTATCTAAAAATATTGCAATTGGCCGCATTTATCTCACCCAATTTCTTGCATACAATTGTAAAACACCCTAAATATTGACGCCAAGGGTCTACTGAACAGTTTTATGCCCAATATGCATAGATATACCAAAGCATCTGGCATGTGCGGACCCCCAAAACAATTTGTGTATTTGATTTTTTTCTGTTGTCTTTTCGCCTTCTGTGAAAATAGACCAGTGACTGCATATTGAGCCACAAGACCCCCTAACAGCACAAATACCCCCCAAAACCATATATTTTTGGAAAGTACACATTCTGCCGAATCTAACATAGGTAATTATGTCTTTCTACGCCAAACTACCATACTGCAAAGCAACGCTAAAGGCAGCAGTTTTTATGAAATTTCTGAAAATTGTCTAAAAATATTGCAATTGGCCACATTTATCTCACCTAATTTCATACATACAATTGTAAAACACCCTAAATATTGACACCAAGGGTCTACTGAACAGTTTGATGCCTAATATGCATAGATATACCAAAGTATCTGGCATGTGCAGACCCCAAAACAAATGAATGTATTTGAATTTTCTCTGCTATCTTTTCGCCTTCTGTGAAAATAGACCAGTGACTGTGTATTGCGCCACAAGACCCCCTAACAGCACAAATACCCCCAAAACCATATATTTTTGGAAAGTACACATTCTGCCGAATCCAAAATAGGTAATTATGTCTTTCTATGCCAAGCTACCATACTGCAAAGCAATGCTAAAGGAAACGATTTTTGACATTTCTGAAAATTATCTAAAAATATTGCAATTGGCCGCATTTATCTCACCCAATTTCTTGCATACAATTGTAAAACACCCTAAATATTGACGCCAAGGGTCTACTGAACAGTTTGATGCCCAATATGCATAGATATACCAAAGCATCTGGCATGTGCGGACCCCCAAAACAATTTGTGTATTTGATTTTTTTCTGTTGTCTTTTCGCCTTCTGTGAAAATAGACCAGTGCCTGCGTATTGAGCCACAAGACCCCTTAACAGCACAAATACCCCCCAAAATCATATATTTTTGGAAAGTACACATTCTGCCGAATCCAACATAGGTAATTATGTCTTTCTACGCCAAACTACCATACTGCAAAGCAACGCTAAAGGCAGCAGTTTTTATGAAATTTCTGAAAATTGTCTAAAAATATTGCAATTGGCCACATTTATCTCACCTAATTTCATACATACAATTGTAAAACACCCTAAATATTGACACCAAGGGTCTACTGAACAGTTTGATGCCCAATATGCATAGATATACCAAAGTATCTGGCATGTGCGGACCCCAAAACAAATAAATGTATTTGAATTTTCTCTGCTGTCTTTTCGCCTTCTGTGAAAATAGACAAGTGACTGTGTATTGCGCCACAAGACCCCCTAACAGCACAAATACCCCCCAAAACCATATATTTTTGGAAAGTACACATTCTGCCGAATCCAACATAGGTAATTATGTCTTTCTACGCCAAACTACCATACTGCAAAGCAATGCTAAAGGAAACGATTTTTGACATTTCTGAAAATTATCTAAAAATATTGCAATTGGCCGCATTTATCTCACCCAATTTCTTGCATACAATTGTAAAACACCCTAAATATTGACGCCAAGGGTATACTGAACAGTTTGATGCCCAATATGCATAGATATACCAAAGCATCTGGCATGTGTGGACCCCCAAAACAATTTGTGTATTTGATTTTTTTCTGTTGTCTTTTCGCCTTCTGTGAAAATAGACCAGTGACTGCGTATTGAGCCACAAGACCCCCTAACAGCACAAATACCCCCCAAAACCATATATTTTTGGAAAGTACACATTCTGCCGAATCCAACATAGGTAATTATGTCTTTCTACGCCAAACTACCATACTGCAAAGCAACGCTAAAGGCAGCGATTTTTGACATTTCTGAAAATGATCTAAAAATATTGCAGTTGGTCACATTTATCTCACCCAATTTCTTACATACAATTGTAAAACACCCTAAATATCGACGCCAAGAGTCTACGGAACAGTTTGATGCCCAATATGCATAGATATACCAAAGCCATGTGCGGACCCCAAATAAAAATAGTGCATATGAATTTTCGCCACTGCCGATTCACCTTCTGTGAAAATAGACCCTGGACTGAATATTATGTGCCCAAGACCCTCTAACAGCAGAAAGACCCCCCAAAACCATATATTTTTGTAAAATACACATTGTGGCAAATTCAAAATTGCTAAAAATTTGTTTGTACTCCAATTGATCAACGTACAAGTGACGCTAGAAAAAACAACAATGCAAATAACAATGCAAGCATAAAATCATACAAAATAAAAAACAATTAGGCAAATCAATGTCATAACAAAATAACTGATCCGACAGCGTGGCTAGCGGTCAGAATGCTTGATCCAATAGTCACGCTGTGAAATAAACAGTTTTTAGCGAAATAACAAGTGGAAAACTGATAAAATGAATAACTAAAAAAAAAAAAAAAAATTTTAAAAAATTTAAAAAAATATATACGTGTGTGTACAGCTCTAAAAAGTGTGTAAATGTGTCTATTTGTATGCAAGTGTGTAGATATATGTGCAAAAGTATGTAAGTGTACAAAAGACCAAAAAAATCCAGAAAAGCAAAAAAAAAAAAAAAACACCTACCTTTTGTTACATGTGTAGTGTGTGTGTGTACATACATGTGAGTGTGTAAATCAGTAAAGAAACGCCACTTACCGTTTCTGTGGCTGGGGGGAGTCCTTGGCAGCGTTGGAGGGCCCAGGATCGCTCACAGGAAGTGAGTGGGCGGCGCTGGATCGTGTCCCACGAGGTCTGCGACTTGCCATGCGACTCTGCATTAGGTAAGTCGGGCCCTGCGACGATCGCGTCGCAGGACCGATGTAGGAACCCCCTTAGCTCGTTGCCTAAGGGGTTTGGGACGCCGCAGACTCGCCAGCACGGCGGTTAAACCCGCCAGTGCAGCGAGGGACCCTGAACTGCGCAGCACGTAGGTACTACGTGCTTGGCAGTCAGAGCATTTTCATGGCAGAACGTAGTACCTACGTGCTTGGCAGGGAAAAGGTTAAATTAAGGTCTGCTTATTGCATCCTGCTATTTACTTTTCAATTGATTGCAAGGCATTTGTACAGTTGACTTAGACTTGTTAGATAGTACAGGTATGGAACCGGTTTTCCAGAATGCTCAGACCTGGGGTTTTCCGGCTAACTGATCTTTCTATTATTTGGATCATCATACCTTGAGTCTACTAAAAAAATCTTTATACATTTAATGAACCCAATAGTCTGGTTTTGCTTCCAATAAGGATTAATTATATATTGGATTAAGTACAAGGTACTGTTAAATTACTTATAGACAAATACAAGAGTCCTCTGCACTCAATCCATTATCAATATATTTAAGACAGAGGCATTTTGTGCATACTGCTACTACTGAAAAATGCCTTACCCTTTAAACAAAACAGGGATTGTTTGTCCATATATTGCAATATATTTAAGCTGGCCAACTACGTCAAAGTCATCCCATATCTGGCCAGTCCTATGCTTAATTTTCATCTGATTCATTAAGAATTCTATTGCTTCATTATACATTTTACAAAGGGACTAGGTTTTACCTGTTATAGTCAGGTTATCCTACTGGTGTCTAATAAAAGGGCAGACAAGTTTGGGAGTTTTACATTGAAAGCAGCTACTAAGTTGCAGGTAAAACTTAGTCCCTTTGTAAAATTTCCCAAATATTCCGTATAATAGATACTACACCTGTACAGACCTGTTATGACTCTACATCTCGGAGTCTGTCTATAGTTTGAGTATAGCCTAATGGTTAGTTATACGATACCCTTGCAGAGCATACACTATGAACACCTGCTTATGTCTGAGTATTCCAACAACGAGAACACTATAGTTAAAACTTGGGTACCTCAATAGAAGAGTTTCCAATAAAATGAACACAGCTGTAGTTAGAAAATGAAAGGAACATTTTGAACCCCTTGAGAATAGGTTTTGTCCAGGCCTGCTCATATTCTAATCAGCTCACTGCTGCCCTGCTCCCAGTTATATGACTCAAAGCCCCAAGTGGGCCACAAAGTTTAGCAAGGAATGCTGGGATACCATGCTTGTGTGTACAAATATGGGGAGGAGAGAAATAGTTTCTCTGGCCTGTCTTACATGTAACAACATAAAAAAATCAACTGAACTTTGCTATTAACAGTAGACTCAGATGTTTTCACCATTCTAAAACACTACCATAACATTCCCATCATTGCACAAAAAATGCTCAAATAACATTCCATCTCTTATCTTTTTGTACTGACACCAAAATATTTTAAGAACTTAAAAATAACATCATAGCTGAAAGACTAGGCTAATACTTTGAGACAAATATTTTTTTAAAAAAATCTATGAACAGGCTGGGATTCTGCCTCAACTCTATTAATCTAAACTTGGCTTTTCTTTCAGAAAGCTGAGGTGTAGTTCTTAGTCAAGGTGCCGCTAAGTGACTATTTTCTGTTTTAATCCTTCAGCACATGCTTGGAGTGAAAAGACCAGTCACAGACTGTCGCCAGTAAATATCTGCATTTTATAAACATTTTTATTTTATTTTTTTAACGAAATATTTTTATTGATATACATATATCAAACAACCTTAGAACATTAGTTAGTTTGACATTCGTGCAATAAGGTTACAAAGTAAAACGTTGACATATAACTACAGTATCCACTATAAACATTGAATTTGTTATACAATGCATTAGAAAATACCCACAGCAATATCCTGTACCCAAAAAGGAGAAAAGAAAAGAGATCTTCTTACAGTATACATTGTTAGCACTAGAAAATTTATCAGCTTCATGTTGTCATATGATTATCCCTATTACTTTTTTGGTTAAGCCATAGCAACCATTGTGAAGGATTACCAACTGATTTTGAGACGTACTTATAAAACCTCTGTTCCATTATTATTTGATTGTTAACCCTCTCTATTACCTCGTAAATTGAAGGTGGCATAGAAGATTTCCAATTCCTAGCTATAGCGAATCTGGCTGCTGTTAAAACATGAGATAATATTGCTGCTTTATCTGGGGGTAGCTGATGAATATCCACATTTAAAAGTGCTAAGGCTGGAGAGATAGGGTCTGTAAAACCTTTTGTAATAGAACATTTACTTCCTGCAAAAGATCTTTATAATTTTCCTCCACTAAATTTGAAATCGGGAAAGTAAGTTTGATCCCCAAATAAGGAATCGATTTTGTATTCCATTTAAATGAAAATTTTCTTATTAATTTAGCAGTAGTCTGCTCGTCTATTCCCAAATTGAGTATCACACATTTACTTTCGTTGATTTTATAATACCAAATCAATACAAAATTTTCTATTGTTTGTTGTATAGCCAGTAATGAAGTCGTCGGGTTAGAAATCACTAATAAAACATCATCAGCAAATAGACTGATTTTATGATAAGTATCCCCCACCTTTATCCCAGTAATATCTACATTTTCTCTGATCGCCGTTGCCAAAGGTTCCATCACCAAGGCAAAAATTAAAGGTGAGAGAGGACACCCCTGGCGTGTCCCGTTAGTTATTGGAAATGTCTCAGATAGGAACCCTGAAGCCAGTACTCTTGCCGAAGGACATGAGTAAAGAGCCATAATGGAATCAAAAATTTGGTCCTGAAATCCAAATGTTTTCAAAAGACTTCGTAAATACCCCCAGTGAACCCTATCAAAAGCCTTCTCTGCATCCAATGATAGGAGCAGAGAAGGTTCTGCTTTTTTCTCCACTACTTCTATCAAATTTATCAATCTCCGAGTTCCATCTGAAGCTTGTCTCCCTCTGATAAAGCCTACCTGGTCACTATGTACCAACAATGGAAGTATATCGGTTAATCTAGTCGCCAGAATTTTTGCAAATAATTTTGTATCCGAGTTAAGTAAAGAGATAGGTCTAAAATTAGCTGGTCTATCAGGATCTTTTCCAGGTTTAGGGAGAGTGATTATAGTAGCTTGTAGAAACTCTTTAGGGAATGTTTCTGTGAGATGGCACAGTTAAATACTTTAGATACATATGGGGTAAGCATGGTATCAAATTTGGTATAGTATTCATTGATCAATCCGTCCGGGCCTGGGGATTTGTGTGCTTTCAAAGAGTGTATAGCCGACAATACTTCTTTATCACTAATAGGACTATTTAATACTTGAAGTTGGTCTGGAGTTATCTTAGGAATTGTGAGCTTTGCAAAAAAACTATCTATAGTATCTTGAGAGGGTTGCGGAGTAGAAATATCAGCATTAAGATTATATAATTTCGAGTAGTATTCGGCAAATATATCTGCTATTATTTTCGGGTTTTGCTATTTAACATTATGTTTATTAATTAAATAAGGGATTCTCTGTTTTGCTTGATAGGTTTTAACACGTTTAGCCAATAAGGCCGAAGCCCTATCTCCCTGGTAATAATAATTTAACCTCATTTTATTATATACAATAGATTGCTTATATGCATATAATTCCTGAAGCTCAGTCTGCACATCTTTTTACTAATGGTATGAGAGGGATTTAACTTATTACTATATTCCAATTGGTAAAGCTGGTTCAATAAATTTAGTTGTTTAAGAGCTTTTTCCTTTCGAATACGTGCATTTAGTTGTATTGCTATACCCCTCATGTAAGCTTTATGTGCCATCCAAAGAGTCAAATGGGACGTGTCATTCATGTCATTAAATTGAAAATATTCCTCTAAATTTGTTTTAAGAGATGTAAAGTATTGATCATGATTTAACCAATATGAGTTTAACCGCCATAGTCCTGATTCTTTATAATTATATGTCTCTTGAACTTCTAAAAAAACAGGAGCATGGTCTGACCAGGTAATATGACCTATACTTGATTTCTGAATTCTTTGTAATATCCATTTATCAGTTAGGATCAAATCAATTCTAGAATACATATTATGAACCGGTGAAAAGAAAGTAAAATCTTTTTCCCCTTGATGGAGACATCTCCAACTATCAAAAAGCTCCTCCCTATGTAACAAATGTGCCAATTTGGTGTTATTACGTTGCCTATTAGGAGAGCAATCCAAAAGAGGATTGACTGTTTTATTGAAATCTCCACATACCAACAAAGACCCCTTTTGTTCTGATTTAACCTTCTGTAACAATTTTTCTAGAAAAGGGATTTGATTTACATTTGGACCATACACGTTTACTATTGTATAAAATGAATTATTAATATGACATAACAAAATAATATATCTACCCTGTTTATCCAAGATTACTTTATCCTGTGTGAATGAAACCATATTTTTAATTGCTATCAGTACCCCACATTTTTTCGCTTCTAGCGAAGCTAAGAAAATTGTTGGAAATTTTTTATGAGAACACTTGGGAGTTTTTTTCCTGTGAAAGTGAGTCTCCTGAATGCATGCAATATCCGCCTGAGAGGCTAGAATTTCGTTCCACATTAATGACCTTTTTACCGGACTATTTAACCCTTTCACATTAAGGGACATAACTTTAAGTACCATCGTAATATAATAAATAGTAGCTCATACAAATCTCTTTCAGAAATGGATATTGCATCAAAATAACTTGAGATCTTGCAATCCAACAGGTACTATATTGAGTACCTAATTCTATGACATACCTTAACAATGTTGTAAGTACGGACACTAACATTGGACTTATTGCACATGCAGAATTAAAAGTAGGTAATTTCAATTGAAGTAACCAAAGCAACCAAAAACATAAAAATCTTAGAACCCATATAAAGCGGAAAAAAAAAGTATTCCACTTATTCAATTGAACTGTAATAAACTCTACTACTGTAGAGCACTCAAAGCATGAAAAATTAACATAGTAACAAATTGTACTCTGAAAGCCAGAAATAAGGAGGGTGACCATAAGTAGAGAAATTAAAATAAAGAAGAGAAACAGCATATTAAAAGAAAAAAAAAGGGATATATATCAGGGAGTTCTCCAGGAGAAAATGAAAAAAAGGACTTTAAATACTAGGCCTTCGAAAAATATTGGTACATAGAGCAAGTCAGGTAGTTGGACCCATTTTTCTTTGTGGCGTTGTAGACCAGCCTGTATCCACTTATCTGCGCCTTTTCGCAGGAGTTGCGCATGGGGATTCGGTAGTGTCAACCATATTCCATGAGTATAAAAGATTGAATGCTTCTTCCACCGTAAAAACAGTGTGCTGCGATCCATTCCGCAAAATAATCAGTTTTACTGGAAATCCCCATTTGTATTTCACATTGGCATTACGTAAAGCTTTAGTAATGGAGGCAAATTCTCTCCGTTTGGCCAGTGTAGCAGGAGAAAGATCTGTAAATAATAGGATGTCTTTATAAGGTTCAGGCAATTGAGGGTTAGCTTTAGAAAACATCATTAGAGCTTCTTTTACATGGAAAAAGTGAATTCGCACAATTATATCTCTAGGCAGAGAAGCAGCTAAACCCTTTGGTTTAGGTATTCTGTGGATTCTATCCACAATAAGATCCTGTTCTTTAGCGTTAGGTAAGCAGGCCTTCAAAAGCCCTTGAAAATAATCAGGAAGTTGTTCTGCATTTACTTCTTCCGATACCCCTCTTAGCCTGAGATTATTACGCCTAGATCTGTCTTCCAAATCAGCTACTTTGGCTTTAAGCATTGAAACCTCCTCTTCTAAAACTTCATTTGCGTCGATTAAATCATTATGGGCTTTAGCAAAGTCCCCCATATTTGATTCTATGTGTGCAGTGCGATCGCCTAGTTGCGACAATTCCAATTTAAACTCCGTCATAAGTTGTTTTAACTCACCCAGCATGGCTCCTTTTAGCGCTTGAAGGAGTTGTTTCATACGCTGTTCAGTGACCGGGGAGTCGGAAGATGATGCGTCTTCCATATTCAGCATGTCTGGATTCTCTGGCCCTGTCTCCGAGATGTGAAGAGCTCCTGCAGGAAGCAACGTCGGAGTTGAACAGCCGCCATTTTGGAAAGACCGCGATCTGTTCTCCACTGCGGGAAAAAATTCTGTAAGCTTCCTCGGGCTCCCCTTTTTCTTTGTTCTGCCCATCTTTCAAATCCTTGAAGCTGCCAGTTATTTGGGCAGATAAATAAGCAACAGCCCTTCTATTAAGCCGCTTTATTTCACCTGGAGGTCAGGAGCTCCCGGAACACGCGTCCACTCTCTACAGCATACAGGCTACGCCCCTCTAAACATTTTTATTTTAAGAGTTTGAGACATCCTACTACTTTATATTGCATAAACACATTTCAGCAGAGAAAAGAACCTTAAAAGCAGCCAGCTGTCACACAGTCCTCCTTCTTTGTGCTAGATAAGTATTTGGAACAATTAGGCTCTACAATAGTTAAGGCAGGTAAACCTTGATAAGCCAAGCCATCATCAGCCTTGTAAAAGGAGAAACAGAAAACAATGCTCTTAAAATTTCAAATTCCAGCTTAAAAAGAGTTATCTCCCTTACAATTAGACAGGCCTGGGAATGCTTTATCACATCCAGATCTTTATCATTATGCATGTAGAATGCACAGCTTTTCTTTATTATGTCCTGACTCCTGAACCTGACTCTGAATTATAATACATTTCACCATTAATATGCAAAGGCAATTCCAAAAGTTAATGTTCTTATACCCTTAAAAAGGATTATATTACTCAAGTGCATTGTACATAAGTGCAATTTAAGATGCACATGCAAATTATCGTTACCTCTTCCCTTCCCCATAATTCCAGTGTAACTGCAAATGCACACAATTTTTTTTGCATTTTGACACAAATTGGGTGGAAGCTACTAGTGGCATAACTATAAAGGTAGCCTGGGGGAAATGGGGACCAGGACTGTGGGATCACCTTCCTCTACAGCCGACCACTGCAGATTCCCAACCCGCTGCCTGCATGTGCGCTTGATCGGTGGGGAGAGCCGGGGAAGCTGGTTAAGTTGCAGTTGGCACCGGGCCACTTCAAAGATTTTTCGTGCGTGGGGGGGCGGAGTTGTTACTCCATTGGAAGCTACTGTATGGCTAGCATTTTGAGAATGGGGGTTGTGTTACTTTGGAACATGCATTCAAAACAGTGTTTGCATCTGATTCATTTGACACAATGTCTGGTGTGCCTAGTGACCCAACCTGCTGTAAAAGCCTGGAGATTCTAGAGGTCATTTACATCCACAAGCGCAGTTGCACTTTCAATAAATGTATTTGTGTCAAAATGTGCTTCTTGCACTTCCACATTACTCTTGCTGTTTTCTGCCCCCTTCTGATCTAGTGGTTCCCCTTGCCCCCAATATCAATACGTGCAGGATATTTGCACCTAAAGAAGCAGGTGCTGATTTCATTCACTCGGCAAACACCACATATGATGCCGGGACAGATTTCTGTGCAAATGCATCCGATTTGAAATGAAATGTGTAATTTTAACAAATAGGATGCAATTGCATCAATTGCATTGCCATATTAATATGCCCTCTACATTGTCTGTGCATTTTCATAAATTACCCGATTTTATGTTTCCAAGGGGGATGCATCAAAACTGTAAATTTTGTGACAATGTTAAATGTTAAAAATGGGAAAACAGTGTGAATTTCAGGAAAACGTAAAATCCTGGGATGTAAAATCAGGGTTGCTGGTCGTCTTTTCCACTTTATTCATCTTTACTTTGTGACTGTGACAGGATCACTTGAAAAGTCAGGGTCTTGCATGGAGGCTCTCTGTGGCTCTCTCTGTGTGGCTGGCTGCAGGAAGAGATGAAAAGTTAAATCTGGTAATCCCACCATGTCACACATTTGTGTGGTAGTCAGACAGAGGCAAGTGTTGGGAGCTGCTTGTTTTGCCCATAAAGACCCGTTCCATTGTCATTTTTACAGTTTTTAAGTATTTGTCTTCCTCTTCTGCCTCTTTCCAACTTTCCAACAGGAGTCACTCGTCCTGGCAGCCAAACAATTTTTCTTCTGTAACTTTAATGTTACTTATTATTACTTATCGTATATCCAGGCCCTCTTCCAATCTCTGCCTAGTTGCTAGGGTAAATTAGACCCTAGAACCAGATATCTACTGAATAAAAAGTGAAATAATTCAAAAACTGCAAAAAAGTAGACCAGGTGCAAATTGTGTCCGATCTAACTCATGGCACTCTGTTTAAAGTACAACGAAAGCTAAATCTTAAAGGAACAGTAACGTCATTTTTTTTATTTTTTTTTTAAATTTGTTTGTATAGAACTAAAAAAAGACACCAAGACTTTAAAATCGCAAAGTTTCTATTAAAAAATAGCTTACCAAAACTCCGCTTGCGCTCGATTTCTCCTCCGTGTCTTCTATAGGAGATTCGCCCCCAGCTATGCGAATTTGCATATGGGCTATTGGGAAGAATGTCATGTTCTCCCATGCCTAAAGCTGGGGGCCTACCTAGTCCTATGGCGTTGCTACATAGACGATATAATAATCGTCTGGAAGGGCCCCACTGACTTACTGATCGAGTTCGTCACAGGATTAAACAATAATGACTTAAATATAGAGCTATCCCTTACCTATAGTCACAAAGAAATTAATTTTCTAGACTTGACTATTTACCCAATAAATACACAGTTACAATTTAAAACTTATTTCAAGGAAGTGGACGCAAATAACCATGTCCTACCCAGTAGTAATCAACATCCACAATGGATCAAAAGTATTCCATTTAGCCAAATGTGTAGAATCAAAAAGAATTGCAGTGAGGAAGGGGTGCAAAAGAAACAACTGGAAAAATTAAACAATAGGTTCAGAGAAAGAGGATACAATAATAGGATATTAAAAGAATCTCGGGTAAAAGTAGACAAAATAGAGAGGAGTGAGCTATGTATTGATTGAAAGAAAGAAAGACAATAAAGAAACAAAACAGGAAATAGTGTTCTCCACTATATATATATAACCCCTTAGCAGGGGAAATAAGTAGAATTATCAAGAAACATTAGGTGATCTTACAATGTGATATACCTTATACCAACAGTTTGCAGACTCTTGGGGATGCTGAAGCGGTGACTGTGGGAGACAAAATATTTTTATGTGATTTTATTACTGGAATATTGTGAGTGCATTTTTTAATAATTGTTCATTAAAGATGTTTACAATTTTACACTATGTCAGTGAATTTCCATAGTGGGATGAAGCTTTGGAGCCACATGTAAAATCCGCTGCTGATATCTACGCCTCTTTACTGCGCAGTATCCCTTAAACGTTCGTGAGTACCCCTCTATAGAAATCCGCATGAGATAAAGTCTAGGATAGTGGATATTGTATATGCTAATCACATAAAAGTGTGTATACACATTTGGAAAATACTACACCATATTGGCAGAAATCTCTCTCTTTTCTTTTATCCTCTTTCTCTTTTTTCCGTGGATCTGACCTCGTGCTGTGAGCGCTGGTTTTCCTTTGAAACTTTGGATCCTTGCTTTAAGTCTGAGGGAGAACAGACAGACGATATACCGGCAGAGGAAGCGGACAACCAGAACCTTTGATATCCTTTTTACCTTTACTGTTTTGTATAGGAGATAGCCAGGGAGGAGAAACCGAGCGTCGCACAATGGATCGTCGCCCTGTCGGCTTTTCTGAAGAGGAACGCAAGCGGAGTTTCGGTTACATATGGGCTGTTTTTTTTCAATTTATAGAAAACTATTTTTAAAAAAAATAAATAAATTGCCGTTACTGGTCCTTTAAGTAAAGTTTTATTACAAGCCTGGTGTCTAGTAGAAGGAGCTGCGCTCTGATCAGAATGTAGCGTAAGACTCCATTGACATCACTGAATTTCCAAGAAGCTTCCTCCCTGCTGCCCAAGGAAGCCTTGAGCCGCATTGCACCAAATTTGCTTATATTGCGCATGCTTGAGGGGCGCAGCTTTCCTCCCATCTACATATTTCGCTTGCAAATATATCTACTTGAGCGTCATGCAATAGTTTCTTCTTAGTCATTCAGGGAACAGCTACCTGGCAGCATCCATTGTTGGTCAGTGGCAATTTTTGTGCGCAACATGCACAGAGCATTATATATACACTTCGTAATGCAGCCTTTTTAGATTTGCAACCTGTTGGAATAATAATAATTGTTGGATAGTGGAAAACTTATAACACTACTTACTGTGCCCGAGCGATTGTTATGCATGCCGTGCCCTGAGCTTTCCTTTCCTCATTGTAAGTAGTGAGCGCAACATCATATAGGGTCATGAGGACTGTTTGGCACATGAGCATGAGCGAAGAAGAGGAAACGGAAGCCTGTAATCCTTTGCCAAGATGGTGGCCGCTGTTTATTTATCGAGAAATGTACATGATGCACGATTTACTACTTTTATATACACATAGGTAAACTGAAACTATTGTGATTTAAGACATCTAGATGTGAACTTTTGAGAAGGATAGTTCATAACTTTTGCCTTTCCTTCTCCTTTAAGGCAGAGACTGTTGGTCACTGCAAATATCTTTTTTCCTTTTTCTTATTTTTAATATGTAATATTTTTATTGGTTTTCATTATAACAAATAAAAAATAAAAAAATGCAATTAAGTACAAAATGTATTCAGCTGCAAGTTTGTACATGTCTGGTTATTTCTTGTCATTCCTTGTGTAACATTCCCATGTTCGAAAAGCTGTGACTGTGAGCATGTTTGTGGATATCCATGGTTGAAAGTCTAGTGGGTGACATCCTGGTAGGAAACTCTTATTACAGAAGATAGTTCTATATCTAGTGTTGCTTGTGCTCAATTTCATCCTAATGGCTATGGAATCCTATAATTCCAGCGCTTGTTGTGAGGAGGGTAAGAGGTCTCTGGGGGTGTCTCTGTGTGCTTTCTGGATCCAAAATAGATGTGCCAGTTGCATGGGAGATGAGAAGTGATCCTCAATTATTTTCCAAGATTCCTCCTTAGGAGCATGCATGTGGATCATGACCTCTAATCTACTTGCCAGATAGTATCTGTGTATATGTGGAACTCCTAGGCCCCCTAATGTTTTCAGCTTGGTCATAATTGTCGCTTTGATTCTGGGTCTTTTTCCTCCCCAAATAGAATTCGAAATAGCTCTTTGAAGTGAAAGAGCATTTTTTTCAGGAAAAGTTATTGATAAAGTCAGGAAAAGTTATAGGAGTCGGGGCAATAGTGTCATCTTTACAGACGCTATCCAAGAAAGGTGATACAGTAGGTATGTCAGATAGATAGGTCTTTTTTAAGTTTGTCTATCAGTTTGGGGTAATTTGCCTTATATAAAGTGTCATAGGAAGATGTGAGGTTGATTCCCAAGTATTCTAAGTATTCACTTTCCCATTTGTAATTAAAATTGGGCTGGAGTAGTTTAAATTCTGGTTTGGGCATTTTCAGAGGGAGAGCATGCATCTTCGTAGTATTGATTTTGTATCCTGAAATCTTTTGGAATTGGTCCAGGGTATGTAATAGATTAGGTAATGAGGTTTGGGGAGATGTAAGTGTGAGGAGGATGTCACCTGCAAACAAATTGATTTTATGCTCCACATCTCCCACCTGGAAACCTCTGATGTCTGGGTTGGACATAATGGTGTTTGTCAGGGGTTCTAAGGATAATGCAAAAATATGGGGGGGTGTAATAAAAGGGCAGCCTAGTATGGGAGTTTTACTTTGAAAGCAGCTAGTAAGTTGCAGGTAAAACTTAGTCCCTTTGTAAAATGTTTAATGAAGCAATATAATTCTTAATGAATCAGATGAAAATTGAGCGTAGGACTGGCCAGATATGGGATGACTTTGACGTAGTTGGCCATCTTAAATATATTGCAATATATGGACAAACAATCCCTGTTTTGCTTAAAGGGTAAGGCATTTTTCAGTAGCAGTATGCACAAAATGTCTCTGTCTTAAATATATTGATAATGGGTTGAGTGCAGAGGACTCTTGTATTTGTCTATATGTATTTTGTGATCAAAGCCTCAGTGCACCCCCGCCTAATGGTTTTAAAAATTAGTGGTGAGCACAACTTTCCCTTGTTTGTTATAGTTATGCAGGAGCAGTGACCAGCTCCATATTGTAGCTTCCACCCTTCCCAGCTATAGTCAGGTGATCCCACTGGTGTCTAATAAAAGGGCAGCCTAGTATGGGAGTTTTACTTTGAAAGCAGCTAGTAAGTTGCAGGTAAAACTTAGTCCCTTTGTAAAATGTTTAATGAAGCAATATAATTCTTAATGAAGCAGATGAAAATTGAGCGTAGGACTGGCCAGATATGGGATGACTTTGACATAGTTGGCCAGCTTAAATATATTGCAATATATGGACAAACAATCCCTGTTTTTCTTAAAGGGTAAGGCATTTTTCAGTAGCAGTATGCACAAAATGTCTCTGTCTTAAATATATTGATAATGGGTTGAGTGCAGAGGACTCTTGTATTTGTCTATATGTATTTTGTGGTCACAGCCTCAGTGCACCCCTGCCTAATGGTTTTAAAAATTAGTGGTGAGCACAACTTTCCCTTGTTTGGCATCCTTGACGTGTCCCTCCCTTTATCTCAATATTTTCAGATAAAAGACCCCTGCTGAGTACTCTTGCTGAGGGAGTATCATATAGTTGTTTAAGTCCTGTGAGGAATGGTTGCGGTATACTCAGTTTTTGCAGAACTGCAAACATATAGCTCCAGTCTACCCTGTCAAATGCTTTTTGTGAATCTAGGGACAGAAGAAGGGAGGAGGTGAATAGTTTAGGGGCTAAGCTAATCAAATCAATCGCCATGCGGGTGGCATCTGCTGCCTCTCGGCCTCATACAAACCCCACTTGGTCCCTGTGAATTATTTTGGGGAGGAACGCAGTGAGCCTATTAGCCAATATTTTCGCAAACATTTTTATATCAATATTTATTAATGAGATCGGTCTGTAACTATCGCAGTTATGGGGTGTTTTCCTGATTTCAGTATCATTGTTATGGTTGCTAATTGCAAATGTTTTGTTAAGGGTGACCCATTGAAGAGTGATTGAAAGAAGTCTTTCAAGTGTGGGCCTAATAGTTTATCAAATTTCTTGTAATATCTAGCCGTATAGCCATCTGGGCCCGGGGTCTTGGTTGCCTTGAAGATCTTAATCACATTTTCTATTTCCTCCATTTCAATGTGTGCAGCTAGCATGTTTTGTTCCTCCGTGGTGAGTTGGGGGGGGGGGAGTCCATTCAGACAGAAAGCTGGATTCTCTAGCTAGATTAGTTTCTGTGTAAAAATTACTAAACATACTGAGAATTTGTTTTGTATCTCGCATTTCATTCTCTGTGTGGGTTCTAATGGCATGGATGGTTTGCGTGGAGTATATACTGTAGCTCTCAGTTTGCGTGCTAACATTGTGTGGGGCTTATTTGAGTATTCGTATTATTGGTATTTAGTTTTACTGCTTTATCTGAGAGCGTTTGTATTAGCTGTTTTCTTGTGCTTTGTATTTCCCTGCAGTTTTCTGGAGTTGGATTTTGTTTATGTGCTGTTGCCACGTCATGTCGTTTTTGGGATAATTGTTTAATCTGCTCTGCTTTAATTCTTTTTTATTCTGGATGCATGTTTGATCAAGATCCCTCTAATAACTGCTTTATAAGCATCCCACCTGATAGCCAGGGAGGTATCTTCTGGGGTATTATTTTGGAAATATATGTTGGTTATTTCCATACAGATATCCCTGTCTAGCAGTAGGGAGTCGTTCAGTCTCCAGTTACCTCCCCTCTGACCTTATCCCATCTGGTAAAAAGCGTTTCCACCAAGCCATGATCTGACCAAGTGATGTTGTGGATTTTAGCAGAGTGAATGTATTGTAATAATGTGGGTTTGGTGAATATAAAATCTATGCGTGAGTAAGTGGCATTGACGGTGGAGTAGTATGTATAATCTCTGTCTATGGGATGTTTCTCTCTCCATATGTCCACCAGTGCCTCCTCCTTCAAGTGATTGACAAGATACTTTGTGTCTCCGTAGTTCATGCTGGATGACTGTTTGTCTAAAATGTCCCATGATCTATCCACATTGTTATTTATAGTCGTATTAAAGTATCCTCCCACTATGACTCTGCCCTCCGAGATTTCTGAGAGTTTGTTAAATATAAATTCTAAGGAATTTCTGTTTTGAGGTATTAGGGGCATATACTGAGGTAAGCATAGTCAACTGATTCTGGAGGTGTCCAGCTAGAATAATAAAGCAGCCATCAGGGTGTAAATATTTCTGGTTAAGTTGAAATTTCCCTTGTTTTGCGATAAGAATGGCCACCCCTTTAGTTTTTGTGGGTGAGTTTGCTAAGTATACTTGGGGATAGTATTCTGATATGTATTTAGGTGATTAAGTTTTACTGAAATGTGTCTCCTGCAGCAGCAAGACATCCATTTTTAATTTAAAATAATCAGAAAAGGCCATAGTGCGTTTTTGTGGCACATTGAGGCCATTGACATTGTGCGAGCCTACCTTCATATCAAACAAGCACATGACTGAGGGCATACGTGGGTCCATCACGGATGGTTTTTGGAGGAGCTGTATGTCACCGAGGCAATAGGCTGGCAATAAGGAGAAATCAGAATATAAGAATAAATCGGGTAGTAATAGGTGTAAGAAAGAGGAGAAAGGAGAAAAAGAAAGGAGGCAAGTATATAAGAAAAAACAAAACAATACAAATTAAACCGTAGTCTCACAAAGTGAGGGACTAAATCCTAAATCAGTAAGGTTTCTAAAAAAAGAGGGGGGGGTAGCAATTTTGCTCCCGCTAGGATAACCTCTAATAGGGGGCATCACGGATTGGAGATCAAGAAGATCGCCTGTCCGTATCACCCGCCCTGGACATTCTACTTAAATACCCTATATATAGTGATTGGGTTATTTACTCTACTAAGGCTCTGATTGGAGGAATCAACATTTGCTAACTGGTGAACTGAGTTACATAACTTTAACTTTGGCACATGCTATCATATATGCAGTTTTATATGAATATCTAGCTGTGTACTGCTACATATCTAATAAAACAACATCTGTTCTAGGATATGTGAACATAGGAAGGTTTCTCAGGGTCAGGATGACTCAACCTAGGTCTCCATCAGTCCCTGAGTTAAGTTTCTTCTAGATGAACTCAACTACATTTTGCTTCTATAGCTGGTTCCATCGTCAAAAGTTATTGTGTTTGGATCCTAAGGAGTCTATCTAGTGATTCTTATTTTCTGAGTAAACCTTTTAGTCCTGTTCAATTCGTTCTGGAGGTTCTGCTTCCGGAGAAGCCGGAGAAGAATCTCGTAGATAAGAAAATGCATCTTCCATGTCATTGGGGTGTCTGATTGTATACGTCAGACCATTATGCTGATAAGCGAGTTTAAAGGGGAACCCCAATCTGTATGGAATGGCTTTCTGGTGAAGTATTTCTGTTAGTGGTCTGAGATCTTTTCTCTTTTTAGGAGTGGTGGAGGTTAGATCGTATAGTTTCGGAATTATTCCTTTGAGTTCTACGTGGTTTGTTCGAGATGCTTTCAGAATGGACTCTTTGGTCTGAAAATAATGAAAGCGCACTATCACGTCTCTTGGTGGCATGTTAGGTTTGGGTCTAGGCCGTAGTGCCCTGTGCGCTCTATCTAGAAGAAGAAACCTGTCCTCAATTCCAGGAATCAACGCCTTGAAGTATTTAGGTAGGAAAGTGTTCAACTGTACCGTTTCGGGTATATCTCAAAGGCATAAATTATTTCTTCTAGTGCGGTTTTCCAAGTCCTCATGAGCATCCTGAAGGTCTCAAACTTGTGTTTGGAGGTCTTGGATCAAGATGTCCATATTTGATGTTGTTTCTTTTACAAAGTCTTGGTTGGAGAACTCTCTGATCCAAAGCTGTAATTTCTGTTCTGACTTCAGTCAGAGAGTTACGTATTTCAGTTTGAATCTCATATTTGAAGCAGAAAAATAGAGATTTTAGTTAATTTTTATCTTTTTTAGTACATGGGGAATCTAGTTCCTGTTCCGTGGGTAGAGTGGGGTGTTTTGCAGCTTTTGTCGTGGAGTTTCTGCTCTTAAAGAAATCCGACGTACCCTCAGAGGGATTATTTGCTGTTTTTTGTTTCCCGGGATAATGGTGGGGTGGAGGGAGGAGAAAAGACAATCGTGCAGGTTGTGTGGGATTCTTATCCACTTGCTATTGCTATTTGGTGATGGGCGATCAGGTCTTGTGTTTTGGGAATCAAGGTCGACCCCCTTGTTTTAAGTCCACTGTTAACTTGTGTGAAAAGGCACTCTGATATAAGGAGGCTGCTGGAGCGTGGCTTTGCAGTATATCACTATACTTGTAACAGGACAGGCTGTTATGCTTGGACAATTTATTAGCAGTGGAGAGATATTATATAGTGCCACGTATATAGTACTTGTGGACCAGGTATGGATACTGGAGAACTATCACAATGAGCCCTTGTGAGTTGTACTGTGCTGTTCCCTGAGGGAGGGGAACGTCCAGGCCTACTGAGGCAAGCTGTTAATTAGTTCTTTAGAGGTTTTGTACAGGTTACGCTAACAGTGCTGACCAGTATTTCCCAATTATCCCCTTGGCCATGTTCAGATTTGTTTAATCGTGAAAAGTCCCTTCAATTCAGGGCCCATTTGGTTCTCCGGGGAGGGGGCTGTAGTGACACCGTACCTGTCTCACTTTATGTGAGCTGGACAGCCTGATAGCTATCTCGTGGTGTCCGCATTCAGGCCTTTGTTTTGAGTGGCGGGAGGGTCCCGTCGGGTGCACCGTTTGGTCTGGTGGGTATAGCCGGCTGTTCTCTGGAGGATCGTAGGGGATTTAGAGATGTGGTGCCTGGATCTCTGTTGGGCGGATTTCAGCTTGCTCTTAGCGCAGGTATGCTGTGCAACGCTGGACCTGCAGGCTCTGATGTGGTGGCAACTCCCGAGTCTCGGTATGGCCTATTCCCAGCACAGCTATAAAGACTGGCTGTTTCAGGCATTTATCCCCCGGTTAGGCTCGTGGCTGGTTTCGCTTCAGGAGGTGCGCAGGCCGCCAGTGTCTCAGATCATACAGATGGTCGACTCTGTAGCTGTAGGTCGATGCGGGTCACAGGCAAACACTCAGTAAGTGTACCGGAAGGTTTCAGGATATCCCAGGAGTTGTTTTTATAGGGTAGTAATTAAGTAGGCTTATGGCGGGTTCTACTGGAGGAGCTGTGAGTTTAAGCTGCCATCTTCCTCAGCGTCCGGGCCACGCCCCTTTTTTTTCCTTTTTCATGATATTTTAATTATTTGATACAACGTCATACAATTCAGGTATACATTAATAATAAGAATATAAAATGACAAAAATACAAGAATATGCAGAATATATAGATCAATATGAAAAAAGTATCATCTGGTGTAAGCTCAATGCTTTGCTCTTACAGGAATTACACAAAGGACAACAGAATTTGAGAAATCCTCTTACATTTAAGCAATTTCTTAATAAACTAATGAAAAAGCTATACTTACTGCAAACTCTTTACTGTCTTTAAACATATAAACATATTTAGAATTACTTTTTAGCTACTTAGGAATATGCCATGTTCCTCTTTAATTACAGAGATGAACAAAAATGCAGCAACAGGTCTTGGATAACCTTTTTTAAATTCATGCTGGTTCTTGGAGATATAAAATGTAGGTGCCCTAAGCAAGACATGTGTAAAGAGCTGGTAATTTCTATTGAATTTGTTGACTTGTCATATACTGTAGCCTGCCTTATTCTTATTGACTAAATTGGAGTATGATTAAGGCGTACTAGATATCAAGTCTTATATTGGAGATAGCTAAGAGTGATTCCTGCCATGGATGCTTTATACTGAATGTAACAATGTAATCCATTTTTACCAGTCTAACCCCCACGAAGTCTGGCCAGGTGTAGTATTGCATAGCAACTCTGATATTTGCTTTTGAAGGAGCATTAAAGCTTAACTGTAGAAATAATACAGAATATTGGACATTATGTTTTGTGCTTCTGAAGCAGCCCAAGGCCAGCACAGCCCTTTAGCATTAAAAATGTGTGCCTCAGTAGCACATGCTCTGTGCTGCTGTCAGTTATAAAGCTTAGGGACTGAAGCACAGTATACTGAATATATATATATATATATATATATATATATATATATATATATATATATATTCACAATATCGACATAGATTGTGCCTGGGTGCAGTCCTTATTGGAGATTCAATGTAGAGGAGGAAATGAAGATCGCACTCGCAGGTCTTAGAAATGATAAGGATCAATTTATTCAGTGGACAATCGCTGACGTTTCGGCTCAGACAACAGCCTTTCTCAAAGTGAAAAAATGGTGAAACAAACAAAATAAATACCAGATGTGGTGGGAAAACTGATTATATGGCCTACGGCTCGCAGTGGCCAACCATCTCATCGCATATACAGTGACCGGTGAACGATTTTTGCTCATATATTCCACAATGTTTGAGAACAGATCTTCATATTCTCTTTCCATTTGTTGAGTTTTATTTTTTATTTTTTCTTATTTTTATTTTTTATTTTTATTTTCTATTTTTTGATTTTTATTCATCTTTTTTTCATTTTTCCAATGCACCTTATGCTTCACTTTACTTTCTTTCTCTTATCCACAATCCTTATAAGTACCCTCTCAGTACTTTACTTCAGCTGCTTCCCCCTCTTTCTCTCTCTCATCTGGTATTGATTTCGTTTGTTTGCACCATTTTTTCACTTTGAGAAAGGCTGTTGTATCAGCCGAAACATCAGCGATTGTCCACTGAATAAATCGATCCTTATTGTTTCTAAGACCTGCGAGTGCGATCTTCATTTCCTCCTCTACATTGAATCTCCAATAAGGACTGCACCCAGGCACAATCTATGTCGATATCGTGAGTGCCGTTTTTCTCTTCACTGTATTATCCTTTACAGCCTTGGCACCCGTGTGAATTATTACTTCTCCTTCGATTACTTTTACCAACGAATGTACTATCGATATGGCCAGCGCCGATGGCTGGCGTAAATTCGCTAGTGTTACTTCGCACCCTTATGCCAGGCGAATTTTCGCTAGCGACGTAACTACGCAAATTCACTAACTTGCACAGTGTACTGAACGCTACCTTTTACGCTAGACTTCCTTCGCCACCTCAGACCTGGCGAAGCGCAATAGAGTAGATAGGGATTGTTTCAAAAAAAGTCAAAATTTTTTCTAAGTCCCAAAAAACGCTGGTGTGTTTTCTACATGATGGGTGATGGGCTGAAAAAGATCGAAAATATTTTTGGGGCTCCCCTCCTTGACCCCTACATTTCCGGACTCATGGCAACTTACCTAGACAGTGGGCACATGTGTAGGGCAAAATAAAATTTTTATTTGCTGATTTGAAGGTTTTCTAGGCATTTGAAGTGGTGATACGTGTTCCTCCGTTGAAATTTGAATTTCGCGCTGTATGCAAATGAACCATCGCTAGTGAAACTTCGCTTCGCTTGGCGAATTAACGCTAGCGCAACTTTGAAAACCTACCCTACCCCTGTGCGCAACTTTGGATTTTAGTGAATTTGCGGAGCACTGGCGAAAAAACACCTGGCGAAGTGTGGCGAAGTGCAGCGAAGTTGCGCCTGACACAACTTCGCATCTTAGTGAATTTGCCCCATAAACTGAAGACAGCTCAGCACTGCACCCCAAATCTCAGTAACAATGAAAGAGAAGCGCTACGAAACCTAGCAAAAAATTCCAACATTGTAATTAGACCGGCAGACAAAGGAGGTGCAGTTGTGGTACAAGACTATAAAGACTACCGCACTGAGATTATTTGACAACTTTCTGACACAACTGTGTACATACAACTCCCCAATGATCTCACCACAACTTTTAAACGTCAAGTGGATTCAACGATACAGGCTGGGCATAATATAGGCTTCTTGACAGATGATATCAGAGACTATCTAATACAAGATTTCCCCATTTGTCCAATTATATATACATTACTGAAGATCCACAAGGGAGTAACCCCACCGCCAGGTCGTTCCATCATCAGTGCGAGAGATTCCCTACTACAACCTCTAGCCATCTTTGTTGATCACTATCTCCAACCAATTATGCAGAAAACACGGACTTACATCAAAGACTCCAGTAATTTTCTGATTAAATTGCAACAAGCATCACCACTTCCCAAGATGACTAAACTCGCCACGATGGACGTATCTTCATTATACACAGTCATTCCCACAGAGGAGGGGATCGAGACAGTAAGGGACTTTCTCATTGCACATCCTGACCCTAAAAGACCACCAATTGAATTTTTAATACAACTTCTCCGATTATGCCTCACATGCAATTATTTCAAGTTCGAACTTTCATATTATCTGCAGACAAGTGGGACCAGTATGGGTTCAAGTGTGGCTCCGGCATTCGCCATTCTTTATATGGCCAGATATGAAGCTCAATATATCCTATCCAAATACGGACATTCCATCTACAAACTCTACCATCAATGACAACCACATCTCCTTCCTCGACTTGTTCCTTACGCTGACCGACAATGGTATTGGAACCACCACTTTTAGAAAGCCAACTGATCGAAACACACTGTTGCACTTTACCTCATGCCACCCACCACATACCAAAAGAAGTGTTCCATTTTCACAGATGATACGTATGGTCAGAAACAATTCAGAACAAACTCAACTACATGTACAACTCAATGATCTCATTACCAGACTGACACAGAGGGGTTATAAATCAAGGGAACTCCTCGCTAGCAAAGAAAGAGCCTTATTATATACACAGCAGGACCTCCTTCTAAATGCTGTCGACACCAAAAAAGCAACAGATAAAGAGATGCTTACCTTTCTGACTACCTACACTCCGGACCAAAAATCCCTCATCGGCGCCATCCAAGATCACTGGACAGTCCTTGAAAGGGATACGACACTCCCACCCATTTTCAGGAACAAACCTCGCATTGCCTATAGGAGAGGCAGGAGCCTAAGAGACATACTTGTTAAGACTGACCCTAATCATTGTTATTTGAATGTGACCACTTCGACTTGGCTGAACACTGATAAAAAAGGCTGCTTCAAGTGCATGTCATGTACGACTTGCAGCACGATGATGACAGGCTCCACATTCAATCACCCTCATTCTGGCAAACCTATCAACATCAATTACAAAATTACATGCATGTCCAGATTCCTTATTTATTTTATCAAGTGCCCCTGTAGGCTTCTCTATATTGGGAAGACCATAACCACGTTCCGTGAACGTATGGCGAATCATCGATCCGCGCAGTGCTTGAAACAGGGAAGGCTGACACACCGGTTGCTACCCACTTCCTACTATACAGACATACCCTGGCGAGCATGCGTTGTATGCTGATCGATCATATACCCCAACCACCCCACGGTGGCAACAGGGAGAAGAGCCCTGAGCCCTGATGGACTGAATGAACTAATTTCTTACTCTCCATTTATCTTTAAGTAAAGCCCTTAGCAGTATATTTAATTGGAATGTATCTGTCTATTTTGTTCACAGGAATATACTTTGGTCTTGGGGACCGATGGGCACGACTAATGTTCTCGTTGTCTGCACACCATTACATACACCAAGTAGACCTTTGATTCATCTTTTTAATTTACTTTGAATTTCTTTGTTTATTGATCTCACAAATATTTCGTAGCGATTTGATTACATCTGTAAACTAGTAATTACTATAATATTCCCAGCGATTGTCAACTTGGTTATTATACTCTATTAGCCTATACATGTAGCCGCCGTTGCCTTACATTTTAATTTCCCTTAACTATTTCTCCCTTTACTCTTCTGTTGATTCGTAAGCTTACTTGTTATCACGTATATCCCCCTCTATTTTTCGCCTCTTCCTCTTATTTTTCACATGGGACAATGGTACTTTATTTCCATATATATTTTTATTTTAAACCTTAACTGTTCACCTTTCCACTTCTGGTTTAGGTCCCCGCACAGTCTCTCACTTTCACCATTTTTCCGTTCTTTTTATTTTTTTTTTATTTTTCGTTTATTTTCTCCATTATTACCATGGTATAATCTATTTTTGTATATTTTTCGTTTTCATTATTCTTTATGTTTATTTTTTATTTTTTATTTTTATTTTTTATGTTTTATTTTTTGTTTTTTATATTTTTTAATTTTTTCAATTTTTATTTTTACTCCTTAATTACCTAAAGATTTGATTCTCGATTAGCCTTCCTATTGAACCTATATGATTGATAATATCTACTTATTTTTTATTGAATATGATTAGTCCAGACGCAGATTCCTGGGCGCCCTGATGTATATGTATCCTTGTTTGACCATGTTCCCAGTGCTCACCATGGCCGGATCATAATTAGCAACTAAGTGGCAGAGCCACCTAAACACTACCTTGGCCCGACTACCCGCGATGTAGTCACATTTGAGATGCCTTAGGAGATCAAAGGACCAAATGACTTTGTTCCTATCCAGCAACGATGCCTTAATCCATCTCTGAGACAATAATAGCAAAGATTGGATCCAGCAAATAAAACTATGAGTGGAGTCCCCTCTATGAGAGACTCATTATTGATATTTAGACTACACGGCGATCTACTATTAATAATCGAACTTTCATGACACGGTAAGCATATGATCATGAAACACTCTCATGGAACATCTGCAAGCAGTGTCAAGAGTGTTGGAAGTCATGTGTGGACATTAAATGTCCCCAGTAACCAGAGCTGCATTCTCTGCTCTGACTGATCGCCAGTGACATCGACTGCTGAGGCCACAAACACAGAATACCCTCCTCTCGTAGAAACCGTGAACGCCAAAATGATACCAGAGGCGATAAGGATTGATACAATTCTACAGGAGATACTAATTTGACGATTACGTATCGGAAATCTGCCGCCACCTTATCACAGTTGATATGACTGACGATCCGTGGAGACCAAGAACTCTTAAGACCACAAAGGAGGCGATGATGAGTGACACCACTTTACAGGAGGGGACATCGAATAAATGATTTTGTTTTGAAAATCCAATGCCCCACTACCACAGCTACGGCTTGCAGTGGCCAACCATCTCAGCGCATATAAAGTGACCGGTGAGCGATTTTTGCTCATATATTCCACAATGTTTGAGAACAGATCTTCATATTCTCTTTCCATTTGTTGAGTTTTATTTTTTATTTTTTGTTATTTTTATTTTTATTTTTTATTTTTATTTTCTATTTTTTGATTTTTATTCATCTTTTTTTCATTTTTCCAATGGCCCTTATCCTTCACTTTACTTTCTTTCTCTTATCCACAATCATTATAAATACCCTCTCAGTACTTTACTTCAGCTGCTTCCCCCTCTTTCATCTTCACCACATTTCTGACTCTTCTTTATGATTGTAAGGAGACGCATCCACAATCGCATTGACCTGTAGTGTGATACAGCGCCTCTTAGTTCCCCTCCCTCATATGTTACACTTGGTTACAAATTTGATTTGACACAGTGCAATCCAGGGGGATTAGTAAAACTTTGTAAGGGATATTCTGCTTAAAGTAAAATACCCTGATCATAGCAATGGCGGCTATAATTAATAGAGATGGCGCGAACTGTTCGCCGGCGAACTTGTTCGCGTGAACATCGGGTGTTCGCGCTCGCCGGAAGTTCGCGAACGTCGCGCGACGTTCGCCATTTTGGGTTCGCCATTGTTGGCGCTTTTTTTTGCCCTCTCACCCCAGACCAGCAGGTACATGGCAGCCAATCAGGAAGCTCTCCCCTGGACCACTCCCCTTCCCTATAAAAACCGAAGCCCTGCAGCGTTTTTTTCACTCTGCCTGTGTGTGCTGAAGAGATAGTGTAGGGAGAGAGCTGCTGCCTGTTAGTGATTTCAGGGACAGTTGAAAGTTTGCTGGCTAGTAATCGTTTTGATACTGCTCTGTTATTGGAGGGACAGAAGTCTGCAGGGGTTTGAGGGACATTTAAGCTTAGGTAGCTTTGCTGGCTAGTAATCTACCTTCTACTGCAGTGCTCTGTATGTAGCTGCAGTGGGCAGCTGTCCTGCTTCTGATCTCATCTGCTGACTGCTGCAATAACAGTAGTCCTTGTAAGGACTGCTTTTATTTATTTTTTTGTTGTTTTACTACTACTACTACTACTACTACTACTACTACTATAAGAGCCCAGTGCTATTAGTCTAGCAGTGTTGGGGAGTGGGACTGGTGTGCTAATCTGCTGCTCCTAGTAGTTCAGCAGCACCAACTGTAATTTTTTTTTTTCAATATTCATTTTTTTTTTATTTTACTTTTTTTTATTTTACTACCGCTGTAGTAGTGTATAAGTTGACCTTTTAGGCATTATTTGCCCTGTAGGCATTTTTTGCCCAGTGTGTTATTCAACCAACAGCCATCTAGCTGTGTGACCTTGTTCACATTCTGTCTAAATATCCATAATATTACCGTCTCCAGAAAAAACACCGGAGTGACTTTTTTCAAGCAGCCATAATAAATTTTACGTAATCCGTATCCATCGCTGTAGTAGTGTATAAGTTGACCTTTTAGGCATTATTTGCCCTGTAGGCATTTTTTGCCCAGTGTGTTATTCAACCAACAGCCATCTAGCTGTGTGACCTTGTTCACATTCTGTCTAAATATCCATAATATTACCGTCTCCAGAAAAAACACCGGAGTGACTTTTTTCAAGCAGCCATAATAAATTTTACGTAATCCGTATCCATCGCTGTAGTAGTGTATAAGTTGACCTTTTAGGCATTATTTGCCCTGTAGGCATTTTTTGCCCAGTGTGTTATTCAACCAACAGCCATCTAGCTGTGTGACCTTGTTCACATTCTGTCTAAATATCCATAATATTACCGTCTCCAGAAAAAACACCGGAGTGACTTTTTTCAAGCAGCCATAATAAATTTTACGTAATCCGTATCCATCGCTGTAGTAGTGTATAAGTTGACCTTTTAGGCATTATTTGCCCTGTAGGCATTTTTTGCCCAGTGTGTTATTCAACCAACAGCCATCTAGCTGTGTGACCTTGTTCACATTCTGTCTAAATATCCATAATATTACCGTCTCCAGAAAAAACACCGGAGTGACTTTTTTCAAGCAGCCATAATAAATTTTACGTAATCCGTATCCATCGCTGTAGTAGTGTATAAGTTGACCTTTTAGGCATTATTTGCCCTGTAGGCATTTTTTGCCCAGTGTGTTATTCAACCAACAGCCATCTAGCTGTGTGACCTTGTTCACATTCTGTCTAAATATCCATAATATTACCGTCTCCAGAAAAAACACCGGAGTGACTTTTTTCAAGCAGCCATAATAAATTTTACGTAATCCGTATCCATCGCTGTAGTAGTGTATAAGTTGACCTTTTAGGCATTATTTGCCCTGTAGGCATTTTTTGCCCAGTGTGTTATTCAACCAACAGCCATCTAGCTGTGTGACCTTGTTCACATTCTGTCTAAATATCCATAATATTACCGTCTCCAGAAAAAACACCGGAGTGACTTTTTTCAAGCAGCCATAATAAATTTTACGTAATCCGTATCCATCGCTGTAGTAGTGTATAAGTTGACCTTTTAGGCATTATTTGCCCTGTAGGCATTTTTTGCCCAGTGTGTTATTCAACCAACAGCCATCTAGCTGTGTGACCTTGTTCACATTCTGTCTAAATATCCATAATATTACCGTCTCCAGAAAAAACACCGGAGTGACTTTTTTCAAGCAGCCATAATAAATTTTACGTAATCCGTATCCATCGCTGTAGTAGTGTATAAGTTGACCTTTTAGGCATTATTTGCCCTGTAGGCATTTTTTGCCCAGTGTGTTATTCAACCAACAGCCATCTAGCTGTGTGACCTTGTTCACATTCTGTCTAAATATCCATAATATTACCGTCTCCAGAAAAAACACCGGAGTGACTTTTTTCAAGCAGCCATAATAAATTTTACGTAATCCGTATCCATCGCTGTAGTAGTGTATAAGTTGACCTTTTAGGCATTATTTGCCCTGTAGGCATTTTTTGCCCAGTGTGTTATTCAACCAACAGCCATCTAGCTGTGTGACCTTGTTCACATTCTGTCTAAATATCCATAATATTACCGTCTCCAGAAAAAACACCGGAGTGACTTTTTTCAAGCAGCCATAATAAATTTTACGTAATCCGTATCCATCGCTGTAGTAGTGTATAAGTTGACCTTTTAGGCATTATTTGCCCTGTAGGCATTTTTTGCCCAGTGTGTTATTCAACCAACAGCCATCTAGCTGTGTGACCTTGTTCACATTCTGTCTAAATATCCATAATATTACCGTCTCCAGAAAAAACACCGGAGTGACTTTTTTCAAGCAGCCATAATATATTTTACGTAATCCGTATCCACCGCTGTAGTAGTGTATACGTTGATCTTGTGGGCATTATTTGCACAGTGTTTTCTTCAAACCGCCATCTAGCTGTGTGAGCTTGTTCACATTTTGTCTAAATATTGATAATATTATCGTCTCTAGAAAAACCACTTGAGTTACTTTTTTTCAAGCAGCATTCTTATATTTTACGTAATCCGTATCCACCGCTGTGTATACGTTGACCTTGTAGGCATTATTTGCACAGTGTTTTCTTCAAACCGCCATCTAGCTGTGTGTATTATCGTTTCCAGAAAAACCAACTGAGTTTTTGTTGTTGTTGTTTTTTTAAAAATAATGCCAGGCAAAGGCAGGCCGCCACGCAGAGGCCGTGCTAGGGGCCGTGCTGCTATGCAATCCTGTGGCCCTAGCAAATTGCCCAGTTTTAAAAAGCCAATGACCCTGAACTCCCAAAATGCTGAAGAGGTAGTTGACTGGCTTACACAGCACACCCCATCCTCTACCGTTTCTAACTTTACCACAACATCCTCCTCATCCTCCACTGCTATGGCCACCCCACGTAACACTTCCTCCACCACCGGTGCCCCTTCTTCACTGGAGTCAGAGGAGTTATTTTCCCATGAGTTTCTTGAACTGAGTAATGCGCAACCATTATTGGCAGAAGAAGATGAAGGAGATGAGGACGTTACACCAGATTTAATTCTGGCAGAGAACACGACAGAGATGGACATAATGATGAGTGATGAGGAGGAGGTCCCCGCTGCTGCTTCCTTCTGTGATGTGTCAGAAGAAATTGATGCATCTGAGGAGAATGATGATGAGGAGATTGATGTTTTGTGGGTGCCTAGTAGAAGAGAGCAAGAGGAGGGTAGTTCAGATGGAGAGACGGAGAGTCAGAGAGGCAGTAGGAGAATAAGACTTAGAAGAAGCAGGGAGGACAGCCCGCAGGGATCAGTAGGGCAACAACATGTATCGGCACCTGTGTTCAGCCAGCCAACGCACCCGCCATTGCCGCCAATGCCGCCAACTTCTACTGTTACCGCCAGATCGCACACTTCCAAAAAGTCAGCAGTGTGGGATTTTTTTAATGTGTGTGCCTCTGACAAAAGCATTGTAATTTGCAATGAGTGCAGTCAGAAACTGAGCCTTGGTAAGCCCAACAGCCACATAGGTACAACTTCTATGCGAAGGCACATGAGTGGCAAGCACAAAGCACTTTGGGAGCAACACCTCAAAGGCAACAGGCAAACTAAAAGCCACACTCCTTCTGGTCCAGCATCTTACTGCTCTACCTCTGCTGTCCTTGACCCATCTGAACCACCCTCCACTCCGCCTTCCACCTTGACCACCTGTTCCCATTCCCAGTCATCTGCCACCAGCCAAGTTTCTGTGAAGGCCATGTTTGAGCGTAAGAAGCCAATGTCTGACTGTCACCCCCTTGCCCGCGTCTGACAGCTGGCTTGTCTGCACTCTTAGCCCGCCAGCTTTTACCATACCAGCTGGTGGACTCTGAGGCCTTCCGCAAATTTGTAGCAATTGGGACACCGCAGTGGAAGGTACCCAGCCGCAATTTTTTTTCTAAAAAGGGAATACCACACCTGTACCAACATGTGCAGAGCCAAGTTACCGCATCTCTGTCACTTAGTGTTGGGCCAAAGGTCCATATGACTACTGACGCATGGTCCTCCAAGCATGGTCAGGGCAGGTATGTCACCTACACTGCCCACTGGGTGAACTTGGTAATGGCTGGGAATGGGAAGCAGGGAATGGGTAGCTCAACAACAACAACAACAGTGGAGTTGGTGTCACCGCCACGGATTGCACGCGGTTCTGCCACCACCTCTACTCCTCCATCGCTCTCTACCTCGTCTTCTTCCTCTTCTTCTTCTTACTCTGCTGCTGGGTCCTCCTTCTCCTCCTCCACACCTGTGCACCCCCAGCTCCCCCTAGGCTATTCGACGTGCCAGGTACGCCGTTGTCACGCTGTCTTGGGGATGACGTGCCTGGAAAGCAAAAACCATACCGGATCTGTACTCCTGTCATCTCTGCAGTCACAGGCCGATCGGTGGCTGACCCCACACCAACTGCAGATCGGAAAAGTGGTGTGTGACAATGGAAGCAATCTGTTGGCAGCGTTGAGACTGGGAAATTTAACACATGTGCCCTGCATGGCACATGTGTTAAATTTAATAGTCCAACGTTTTGTCTCCAAGTACCCAGGATTCCAGGACGTTCTCACCCAGTCCAGAAAGGTGTCGGCCCATTTCAGACGTTCCTACACAGCCATGGCACGCCTTGCTGACATTCAGCAGTGCTACAACATGCCAGTCAGGCGTTTGATTTCTGACAGCCAGACTCGCTGGAATTCAACGCTCCTTATGTTGGAACGTCTGCTGCAACAACAAAGGGCCGTCAACGAGTACCTTTTTGAACTGGGTGGTAGGACTGGATCTGCAGAGCTGGGGATTTTTTTCCCCCGTTACTGGGTGCTTATGCGCGATGCCTGCAGGCTCATGCGACCTTTTGAAGAGGTGACAAATATGGTCAGTCGCACCGAAGGCACCATCAGCGACCTAATACCCTTCGCTTTCTTCCTGGAGCGTGCCGTGCGACGAGTGACAGATGAGGCTGTAGACCAGCGTGACGAGGAGCTGGAAGCGCACGATTTATGGTCGGAATCACCAGAACGAACCCAGGCACCTGCTGCAACGCAGGGAGAGGTGCCAGAAGTGGAGTCAGAGGAGGAAGGTGGCTTTGTGGAGGAGGAGGAGGAGGACCAACAGGAGCAGGCTTCCCAGGGGGCTAGTGGTGACCTTTTGGGGACCCCTGGTCTTGTACGTGGCTGGGGGGAGGAGACCGTGGATGATGCAGTCCTTGATAATGAGGAAGCGGAGATGGATAGCTCTGCATCCAACCTTGTGAGAATGGGGTCTTTCATGCTGTCATGCCTGTTGAAGGACCCCCGTATCAAGAGGCTTAAGGAGAAGGACCTGTACTGGGTCGCAACGCTACTAGACCCTCGGTACAAGCATAAAGTGGCAGAAATGTTACCAACATACCACAAGTCCGAAAAGATGCGGCATTTACAAACCAGCCTGCAAAACATGTTGTACAATGCTTTTAAGGGTGATGTCACTTCAGGAACTCATCAACATTCCAGGGGCAGAGGTGCCAGTAATCCTGCCACGAGCACACCTGCAAGGACAAAGCCCTTTGGCCGGTCTGTAACATCAGACATGCAAATGTTTTTCTGTCCAAGGCAGCGCCACAACCCTTCTGGATCCACCCTCAAAGAACGCCTCGACCGGCAGGTAGCGGACTACCTGGCATTAACTGCAGATATCGACACTCTGAGGAGCGATGAACCCCTGGACTACTGGGTGCGCAGGCTTGATCTGTGGCCAGAGCTGTCACAATTTGCCATGAACCTCTTGTCTTGCCCAGCCTCAAGTGTGCTCTCAGAAAGGACCTTCAGTGCAGCAGGAGGGATTGTAACTGAGAAGAGAACTCGCCTAGGTCACAAAAGTGTCGATTACCTGACCTTTATTAAAATGAATGAGGGGTGGATCTCGGAGGGTTACTGCACGCCGGAAGACTTGTTCTGACTTCTATGCAGCTGTCCTTCTCTTCAAGCCTCATGACTCCACACACAGCTGTCCTTTAGCGTCCTCCTCCCTCCGCCACCGTTACAAACTAGGGTGCAAACCCTACTGGTTTAATTTTTTCTGGCCTCTGTGCTTCAGTGGCTGCAACCAAAAAAACTGGGCAAACAATGTCTACAAGGTCAACGTATGGCGAAAAATGACTATTTTCAGCATTTATATGGCATATTTTTTCTGGCAACTGTGCTTCAGTGGCTGCGTCCAAAAAAATGCATATTTTCTGCATTTATATGGCATAATTTTTCTGGCCTCTGTGCTTCAGTGGCTGCAACCAAAAAAATGCATATTTTCTGCATTTATATGGCATAATTTTTCTGGCCTCTGTGCTTCAGTGGCTGCAACCAAAAAAATGCATATTTTCTGCATTTATATGGCATAATTTTTCTGGCCTCTGTGCTTCAGTGGCTGCAACCAAAAAAATGCATATTTTGTCCATTTATATGGCATAATTTTTCTAGCCTCTGTGCTTCAGTGGCTGCAACCAAAAAAATGCATATTTTCTCCATTTATATGGCATAATTTTTCTGGCCTCTGTGCTTCAGTGGCTGCAACCAAAAAAATTTATATTTTCAGCATTTATATGGCATAATTTTTCTGTCAACTGTGCTTCAGTAGCTGCGACCAAAAAAATGCATATTTTCTGCATTTATATGGCATAATTTTTCTGGCCTCTGTGCTTCAGTGGCTGCAACCAAAAAAATTTATATTTTCAGCATTTATATGGCATAATTTTTCTGGCAACTGTGCTTCAGTGGCTGCGACCAAAAAAATGACTATTTTCAGCATTTATATGGCATATTTTTTCTGGCCTCTGTGCTTCAGTGGCTGCGGCCAAAAAAACTGGGCAAACAATGCCTACAAGGTCAACGACGTTGACCTTGTAGGCATTGTTTGCCCAGTTTTTTTGGCCGCAGCCAATGAAGCACAGAGGCCAGAAAAAATATGCCACATAAATGCTGAAAATAGTAATTTTTTGCCATACGTTGACTCAACGTATATGGCAAAAAATGACTATTTTCAGCATTTATATGGCATATTTTTTCTGGCAACTGTGCTTCAGTGGCTGCAACCAAAAAAACTGGGCAAACAATGTCTACAAGGTCAACGTATGGCGAAAAATTACTATTTTCAGCATTTATATGGCATATTTTTTCTGGCAACTGTGCTTCAGTGGCTGCGTCCAAAAAAACTGGGCAAACAATGTCTACAAGGTCAACGTATGGCGAAAAATGACTATTTTCAGCATTTATATGGCATATTTTTTCTGGCAACTGTGCTTCAGTGGCTGCGTCCAAAAAAACTGGGCAAACAATGCCTACAAGGTCAATGTATGGCAGTTGTTTAAAGAGAACAGTAGATTACTAGCCAGCAAAGCTACCTAAGCTAAAATGTCCCTCAAATCCCTGCAGACTTCTGTCCCTCCAATACAGAGCAGTATCAAGCAGATTACTAGCCAGCAAACTTACTATCATCTGTCCCTGAAATCACTAACAGCTCTCCCCCTACACTATCTCTTCCAAGCACACACAGGCAGATTTTTCAGATAAATTTTTGCCCTTGATCCCCCTCTGGCATGCCACTGTCCAGGTCGTTGCACCCTTTAAACAACTTTAAAATCATTTTTCTGGCCAGAAATGTCTTTTTTAGATGTTAAAGTTCGCCTTCCCATTGAAGTCTATGGGGTTCGCGAACCGTTCGCGAACCGCTCGCATTTTTGCGCAAGTTCGCGAATATGTTCGCAAACTTTTTTTCCGACGTTCGCTACATCCCTAATAATTAATATACCTTCTTTTTTATTTTATTTTTCGTATGCTTATGTTTATTAACTATTCTCTTTGCTTTGGTTGAGTTTTAATTGGTCCAGTATTATTCACGTAACAAATTTTGTTTCATATTATGTAATGTGATACTGTTACTTATTATGTCTTTCCCACGTCACTTCCCCCTGCTTTCGGTTGCTTTTTTGTGTTTTCCCACCACATCTGGTATTTATTTCGTTTGTTTGGAAATGCCGGCGCAGCACGTATACTGGTATAAGGTGCCTGGGTGCAGAGCTATATATTAGTATTTACAATGGCTCAAAAGAAGCTAGCACACACAGGACTTATGGAGAAAAAAAGGTTTTTATTTTAACTTTCACTTTGAGAAAGGCTAGGGACCCAGACGAAACGTTAGTTTTTTTTCTGTTAAAATAAAAACCTTTTTTTCTCCATAAGTCCTGTGTGTGCTAGCTTCTTTTGAGCCATTATATATATATATATATATATATACCAATTTGTTGTACAAAAAAACGCACTCCCAGGTCTTTTCAAAGGTGTAAAAAAGAAAATATTTATTTCGACGTTTCGGCTTTTATACTTTCTCAAGAGGCCTTTTGAGAAAGGCTTCAGTATAGAAGCCGAAACGTCGAAATAAATATTTTCTTTTTTACACCTTTGAAAAGACCTGGGAGTGCGGTTTTTTGTACAACAAATTGGTCTACATAATTTTTTGAAGACTGCACCCAGGCAGTTGCTGCTGCAGATATGAGTGCTCCAGTTTTGTGAATATATATATATATATATATATTATAAATGTCACACTATAACGATGAGGCTGAGTAGTAAATAATTATTGCCACGCGACAGTTTAGGAATCAGCACAAATAGCATCAGAATTTAATAATCTGCCCTGTGGCATCAATTTATATGACAGGCTAACCTTACTTTCTGCTTGATGATTCGTGATGACCCCTAATCTCAGCTTCTCAACATCTGCATAAAGCACACTGAGCTTGTGCGTGTTACTGATACTCCTAACAAAATCCAAGATGCAAAACTCTTGTGACATTTTTGATGGCCTGGATCATTTCTACTATAGCGATGCTAAATCTTTTGGCTGGTTCAATAAGTAGTTTAGTATAAAAACTATTGCATATATATATATTTATCAACCCCAGCTTGTCCAAGCTGGGGTGGATATATTGTAGGTTTTAAAACAACCTCTTTAAGAGACACCGTGGGGTTAACCAGCCAGAGGTGGACTGGACTTCCAAGGGGTGTTTAATGGAGGTGAGCAGCAGGTGAAGGGGGTGGAAGTTTTTCACGTATGGTAACTCACTGCTGAGTTGAACAGAAAATGTTGTCTCTCTAAAAGACTGGAAAGTTCATACCTTAAAGACTGGATGTCGAAAATACTGCCATCCAGAATCCAGACTCTCATCAAAGGCTACAGAAGGCGTCTAGAGGCTGTTACATTTGCTAAAGGAGGCTCAACTAAGTACTGATGTAATATCTCTTTTTGGGTGCCCACATTTATGCACCTGTCTAATTTTGTTATGATTCAAATTGCATATTTTCTGTTAATCCAATAAACTTTATGTCACTGCTGAAATACTACTGTTTCCATAAGGCATGTTATATATTAAAAGGAAGTTGCTACTTTGAAAGCTCTGCCAATGATAAACAACTCAGTTTCCCAATAAAGAACTTTGCAGACAAGTTGCTGCCCTGGATTTGTTCCACAACTACTGAATACATTGAACTATTGGGTATTATACACAGAATACCTGTGGAAGAAGCCAACAAAGAAATTCAGTGAGCTTGCTCTGAATATTATATTTCCAATGATAAACAAAACTCCTTTTGATTCTTGGTTGATGTACGTATGTAATGATAGACCATTATCAAACTGTAAATACAAACATGCCGAAGGAGAGGAGGGGAAAACGGTGGTGCTAATCCAATATTGGTAGGCAAAGACCGATCCACTCTGGTCACATGGTGACAAACACAAGTCATTAATCGCACTTTAACAGTCTGCCAGTTTCGTTGGATATCTGTAGACAAGTATAGGTTTAAAACCAATTTTATTCAAAAAATGAAGCTAAAATCATAACATGAACACTTGGATGTTGGCAGGCAGGGGGGAGCATGGCTTGACACGTTTCGTGACTGCTAGTCACTTCCTCAAGAAGCTTGTGCGCCATCTGCCGTATAGTCATATAAATAGCCTAAATGATTAATTCAAATTCCTAAAATAAAGGCTACATTAGACACAGTCACTACTTTGACGTATAGTAATAAAATAAACTGAAACACTCATTACTGAATATTAAATAAATACACAGATGAAACATAATAAACAATATAACAATGCAAACAATATATCCACTGTGTTAGGGCGGCAGTAAGCATTTGGGAGAATGTAATATGAGAGACACAATTATTGTAAAAAATATATATATAGAAATAGCATAATCATGCACTAATGATATTTAAAGTTAATCACAATCGCACAGTATAAACCATATTTACAGAATATGAATACTTCACTGAGGGAGCATAGCGCAGCTAAGAAAAAGGACAGTAATGGACAAAAATGGAATGACCACCTATTCAATCTACAAACATGTTGATCTCCCATTCCCTATTGAGTCCTCCTGGTATAACAGTGCCCAACGTATAAATCCAAAAGGCTTCTCTTTTTTTTAAAAGGGATTTCTCAATATAACCCTTCCTTGCTCCTGAGGTAATGAGGTCAATTACTTGAAAGGAGATAAATAACTTGCCTTGATGTTTCTCTAATAAATGCTTAGCTATTGCGGAACTCGTATCCCCTCTGGAGACACACCTTACATGTTTGGAAATTCGTTTCCACGTCGGTCTAATGGTCTTACCGACATATTGAATATCACATGAGCAAGTGACAAGATAGACCACACACTTGGTACTTCAGTTGGCATAAAACATGATCTTATAGGTACGAGACCCATTCCATGGGGCAAATTCCTTGGAGGGTTTCATAAGGCTACATGCTAGGCATCGTGGTCTCCCACATCTAAAACAACCCTTCACATCTAACCAATTGGACCTTCCAATATTTTTAGGTTCTAGATACAGTCTGGGTGACAATTGTGCACCCAAACTCTTGCCTTTCTTAAAAATGAACCATGGTTGCGTGGGTTGATTCAAAACTGAATCTTGCCTCAAAAAGCTCCAATGTCTCTGTATAATCTTTTAAAGATGAAAAATGTCTTGTGAATATGTGGTAATGATCCGTGGACCTTGTGGACTGGTGGAAAAGGAAGTTGCTTGTGATATGGGTTGTGCTCTACCCCTGGGCCCACCATTACGTTTGGATTTGATCCGAAGTAAATCCTCACGATTAGCACCCACCGCTCTATCATAAGCTTTTTTTTTCCCGGTGTTTGCTATTAACGAGTGTCATTGGATATTGTATATATGATGGATGGCAATGCTAACGGTGCAATGAGTGCAAATCTGAGCAGTTTGGTTTTGAGAGAGAAACAAGCAGCTGATATTTTTTCGGACACAAATGATGACATTTCCTCTTATTTCATTGCCACTGAGGGTCCTTTGGATCTATGCCGACAGCTTGAGTGCAATATGGTTAAGGAAATACGCCTCTGGCGGGATATCTCCACGCTTGAGAACTATATAAAAGTCGGCAGGATACCAAGCGGCCTCCGTATTAAAAAGTTTCCAGCCTTTACTGATATATCACGAGAATTTGTGGATTCGTGGAATGATGTATTGTCTTCCTGTTCTTTCAAACTGATGGAACTCATTATAGATTTTCATTCGAAACAACATAGATTGGTTCAAACCAACATTAAAGATATACAATCTAACTTGATTCAATGGGAGGCAAATGTTGATATAGCGGGGCGTTTGGAGAGTATTACACATCATGTAAACAAATTAGAAACAAAACGCCCCTGGAGCAAGATCATACAAACGTGCACCATTCCACAGAGAACATGTCAAAACCCGGAGTCAAATAGATATCGACGATCCGGGGAAGTGGAGTGGGTTCGGAAGGAGCGAATGGACAGGGAAAACAAAAGACGAGTTTGACCACCAGCCAATCAAAGGGGGCTACCAATGAGAATCAACAGTCCATAAATAATGTTATCAATGTATCTAGATATAAGCTAACCGGTGTGGAACTCAAAGTTTTGAATTTAGGTCTGAATTTTGTCCCTGATAGAGGTATACAGGTGTTTGATACCATTGTGGACATTAACATATTTATCCGAAAACGTACTCTATTGCGGCATTTTGATTCCTTGCCTCGTGACTCTGAGACACATATGGGGTCTTTTGGAGAACATAATACATCCACTTCCCAGGTTGAATATGACTACAGTCCTTCCTCTTGTGGGAACGATAGAACTTTGTCCCATGAACAGGACATTTTTTCCTCTTGTGATTTTGATTTTGATGATATGTGTGCCCTTAATAATTTGCAGGATTTACAAGCAGAAACACTTAGTGAGGGTGATTTATATCATTCAACATACAGGACTGAAAGAAAAGTCCAATCTTTACCCGATAGAAAGTAGGGGCCCTTATATTGAATTGTTTCAGAAATTAGTTACATCGGATTTATGCAGATTAAAACCAACAGGTGTTCACACCAGGATGGGCAGTAATTTGAACATTTAAATAGTCAGGAACGCAAGGCAATACAGGATCTTTCTACAAATAAATCCATAGTGATTAGGAACGCGGACAAGAGGGGTTCAGTTGTTGTGTTGAATACTGAGGATTATCTGTCAAAATCTCTACAGCAATTTAGAGATGTCACCACATATCCAGTCTTATATCGAGACCCTACTAATGAGTTTCATAACAGATTGGTACACTGTTACAAGGAATGTGTATATCTCAATAGATTGAACCCCCGTATTCCAATTTTCTACTGGCTGCCTAAGGTCCACAAAAGTTAGAGGATGTAAGGGGTAGACCAATTGTATCGGGTATTGGCTTTCTCAATGAACCCCTTTCACAATATGTTGATTCCGTATTGTTGCCAATGGTCTTTCTACTACCTAGTTTTTTGAGGGATAGCACAGATTGCATCAATAAAATAGAGAAGGTTCATTGGAAACCAACATATCTGTGGGTAACCCTTGACGTAACAGCTCTATATTCATCAATTGATCATGACAGGGGTATCTCAGCAGTTAGCTTTTGGCTCAAATTTTTCCATCTTTATGGTGAAATACAGAATGAATTTCTTATACAATCTTTGGAATATCTCTTGGGTGCTAATTATTTTATGTTCAATTCCATTTTTTACCTACAAAAGAAGGGTGTCGCTATGAGAGAGTGGTTTGCGCCCTCATATGCGAATCTCTTCATGGGATTATGGGAACGTATGCATATCTATAGTGACAGGAATCCCTTTCGCAAACACTATAAATACTATCGTTATATAGATGATTTAATATTCGTGTGGGATGGAAACTCAAGCACAGTGGAGGATTTTGTAAGTTATTGCAATGCCACCGGCTGGGGCATAAGTTTTACTAGTGAATTGAATTCTGTGACAACTCCCTATTTGGATTTAAAGTTTAGAGGGAGGATAACACCGTATACACTAAGCTTTATTGTAAGCCTATTATTAGGAACACCCTTCTGTACGCTAGCAGTAGTCATCCCAGTCATGTAATACGAGGGATACCTATGGGCCAGTTCCTACGTTTACGACGTATTTGCATCACCTGGGAATCCTTTAATGAAGGAGTTCTGCAATGAACGAGTTCTGCAATAGCTAATCATTTATTAGAGAAACATCAAGGCAAGTTATGTATCTCCTTTCAAGTAATTGACCTAATTACCTCAGGAGCAAGGAAGGGTGATATTGAGAAATCCCTTTTAAAAAGAGAAGCCTTTTGGATTTAGACGTTGGGCACTATTACACCAGGAGGACTCAATAGGGAATGGGAGATCAGCTTGTTTGTAGATTGATTAGGTGGTCATTCAAATTTTGTCCATTATTGTCCTTTTTCTTAGCTGTGCTATGTTCCCTCAGGGAAGTATTCATAGTCTGTAAATATAGTTTATACTGTGCGATTTTGATTAACTTTAAATATCATTAGTGCATGATATTGAGAAATCCCTTTTAAAAAGAGAAGCCTTTTGGATTTAGACATTGGGCACTATTACACCAGGAGGACTCAATAGGGAATGGGAGATCAGCTTGTTTGTAGATTGAATAGGTGGTCATTCCATTTTTGTCCATTATTGTCCTTTTTCTTAGCTGCGCTATGAAATATTCATAGTCTGTAAATATAGTTTATACTGTGCGATTGTGATAAACTTTAAATATCATTAGTGCATGATTATGCTATTTCTATATATATATATTTTGGCTATAAATACTGTGGTGAATATTGAATATTTTATGTTTATTCATATTTCATGCAAATTTTGTGTCTCTCATATTACATTCTCCCAAATGCTTACTGCCGTCCGAACACAGTGGATATATTGTTTGCATTGTTATATTGTTTATTATGTTTCATCTGTGTATTTATTTAATATTCAGTAATGAGTGTTTCAGTTTATTTTATTACTATACGTCAAAGTAGTGACTGTGTCTAATGTAGCCTTTATTTTAGGAATTTGAATTAATCATTTAGGCTATTTATAGGACTATACGGCAGATGGCGCACAAGCTTCTTGAGGAAGTGACTAGCAGTCACGAAACGTGTCAAGCCATGCTCCCCCCTGCCTGCCAACATCCAAGTGTTCATGTTATGATTTTAACTTCATTTTTTTTAATAAAATTGGTTTTAAACCTATACTTACATATATCCAACAGAACAATTTGCGCTGATAAGACTAAAGATCCACATCTCGCAATTTTATATTGTTCCTTAAAATGTTATTGCATTGCAAATTGTGATTGCGCATTGTAATTGCGCATTGCAAATTGTAATTGCGCATTGCAAATTGTGATTGCGCATTGCGAATTTTAATTGCACATTGCGAATTGTAATTGTGCACTCTTAAGAAGTGCTTGAAGGTGTTGTAATATTTTGGAGCAAACTTAACGACTTTTTTAGTGCATTGACTGCACATTGTCGCAAGCTAGCAAGCACATCAGGGTAGTTAGTAGTTAAATACTATCTTTTCATGTTCCTGTCTTGTTTCTGTTGACACTGTGTGATGCAAATACTGACATGAATTTTATGCTTCTTTGACTCTGTAACTTTTATAAATGTGTTATTTAGTTTACAGAGTTTGCTTTGCCATTTCCCAGCTGTGTACAGATAGACTACAGTGTTAATCCAGTTATATTAATTTGCAAGCTCTATTGCCTCATTTAGGATTTGTGCATGTGGCATATTCTTCACCGATTCATAAAGGCCTTTAGGCTGAGCTGGGGTCCAAGTACTGAAGTGTTAAGCACATCCCAATAGTAAGAAGCATGAAGCAGGCATTAACTATAATAATCTCTTGCTGAATGATGCCCATGGCAGCGGTACACCAAGTGGATGCCCACTTTCCACTCATATGCTACTCCTCCAGTACACAGCAAGGCCAGGTACTGTAGCACTGCACAGAAAAAGATAAACATCTTTGCACTCCTTTCTGGTTGTACAGAGTGATATGCCTGTAATTTGGCACCTTTTACTTTCCACCCCAAAGTAATTGGACCTTCTTCTCTTTGACTTAAAAATATTTTTACTTTGATGGAATTACAACTTTAATAAATTATTATTGCTTGTAAGAATAGTTAATGATGGGGCAAAGATCTGTGAGCATGCTACCATTTCCAGCACTGAGGGAGAACAAAGAAATAATGTCCAGGAGCTACATAAGAGGCAAAAGGGACAGAAGAGAAAGATATGGCCATGTCTACACTGGTTCATAGGTTTAATGCTGTGCTATTCTGGGGAAGAACAAAATGTAAATCCAGACAGATTAGATTGTTATAAAGTTGATGCAAGTGTTTGTAAGGGGGCAAAAATGGGGCCAACTGGCACCCTGAGGGTCCTGAAAACAGTGTTAAAGAGACTGCAGTGAGCCAGTGAATGGGAAGCCTATTTGGAGTGTATAATTCATAAATACTACAATATAGATATATATATATATATATATATATATATATATATATATTATTCCAAAGAGACTGTATTGGTAAAGGTAGGCGAACAAAAGAGAGAGTAAGCAGAAAGCTTGTGAGCCCTGGCATCTTCATAAATCTAAGATCCTAAATTACAGTGCTACGCAATATGTTGGCGCTATATAAATACATGTTAATAAAAATAAATTAGTGACAAAAGGTGATCTTAACATAAAGAACTGAAGGTCTGGAAGACAAGGGTCAAAGGGTTTTTGTCAATATTGTCAATTTTATTGATTACCCTAACCACAACAATTAGGTGACAACAGAAGAGGTGCCACTCACCTCAACCTCTCTGGCTTTATTGCAAGTGTATTTTTTTTTGCTACTGGGGTCAAGGATAGTGATGGGCGAATTTGCGCCGTTTCGCTTCGCCGAAAAATTCGCGAATTTTGCGCGAAATTCGCGAAACGGCGAAAAATTCGCGAAACGGCGCCGGCGTCTCGTTTTCAACGCCGGCGCCCGTTTTTTCGACGCCGGCGCCCGTTTTTGACGCGAATTTTCGCGGGAGTTTCGCGAATTTATTCGCTGGCGGCGAATCGCGCAAATTCGCCGCGAATTCGCGCCTGGCGAATAAATTCGCCCATCACTAGTCAAGGACATTAAACCCCATTCCTAGGTATTCAATTACTGAATACAATTGTACTGAGTACAGTTCATAGAAATTAATGGAATATCCTAACCATCTGCCCACATATGTGAATCCTGCATTATAGAAAGAATGAAAGCCGGCATGTCCAGATAATTGCTAGGTTTCAAAATTGTTGATATGGGTGGTATAGTAACACTCAATGGAGGGGGTTAAATGTTGCACCATTTGACTATATATTAGTAATAGGTTTGTGCAGATATTCTCATTCTCTGTGCATTCACTTTAGAAACATATTTTAATATTTTTCCATACTTTCAAATAACAAGCCAACACAAATATTAAAGTTTTCCACATTTTCCTTTAACACATACTTACAGGTACATCTTATGGCTCTAAAGAAAGACATTGAAACTATTTTTATTTAAATATTTGTTTTGGATTGCGTTAGTGGCATACTGCAAATGGAGAGACATTTTTTATAGAGAAAAAAAGAGGCAATTGTTATCCCATCAAAGAAACCTGAGTATAACACTTTATTATAAAGACAGGCAGACTCATTTTATGAAATATACAGACATTGCACCTTTTACTATGCAGTTTATATGAAGGCTAGGCTTATTTCTTAATGAATGAATGATGTGGAAACTTTTCTTAAAGAAATACTGTATATTTCTGGTTTTCTGGTACTTGTCTCTCTTTGTTGCATTTTTGTAAAACTGTACATGTACGGTAGCAAAATTGTTGATACAAAAAGGTATGTTATGCCAAGCTTCATATTTCCTAGGTAGTCAAATACCCAGTGCCAGATGACTTGACGGAACACAATATCCAGTAACTGAATACTAAATCTAGTAGTGATTCCTGCTTTAGCACAATAAAATAAGTGGTTTACTGCACATTTAATATTACATATAAAGGCACAAGGATACAGACTATGTGCTTTTATTTACACAGCACTTCTAATTTCTGTAAATTTTAAAGCAGGTGATACATTATTTTGTTTATAATACACAAGTTTCATTAAGTCGTCTGATATTAGTGATATATAGCACCAATTATAAAGGATTACTAAGCACCAGATACAAGGATGTAGTTTACAAATTATTTATTGGTCCTTTATATTTGTGTCGTGGAAAAAATTGTTATAAAATGGTGCACTCGGACAGCCAGCTTGACCAGTTTATAGACTCCACATTGCCATTGAGGTGCCTGTGCTAAGGGGTAATCTGCTTCCCCAATCAATACAATGGCCATCAAATGCACATCACTTCCCTTTACAACCTAATATTTTTATTGAATAATCACCTAATCAGATAAAAAGGTCACAGACCAACACTATTTATTTTTGAACAGGGAACCTATTTGTAAAAGGCTATTATGAGAAGTCTGCAAATGGTTAGCCAATTGCCAATTCTATGTAACATAATCTGTTTTGTCCAATTAAAGGCCTAAGACAATTTTAAAAGACACCATTTTATTATTTGTATTATTATTATTATTATTATTATTAATAACATGTATTTATATAGTGCCAACATATTGCATAGCACTGTAAAGTAAATGTGATTATGCAACTAAATCACATGAATTATATAAATAGAACATATGGAGTTACATACATCACAATCAATACCGGTACAAAAAGGCCCTATGCATAGGCATACACTCTAAAGGGAAGGGAGTAATACACAAGGTGTGGGAGTGGGCAAGATCGAATTAAGTGGGTGAGAAATGTGATACTGTATGTGGTGTTGCGTTTGGTAGTTAAGCAGAGTGAGGGTAGGCTTCTCGAAAGAAGTTCGTTTTAGGAGATTTCTTGAAAGCAGAAAGGTTGGGAGAAAGTCGGACAGACCGTGGGAGAGAGTTCCAGAGGAGGGGTGCAGCCCTTGCAAAGTCTTGAATGTGAGCATGTGAGGAGGTAATGAGAGAAGAGTTGAGTAGTAGGTCAGTAGAGGAGCATAGTAAGCGATTGGGTGAGTATATAGAGATGAGTTCAGAGATGTAGGGTGGGGCAGAGTTATGAAGTGTTTTGAATGTCAGTGTCATTAATTTGAATTTGATTCTGAAAGGTAACGGAAGCCAGTACAGGGATTGACAGAATGGCGTGGCAGAGGAGGAGCGGTTGCTGAGGTGTATGAGCCTCGCAGCAGTGTTCATTATGGACTGGAGAGGTGACAGTCTCTGGAGGGGAAGGCCAATTAAAAGAGAGTTACAGTAGTCTAGATGTGATATGATGAGAGAGTGAATAAGAATTTTTGCAGCATCTTGGGTGATAAATGATTGTATTTTGGATATGTTCATTAGGTGGAAGTGACATGATTTAATAAGTGACTGGATATGAGGAGTGAATGACAGGGCAGAATCTAGGATAACCCCAAGGCACCGGGCCTGGGGAGAGGGGGTGATAGTGAAATTGTTAGCTATGATGGATACTTCTGGGATGTAATGGTGTTAGTTGGAGGAAAGAGAACCATTTCAGTTTTAGAGAGGTTTAATTTAAGGTAGCATTGCGACATCCAGGTAGAAATAGCGGAGAGTAGTAGTAATAGTTAGGAGTTCTGGGTTGAGATCAGGAGATGAGAGATAGATCTGAGTATAGTCAGCATAGAGGTGGTAGTGGAAACCATATGAGTTGATTAATTTGCCGAGGGAGGAAGTATAGAGGGAGAATATTAATGGTCCCAGGACAGAGCCTCAAGGAACTCCAACAGAAAGAGGAAGGGGAGAAGATGCTACTCCATTGTAGGAGACACTGAAGGAACGATTGGTGATGTAAGAAGAGAACCAGGACAGGGCTGTGTCACGAAGGCCAAGCAAATAGAGGGAGAGAGGGTGATCTACAGTGTCAAATGCGCCTGAAATCTTACTACATTCATAACAGTTTTCTGGGAGACTCAGAATGAAAAAAGCTCTTCTTATATTTTATATTGTCTAGTAAGATCTACATTAAATCATATTTTATTCCATAAAAATTTCAGACAAATACACACAGAGAAGCTTTTTTACTTAACATTCTGAGTATCATCAATCATCACTGGCATTTTACCATCAAGTGTATTAATCACTTTCCTTGTTTAATATAGCCAATCCTTTATTTAAGCAGATTTGTTTTATTTGGACATATTTTATAATTCCTGCAAGGAAAATGGCAAAAAATCAGTATGCTAGACAAATCATTAATGTGCTGGTGGAATATGTAATATGTTTTGTAAAACAGCACTGTAGTTCCTTTTTAGAGTAACAAGGGATTCACTGATATGTTGTAAAAAAAAATCATGTTTTTCTTGATGGAGAATAATATATAATTAAATATATACATATGCCATCCCAAAGTATAGCTCAAAGGGGTAGGAACTTTTACAATCTTCTAAAGGCAGTTAGGCAAGAGAGCTCATGTACAGTATGTCCACAAGTGCACTGGGGTTCCCCCACTTTACCTGCACCACTTTCATTAAAGGTACTTGTGCCAAGATGCACTCTTTGTATTTCTGTACGGTTTCTCTCTGTATCACTCCTTCCTGCCTTCTATTCTAAATCAAGCTGCTATGTCTATTGCAGCATAGCAACTCTGGAGCAACTGCTGCCTCCTGAACAGATGGTAGCTTCAGGGTTCCCTTCGTGGTCAGACACACTTGCTTCTAAAGAATTCAGACATCACTAGTCTGCCAAATAACAAAAATTACGCCAGATGGACACCAAATTTGTGAATTGAAAGAAGTGCACCATTCCCAGCCCAGCTGTGCAACCTCAATGATGCTGAAATTCTGGTGAAAAATTGCTGCATTGTGGGTTATTTTTAACAGCTAAGCTCCTTATTTCCCCAATATGCATCTAACCACCAGTCTAGGATAGAATTATAACACTGAAACTTGATTTATTAATGGGGTTTACTTCTTGCAGAAATGAATATGCCTTGTAAAAACCTTTCAAAAAGAACACAGAACTGCAGCAATTTAGTAAAGTACTCAATTAATATTATTTAAAAAGCACAAGGAAAAGCCTATGGTTGTTTTGCATCATATCTCATATTTAAGCAGGAAGAGATGGAGAGCTGTATCAGAGCTGTACCATCTTCCTCCCTAGAGTTTCCCCAAAGCTGTGTAGCTATCATAGCCTTCCCCTGTTTTTCTGTCTGCGACATCATGCAACCCAGATACAGGCTGGAGAGTCATGCGATTGGCTGGGCTCCCCAGTGCATCCTTGGGAGAGAGGGTGTGCCTGACTTTGGAGCCAAATATACAGGGTCTCCAATAGAGCTTAATAGGGGTGCTATGCTGCATCATCCAGCCAGAACCAGTTTTTAGGAGACTGTCCAAGTGTTCAGAGACCCTCCTGCATCTCTAGAAGTACAGAGGTAGACCCCCTATTGTTCCCTGCCAAGCTGCTAGAGACTCAGGAGGAGAAAGGTGCCGTTGGTTACATTGATCCTGCTGCAGAGCTGCCTGTAATCTCCAGTGTGACTGCCTCTGAGAGCACCCTGGTGAGAGAGCCCCTGGTTTGAGTACATGTCTTGTGCATTTACCTGCTATGTGGGAGAGGCTGCTAAGTTCCAAAGGCAGAGGTACTTTTGGGAAAGGTAGCGCTACTTGGGGTATAAGAGCTCTTGGGAAGGGACATTTCAATTGAAATGAGTAGTCATTAACCCCTTTCAGAGGATTGGGACTTTGATAATAAAATGGACTTTGTGAACAGTCAGGTACCTAATAGTGAGATAGGTAGGTCCCATGTCCCCAGTGCAGGAGTGCATTGTGTATTAGATTGCCCAAGTTCTTTCACTACTGTTTTATATAAAGTTTATATCTGTTTAATTTGCAAACTGTGTGTTTTATTTTCTTAGTGGGAATCCCCTGAGGTGTGCTCCTCAGTGATCCCTAGGTGGATGCACTGCAAATGCCAGTTCCCAGTACTTTTCATATGCAAAAAGGACTCAGGGCCCCTGAATTGCCATGAGTTAATTGCTATTTAAAGAGACAGTAACCAAATTAGGGTTAAAGACTTTATAGTTCCCCATTTTACTACATTACCCCAAATCCTTATACAGTGAAACCTCAATTTTACAACCCCTGATTTTTCCCTCTGTTTTCCCTCATATTGTTTTTACATTGTTGTTTTGTGGTCCCACCTATACAGTATATTAAGCATAATACATGTCCCTGATTTTACACTATTTTTTATGGTCCCCTGAAAAAAATGTAAAATGGGGGTTCTACTATGGTTCATCACAGCATGATAATGAACATTTTTCTATTCCACTCTAAAATATATTATGGCCATGCAAGGCAGAAAAAGGATTACCACACACATATTTTACGATAAAAGCATAATTTTGGTATAAGCGTTCTGTTTTGTCTGGTTAAGGATATCAGTAATGCAACAACTGCTTTTTCTTCAAAAAATGTCATTAAGAATATCTGAACATTTGATTGCAGACATAAGCAGGAAGGCTAACACTGTCTGTAGAATGCACACTTTGGATGCCTTCCAGAATATAGAGATATTATGTATTTAGGCATCACATGACGGTGCTATTCAGTCGATATTCCTATATGTAATAGTTTCACAAAGATGAGTAATGTAGGGTAAATGGAAGAAAGTATCAGTGAGGGTACGGGCATCAAAGCACAGTCAGTTAAAAGACAATAGTAATAGTTTCACAAAGAGGAGTAATGTAGGGTAAATGGAAGAAAGATGTTCCTATATTTATCAGTGAATATTTATTTTTAACTGCTATATGAATAAAACTCTAAAGCTGTGTGGAAACTGTAGTTTTGCACCGGCATCAAAGCACAGTCAGTTAAAAGAAATTTTTTAAAGAGGTGTGATTATAACGCCAAAGGGATGGGGTCCCATTCAAATAAATGAACAGAGCAACAGTGCATGCCAACACAGGCACAGTTTTCAGTTTTGCATCCACTACATTAAGATTTGAAACAAAGTGCACATACAGTACACATATCATCAAAGCTTATTCACTGTTAAATTCACAAATATGTGTAGTAGTAGTAGTAGTAGCACAGCCTCTTTAGAATCTTTTTAGAAGCACATTCCTCACTGGCTACCTCCCAGCGGTTATAACCACTTCACAGTAGAACAGTACCAATTATCATTTCCATTAAACCACATTGACTGACAATCAAGACCACATTGCAATGGTCTGAACAGCTGTGGTTTCATTTATCCAATTATAGCAACAGGTATACTTCATTAGGATATCCAACTTGCAACCACATATGGAGTAATAAAGTAAGCACCCAGCCAACTCGTGCACTCTCCCTTTTACTCCCAGCAACTCAATTCAAATGCATTCAATAGATTTAGCCATCTGAACTTGTTTGCTGGGAGTAAAAGGGAAAGTAGCCTATGGTAACCAATCAAATGTCTGTTTTTAATTGTTTAACCTGCAGCTGGCTGACAAAAAGTCAATAGGTTGTTATGGGATGCTATTGTTTAATCTGCAGCTGGCTGACAAAAAGTCAATAGGTTGTTATGGGATGATTTGCCAAGTGTAAATAAACCCTTCTAAAATATGCATATTCCCATTTTAGTCATATGGCAGTAACTTTGTCTACTTCTGTATTGCGGTATAATGTGGTACTGTAGCTAGAAATGGTATATGTAAGCTCAGGAACAGTCATAACCTACAAACAAATGAACACAACATCTAAATGCAGATGGCAAATAGCAAATACTGTATTCAAAAATTTCTCCTTAGCGTTTAAGGATTTTATGCAGGAACATGCAGGCCTAAAGCACTTTAGGCCTATTTCCTACACCCAGAGCTCTCTACGTAGAGAAAAAGTAAGAAGTGTTATTAAAGGAAATTCTAATTGTCCTATTTGTCTCAGACATTAACATAATCCTTTGGAGACCCAGTCATTTCCCTTTTTCATAGATGAACTGTACAGCATGCGTTGATAAAATACTGTAAAATCTGAACTGTCAGGAAAGTAAATCCACTTTTGCTTGAAAGGAACTGGCTTAAATTGCAACCTTATGTCCACTGTATCCAATGAAATTGAAAATTGTTGAAAACCATGAAAATGCCTAGCTGAGTGGTAAGCATACAATACAAAACATGCAACAACCATCTAATAATGTCAACACTCTGCCAGATAATTATATATAAGGGAGCTAAACTTGGCTCAGCTTAAGGGTAACGTGGGATACTATTTGTTCTTGTTTTCTCTAAGTCAAAAAGGAAAAAGTCAGCACTGGGCTTATTCATTATTAAATCTAAGTATGCATGCTATTTTAAGGAGATTTCATATAACACAACTGTATTGTTCCGTGTTCCTGTTCATAAATGTGATTTATTTTCTATGAGTTTTTTTCCGGTAAAATAAAACTCTGAATTTCCCAGCATCCTCTAAGGATTGTTTTCAGAAGTTTTTTTTCTATGCATGAATTACTAACCACTTCACAAAGGTAAGGAAAATAATCAAGACATTATTCATTAGGTTTTCCATGATCTCTTTTGCAGAGTTAGATTTCCAAACATTGTTTCCTTTTCAAAATACTTTTGGTGTCTTGCAGTTCAATTCCCTGTAGCGCACTGGTTATGTGGTGAATAATAAGCACAGAATCTCGGCATGCAATGTCAGTGTAGAAGGCTAAAGGGGAAAAAGATCCTTGAGACAAATGCCTCATGGTCATTCCATCAAAGTAAGTGCTATAATAAGAACAACATGAAAATGACATATTCCCTTTATGACACTTAGCCAGGGACGGACTGGGCTCACTGCCCTTGCTGCCCTGATCTCTGTCTCTGGCCCGGGTCGCGTCAAAAACAGGTGCGCACACGCACGTGGATGGGGGACATGCTGAAGGCGGCTGCGGCTGGGTGCCGGAGGGGGATTTGTGGCAGGGTCGGGGCTCAGGGGGGCCCTGAGACAGCATACCCAGTGGACCCTGCCCCCCCCAGTTGACCCTGCACTTAGCTAAGCAGTATATCAACTAAAAGTTGCGTTCTCTGTTGTTTAAAGCTTTAAGGATTTCATAATTTTGGGTGTTTTCATCCTCCTGGTAAAAAAAAAAAATCCTTAATGACTTCTAAGATAGGAGAATTAAATGTAGACAAGTAGTACCAAGTCATATATTGATGGATCTTAGGAGGGAAGATTCATAAACAGAAAATATATTGTAAAATATATATCTATATAAAATAAATAAATATATATATATATATATATATATATATATATATATTTTTTTTTTTTTTTGAAAATATATTGTTGTTGTCTAGCACTAAAAGACAAGCAAGGCAAATAGTGACCATAATAGACTGACACAATATGCTTATTTAGTCTATTTCACAGAGATGATGCTTTACCATTTTCTACCTTTTTTGTCTGCATAGAATTTTGAAGAGGAGTGTAAATTTAAGCCACCCCAACACAAAAAATGTGGAGGCTTATTTATTAAAGGTCATATTTTATTGTTTTTAGAAGGTTTTTAAAACTATGACTAAACAAACTACAAATGTCGTGAGATTTATTTAAAAATCTAAATTTAAAAAGTACGAACTAAAAGAGTGCTTAACGATCCAGAAAAAAATACGAATAATGTAGCCTTTCTACAAAACAAAAAATTAAGAAAATTGTCTTTTAACTTTCTCATGCCAATCCTTCCACAGTCTCTCAGCTGTATCCGAAAAAGTCTCCAAAATTTACAAATTTTACAAATATAGATCAGGGCCTATGGCAACAGAGAAAAAAACAAAAAACAGTGCAGTGTGTTTTGATTTTAAGTTTATGTTGGTAACATGCATAAAAGATCCCTTTATATCCAGCTTGTTTCCGCCACCATTTGGCTAAAATGCCTACTTACAAGCGGTTTGTATGGTAGAGGGAAATATACCCCTGAGGAAGCCAGCTGATTGATGAAAAGCTTAAGGCAGGAAGTGACATCATACTAGATTTACAGGGAGAGGCACAAGGGAGCTACACACGCCTGCATGGCCACTCCATAGAATCTGCAACAGCCTGTGTGTATTGCTATGATTGGTAGCTTGACCTACCCCACCCACACCTCACTGTATTAAAACAGGAAATCAATTATCATGCAACACTTTTTATTACTTACAATGATCAGTGAAAAGAGTTAATATATATACAGAGTTAATGAATTAATACGTTACCTAGATATTATATCATCACTCCAACCGGGGGACACGGCATTTGGAGGCAGCATAAACAACAACATCACACAGCTCGTCAGCAGTGGCAAAGTCCCTAGATATTATGGGAAAATCTCAAGCCTTATACTTCATTCGTGGGGTTGATCCCACAAGGCAATTACTGATTGGGCCTGATGTTGCACAACAACATCAGGCGAGTTTGACTTTTAGTAACCTACAGGAACTATTGAATTTGGCAGCAAATATCAGTCTCATGACTATGATTCACGCTTGTGACAACATGTTTATATGAATTGTTCTTTTGACTTATGGTAACCTACGGTCGCATTAATCATTAGGGGCCGAATGTGATACAAATGTGATGTGTGTGTCTATGACTGACTAATTGATTAGCCAGAATAGAAAGGACTGGGGTCAATATAATGAAGCATAGGCAATAGAGATAATGATTAAGGCTCCTGTAGGTTACTAAAAGTCAAAAGAACAATTCATATAAACATGTTGTCACAAGCGTGAATCATAGTCATGAGACTGATATTTGCTGCCAAATTCAATAGTTCCTGTAGGTTACTAAAAGTCAAACTCGCCTGATGTTGTTGTGCAACATCAGGCCCAATCAGTAATTGCCTTGTGGGATCAACCCCACGAATGAAGTATAAGGCTTGAGATTTTCCCATAATATCTAGGGACTTTGCCACTGCTGACGAGCTGTGTGATGTTGTTGTTTATGCTGCCTCCAAATGCCGTGTCCCCCGGTTGGAGTGATGATATAATATCTAGGTAACGTATTAATTCATTAACTCTGTATATATATTAACTCTTTTCACTGATCATTGTAAGTAATAAAAAGTGTTGCATGATAATTGATTTCCTGTTTTAATACAGTGAGGTGTGGGTGGGGTAGGTCAAGCTACCAATCATAGCAATACACTGTGTAATACAGATGTCTATGTGTGATTTGACTTAAATAACTTAAATAAATGGTGTTATACTGTACTATTCTGGATTTGTATCTTACTATATTGGAATCCGTGAAACTGGAGGATTAGGTAACATTAGGGACATTATGCCATAAGTTTGGCTTGTAAGTAGGCATTTTAGACAAATGGTGGTGGAAACAAACTGGTTATAAAGGTATCCTTTATGCATATTACCAACAATAGTGGAAGATTTTAAGGGAAAGTAAACGGGTGCCGTCTTAATATCCAAACACACTGCACTATTTTTTGATTTATGTTTTTTTCTCTGTTGTTATAGGCCCTGATCTATGTACACATTTTGGATTTTGTACCTTTTCTAACCTCTAAAAATTTTAGTTTTCTGGACAGTTTCTAGTGGAGAAAAAATTCGAAAACCTCTAAAAGTCAGAATTGATTTAAAGACTTTCAATAGATCCGAGCAGTGACTGCTATAGCACCTTGGCAACTTTTACTTGGCAAAGTTTTGCCTTAGAATTTTTTTTACAAGTTAGAAAACAACAACAAATGTTTAAAGTTTTGTAGAAAGAATCGAAATTTGATTGTTAGTAAATAACCTCCTTAGAAAATTTTATTTAGTGCAAACTAGATTTTTTAACTTTTACTGACTTGCAATATGTAATAAATAGGCCTGGATTTGTGGCAAGGTCACAAAGGGCTGAGTCTAGGGCAGCACTAATTAAGGGGCAGCATCTGTTCTTATCTGGAACATGATGGACTAGGCTGACTTGAGAGCTAGGATGGGTATACACTTATACACTTTATTTTCATGCAATTAAAATACTTTTCTAATCCATATTTTACTGACTTGTCTGTAGTAAAGCTTGAGTTCAGTCAATTTCCAACCCAGCTGGCAACCTGTCGATAGTCTCCCTTTGGCCTCTACTATCTCTCACTTTAAGGACTAATAAACCATCCTTTTTGTTTCATAATAAGAACCTCCTGGCATCCAATAATGACTCCTATTTTACATGTATAGCAGCCTGAGAGTTGTAGTCTTTATGGGAATCTTCCACTTAGTGAAGGCCCTAAATCCTGAAGTATGAGTCGCAATGTAACCCATGCTTATATCACTAGCTGGACACTTAACTCCTTCTGGTCTGTATAGCCCAGATTAGCGTCACAGGATATTTCTTACTGGAATGGGAAAATAAAATGGTAAATATGCACTATTAAAAAGGACCCGAAATATAACCAAAAGCAGTGGTGTGCATGTTTTATTAGGTAATTTTCAAAATTGTATGTACTGCCAGTGTGTTATTATGTATTTAGCAGCAATAGCTGTTTTTATTTATAATTAAATGCTTTCTAAAGACAGCCTGCTGTGAACAATAAAAGTATGTTAATAGAATTTCAGTTAAAAAGGATTCTTTTCCCAGCAGACTAATTGTCCTTCCCAGCAGATGAGACAGCTACATTATTCTTTATGTGCATTTCAACATGCCTGTAAAGAAGGTGATAAAGTGACATGTCTAAGGTCAAAATGAGCTGACACTGAGATTGAAAACAGTATATTTGGCTTGAGATCCCTGTAAATCTACTTTTCAGTCCCTTGTCTCAAATTTACTGAACTAATTTAATGTTTTATTTCTTTCTCTTTTTATACTATCTTCAGTGTTTTCATGCAACAGCATAATTTTTTAATAAAAAAAAGAATATTTAGAATTTGAACAAGTCCACTACATTTAAAATATATCTT